>CM063524.1:24972310-26172310 GCA_032199755.1 Ambrosia artemisiifolia | reverse complement strand
TAAAGTAAATGATCCAGACAACCTTTCAACTCACTGCCGTTTTGTTACAAGAAAATGTTTGGTTGTTTTCGAAAACAACCTAGGAATGTGGTACGTTGTACCACTCCCCGGTGTGTTGAAAGAAGTCAATGTGAAGTTCGTGGTGAAGGGGCGTGGGATGGTGATTACTGGAACTCCATAGAAAGGGTCTCCAACGGTGAAGACAATGATGTTGTTGAACTTTTGCTTCCGGAGAAGGAAGAAGACTAAAAGGATTATGATCCTTAACATTGAGTAGATGCTTCCTTATGTTGTTCATGTCAAGAGCTATATGAACACAATGACCACCCGGACCTTCAATGCGGATAAGGAGTACTCGTGGTTTCGATGGTGAATAAAAAGTAGTTTTTGTATCCGTTATTTGGTTCAAAAAGACATTTATTTTTCTACTTTATTTATGTGATTTGACATATTTCTAATTCTGTGGTTTATATAACAGCTTTAATGAAGAAACTTGTTTGTAAATTATCAATTATATTTTTTGAGGAGAAATAATTTTTTGAGTTATGTGCAAAGTTATTATCCTATATATTTATTTTAGAAGCTCATGAATAGTGTTGTTGCCAGGTGGTAGCAGCCTATTGGTTTTTTTAATTCATTTTCTTACCTTTTTTTTTACGTTTTTGGTTATGTTATTCCATTTGTTATTAATAAACTGTTCTCAATGCAGTTGGTTAGGTTGTTTTGTTGTTATTGTTGCCACCCGGGTTCGACTCCTTTGCACACAATTTTTTCCCCTTCTTCTTTAAAAGTGGTTAGCCAGGTGGCTGTCTTTTATCTTCTACACGTGTATTGAATCATGAGTCACTTGTTTGCATGTAAATGTATATATATGGTCCCACAGATTCTTTTGCAACTTGATATGAGGAAAGGAAGATTGGGGAGTAGACGACCACTGTCTCACCTTCATACCATTACCGTCATGATAGATGGCCACCAGCATAGACCACCACCGACTCACCAGTGTCACGACATGCCTTCATACAATTACTGTTACTGTCATACCTCGCCACTGTCTCACCGTCATAAAAAGGCATTACAACCAGAGATAGCGATAAGAGAGAGGGACGGTGACGATGGTTCAAGCGGCTAGGGTTCCAGTCAACTTTCGGCACATTTCTTGTAAGCCCTTTTTGTTGGATCAGTGGCTTAGTTTATGAACACTTATGTGTTATCAGATTTATATATGAGTTATTAAGCAGCGGAAATACAAGTGTTCAAAGGTCTAAAAGATCACTTTGATGAGGAGTTATTACTCCCCCTTGACTGAACAATAAATGAGAAACAATAAACAGTTCAAGTATAAAGCAGTAATAGCAATTTATGTTTCTCAGATGTGAAATGGAATTATGAGTTTAAAGCCCGAAGGATTTCAATTTAAGTTCAAAGATATTACACAAAATCACATATCAAAATAGATGAACAAACTCATCTATTTATAGACTAATGTACTAAACTGTAGTCTGAAGTAATCTAAGATATTTAACAAAGATATTATGCTAAGATAAGGTTACTACAGTCTGTACATTGAAACTTGAAATCAAGACTTTAACAAAACTATATAATATTCAAACTGCTGATCTTTCAGTCGGTTAGAAGCTTCTGATGCAAAGTGCTGATGAGTGACAAACTGCTGATGAGCAGTTTGTCTTCAGCAGTTCTTCAGTGAAATGTCTGGTTAGACTTCAGAACTTCTGATGAGTTTACTCTTCAGTACTTTGGTGTTTGTTCTTCAGTACTTCTTCTTTTGTTCTTCAGCAGTTCTATACTTAGGCAGATATGAAATAGACCAAGGTTATCAAAAGGTGGTTTCGTCAATCCTCTTTGTCCCAACACTTTTCTATTGCATGTTATTCGTTTGTTCAAGTCGGTTGTCCATGAACCTTAATCCCTTGAATCATGTTGGTCAGATGTGTAGGTAATCACTAGTTCTCAGCGGTGAAGATGAACCAGCCAATCTAATGTAGCAGCGGTGTTTTCAGTGTACAAGTCAGTTCATCGGTGACTAAGGTAAGGCAGACCTCTAATTTTGTTTCTTTTTTCCTGGTTAGCATATCACTTTTCGATAACTGATGAACGAGTTTAATGGTTTAGGGTTTTGTTGGCTTTGATTTGGTGAAGTGTCGTTAGATCTGTGCTGGGGACAAAGGTAAAAACGGCTATAGCTTTTGCCATAATTAGGTTTCCGATTTACAATGCATTTTGGTATGTAGTTTATGTATAGGTTCTTGCTATTGTGTTAAAATAATCTGTTTAGGCAGATAATTTGTTTATTAAAAAGAACGATACTTTATATTGTACAAATTCACAAAACACCGTTAGAGTAAGTAAATTAATATGATTTGATTAAAAAAATGTTGGTTACTAGGACAATCATCAGATATGTATGGATTGTATTTTGTATGTGGACGTTTTTTTATGATAAATGTAGGTTACTATAACAATTATTAGATATGTATGGATTTGGATTGTTTGTAATGGTGTCGTGCCATTATGAAAAAAGGGATGATGGTCGAAGCTCGGTGAAATTGATATTGAGCCACCCCCAATCAATCTTTGTGTCTCTATACTCCGTTGTAAGCCATCTCTTTGGCGTTTCTCTTCAACTAATATGTTTTTGTTCTTTGCACTTGCATCACCTGATCATTTTATCTAAAAAAGATGTGATTGGTTGATTAGGGGTGAATCCCACAACCTTACCCCTCTCACGCCTGTTAAGGGGCTGACCATAGGCGTCCACGGTGCGGTGTTTACGAGTGTTATTGGCCAACGAGTAATCATACCTTCATATTTTGATTCCCTTTTTTATATAGTTAACCACTCAACCACACACCTGCGTGTTATTGAATAACAATTCTATAGATTCAAGGCAACTACATGACTTTTCAGTCTAATAAAAAATTGGATTGAGGTAGTTTTCCTGACTTATCCTCTTTACATCATGAGAAATGCAAGGAAAACAAAAACTAGTTACTTAAAAAGAGGCAAGGTAATACATGTAGATACATTCCTTGACAGAATTTCACATTTATATTCTAATTTCTACATGTGTTGTATATACATAAACTTTATAAATCAATTCTTTATAGGTACCAAATAATAAATCGACGACGAGTTGGAACTGATTGGTTTTTTAGTCTTGTCTTTCCAAAAGGCAGTTCTATCTCATGTTATATCTATCGAATTTTATTTTTGTAATTCTGTAAGCCATTAAGTTCTTAAAAGTTTAGTTACATGTAATTATAATGTGTCCAGTTTAATACACTTTTGTTCAATTTATGGATGTTATCTAAACAATTATGACTAATTTACCCTTCCACTGTTCATTGTAGCTGAGCTTCTAGAAACTGTAACACAAGCTCTAACCGACACTGCTTTTAATGCGATACTAGGTGAAATCCCGTGTGATACACACGGGAGACCGACCCCAAAAGTTAAAGCGCTGTTAAGTAAAAGACAACATTAACAACCCATTCGTCTGCTCCGAGGAACATCTGTTTAGTACCGTCTGTTTTATTTCTTTATTGTTAAAAAAAGAAACTGTAGTTCGTAACCTCTGTCCCTTTCACAATACCAGTTAATAATACTGATCAGATTTTCAATAATTGCAACTGTTACAACAAAGAAAATATAAACCTACAGACGTCTTAAAGCTGTGTTGAGATAACACATATAAATATACAGATGGATTAAACCTCTATTGTATAAAACATAAAAGTTAATATGAGTCAATTTAAAATCATAAAACATAAATAATCATATATATAATTTTGACACACACAAAACTAAAAACAAAAACAAAATATAAACAACCTTTAACATCAACATACATAGCTACTTAAAGGAATTAATAAACTTAAGTTTCAATTTCATTGAAGTTTCAAGTTGTACATGTAGATCTATAAATTTATTCAAAAACTCTACATCCTTACTCCCAGCCTCTGAATTGCACAATAACGACAAATCAGCAACAGGAGTCGAAGGCATTGACTTCAAAAAAGAAACCGTAGTTCGTAACCTCTGTCCCTTTCATCTTCATGCTTATTACTTGGCGCTGCCATTGATCCTATTGATGAAGAGTGAAATGTAAATGTTAAAATGGTTTATAACGAAATCCGTGATTAATTTACTAATTTATACATTTAAAACGCGTGAAATGAAAGGTCATAGCCTAGTATTCTTATTATAAAGCACAAAACTTAATACGATTCAATTTAGCATCACAAAACATAAAAAACCCTATATAATTTTCAAAGACATACAAAACTAAAACATAAATAAACACAACTGTTACAAAAACGCAACATAAAACTACAGACGGATTAAACATGTATTGAGATAACACATATACATGTACAGACGTATTAAAGGTCTGTTAAATAAAACACAAAAGTTAATAAGATTCAAATTACAAAACATAAAAAACCATATATAATATTGAAATACAAATACAAAAATAAATACAAAAATAAATAGAATCAACGTTAAACATGATGATACAAAGCTACTTAAAGGAATTAAATAACCTAAGCTTCAATTCTATTGACGCTTCAAATTGTGCGTCTAGATCTTTCAATTTTGCCAAATCATCTATATCCTTCAATTCCATTGTCAAAGGTCTCGATGAATATTTGCATGAAAATCAGTAAACGACAAAGACAAAGATCTTTGTTATTCAACTTTAAAGTCACAGATGATCATCACACCTGTGTATAAATGAAGGAGATTCATGCAAATATTCATTAAGACTTTTGGCAATGAAAAACCCAAGATCAAGGATAATAAAATGTAAAATGCCTAAAGATTGAAAATAGCGATTCTGTGCAGCATATATAGAAAATAATAATGGATTGATGTTTTCCTTTGATTGTATGAATCATCGAAAAACATCAATTCCAATTTACTTATCTGCGGAATGTTGGTAATATATTTTCCTTTGATTGTAAGAATCTTTCAAAATTTGTGCTAACACATTTGAAAGTAATATCATTATGCATATACAATGGAGAGATGAGATGTATGTGAGAATAGTTAATAGTTAACCGAATATATAAAGATGGAAGATGAATATTGGGAAATCCGCCTCTTTAATAGCGTGAATATACTAAATATTCGTAAAGTCGGTTTTCAAGTTTATCAGTTGGATTTCAAATATATCTAACATTCGAAGTTACTTTTGGCACCTTGTATTTCTTTATTTTTTATACAATGAAAGACAATTGCAAGACGACAATAATAATAAATAAAAAAATAATTGCGACTGCCATTGATTCTATTGATGAATACTGAGATATAAATGTTAAAAAGGTTTATATTGAAAATCGTCATTTATTTACTAATTTATACATTTAAATCGCGTGAAATGAAAGGTCATACCGTAGTATAGTTATTATACTTGAGTTAACGTGTTAATCGAAAAGTTTTGTTATAATGATTAGTTAATTTCTATACGTTTATAGTATTTGAAGAGTTTATAGAACTCCTGAAACATAAATACACGAATTCTTTAGAAAACGAATAGACGAAATAATAAAGTATAAGTTGTACCGAATATCGCGTGAAATTAATTATCTTTCAAAATTATTTCTATAAATATGTTGATATGAAACTTGAAATTTATCTATAAATTCCACACAGTACATATATTAAAGTTCATCTACAAAAATGGCAAACAGATCATACTATCATTTTGCTGATACATCAGACATTAAGTCAATATTCAGCACTTGCTCACTAAACGAAGGTAGAAAAGACGAACATGTTAGAAATCAAGTAGAGAAGATGGAAGAAATAGTTAAAGAACAATCATGGACAAACATTGGCGTGCATAATATTATTTTGCAAGAACCACCAACTGCTTTGAGAGTCATTAGGTGTGTGTGTTTTCAGGTGTTGTAAGATTAAGAAATCATTATTCTTAATATTATTTTGCAAGAACCACCTAATTTTTGATTCATTCTCCCCCTAGCTAAAACTGTCATATGATGAAATGCATTCAAAAGAAATCATTAAGAAACACTCTAAATCCTTGAAAATCTAAACCCTAGGTCCGGTTAGAAAAACGATGATACCATGCTCAATCCGTTGTCATTACCTGTAATTTTTGTATGAAAATGATCAGTAGAATACAGGGAACAAAACACACAATCAAGAGAAACAAAAGCAACAAGGTTCTGGTACTGAGAAAAATTTTGAAAAAATATAAGTGACTGGTCGAATCTGCAAGTGGCATATATATAGAAGCTACCTTCGTCCGTTCTTGGGGTCGAATGTGGGAATTTTCCACATTCGCCCACAAGCTAATGTGCCCGAATGTGAAATGTGCACCCGGATGTGAAAATCAAGTACCCAGCCCACATTCGCCCGTTTTGAAGCAACCCGAAGGTAAAAAATTTTCCACATTCGTCCCATTTAAGGGGCGAATGTGAAATGGAAAATTCTAAAAATTTTGCCAAATCACGAATTCGAATCCCGTTCAACATTTTTCAATCCGTTAAGCTTCCAAAACACAAAATTTTCACTTTTAGAATGACACAAAGCCCAGATGGTGTTGTCAAATCTCAGAAATTGACTATCAAGCATCCTCGGTTATCAAAAATAAAGCAGAAATGCAAAAATTTTGGATTTTTTTTTTCTGAAATTTTATCAAAACACACCTAAAATCTTTTTGGATTTTGTATCTTTTTGACAATAAAAGTAAATTGCAACAAAATAAAATGCATCAAAGTAAATGAAAACAGTAAACATTTTTTGAAATCCGGTCAGAGGATCATATCAGTTTACTGAGAAATCTGATCACAGCGTTGATCTATATGTTTAATATTATCATTAGAAACAGTATGTGACACGGCAATTGCTGATATTGTGGTCCACGTAAGCTCACATGCAGACAATTACGCAATGCTTTAAAATGATACGAGTTAAGTGTATTAGACTAACACGATGTGGTGCCCACACACACGACATACTCCCGTATCAAGTAATTGCACAAAGCTTCGTCGTAACGCGTGATTATGCCAGAGTTATCCGTAAAAGTTACAAAGTATATAGCACAGAGGTGTACAGGTCAGCAATTGAATGCAGCAGAGTAACATGTGCGTATACACTAGGTTGAGGCTGATATTAATCACTGATTTGCATCAGATGATCAATACGATGTAATAATGATCTATGATCAGTTAAAACATAAAGTTCCTCAATTCGGTAACTTCCGGTTTTGGCAATTAAGCTCTTTTAGCAAATATTCTGATAAAACTAGGTCCGTAAATCAATACGACAAAAGTTTATCAGAATATCCCGGATAACCATAACATAACATAACGACCCGAAACCTCAGATTTTGGCAATCCTATCAAACAAAATTACGGTACTAAGACCATATGCCCATGAGGTGTTCAGCCACGAACGCGTAGTTCGTTATGTTTGTATCACTAATGCACGCAATATTTAGTCTACGAAGCCTATCAGCATATCACACGTAGTCAACATACGCTTCATATACTATACATTTCTTTAGCCTGTATCAGATCCCCACTGATGTACTATCATTTCCTCTGTTTACCAGGAAATCATTTTTGATTTTCTAATTTTTAGGCTTTTTGAATTTTATAATGTTTTTGGTTTTTCTGATAAAATGGCTCCCCCTAAAATAAAGAACATATTTTTGTTTGTTTTTCAGAAATATCAAAAAAAAAAACTAAAATTTGAAAGAAACAATCCACTCGAAAGCATCAACTTTTTTGAGGATTAAACAATCCCCTCGAAAGCATCAACTTCTTTGAGGATTACGATAGTAAAGAGAAATTCCCAATTAGCAAAGAGAAATTCCCAATTAGCAAAATATAAAAACTAAAAACTAAAAAGCGATAAACCGAGGTGCCGATTAGTCCTGTTTTTCCTTTATATTGTTTACTTTTAAAAGATATTCAAAGCGTGAACGATCAAAAGCTTTTGTAAACAGATCTGCACGTTGGTAGTCAGTATGAATTTTGATCATATCGATCAATTCCTTAGCGTAACAATCACGGATAAAATGATATTTGATCCGGATATGTTTAGCTTTAGAATGATTTTCCGAATTTTTAGTTAATGCAATAGCGGCTTCGTTGTCACAGTAAATAGGGGTTTTAAGAAACTGCAAACCGTAATCCACCATTTGTTGTTGAATCCAGAGTACTTGCGAACAGCAACTCGAGGCTGCAATGTACTCGGCTTCACAGGTAGATTGTGCTACGGAAGTCTGTTTCTTGCATTGCCAGGTGATTAACCTGCTCCCGAAAAACTGGCAACCAGCTGTAGTAGATTTGCTATCTTTGTCACAACCGCCCCAATCTGCATCACTAAAAGATATGAAATCAAAATTATCATCATTAGGGTACCAAAGTCCTTTTGAGGGACAACCCTTCAGATATCTAAGGATACGCTTGACCGCCGTCAGATGACTTTGTTTCGGCTTCGATTGATAGCGAGCACAAAGACACGTTGCGTACATAATATCTGGTCGAGACGCCGTCAAATACATCAGAGATCCGATGATTGCTCTGTATGTAAATGGGTCCGTCAGCTCCCCCTTAGCGTCCACTCCAATCCCGTGATTGGGTTGAATCGGGGTATCCATCGGCTTTGAGTCCTCCATCTGGAACCGGCTCAAGATGTCGGAGACATATTTCGTCTGGTGAATGAAGATCCCATCGGGTCTTTGGTCCACCTGTAAGCCTAGGAAAAACTGCATCTCCCCCATTGCGCTCATTTCGAACTTTTCCTGCATGACAGTTTCGAACTCCCTGCATAAAAGCTAGTTAGTTGAACCAAATATTATATCATCTACGTATATCTGCACTAGAAGCAAATCATCTCCCGTCTTCTTCGTAAAGAGGGTGCAATCGACGAGGCCGCGCTTAAATCCTTTGGAGATGAGGTATGTACTTAGCTCCTCGTACCACTGTCTCGGAGCCTGGTGCAAGCCATATAAAGCTTTGTTCAACACGTAGACCTTATCCCGGTAGATTGGGTCTTCAAAGCCTGGTGGCTGCCCGACAAACACCTCTTCCTTGACTTTCCCGTATAGAAATGCGCTTTTAACGTGCATTTGATAAACTTTGAATTTCTTGTATGAAGCAAACGCAAGGAACATCCGTATAGCTTCGATTCGTGCTACCGGTGCATAGATTTCGTTATAATCAATCCCTTCGATTTGATGGAAACCCTGCACGACCAATCTGGCTTTGTTACGAACGATAACCCCACGATCATCCTTCTTACACTTAAACACCCATTTGGTGCCAATCTTCTTCCTATCCGGCGGCAAATCCGTGAGCGTCCAAACTCCCAATTTCTGGAATTGTAATAACTCCTCCTGCATAGCTTCCACCCAGGCATCATCCTTCAAAGCGTCCTTGTATGTCCTTGGCTCTACCTGCGACACATAACACGCGAACGACCAATCATTTTGACTACCAGATTGTTGAATTTTGGCATATAAAGCTAAAGCACCAAAACTCTCTGGCAAATTAACGCTTTTAAGCTGCCCTCTGGTCATAACACTGCTTCCAGGATCACCGATAACTTGCTCCAGCGGGTGAATACGATGAATCCGAGATTCCGGATAATCAGGTACTTGCACTCCCGTCTGAACAGTCAAGTTCTCTACAGCATCCAGATCATGACCCGTATTTGATGATGAAGCCACATCTGAAGTTGGAGTTGGGTTCACTGGCGGTGCCTCTGGTTCTTCAGCTTGTTCAAGAATAGCTTCTTCAAATTGTTCATCTTCAGATTCTGAAGTGTCTAATGAAGTTGAAGCCTCTTGAAACACTTCTTCCTCTTGTATAGGAGCATTGGTATCATTAGAAGCTGGTAAGGGGTTCACAGTGATCGGACGCACCAACGGTGAAGTTGTTGCATTTTCACACTCATAAAGTAATTGAATAACAGCTTCTTCAACCAAGCTATCTAGATTGAATGATTCAAAGAAATCTTTGTAATCAAACATCCAATCAGGACCCGTGCCTTGAATATTTTGAGTATATCGTTGAACTTCCACGTTAGCCCAGTCTTCCACACGACGAGTTCGCTTGTTGTATACCCGTTTGAGCGGGGTTGCGTATCCAACAAAGTAACCCTCCTCGGCTTTAGGACTAAACTTCTCGCTTGGATTCAACATAGTACATGGCGCCCCAAAAGGTTCTAGATACTCTAAGTTCGGCTTTCTTCGGTGTAACAGCTCATAAGATGTTTTACCAAACTTCTTCACTGTCAGAACCCGATTTAATGTGTAATTTGCTGCATAAATCGCCTCGTTCCAGAACATTACTGGAAGATTTGAATCAGCAAGCATTGTTCTAGCCGCTTCAATTAGAGTCCTATTCTTTCGTTCAGCAACACCGTTCTGTTGTGGGGTGTACGGAGCCGAATATTCATGATGTATCCCTTTGCTTTCACAAAGTTCATCCATCTTGGCATTTTTGAACTCCGTCCCATTGTCACTCCGAATTCTCTTTATCTTTACATTGTAGAGATTCTCCAACCGAGTGAACAGAATTTTCAGGTTAATAAAGGTGTCACTTTTATTCTGCAAACACATCACCCATGAAAATCTTGAGTAATCGTCAGTGACGACTAAACAATATAGCTCTCCAAGATGACTTTTGCGCTTGACCGGTCCGAAAAGATCCATGTGCAGTCGCTCAAGTGGCATCTCAACAGAGTTAACCTTCTTCACTTTGTGGGACTGTTTGTGTTGCTTCCCCTTTTTACAACTCACACACTTGTCATTTAGATGGAAATGTTTCACGTTTACTCCATCGACAAGTCCATTTCTCACAAGTTGATTCATTTTCCTCAGATGAAAGTGCCCCATTCTTCGGTGCCACATTATTGATTCTTTTTCTGTCGCTTTTGACAAAAAGCATGTTATTTGCCCCTGTGATGTCATCGCCTTGGACATATCAAGAATGTATAGATTGTTGACGCGAGGTGCCTTCAACATTATCCACTCTTTAGGAATTGTAAAGCCCGGTTTCAGAATATAGCAGGATCTGTCATCAAAATGCACAGTAAATTGCTTATCACATATTTGACTGACACTCAACAGATTATAGTCAATCTGCTTCACGTATGAAATCCGCTCGAAACTCACTATCCCATTGCTCACACTTCCTTCCATTGTGATATATCCACCGTTATTTCCCGCGAAAGCTACATACCCTCCATTGATGTTCTTCACGTCGAACAGCAACGCAAGATCCCCTGTCATGTGGCCTGAAGCTCCACTATCAACAATCCAAAGACTGCTAATAGGGCCAGCTGAAGCTCCCTGCACACAAAAAGTAAATCAGTTAGTTCTTTCGGGGGACCCAAGCCTGAGTCTTGGGTCTTTGAACATCAGGTTTCAAAGTAACATTTTCACAAGCATTTTCAACAACTTTTTGATCAATCTTTTTCTGATTGTTCAAAACAGTTTCCTTTTTCTCATTAACTCTTGAAGTAGAAGCTCCTGGAGTACCATTGGGTGTCCAAGATTGTTCAGACCTTTTCAAAATACGAATCTGAGACTTTGGGTTCTCAGTTGGTTTCTGAACATTGTTAGCAAATGTAACTCTCTTGGTAACCTTATCTGATTTAATAGACTTAGGTCCAACATTTGATTTGACAATCGGTTTTGGTGGAACCTTTTGCCTATCAACTGTTGCGTTCACCACAGGCTTCCTCCATGATTGTTCCATAGCAATCCGATTCCTTCGATCATAGTGCATTGGACGAGTGTTCCTCAATTGTTGAAAATTGTTTTGATTATAAAACGGTTGTGGTTGCTGAGGAACAACTCTCCTATGTGGTGGCACATAATGATCAATCGGTTTTCTCATGGAATTCCTCACTTCAACCTCGTGCCTCTTATGCCTTACATATGGGCACTGAGCAAGTAAATGCCCTCGTTCCCCACATTTAAAGCACGCACGGTACTCTTCAAAAACATTGGGAGCATTTGGTTGAGCAAATGATCTAACAGGGTATTTATCATTGTACTGTTGCTTCCTTAAACTCTCAGGGAGTGGCCCTTTTGAGTAAGTAGGCTCATTAAAACCATTAGCTCTGTTTTTGGGTCGAACAAACTCTGTGACATGGACCTTTGGTTCTTGAGGAACATCCAAATATAATTTCTTTAATAAAGCTGGTGGAATCTCATTTGTTCTCTCATGTTTTGGGAACCAAATAGTGCTTTCTTGCCAAATCTTTTCTATTTTAGCATAATTGGCATTTTTTATTGGAAAGTCCTCGTCAGAAATGATTTTATCGGATCCTTCCATCCGATAGAACACTTTGACAGGTTTGTCACATTGTTCATTCTTATCACTCTTTTCAAGATCTTTCTTGACCACATTAAGATCTTTCTTCACAACATTCTTTTCAGACTTCTTTTCACGATTAGCATTTGCCATCGGAATCACAATCTGAGATGGTGAGACTGGTTCATTTGTAATGATGTAATTTTCTTTTGGAATTTCACATGCATTAACAGTTTGATTACAACCAGTGTCATCACTCTCAGTGTCTGAATCTACACTCTCAGCAGTAACACCCTCATCATTGATACCCAAAATCGGTCTAACATCGGAATTTGGATCACCAATACTTGAAGTATTCGATTCATTTTCCGATGCTGAATCAGATTTTACCGAACTCTCCGGTGTCACTTGGTGACAATTATGGTTTTCAAAGAGAACCGGAGATGGTACTGACCGATAATTGGTTGTTTGATCATCTATGATGTGGTCTACTACATAAGCAATATGCTTATAGCTTTCCAGCTTTTTGTTTACTTTCTCAGCAAAGCATTTGATGGCGGCCATTTCCAACTTGGTGTTTTCAATTTCATTGATATAGTTGTTAATTGCCAATTGTTTTAAAGACAAAGTGTTTTTCAAGTCGGAAATGTCCTTTTTGTAGCCATCTAAAACTTTGTTGAAAGCATTCAACTCTTTGCGAGTAGATTGACTGTTCATGATAGCACTATCACGTTGAACACGGAGTTGTTTATTCTCCTCAGTCAATCTATCACATGTACCACAATATTTATCACTTGTAACATCAGTGCTACACTCCGAACTTACAGATTTTGGCAGATCAGTCATGGCCATCAATGCGAAATGAGCTTCCTTTCCTGCAAAGAATCTGGAATAATCAATCTTTGTGAAAGCATCATCTGCAATGCACAACTTCCTTGTCATCAGAAAATCCGCTTCTGCTAGCAACTGATCGATATCTTCATCTAGAGAATTAACACTTGCTTCCGTATCCGATTCACTATCTGAATTAGAATAAACCGATTCACACTCCTCAGGAACATCAGAAACAGTATCAATCACAACTCCAGAATTTGTCTCTTCAGCTTTATCCTCAACATTGACTTCAACTTTAACCTTAACAGGTTCAGACTCCATCTCAGCCTCAGACTTATCACTTTCAACCTCAGTTTCTACCTTCTCCTCTACCGATCCTGAATCTTCAATATCAACCTGATACGCAACACAAGCCACATTGCCACCAGTAGTAATTTCTTCAACACCTATCTGCATACTCGACCAGTCAAACCTCTCATCTTGTTGAGTCACCAATGCTTGATTGGTATTCTGTTGTTTTTCATTTGGTGTAGTTATTGGTATGACTGTTCGGTTAGAATTGTTTGGTGTTTGGTTTTGTGTCTGGTTTGCTGTGTTTGGTTGTCTATTTTGGTTGTTATTAAAGTTGTTTTGACGGTTTTGGTAGTTGTTGTTGTTTTGGTAAGAAACTTGGTTTTGGTTTTGTTGTTGACGATTCTGGTAGCTGGCATTGAATGGGTTCCTATTTCCCTGTTTTGGTGGCTGGGTGCATTCTCTTTTAAAGTGACCTTTCCCTCCACAGTTAAAACAAGTCACTTTCTCCTTATTGAACCCGTAGGTTGTGTTAGGAGAAGTTCCCAAATCTGTTCTTCCTGTCTTTTCAATAAACTCCGTTGCTCTTCTCATTATGCTCGCAAAGGCCCATTGGATATCAATGAGTTCCATCTCTTCCTTGTCAATCTGTGCGTAGTCTTCATTGGTCAAGTTGTTATTCCCAATTTGACTAGCAACTAATCCATTGTAGGATGAGACCATTGCAGAGACTAATGCAATGTGTTGATGAGCAACTTCAACTGTCACATTTCCAAGGTTAGATGTCTCCAAAACCACCGTTTGTTGATTAGGTTGATTCATTGGTTGTTGTTGAGATTGGCTAGCAGTGTAAAAAGCTGCTTGTTGCATTGGGGAGAAAGGTGGAATGTATGAATTGTTGTATTGTTGTTGTGGTGATGATTGTGAAAAGGATGATGGTTGTTGATGGTAGTTGATGGTAGGAGATTCCATAACATTGGATATACATGCAACATGTGGTGCTACTAGCCCTCCTGAGCTTGATGTACTAGCTGGAACTGGAGATCCTCCAAAGTATAGGTTAGGATTCTGAGGAATCTGTGCTCTTCTAGCTTTCCTCTTCTCTTCCAATTCTTTGTTTTCCAGCTTCTCTATGAACTCCTGAATAGACCAGTATTGATAAGCATCCTTCTCCTTCAGAATTTCCACATGCTGATCCCAGTTTGGTGGTAATGCATCTGCAAACTTGTCCACATGCTTTGCCATAGGAATCTGTATACCATAGCTAGACAATTCAGATAACAAATGATTATATCTAGGAGTTAGTTCTTTCAAAGTTTCATTTCCAATATAAGAAAAATTCTCAAACTTCTTTCTCAGTTCTTCCATCCTTAGACCTCTAGTCTTCTCATTTCCATCATGCCTTCTTTTAAGTGCTTCCCATAGTGCCTTAGATGTTGTGCAAGTCCCAAACTGATGCAAAAGATCATTTGTGATTGCCTGTGTCAATTGGGAAAACGCCTTCTTCTCCACAGCAAACTTCTTTTTCTCATCCTCAGCCATGCTCTCCAACGGCACTGGTTCACCTGTGTTCTCCAAAACTGGTGGTGTGTAACCTTTAGCAATCATGTTCCATGCTTCAGCACCCTCCACTCCCATGCCTTCCAAATGTATTTTGAACTTTTTCTGCCACTGATTGTATTCTTGAATCTCCATAAGCTTCGGTGGCCGATTCCCACTACCTGAAGACAAATCATTAATCAGTGTGGAAATAGCATTTGTAGCTTGAGTGTTTACCACCGCTGCTGCTACTCCCCAGTAGTCAGATTGTGGTGCTGGAGGTGCACTTTGAGTCATGTAGTTAACCGGCTGCGAAGACTGTGTGCTCGTCTTCTGTGCTGCTACAGTCCATGGGTCCATCACCTGCTGTTGTGGTTGTGTAGTTGCTGGTGTCGGAGTAGTTGGAAAATTCCACATGATCACGAACTTCGAGAAATTCAACACTTAGAAAATTTTCCAAAAACTAGCTCTAGGTTCGCCCAAAATTGTTCAGGTTCGTCCCTTTTTGCTTCAGGTTCGCCCAAACAGTAACTCCCGAATGTAGAATCTCACCAGAAAGTAAAAACACACTAACACTTTTCACGTTCGCCCAAAACTACTCCAGGTTCGCCCGTTTTGGTTCTAGGTTCGTACCCCCGATCAGCCGAATGTGAAAAATGTGACCCGAATGTGAAAAATTCAACAGAAAAATTCTAGGTTCGCCCAAAAACTCCTAGGTTCGCCCAGAAATACACTCAGGTTCGCCCAAACTACTACACCTTCGACCACTAAGATCCAGGTTCGCCCATTTCTGATTTTGAAAAACGGTTACACTTTGAAAAACGGTTATTTTGATCTCAGATTTTCAAAAGTTTGTGAATTTGATTGATCTTGATCAGGTTATGCTTCGGAGATGATTTGGAACAACTTTAATATTTGGAATTTTGAATTTTAACCACGAAATCAACTCTAATTCTTTCAAAAACACTCAAAAACCATTTTTATGTAAAAACAGATGTGAATTGATCAAAATAATGTCCAAATCAGCTCTGAGTTTATCAATTTGTTGTTGTATGATCCTCTATGCTCTGATACCACTTTGTAGAGGATGTTATTTGACACGAAAACAGGATTATATGATCATACAAGTTACAAAACCAGGTGCGGAAACCCTAGCTTTGAACAAACTGAAGTAAACTCAAATCAAAACACAATCAAAGTCATTTTCAATACTTTTCATAGATTAACTCATTCATAAACTTGATTACAATATCCAAACAGTTAATCTAGATCACACACACACTATCTCAAACCTCTCTGGAACAACACCTGAAAGCACACACACCTAATGACTCTCTTAATCTTACAAAATCACAAAATCTATATATAGGCACTGCACATTCGCCCCTTTCTTCTGGTCGAATGTGAGTGTTTTCCACATTCGCCCATCACAATGGTCGAATGTGTCTTCTTGTGTAGTCTCAGTTCCAGATTCGTCCACTTTACTTTACCTTCGCCCACTAGCTTTTCTTCCTTCGCCCATATCATCTACATTCGCCCAATCAGCCTCTCTAACACATGTTAACTATCCAATCACTAGTCGCAAAACGCATCTACAACAAAAAACAAAACAGTTTACAAATACAAAAGATAGAAGTCTTCTAATAAAAAAAATAGAAAATTCAGGAAAAAGATACAAAGTAACAATCTTAAAAGGAAAAAAAACAAAACCTAAAAAATAATATGCTTCCTAACCTTTGAAGGGTGGAAAACACATTATTGCACATACATCCATGTCTATTTATTAAGACCATAGAAGTGCACATGGATAAAAATAACGTTTTTCTTTGATTGTAAGAATCTTCAGAGAAAACAAACTCCAACTTCAAAGGCAACCATTTATTGGTAATACATTTTTTTTATTGTAAGAATTTTTGAGATGATTGCTGCTAAAAAATTTAAAGGAAATAAGATTATCATGGCGATAAGGAAGATAGATTTGTTTTTCTAATGCTTCAATGAATATAAAGTTGCAAACAGAAATGACCACTTACTGACCTATATATAGACTGAAGAAATTACTATAATAAAATATAACAATAATAAAAATAATAAAATAATATTGTTAACGTAATCATTAATTTTGCCCCTTTTTAAAATCAGTTGTTTATTCAAACAGTTTTTAACTCAACATTTTTTTCAAACAGTTGTTGTATTAAACAGCTGCTACTAACAACTATAACAAATTTACATTTTGAATATTTCTTTATGAAACACCAATCATCTGTTGGTTTGAACAGTAGACTTTTTAATCAGTTTTATTATATTGAAATTTTAATTTAGACCAATAATTAATCTAGTTTTAAACCGTTAGTTAAATCTTTTTTCTTCCCTTTAACAAAGTTTTTTTAAAACACCTGTTGTACGACTCAATTCAATGATATTACCACAAATCACTAATTTCAGTTAAATATAAATTTAACAAAAATAAACACAAAATGTAAGTTTTACAAAAGAATAAATTACAATATGTGAATTTAACAAAAATTACATAAAAAAACCCTATAAGCAACCAAATCCTAGACATTGATAGTTCTTCACAGAATCATCAGAACAAAAGCAGAAACATAAACATTAAACGAAGTACACGATAACACCTACTATTTAAATGTCAAGCACTTCTAAAAGCACTAAATATTAAAAAGACCATCTCTTATTTTCTTTTTCGTCAGCAAGAACCATCTTCAAAGTTAAGATCTCTTGGTTCCAATGGAAATATTGAAAGCACATATTCACTATAAGAAGACAATCTCTTTGTTAGCCACTCAGGGAAGTGCAGAAGAGTTGTCTGAATGACGAAAAACATGAATTCCAACTTTCCTACCAATGGATTGTTGGAAATCTATTTTCCTTTTATTGTAAGAATGTTGAAAGATTTGTGTAAATGTGACGACCCGGAAAATTTTTCTTCTTATTTGTTTTCTCTCTTCGACTTCGGGAAATTTTCGGGACGAAAATTCTTTCAACAGGGGGATGATGTGACACCCGGCAAACTCCGGTAACTAAATTTTTGAAAACTTAGTAAGTCTACCTTAGCGAGTCGCGCATACATTACACATAACAGGGTCAGTCGAGTCGAGTCGCACATCATTGGGGTTTTAACATACGCAGGTCTCGAGTCCCGGGAATTGGTGAACGAGTGTGAACTTGTTTATTTTCATGTATTATGTGTTTATAATCATTATGTGACTTGTCGGCATGTAAAAACGTGTTAACATATGTTAAAACGGGGTTTAACGTGCCAAATACACAGCATCAGGCCCTGAGGGCGATTAGAAAGCCTAATCGCCTTCATAAGGGCGATTAGCAGCATATAGGGGGCGTTTGGGGCTTGCTGAAGGGCGATTAGGGCTAATCGCCTGATAGTGAAGGCGATTAGCAGCCCTAATCGCCTGATAAAGCTGCATAATCGCCTATACTGTACCTGACGACTAGAAACGCCTATAAATACCACCCTTGACCTCCAAAACACCATTTATGCAACCCTAGCCGTCCCATAACCCATACCAACATACAAACACCCTCTGGAACTCATTTTTACATCAAAACAACCATTTCCAAGCTTATTCCATCATTTCCTCTTAAAACCAAGGTGTGTTCTTCAAACCCAAACCTTTAAATGATTATATTTTACTCCCTAAACGTCCAGACCTGACTTATAAATGTTTTTGTCTTTGAAAATCCATTTAAAACCGTTTTTAAACAAACCCTCACCTTTATGTGTGTTATATGTGTTATTTGTGTTTAAAGGTAGGATTTTTAGGAATGAAACATGATTGTTTTTGTATTATTAAGATGTTTATGGCTGTTACAAGTTAGTATGATGATGTTCTAGGAGTTTGAATGGTTTTGGTTGTGTATTGTTGATGTTTGATGTTTTGACCCATTTGAAGGATTTTGAATGATTAAAGATGCTATGAGGTGTGTTGTTGATTGTTTGATGTTAGGGTTTGCTTTAGGATGATGCTAGAGCAGTAGGATACTATCGGACAACGTGGTTATGTGATTAAATCTGGATATTTGCTATTTAGGGCAAGTTCTTGCATGTTGATGTGATGTTTCCATGTTAAGTTGCTATTTTGGGAAAACGCTCGCATTCGGGACTGTTAGAATGATGAAAACATAGGGGTTTTGCTTGAAATATGTTTGTTAATGTGTTAGGATTGTTATTGGGTGTTTACACATGTTTCGGATCTGATTTGGAGGGTTAAACGCACGAAAAACCGGAACAGCTATGCTATAGGCGATTGGGGACCCTAATCGCCTATGCTATAGGCGATTGGGAGCCCAATCGCCTGATAAGGAGTCCTAATCGTGTGTATGAAGGCGATTGGGGGCCTAATTTCCTTCATTTCATGCGATTGTGATCCTAATCACTAGTTAAGCCCTGAATTGCCTGTCTTATGACCATAATCGCCTGAAATGCACATGGATAGGCCTAATCGCCTATAATAAGGGGCGATTAGCCTCTGTAATTGCTTGTTGAGCATCCCTAATCACATGTTGACTTTTCCTAATTGCATGCTAAGTTCCTAATCGCGTGTAATGCTGTTATAAGTGTATTTTGACATTCCGAAACCCGATTTGACACCTAGGAACATGATAGGAACCCCGTGACATGCCTAGTAACATAGTAACACGTGTGTGGACTTGTTTGTGCGTTATTTGACCTATGTGTTAGACTCGTTGAACTTTAACGCATGTTAAGTACTAAGTTGCATGATTTGTGTATGTTTGTATATGAGATGAACACGTGGAATGTCGGGTCACCAATGGGATGTCGAGTCTTGTCTTACGTAGTCTGGTTGTCGGTCAAACACGCTTTTCGGACACATAATGGTCATGGACTGGACTTAGGGACTAATGAACCCGATGGGTTATTAGTCTAACTTGACACATATCTTATGATAGGTCGCCAATAGTTGGGGCTATCATATCTTACAGACGGTTTACTCATATCACATATACGGTTTACTCATAAACGGAATACGCAACCTAAGGTGAGTTCACGGCCCCACATTTTACGGTTTTTGCTTTCGGGGGAGAAACATGCTTAAAACTCTTTTATGACTTATGGCTTATTTTCGTCTTAAACTCTTTTATGACTTATGGCTCGGTTTCATCTTAAACTCTTTTGTGGCTCATGACTCTTTATCACGTTATACTATGGCTTACTTATTGTACTATACAGTTCATCAAAAAGTCCCTTAGAAACCACTAACATGGGTATATGGCGGGGAAATATGGATAGCGCTATTGGGAACTGACAACCCCCACTCGACGGTTGGACCGGGCGGGTGCATATTGTCTCTAATAAAACAAGGTCTACCGGTGATGACGGTAGCCCATAGGAAACTAAGGGTCACTACACGGCTTAGTCAGCAATGGTTTCACCCGTATGAGTATCTTATTCTGCGCCTAGCTAGCGTTCTCACAAGCATTGTAGTAACTGTGATGGTAACGGTTTTCGAAGGATCACTTTAAACGTTTAAATAAAACCTGTGAACTCACCAGCATTATATGTTGACTCTTTTAGCATGTTTTCTCAGGTCGCTAAGGGAGATAGGCGCACGGGTCGCACTGGAGTCGTCTCGCGTCTAGGGTCTCAGTTGCGTGTTTTGAAGTTGTTAACTTTTGAACTTATGTTTTATTTCTGCATGACTTTTGTAAACTCTGAATGCTTCCGCAGTGTTAAATGTTGGTTTTAAGTTTTTGAATGGTTTTTGTTTACGTATGTTTTACATTTAGACGTCGTTTATTGTGACCGTTGACTTGGATCCTGGTGTGTCACACGCCTCACGGTAGAACTCTGCAGGTGGAAATTTGAGGGTGTGACAGTAAATACATTGGACAATAACATTATTATGGATATTGGATGAAGAGATGTATGAAGATGAAAGATGAAATATTGGATGTTCCTCGCCTTTTATAGAATAGAGAGAATAGAATAGAATAGAATAAATATACTAAGTATTGGTAAAGTTGCTTTTCAACTTTATGAGTTAGATTTCGAGTAAACATAAAGTTTAAAAATCCTAATATTTAAGTTAATTTATTATTATTTTTTAATCTATAGAAATATGTACATATTCATTTTTGATAAATAAATATATAACTAAAAAATATAAATTCATTTCAAAATTCTTGTTTCAAGGTAATGATCACTAAACAGCTCATCATCCTAGATGGAAACTTGTAGAATACGGCGGTAATTAATGGTAGATGTAAACCTTTTTTTTATTATTGTAAAACAACTAATGAGGTGTTAGAATGTAGAACGAAACTAAATTTCAAAACTTAAATCCTTAATTTTATATTTTTCCAATAGATGTAAACATTGGGAGTTCCTCCCCTTTTATAGAATATAAATAAATATATTCGTAAAGTTGCTTTTTAAATTTATCAGTTACATTTCATAATCGTAATCATTATTTTTTTTTTAACATTTGTTGAAAATAAAAACAGGATTTCTCACTATAAAGTTACATTTTACAAACCTTTCAACTACATAATTAAAATCTTAATATATTTGTAATTATTACTTAAAATTTTACATATAAAAAAACTTAACATTACAATAACATTCATATTTTCATATTTAAATTTTGATATGATGTTTTATGGTTTTTAGATTATAATAACTGTTGACCTTCTATCTTATGTAAATTGGACATGAAAAGGTAATTTTTTTTATTCTTTATACGACGAATAAACTAACAACTCCTAAATTTGTTTTTAAACTTTAAGAATTAAATTTTAAGTAAATATAAAGTAAACTTCAAAATCATAATCATTACTTTTGGGCATTTTTATAACATCTGTTGCAAAGCAAATTTGCTTTTAGTAAAGTTCAAAATCGTAATTATTAGTTTTGAGCGTTGTTATAACAACTGTATTGCAAACTTCTGTTTGACATTTTATACAACTTAATAATACTGATCAGATGTTTAATAACTGAGAATATTAAAACGACGGAAAGATAAGTCTACAGAAAAATTAAATACAAAATGCAAGACTTATAAAAGAAGAAATACAAATATCTGTAAAAAAACTACTTTAATAACAACTGAATTACAATATGTGACTTTACAAAGTACATAAAAATACAAGGAAACATAAAATAACACAACTAAACAACCAAATCCTACACAATGATCATTCTTGCCATCAGACAAAAATAGGTCTTATGCAAACATCATCGACCAACCTCGTCGTTGTCTGGTGGTTTTCACGTACAAACTTAAACCAATAGGTTATGGGTTGGAGCCTGTTGGTGTACAATTTTTTTTAAAAAAAAATTAAATATCATCCAGTTCCAAAATACCTAACGATAGAAAATAGGAACTGGATCTATATATATAATAATGAAATGATACTTTCCTTTGATTGGAAGAATCATTGGAAAAAATCAATTCCAGAGTGTTTATCAACCAACTGGTTGTAAACTATTTTCCTTTGATTCAAAGAATCTTTCAAAAAACTTGTGCATAAAACTTTGAGGGTAATATCATAATGCATTTTGAATGGACAGATAGAGAGATATAAACTGAGAATACTGAAAATGAATATTGGAAATTCATCCCCTTTTATAGGCTGAAGTATAGTAAGTATTCGAAAAGTTGGGTTTTCAAGTTTATCAGTTGCATTATCAACAACTATTGAATTTTTAACATATATTAAAATTCAACAAAAGTTAATAATGGCCGATGTACAGATGAACGGTTTGTAAAATACAATTTACAATTTCCATAAGACATATTTTATAGCAATAAAAATTGTACTAAAATCATCATTGTTAAAAATAGTAATAATTGTTTTTATAAACAACTTATTACGTTTTAGATTATTAGTATTACCATTATAGTTAGTAATTACTTAAAATGTCCTAATAATAAAGTGTCATATACAAACAAATTCCAAGTTAAAATGAATAAAATATTTGATAACTTGTGAACAGATATTGAGAAACAACTGTGAATCATTATAATAATCCGCTGAAGAATAATATAACCACATTTTTAAAACAGACTTTGTAATGAATATCTAAGGAAATAACTATAAATTTAAATTAAACCAGTCTTTTGAAATTCATAATTAGTAACAGTCGATGCAGCACTAAAAGTCTTTGATGACCAATGCACTAAAAGTTTTTGTTAATATAACTTTAAAAAAAGAAAATATATTTTATAGAAATTAAAATTCTTCAAAAACATCAACATTTATAAAATATGTAATTATAGTTTTGAATAGATAATATTTCCATAAAAAACTTTTTTAAGAAATTATATGAAATATTTACATATAATTCACTTAAATTATTATAACCATTTGTTTGATAATACTTATCAACAACTATTGAATTGTAAACATATATTAAAATTCAACAAAAGTTAATAATTCTGAAATAACTATAAATTTAAATTAAATTAAATCACACTTTTCAAATTCTTAATAATTACAAAGAGTCCGGACAGCCCTAAAAGTCTTTAATGGTCACTGTAGAGATGAAAGATTTTTTTTAGAAACATAACATAAATTTACAAATTATTATTTTTATATTAATTAACAATTAAAACTATTGTTCTTACAAAATGATTTCCAATCTTTTATTGTAAGTATAACTTTAAATAACGAACATATATTTTGTACCAATAAACATCCTACAAAAATATAATCTTCTATAAAACGTGTAATTATAATTTTATTATGTTTATCAACAATAATTCATAAACATATATTAATATTTTTTATATAGAACGTGGATTTATTATTTTTAATGAAAACTTATTATACTTTAATTAAATAATAGTTCTTTGAATAAGTTTTTTTTTTAACAAAAAACGTAAAATTTCATTTTTGTAAGTAATGTTTTAAAGAAAGTAAATTGAATATTTGCTTTCCACTCAGTGAAATTATTATAACCATTTTTTTCATAATGTTTATCAACAATAATTGATAAACATATATTAATATTTTTTATTTACAACGTGTAATAATATTATGAAGTTTAAATGTAACACTTAAAATGAATATATATTTTGTAGCAATAAAAATTCTATAAAAATATCAGCATCTATAAACGTGGATTTATAATTTTTAATGAGGACTTATTATACTTTAAGTAAATAATAGTTCTTTGAATAAGTTTTTTAACAAAAAAGATAAAATTTCATCATTGTAAGTAATATTTTAAACAAAGTAAAGTGAATATTTGCTTTCCACTCAGTGAAGTTATTATAACCATTTTTTTCATAATGTTTATCAACAATAATTGATAAACATATATTAATATTTTTTATTTAAAACGTGTAATAATATTTTTTATTCAAAATGTGTTATGTATTAAATTATTAATAAGAATATTCTCATTAGTTTAAATTACATATTGTAATAAACTTCATATTGAAACCTATTCTAATTTCAAAGGTATGTCTAATTTGACGACTTCAAACAGATGTTTTCTGTCACACCCTCAAAATCCACCTGCGGGGTTTTACCGCGAGGCGCGTGACAAACAAGGATCCAAGTCAACGATCACAATAAACAACACTATATGAACACATGCATCTTTAAAAACATAAGTTTGAAACCATTAAACAGTAGCGGAAGCTTTGTTACAAATCAAAATCCAAAAGTAATTCCAATAGTTCAACATAAGAAAGACATGATCCTAAACTAGACGTCGTGCAGACGCGTGCGCCCTAGTCCTTGTTTGCTACCTTAGCGACCTGAGAAAAACATGCCAAAAGTACGTCAGCACAAAATGCCGGTGAGTTCATAGGTTTGTAATAAAAGTACCAAGTTCACCCTGTCCATACTATGCAAATATGTAAACCAAAGTACGCTAGCTAGGCGTATGTTTTGTCACTACTACGATTGGAAAACCATTACTAACACGCATACCAGAAGCATTGCCCGAATAATGTATCGTTCCTGTTTGAGACAATATGCACCCGCCGGCTCCTAGCCGACGAGCGGGGCAGGTCACGCCCAATAGATCTATCCACATTTCCCCGTTGTGCTACACCGCACATTCATGGTTTCCCCCGGGACTTCCAAAGATCGTATAGTAACCCAAAGTAACCCATAGTATGACAGTTGTTACCAAACACAAGTTTAACGCATGTTTTCTCCCCCAAAAGTAAAACCAGTTAAAGTGGGGCCGTGAACTCACCTTACGTTGCGTTACATCAACTAATGAATAAGATCAGCAAGCTATGCTAGCCCCGTAAAGCGGCGACCTAACATATGACAGTTACAAGTACTTAGACTAATAACCCGTAGGTTAGTTAGTCCCTAGATGTCCAGACCATAACCAGGCTCGTTTGAAAACACGTTGACTGTTTAACTGACCAAATGTACAAGACTCGACATCCCATTGGTGACCCGAGACTCCCCGTGTTATACTTGCACTCTCAATCATATAATCATGCAATCACACTTAACATACGTTAAAGTTCAACACGTCTAACACATAGTTCAGACAGTACACAAATAAGCCCGAGCACGTGTTACCAAGTTATCAGGTATGATACGGGGTTCCTAGCATGTTCCTAGGTGTCAAATCGGGTCTCGGAATGTCAAAATACACTTACAGCAGCAGTACAGGCGATTAGGAAAAGTCAACTTGCGATTATGGAGGTCAACAGGCGATTATGGATACGGGGTTCCTAGCATGTTCCTAGGTGTCAAATCGGGTCTCGGAATGTCAAAATACACATACAGCAGCAGTACAGGCGATTAGGAAAAGTCAACTTGCGATTATGGAGGTCAACAGGTGATTATGGGGGCTAATCTCCCTTAATATAGGCGATTAGGTCATAAGACATGCATTTCAGGAGTTTATCAGGCGATTAGGTCGTAAGACATGCAATTCAGGACTTAACTAGCAATTAGGATCACAATCGCATGAAATGAAGGCAATTAGGCCCCCAATCGCCTATACTATAGGCGATTAGGCTTCCATATCAGGCGATTGGGCTCCCAATCGCCTATAGCATAGGCGATTAGGGTCCCCAATCGCCTTTAGCAGATCTGTTCCGGTTTTTCGCGCGTTTAACCCTCCAAATCAGATCCGGAACGTGTGGAAACACCAAATATCGATCATACAACATTATCAAACATATTTCAAGCAAAACCCCTAGCTTATCATCGTTCTACCAGTCCCGAATGCAAGCCTTTTCCCAAAATAGTATACTTAGCATGAAAACATCACATCAACATGCATAACTTTTACCCTAAATAGCAAATACTCAGATTTCATCATGTTATCACGTTGTCCGACCATCCCCTACTGTTCTAGTATCATTCTACAACAAACCCTAACATCGAACAACTAGCAAAACACCTCATATCATCCAAAATCATTCAAAGTCATTCAAATGGGTCAAAATACTCAATATTCATAATACACCTTCAAAACCATCCAAACTCCTAAGACATCATCATCCTATCATAAACAAGCTGTAAACACCTTAATAACATAATAATGATCCTTTTTGAATCATAAAAATCCTATCTTTTAATCATATTTAACACATACAACATGCATAATGGTTTGGGCTTGTTTAAAAACGATTTTCACAGGTTTTCAAAGACACAAGGGTTTACAAATCAGGTCTGGACCTTTAGGGAGTAAAACACAATCATATAAAGGTTTGGGGATGAAGAACACACCTTGGTTTTATGAGGATTTGATGTGTAAAGCTTGAAAATGAGTGTTTTGATGCTAAAACGTGTTCCAGAGGGTGTTTGGGAGTTGGGATATGTTATGAGACGGCTAGGGTTGCATTAGAGGTGTTTTGGAGGTCAAGGGTGGTATTTATAGGCGTTTCTAGTCGTTTAAAACACGTCAGGCGATTACGCAGCAGTATCAGGCGATTAGGGCCCAATCGCCCTCAGAACCCCTCCTAATCGCCTTCACATAGGCGATTACAAGGCTAATCGCCTTCAGGACCCTGCATAATCGCCTTCAGGGTCTGGATATGTGTATTTGGCGCGTTAAACCCCGTTTTAACATATGTTAACACGTTTTCACATACCGACAAGTCACATAAAGATTATAATCGCATAACACATGCAAACAAACACGTTCACACTCGTTCACCAATTCCCGGGACTCGAGACTTGTGTTTCTACTAAGGTTTGACGATTCCACGAATCGTCAATCTTTGCATACCTGGTTTAATGGCCGACATCTAACGATCCTCTAGGTTGTACTAATGACTCCCGAACCATAACACGACTTAACCGACCTAGTTAAGTATACTGTACGCGTGACTCGCTAAGGTAGACTTTGACCCAAACCATGTTATTAACCTGAGTTTGACGGGTGTCACATTTTCAAACAACTGTCATCCATTACCGCTGTTGAGCTGAAGGATGATGTAACCAGAATTTTAAAACAGACTCTATAAAACTTAACATGTAATCAATATCTAACAAAATAACTATAATAATTACAAACAGTCGGCACAACCCTAAAACTATTTAATGGCCACTGTAGCTATGAAGGATCTAGATGGAAACATAACATGAATTTACACATTATTACTTTTATATATTAATTAAACAATTAAAAGTATTGTTCTTACCAATGATTTGAAGTCTTATATTTTAAATGTAACACTTAAAATGAACATATTTTTAAATTAAACCAGACTTTTCAAATTTAAATTAAACCAGACTTTGTAATGAATATCTAAGGAAATAACTATAAATTTAAATTAAACCAGTCTTTATAAATTCATAACTACTAACAGTCGCTGCAGCACTAAAAGTCTTCTATGACCAATGCACTAAAAGTTTTTGTTCCTATTACTTAAAATTTTACATATAAAAAAACTTAACATTACAATAACATTCATATTTTCATATTTAAAATTTTGCTATGATGTTTTATGTTTTTTAGATTATAACAACTGTTGAACTTCTATCTAATGTAAATTGGACATGAAAAGGTATTTTTTTATTCTTCATACGACGAATAAACTAACAACTCCTAAATTTGTTTTTAAACTTTAAGAATACAATTTTAAGTAAATATAAAGTAAACTTCAAAATCGTGATCATTACTTTTGGGCATTTTTATAACATCTGTTGCAAAGCAAATTTGGTTTTAGTAAAGTTCAAAATTGTAATTATTACTTTTGGGCTTTGTTATAACAACTGTATTGCAAACTTCTGTTTGACATTTTATACCACTTAATATTACTGATCAGATGTTTAATAACTAAAAATATTAAAACGACGGAAAGATAAGTCTACGGATAAATTAAATACAAAATGCAAGACTTATAAAAGAAGAAATACAAATATCTGTAACAAACTACTTTAATAACTTTAAAAAAAGAAAAAATATTTAATAGAAATTAAAATTCTTCAAAAACATCAACATTTATAAAATATGTAATTATAGTTTTGAATAGATAATATATCCAGGACAAACTTTCTTAAGAAATTATATGAAATATTTACATATAATTCACTTAAATTATTATAACCATCTGTTTGATAATATTTATCAACAACTATTGAATTGTAAACATATATTAAAATTAAACAAAAGTTAATAATTATGAAATAACTATAAATTTAAATTAAATTAAATCACGATTTTCAAATTCATAATAATTACAAAGAGTCCGGACAGCCCTAAAAGTCTTTAATGATCACTGTAGAGATGAAACATCTTTATTGAAACATAACATAAATTTATAAATTATTATTTTTAAATTAATTAACAATTAAAACTATTATTCTTACAAAATGATTTCCAATCTTTTATTGTAAGTATAAATTTAAATAACGAACATATATTTTGTACCAATAAACATCCTACAAAAATATAATCTTCTATAAAACGTGTAATTATAATTTCATAATGTTTATCAACAATAATTCATAAACATATATTAATATTTTTTATATACAACGTGTAATAATATTTTGTATTCAAAATGTGTAATTTTTTAAATTATTAATATGAATATTCTGATTGGTTTCAGTTACATAATAATAAACTTCATATTGAAACCTATTGTAAGTTCAAAGGTATGTCTAATTTGACGACTTCAAACAGATGTTTTCAAACATCTGTGATCCATTACAGCTCTTGAGCTGAAAGATGATGTGACCAGAGTTTTAAAACAGAAATAAGAATTTCAACATTATAGAAATTAATATTCTTCAAACACATCAACATTTATAAAATATGTGATTGTAGTTTTGAATAGATAATATTTCAATGACAAACGTTTTTAAGAAATTATATGAAATATTTACATATAATTCACTTAAATTAATATAACCATCTGTTTGATAATGTTTATCAACAACTATTGAATTGTAAACATATATTAAAATTCAACAAAAGTTTATAATTCCGAAATAACTATAAATTTAATTTAAATTAACTTAAATCACGGTTTTCAAATACATAATAATTAGAAAGAGTCCGAACCGCCCTAAAAGTCTTTAATGGCCACACATCAGATTTTATAGACTGTACCTATTGTCAAATCATACCACAGTAGTTTAAATATCTGATAATTAATTAGTTTACGATAAATATGATCTTTCTTAAAAATAACACTTTCTTACACATTATACTTCAAGTATGTTTGCATTAATTTGTGTTTAATTTATCTATTATACAAATAACATTAACAAATAACTAAATTTTTTCTTTAAATATTAAGCTATTACATCAACGTCTACTACATTACCAAAAACATACAAAAACAATAAGATAAAAGACATAACATTCAAAATGAATTTAAAAACTTGAACCTCAAGTCCATAGAAGCCTTAAGTGACTTTACAATATCAGAAATTATTTCTTACTGCTCCAGATCACTTTTCATCGCATCGATATAAAAGACTATACCACTGTCACGAATTGTTGATGGTGGCAAACACTTCAATTTCCCGACTACTTTAGCTTTTTTATCGAAAGAGTTTGAAATACGGTTGAAAGTCTGCTTCAAAACATCCTTATATAATGTATCTTCATCATATTGCATAACAACTTGTCTTATTAAATTGACCTTGAAATCCACTGCGACTACTGCTACTGAAGATGATGACGCCATAACTTGAAAATTTTGCACAAAAATATTCTTGATATACAATATGACTATATAGTACAATTTTCAGTAAAAGATCTACATATTTATAAGCCCGTTGTTCAAATAATAAACAAAAGTTATCATTTCATATTCATTACGAAATTTAATGATATAAAGGCGGTAGATGAAAAACTATACTTACATGTGCCAACTGTAAAACGTATACACTTGCAATTTAAACGTCACTCCGTAAAGTGTATAATACGTGTACAATACAGTGTTAAAAGTTGTTTTCTATTCACACCATATATATATATACAAAAACTGTGTATTTTGTCTTAAGCAACACTAACTGTAATTTGTCAAAACTACCATACTGAAAAAAATTATACCAATAAAACTCATCATTCAAATTGCATAATTTTACTTACAATATAAGAATAAACAAAACATACAAAGATACAAAATACAAGTGCTCTAACAAAAATCTCCGATATCACAGTAAAAACTTACTAATACAAACTAACACACCTCATCTATAAGACAAAAAGAAAAATACAAAATACAGCTGAAACACCACAAAACAAAACCAAAAGAAGCCGGGCTCCAAAGAAAAAGAAAACATATACAATAAGATTCCTCTAAGTAGAGGACAAATTAGAGACATATTATCAGTGGCGGACCCAAGAAATTTTTTCATGGGTGGCGGAAAATTTTAAGGGTCATTTTGCTATCGCTATGTTATTTTTTTTATCTGGGTTGGACCGGGTCGATCAACATATCCAAAAGTTGAAGATAATTCTCCAACCTTACTCTTGAGGAATCGTCCCATTATGTGACACATAATTGGTATTTTAAATCAAACTAGTGGTATATATCCCCCCGCGTGTTGCGGCTGTAATTCAATCTGCAGCGGTTTGGTTCATTACGATATCGGTACGCTATACTTGGTATTGCAACCGAAAAAGAAAAACTAAAAAATAAATACATAATACAACAACATACTCAGTATAATCTCACTCATAAATGGTCCATATCTTACTAAATAGATTATTCTGCTATCATAATTTTATCACTTCTTCTCCAACTTTAAAAGTTATAGAAAGCACATGAAAGTGACAAAACTAGAAGTTTTTTATTGAGGATCATAACATAGTTTTTAAATATTTCCTATATACATAAGTAATTCATATGATTTTATTATTATTTTTTCTTTTATTGGTATTCAACAAATTTAATAAATCTAATTCTTGATTTTATCATTTTTACAAAACTATCTTGAAACATTTTATCAATTTAACATGACTAAACATACTATATAGCCATTTTTCAAAGAAGGATGGAAAATTTATAATAAAAGGTTATATCAAGTAGTAAATAAAATAATAGTATTAATATTTAGTTATTTAAATAGTCTACAAGTAAACATTATAGAATACATAAGTTATGAAAATTTATCCAATATATGAAAGATTGAAGTGGTGATTCGAGCTCTATATATATGGGGTCGAACGTGCACATTCGACCACATCGTGTGGTCGAATGTGCAGCCCTATATAAAGTGAAAATTTTGTTTTCTAATTAACTTTTTGCCATTTGTGTTAGTGTGTTGAGAGGTGTTTTTCTCTGGTTTGTAGAAAGAGTCTGTAACTTGTTTTATTCATCTTAAACACGTATTGTAAGGTGAGAATCCGGTTAAGGACCGAACTCGTGGATCGTATACACGTAAACAACTCAGTTTCAGACGGGATGTTCGAGACGAGACAGAAATATACGATAACAACGTCATCACAGATTCGTATTAATAGAGAAATGGTTACAGACACTGTCATCAGTAGGATAAACGTCTATCTCGTGGCCGGGGGAGGTCGGGCATGACCTCCCCCTTGAGAGCATTCAAAGTATAAACTCAAATCACCAAATGAACAATAACACATGAGATTGCTATTTATAGTACAAAACCCAAGTTCCAGGTTCGCCCCTTTTGAATGGTCGAATGTGGAGCATTTCCACATTCGCCCATTTGTAATGGTCGAATGTGGAAAGCTTCCACATTCGCCCAGTGTATATTAGGTCGAACTTAGCTTTGGTATTGTCCTATATTTTACAAATGCGTCAGATCCATAAAATGCCCTTATGGATCACCACAATCTCATGTAACACTATACCTAGACTCAACCCTAGTCTATTCGACAGTGACGTTCACAGAAAGTGCATCAACATAAGGTTTTATAACAATGTTTATGAATGAAAAGATGATTGAAAAGGTGAATTTATGTGTTTGATTTGATTACTGTCATTTTGTAACTGATCTAGGGTTTCCACACCTGGATTAGTGGACTTGTATGATCAACTAACTTGTTTTTTTTTAAAAAGATCCTCTACCCAATACATAAAATTAACTCCATAAATACATAAAAAAAAAGTGAATGAAAAGTTAATAAGAAAAGCAGAGGATAGGTTGGACTTTGTGCAACAATTTCCGTACAGAAAAAATATATTAAGGCATTAAAATATTATGTTTCTTTTTTTCCAAAACCCATCTTCTTCTTCGTTACTGTCGGAGTATAATGCACCGTTGCCGGAAACTTCAAACTCGCTAATTTTTTCTCTTAACTTTTAATGCTCAGTTTCGAAAGTTCAAATCAAGGGGTGCGATTACAAAATTTTACGGGGGCGCTCAGAAATTTCACGCATACGTAACACTAATTTTTTTTCTTTTAAGGGGGGCGGCCGCCCCCTTAGGCTACCAATAGGTCCGCAATTGCATATTATTTATATAGAGACCAATCACATTTTAGACATGCTTCCTTATTATAACAAAACTACTAATACTTTCCTTTGATTGTAAGAATCTTCCAGCAACACCAATTCCGACTTCATTACCAACGGGTTATTGCCAATACATTTTTCTTTCAAACCCACAATTTTAGAGAGGACTAAGAGTACATTATTTAAATGAAATAACATTATATACTGAAGGTATAGAGGGTTGGTTTGCTTTTCAATAGTTCAAGTATTACAAGCTTGCAAACTGAAATGAAGAGTTCCTCGCCTTTTATAGACTGGAAAATAGATATATACGTACTACAATTAATCAATAACTACATTTATTATTACCTGACTGACTTTTTTAACCAATCACATAAACTTTAATCATTAAAAAAATAATAATAAAACATTTCATAACTTGTCAACAGATGTTCATAAACAACTGTAATCCAATAAAATTATCCACTGAAGGATAATACAACCAGATTTAAAAAACAGACTTTGTAATGAATATCAAACAAAATAACTATGAATTTAAATTACACCAGTCTTTTCAAATTCATAATTAGTAACAGTCGCTATAGTAATAAAAGTACTTAGTGGACAATGTACACCTGAACTATCTAGATGAAACCTGACAGAAAATACAGTTGCAATTAATGCTAAATGTACTTATTTTTACTATTTTTAAAAAAGAAAAAAAAATACCATTTTTATTAATAATTTTTAATAATATTTTTTATTATTCACAATCTATTATGTTTTAAATTATTAATATGAATATTATCATTAGTTTCCAACAACTATGATCAATTACAATTTTCAACTGACTTTTAGGATAATGTAACCAGATTTTGAAAATAGAGTTTGTAAAACCTAACTTGTAATTAATATGTAACGAAATCAGTCTTTTCAACTTCATAATTACAAACAGTGGAAACAGCACTAAAAGTCTTTGATCACTGTTGTGGAGATGAAGAATCTAGATGAAAATATTGTACTTACAAATGATTTGAAGACTTTTCATGTTACTATAACTTTAAAAAAACAAAATATACTTTATAGAAATTAAAATTCTTCAAAAATATCAACAGCCCTATGTCACACCCTCAATTTCCACGTGCGGGGTTTTACCGCGAGGCGCGTGACAAACCAGGATCTCAGTCAACGATCACAACAAACATTCAACAAACATGCATTCATATATAACCAAAATATCATGCTTTGAGCCGTAAACCAGCAGCGGAAGCATTTCTTGTTTACAACCAAAAGACATATTAAAGTTTACAAAACATTTTTAATACGTTTCAAAATACTAGACGCTATGCGTGACTCCGTGCGCCTAGTCCATTAACTGCTACCTTAGCGACCTGAGAAAACATGCCAAAAAAATGTCAACATATAATGCTGGTGAGTTCACAGGTTTTCTTTCATAAATGAGTTTTATAAGTTCCAAAGATCATATCCGTTACTACTAGGTTATAAGAACGTTAGCTAGACGTTAAGTATTTTTACTACTACGGTTGGGAACCCATTACTAAACACCGTCTAACTATTGAAGCATGCCCAGACTGACTGGGCTACCGATGCCTCGGCAACCCGAAAGTTAAGGACAATATGCACCCGCCCGGCCCTGCCGTCGAGTGGGGCTTGTGAGGCCCAATAGATCTATCCACATTTCCCCCCGTTGTGCATCCCCGCACATTCATGGTTTCCCCCTAGGACTTTCCGAAAAAGCCGTATAGTAATGTAAAGTAACCATAGTATAACATGATCTTTAATAAATAAGTTCGTAGCATGTTTCTCCCCCGAAGACAAAACTGTAAAAGCGGGGCTGTGACACTCACCATAGGTTGCGTTACTTGAAAATAGTTAAGTAGTTATGCTATGATAGCCCCAAATAGCGGCGACCTATCATAAGATATGTATAAGTATCCGGACTAATAACCTGCAGGTTAACTAGTCCCCGAATGTCCAGACCATAACCATAGACGCTTGAAAACACTTTTGACTGATAAACCGACCGTGCCAGACAAGACTCGACATCCCATTGGTGACCCGACATTCCATGTGTTAGCTAAATGCAAGATATCATGAAACATATGAAGTTAAACACCTAGCACGTGCAAGAGTTCACCTAGACTAGCATAACGCCTATTTAAAGTATAACCGAGTCCGAACACGTGTTACCAAGTCATATAGCATGTCCCGGGGTTCCTATCATGTTCCTAGATGTCAAATCATGCTTCGGGATGCCAAAATACGCTTACAACAGCAGTACACGCGATTAGGAATTTAACATGCAATTAGGAAAAGTCAACTGGTGATTAGGGTTGGTCAACAGGCGATTAGGGGCCTAATAGCCCTCTAACTTTCCTAATCGCCCCCTGCATCAGGCGATTAGGATTCCTAATCGCCTGTTGCAGCTGTGCAACGGATTTTCGCGCGTTTAACCCTCCAAATCAGATCCGAAACATGCAAAAACACCCAATATCAAACCTAAACCATTTACCAACCCATTCCAAGCAAAAACCCCCAATTTATCACTGATCTAACATCCTTTGTGCAATTATTTCCAAAAATGGCAAAGTACCAAGTTTCATTAACTAACCTTATCTTTCCTTAAATGGAAACAAATCAGATTTCATCACTTACAAGCTTGCAAATCAACATTTCTCTGTTATAACACCTCCCTAGTGTGAATCCTAACAACATTCAATCATTAAATCATACCATATCATCCTAGATCTTCAAGAATCATCCAAATGGGTCAAAATACACATTTTCATCAAAACACAACAACAATAGCTCAAACTCTTAGATAATCATCCTAATAACCCCTACATAACAGAAGTACAACCATTTCATGGAAACATTCATGTTATAATTATCAAGAAGATCAACATATGCATGCAAACTTTACATATAGCAAGTATTATGGTGTAGACTTGTTTTAGAACTCTTTTCAAAGGGTTTTAAAGACACAAACTTAGCCAAACAAGGTCTGGACTTTTGGGGAACCAAAACAACAACTTTACAAAGGTTAGAGATGAAGAACACACCTTGGATTTTATCAAAGAAAGGTGTGTAAGCTTGGAAATGGTGATTTTTGTAGCAAAACAAGTTCCAGAGGTGTTCTAGGGTGTGTGGGTGGCTTAGGATCAGTTAGGGTTGCACTAAGGGTGTTTGGGGAGTTAAGGGTTGTATTTATAGGTGTTTTGACTCATGCAGAGCAGTGCAGGCGATTAGCAGCAGTTAGCAGGCGATTAGGATTGTAATCGCCTGACACTTCAGGCGATTAGGGGCCTAATCGCCCCATAAGTCTTCCCAATCGCCTATAGACAGGCGATTAGGCAATCCCCTGATTCCTAATCGCCTGCAACATATCAGAATTGGGTTTTCGGCGCGTTAAACACTATTTTAACACATATAAACACGCATTAACATACTAACAAGTCACGTAATGATTATAAACACATAATGCATGATAACTAACACATTTACATCCGTTCACCAATTCCCGGGACTCGAGACTTGCGTGTGTGCGTTAAACCCGGTGATTCCACGAATCACCAATCCTTGTACACATGGTTATGGACCGACTCCCGATGATCCCGCGGATCATCGTAACGACTCCCGATGACTCCCTAGAATCATCGTAACGACCCGACTGATCTAGTTAAGTATGTAATAAGTATGACTCGCTAAGGTAGACTTACTAGTTTAGTCAACGTTACTAACCTGAGTTTGCCGGGTGTCACACCCTAAGACTATTTAATGGCCACTGTAGGTATGAAGGATCTAGATGGAAAGATAACATAAATTTTCACATTACTATTTTTATATTAATTAAACAATTAAAATAATTGTTCTTACCAATGATTTGAAGTCTATTATTTTAAATGTAACACTTAAAATAAACATATATTTTGTAGCAATAAAAATACTACAAAAGTATCAGCATCTACAAAACGTGGATTTATTGAACCCCACTTTCACAAGTTTAGTCATTAAGTGTGTTTACGAGTTTTTGGCGTGTTACATTAGGGTTTCGTGAATTTACTTTGATGTGATTAAAGTACTATAAAATATAACCAGTAGTAAACACTGTATTGTCACTGGTGCAATGTGGTCGCTCAACATGACACAATGATACCTAGTGTTATGACCCCCGCGTTGCGGTGGGGGCGTAAAATCATGCCAAGTAGCATCAATACCATATATCTCCAGTGACCATCAACACTGGAAAAGCTCGTAGAAAGAAAGTAAAAAATGAACAAAAATTAAACGTAAAAACATTGAACTACGCACACGCATTACGACACATGTCGATATCCTTTTAGCATATCATGACTTTATTTTTTGGTTTTATTTTCTTTAGGCTTGCTATATCGAGTGATGTACGTTATGATGTTACTAAAACGTTACTGTATCGATTTGCACCAATGTTGACCGATTTCTCGATGTAACTTGCAGTGGAATCCCACTAGCTATAAACTAACGTGTGTACTAGATTAAGGGGTCGTTTGGTAGCATCTTAAGATTCCATTAAGAGACTAACCTTAAATTAGTCAGCATTAAGTGTATTTGGTTTATTAGAAGGGTACATCTGAATCAGACATCAATTCTCTTACCCATTAAGTTGCATTTGGTGTTGAATGGGAATTTACCCCTTTGTCCATTCAATTGTTCACATAACTCTCACCCGGCCACTCACGTACCACCTCCTCGGACCCACCACCATTTCTTACACCACCAAGAACCACTACATCGGCATATTCTTAACGGTTGAATACCTGTTGGTTCAAAGTCTTTTACCTAGTTAAACCTTTTACTGACTCAACACCCAATGACATTGTCAAACAACCCCAAATATAAATACTTTTATAAAGAACAAGGGTGATTTTAGCGTGCTTCGCGGCACGTTCTTCATTTACACCTATACTCCTCACTTTGTCGTTCTTCACCGTTGCTCTCGCTAGTCACCCAACAACAATAACACCCAACAATATCAAACTAACGCCACTGTCTTTCCTAGCAGCCGATCTATGACTGTAATCAGCATGAGCAACAATTTAATTGTAATGGAAGTCAACATATGTGAACTAACATATGTGAACTACACATAACACAAATAGTTATAATTCCATGGCACATAACACACATGAAGTTCACATGAGTGACTATATAAAAATAAAGTAATAATTTAGTGTTGTATTACATGTAATAGTGGGTTTACCTGCGCATTGCGGCGGGATCCAAAAAAACTTGTAATACGCTAGCTGTTTTCCCACCGCGCATTGCAGCGGGAAAATCCTGTCGACAACCATGTATTCCTTAAAGTTTGGTTCGTATTGGTCGACTTATTGTATAAAGTTCTAAGAAAATGATATGTGGAGCGTAGTTCTTGACACTTCTTAAGTAAGTCCTCCTCTTGCTTATATACACACACAGTCATTGATCAATTAAAGCAACACCAGAATTGAGAGGAAAATCCTTCTAGGAAACAAATTTTACCTGGCAAATTCAACTTTAGTGTCATAAAGATCCAATACACATACTTGCAAATTAAAAAACACAAAGATGTCAAATAAGTATAAAAATCATTAAAGCATTAGTTCCAAATTAGAAGAGGGTAATTTTTTCACAGAACTCTCGAACCCAAACTTAAAAAAACAACCTCGAGTATTTACAGTTGCGATGTAATTGATTGTAAGATGTCTTATTTGATCATTTATGTTTCATCTTTTATTTACATAGGTGAGTCGTAGTTGTAATCTTATTCTTTGTTTGTAATGTTTTTGTTAACACAACAAATATTATTTTTCCCATGAATTGGTCCAACCAAACTTCCTATCGAACACACTTACGGGATACACAGTCACAATTTGCCCAACCGAACTTCCCATCGAACACGCCAATGCGATATACATGCGTGATATTTCAAACTTCCCATCGGGCTCGGATTGTTTTGCCATCCCCTAATAATGTTAGGATCTATAAAAAATGAAAATTTCCATTAAAGCTCTAATGTTATCATTCAAAGTAAATTGAGAAAAATTTGTAATTTTTTTTTAAAATTTCAAGTGAAATCAACAAAACTTCAAATCTATACTCAAATGATGATATAGGAATGCATGACTGTGAGCACAATTATAATCTAAGTTGTCAAAGGTGCGCGCCAGGGGCGCGGTGCTCAAGGTCAGCTCAACGCACCATATGAGTAGTTAACTGAAAGACAGGGTTTCTAGCTCTTATGAGTGTGCTTATGCGGCTTGACAAGATAGATTACAATATAAATCTTTCACACAGATCACTATCAAATGTCAATAAGCTGGGATTTGCTTCCCTCTTCTTATTGTAAACCATGCGGGTAAAATGAAAATGACAATTGGAAGCGAATATCACATTATAACCGTAGAAGAAAATAAATGTACTTTAGAGAATATAACATAAACTAAAATATGTATGTACATGGAAATGGGTTGATGAGCTGTGATGTCTCCAAAACAAAACAAATTTGATCCTAAAAAATAAACAATTCAATTGAATGATAAACATGAAGCCACAATTTACAGAAATTGAAACAAAAAGAATGTAAAAGAAAACACGGACAAAAAAATGAAAAAAACATATATAAGAACTAACAAAAAGCTTAAAAACTAAATAACTAAATAAATAAATATACAAGATTACAAGTGTTGACTTACCAAAATAATAATCGATAGTGCAAGACTACAAGTGTTGAACAATATCATTCGATGACTGCTTCCAAGAGAAATAAAGAAAATGGTGTGATAAGGCAATGGAATGAGGGATTTTAGAGATTAAATTGAGGGATGTTGATTTTAATTCATCATTGAAGATGAGAAAAGGAAAAGGTGAGACATTGAATCTCAAATTGAATTCATTAAAGATGAGAAAATCAAAAGGTGAAGCAAATAATAATAGAGATGACTTGCATTAGTCATTTGTACAATTGTAATCAAATGTTGCACATAGGGGTAGGGACATAAAGGGAAGGATTTGGCAAAAAGATAGTTGTTTACCTTGTGACCCTTTGTATGCCATCTTAAAATTGACATAAAGTGACTATTTTAGCAATCTCTCCTCCTTTATAATGTAGTAATTTAGTTGAGGAATGAAACGGTATCAATTGTTAAATATAGATGAACATCACATTTTAGTAACAAAACTAACAGCCAATAGCTTTAATATGCTTCAAATTACGTAACTTCCGTTATCTAAATTAACGCATAACATTTTTTTGACCCATTTGCTGGAGATGCCAGAGTGTCAGTATAATTATAAAATTCCAAAAAATTAATAATCAAACCAATTATTATAAACTATCAACCTGGGAATGCATTGGAAGAGATAGAGTTGTGCATCATGAGGACTGAACTCTTCACCGTCCCCTGACGCCTGACCCACTTGTCCGAACTCTTTGAAGGTCTCCGGTGTTGCTTCGATTGGCTTCAACTTCATCACTACTGCTTCCATTGGATATGTACTAACACTAAATAGTCATTCCATGAGTAGTGCTCCAAGTGAAAAACAATTAAGTAACCGTACCTGAAGGAATTTGGAGTTACGCAGAGGAGAAGGGGTCGGAGGTGGTTTTGTAGCTTTATGTTCACCATTTGACGCATTACTCGCCATAGTCAAAAGCTTATTTCTACAACAACGTTTAAAGACCAAAGTCTAAGATAAGTATAGGTAATAACACTTGATAAAGTGCCTAACTTCCTGTGCAACAATACAAGGTTTTCACTCAAAATCAAGTAATTAACAATTCAACTAAAGATGACATTGATAACAGTAAAAAATAAATGATCATTAAATAAACACAAAAATAAAGTAATAAGCAACAAAAACACATACAAAAATTGACTTTCACTAATTTAAAACAATCTCCTCTATCCCAAAAAGTTCCATTTTTAATAGCTATTCTAAATCATTAAATTTTATAATAATAATAATGTGTCAGGTTTAATTATAAATTCTAATAAAATATCTACACAATAACAATGCAAGACACAAACTACAATAACAACAACAACCAAGCAGGAAACTTTACAATAAAAGCAATGCCAAACAGATCCAATATTAATAATCCTAAAAGAATAAGATCAAATGAGCAACTTGATGAAGATTACCTGAGTTTAAGTGCAGCTGTTAGAGTTTACTTGTGTCTTTGTGTGATCTCATAGACACAAAGTAATGGTTTAAATTACATATGATTTTAGTTCCCACACGTAACACTGTCGCCATGGTCACGGGTAGGGGTCCTGTGAAGGGAATTTGCTTGTCAAACTATCATGTCTATTTATGGAAAAACCCCTTCCCACCTAAATCATATCAACAGAAGCAAATTATAATCACTCATATAATCATCTTTTTATGTTCATTCCAACATTTTAAGTCATTCAAACTTTCTTTCCGTTCATTTCATGTACAATATGGTGTATTATAGGGTTTCTACGGGTAACATTTACTAAAAATAAAGATTAGTACAGCTGATTGCACATACATGGAATTACGCTACTTATTCTAACGTAAATTTAGTTAATGGGTGCGCGGTGGTGTCTCGTAGATATCAGCTGGTGTCGGTATGAACTGCGGCGACTAATCAAATCTAACAATCACTAATCAAAAGAAAATGGGTCAAACTATGGAGCTAAAAAATGTGGGACTAACAAACGAATATAGACGCTTACAGAATAGCCTATCAACTGTGGCGCGAAGTCGCTATTGTTTCCTTGCGGTTGCAATGTTGCATGTAGTGTGTTAATAAACAATGCTTTAATATCCCGATAAAGACCAATTCTAAAATATATGAGTGGCTTAGAGTTTTTGAAATAAATAGCAGCAAGATGGGTTGCAGGTGGATACCTGCCATCTGCAATCCTTGCCACACCAACCCCATCAATAATCGGGAAATGATTTTAACTCATCATAGGCAAGGCAAAGAATTTAATTTAGGCAGCAACATCGCCACCATACACCACCCATGAGGTGTGAGTACTAACCACCGCAGCCTCCCAGTTCCTCAAGTAAATCAGGGCTTACACTCATCAGCATCCGATGATTGATTCAATCATTTATCAGATGACCAAAGCTCACCATCATCAAGTTAACAAAAGAAACACCTCTCCGACGCACCTAGGCACATCATCATTGAGTTGAAAATGGAAACAAACATGAATCTCAAACATTTGCACACTCAGTCGCGACCAACATCAACATCATTATCATTCCAATGTATGGGTTCGTACACAAAATGACACATATACCCCTAACATATGTTGTGTATAACCCTCGAAAAGCCACAAATTACATGGCATGTTGCTGATACGAAACTGCCATGCTACTGTTCATCTTAAGATTCCTTCAACAAATAGCAATGGAACAAATGAGAGAGGTGGATGCAATAATGTACATATATGGGTGCAAAATGACACATCTACCCTGCAAAACCAATAAATTACGAAAGTGCCATGCTACTATTCATCTTTCGTTTCCAATAATACATAGTATAATAATAGTATAATGGTTTAATATTCCAACAAAGAGCAATTTTAAAGTCTATTAGTGGCTCATAGTTTTTAGAATTGATAGCTGCAAGATGGGTTGTAGGTAAAACCTACCATCTGCAATCCTTGCCATGCCATCCCTATCAACAATCGGGAAATATTTTCAACTCATCATAGCCAGTTAAAGCAGTCCATGCCATCACCATCTTATGTTACCACCCAATCTATAGCGTCAAGCACACACTCAACCGCGGCGACCATCAGCACGATCCTCATTTGAAAGGCGTTTTCCACCATGTACTAAATGAAAATTTCATTGACACGTTGTAACATCGCTACCATCCACCACCAACCAAATGGAAGAATGGCGAAGGCGATCGTCGTTATCAGCCAACCTCTTTATTTATCTTAACCACTCATCTCATCCCATACCACTACCAGCAGCATCTCGTCCAGCCCCCTACATCAAGTTAACGTCAACAAACAACTTGAAAGCAACACAATCAGATGTTCGATACAATGGCAACTCATGTAAGCACCAAATTAATCATATTTCAAAAACTGAAAATCACAAAAAGCAGCTAAAGAAGTAAAATAACAACATGCAAGTAAAGAACCTAATCCAACAGATGTTAAGCACACATAGATAATAACATTTAAAATCACAAAAAAAATGTAAGAAACAATAAGCGAAAAAAGCTATAGAACATTACTGAAACCTGGAATGAGTTGGGAAAAATTAAAAACCATGTTTGTATGCTACAGTGGTTATGATTGTTTGGTCTATTAAATGTGGAAAAAAAGTAAACTAACACATAGGGCAATAAAGAAAAAAAATTATCGCTAATAATTCAATAGAAAACACCTAATACCGGATATTTTAACCCATTAAATAAAGCTGTTGTAATAAATACGAACACAAATTGAAACCCTGTATAATAAGAATCATCATCATGTGATTGAGTATAGAAAAAAGATAATTTAATAACTATCTTTGTTATGTGAAAAGAGATTAAATCTAGTCTAGCTATTAAATAACAAAACAACCCAAATTCCAATAAACCAAACATAATTTCATAAATCTAGTCCAACTGATCTTGTTCGTAATATCTTTTCCTTTAGCTTTGTATAAAAATACCTATAAAAATCTTTTAAGGACTTTGACAAGTTCACTAATGTTGTACACACATGACACATTAAATTAAATTAAAAACCATATATGTGTGCTACAGTTGTTAGCATTGTTTGTCTATTAAAAGTGGAAACCATACTAAACACTATTTGATAGAGAAGTTATAGAAAACAAAAGTCAAAACAAAAAACCTTCTAAAACAAAAAACTCAAGACCTTAAAATTGGCAAACAGACCAGTAAACATTAAAAGCTAAATATATAACAACACTAACCCATAACTGAGTTCACTTCCTGGCAATCGCTGTGGAGGACTCAGTTTAATAGCTGCAAAATCTTAAATCAAACGTTCCACAAAACACCAAGACACCATAAATTGATGTTATAAATTAACAATATACAAATCCCAAATTCAAAACCATCCGTAAAAGTACATGCAAAATATTGTCAAAATACAACTTCCTAAACAGATTACAATCAAAATAAATCATTCAATCAAAGAGTTGATGAAACAAACCAAATTTCTCATGGACGCATATATACAAACACTTGGCGTGTGGGCTGTAATACAACTTCATGAGCAGATTACAAAAAAATAAAAATAAAAAAATGAAGCATTCAATCAAAGTTAATAAAAAAATCAATAATATAACTGGTGCATATATACGAACACTTAGAATGCAGGTTGCGGTCCAACCCATTAAACGCTAGAACCCATTAGTGTTTCTCTGGTTTACCGATCCAGATCACTTTAGGGTTACAATATTTTTTATTTTAGAAATAGAAATCATCGATTCTCGTTAGACTAAAATTTGTTAGAAACTGAAATCAAGTTCCATACAGCTTCTCCAAAACACAATACAATAACAAAAGATCAAGAATCCAAAGACATAAGTATATAGCTGGATCACGTTGCCATGCAATAGCAAAGAAGTTTCCTTAAATTCAAAAATTCTCCTATGCAAAACCAAAAAGAATTGGCAACCTATCCAACTAAAAAGATCACATAACAAAATGAAGGCATAAACCACAAAAGACCACATAAACAAAACAACAAAAATTCAGTCATTAAAGAAATACCACATTAACATTGTCTTCAAGACTTCAAGCAATACAAATGCATGCAAGCAAAACAGAAGAACATAATCAACAAAACAATAGAAAAATCAAAAGCAGACGAAAATAATGAAAATAAGAAACGTCAACCGACTAAATTAACTTCAAACTAAAACAAACTACAAATCCAACTAACTTGAAATGAAAGAACAAAAATTTACCTTCAACTACACTAGTTGTCATAGAAACAAACCACAAATTCAACCACATAAACAAAAAAAAACCTTCAATTTTTAGCAACATGCAGATAACGAAAACCATCTCAGATCAAAGAAGAAAAACCTACCTTCAATGTATAGCAATAGGCACCGCAACAAACCACTTAAGAACAAAGAACAAAAAAAGTTAAAAACCCTAAAGCAAAAAATAATCAATCTATACCAATCATCACTAAACAAACTGATCATACTCTGGCCGAATTACCATCCCCCTTCGGTGTCCAGATCCACCGGTGTTGCCTTTAGATCTACCATCACTTCTCTCCGGAAAAACCCTTGCTACATATTAAATCAGAATCAACACAATCAGGCACGATTACCTTTGTTGATGGTAGAGGAAGCGAGTTCGGGTTGCTGGGGCGGAGGAGGTGGGTCTCGACATCACAAGGACAGTAAGAAAAGCGATGATGAGGTGGTGGTGATGAACATAACGGTGAGCCGTTGAAGATGGCGACGGTGTTGTGGATGAGGCGGGAAGGGATGATGATGAAGGTGGTGATGAACGAAACGTCAGCAAGGGCACCGATTCAGAAAGCATATCTCGATCAAATGAGAGATATGGAGGCAGTGATGTACATATATGGGCGCAAATTGACTCAAATATCCCTAGAAAATCCCTAAATTACGAAAGTGCCATCTTACTGTTCATCTTCCGTTTTCAATAATACATAGTATAATGGAAATATATGTTTTGAAATGTGTCAAACATAAATGGGTTTTTGAGTGTAGTGACCACAAACACTTTTAAATAGTGAGAAGATCCAAAATGACGATTAAAGCAAATAAATAATGAGAAGATCCAAAATGATGTTATACTAGTCTTTTTATTTTGAGACAACTTCATAACACATATATAAATATTTCATAATTTTTATAGTTTTGTACTAAATATACATACATATTAAGATAAAAAGATATAAATAAATATTTAGAAAACAAAGAACATAATGAACTAGGGTCGTGCTAATTAAACCCCCCAACTTCTAAATCAACCCCTTAATCCAGGCGCCTCGCTTAGGCCTAAGCGAGGCGCCTGGGTTAATCGTTTTCAGGAATCTTAAGCTTTATGTCTAATCAGGCAGTCAGGCGCCTCGCTTTATGTCTAATTAGCTTGTCCATCCTACCTTTGCACATCTTGACAGTCTTAGGTGCGTTAAGAGAAGATGGACAAACTGATGGAGGAGCGCTACAGACCGGTATTATTTTCAACTTTAGACTATAAGATACTACACGATTTGGGATAATAAATGTTTTACTTTTGGTATGACACGGATTGCACAAAATTTCATGGTAGATATTTCATGTATCATAAAAAGGTATAGATCACCAAATTTTGCAGAAAAGCAAGATTCCAAGCATAAACGAGAAGCCAAATTGCCTGAAATCATTGATGCTGATGATGATGCTCAAAAGAGAATGTTTCACTGATGTAAATGATTTAGAGTTCATCTCTTCGATTGAAAGCAAGCAAGATCCAAAGAAAACCAAAAGAGAGCAACATGATAAGTCTAACGACATTTTCGCCAACTGACCATGATGCTCTCTTTTAGCTTTCTTTGGAAGCTACGTTCTTCCAATCGAAGAAAAGAACCCTAAACCATCAACATTAGTAAGATATCCTCCTTTGATCATCATTACCAACATCAATGATCCCAAGCAATTTGACCACTGATTAATGGTTGTAATCCTTTTTTCGATACAGTTTGGTGGTCTATATCCAAAAGTAAAAAAATTATTTTATCCCAAATTTTGAGTATATAATATCTGCAATTTACGCTTGAATCATTATTAACTTGTTTTTGTTTGTGTTCGTTTATGTTCATTTGTGTTCGTGAATCATTATTAACTTTTTTTTGTTTGTGTTCGTTTATGTTCATTTGTGTTCGTGAATCATTATTAAATTGTTTTTGTTTGTGTTCGTTTATGTTCATTTGTGTTCGTGAATCATTATTAAATTGTTTTTGTTTGTGTTCGTTTATGTTCATTTGTGTTCGTGAATCATTATTAAATTGTTTTTGTTTTTGTTCGTTTATGTTCATTTGTGTTCGTGAATCATTATTAACTTTTTTTTGTTTGTGTTCGTTTATGTTCATTTGTGTTCGTGAATCATTATTAAATTGTTTTTGTTTGTGTTCGTTTATGTTCATTTGTGTTCGTGAATCATTATTAAATTGTTTTTGTTTGTGTTCGTTTATGTTCATTTGTGTTCGTGAATCATTATTAAATTGTTTTTGTTTGTGTTCGTATATGTTCATTTGTGTTCGTGAATCATTATTAACTTTTTTTTGTTTGTGTTCGTTTATATTCATTTGTGTTCGTGTTCGTTCGGTTCGTTTACAGCCCTATAATTAGGTGTGTAATTTAAGGTCTTTGGAAACTTTCCTAACAAATCTAACTTTACCTCTAATAATAATAATAATATTAGTAATAATAATAATAATATAAGTAATAATAATAATAATAATAATCGTAATAATAATAATAATAATAATATTAGTAATAATAATAATAATAATAATAAAAATAATAATAATAATCGTAATAATAATATTAGTAATAATAATAATAATAATAATATTAGTAATAATAATAATAATAATCGTAATAATAATAATAATAATATTAGTAATAATAATAATAATATTAGTAATAATAATAATAATAATACTAATCGTAATAAAAATAATAATAATAATAATAATAATATTAGTAATAATAATAATAATAATACTAATCGTAATAAAAATAATAATAATAATAATAATCGTAATAATAATAATAATATTACTAATAATAATAATAATAATCGTAATAATAATATTAATAATAATAATAATCGTAATAATAATAATAATAATCATAATAATAATAATAATAATAATAATAATAATCGTAATAATAATAATATTAGTAATAATAATAATAATATTAGTAATAATAATAATAATAATAATAATTATCGTAATAATAATAATAATAATCGTAATAATAATAATAATAACAATAATAATGATAATAATATCAATAATAATAATAATACTAATAATAATAATAATAATAATAATACTAATAATAATAAAAATAATAATCGTAATAATAATAATAATAATCGTAATAATAATAATAAAAATAATAATAATAATAATAATAATAATACTAATAATAATAATAATAATACTAATAATAATCCTAATAATAATACTAATAATCCTAATAATAATACTAATAACAATAATAATAATAATAACAATAATAATAATAATAACAATAATAATAATAATAACAATAATACCAAAGCGTCTCGCCGAGGGCAAAGCGAGACGCTTTGGTCGTCTTCTCCGACGAAGCCCCAACCGGAACCACCCACCTACGACAACCGGAAAAGAAAAAAGACGTCGAAAAACATACCTTTTTGACGACGGAGGAGCGGCGGAGGAAGGGGCCTAGGATGTGGCTTCGGAAGACGGCGGAGGACGGCGGAGGAGGGCGGAGGAACGGTGGTTGTGTGTGTGTGTGTGTGGAGAGAGCCAAGCGAGGCAGATCTGATGCCTCGCTTTGGCTTTTAAACAAAAAAAGAGGCGTCTCGCTTAGGCCTAAGCGAGACGCTTCGAATAGTAACCGTCTATCCGAAGCGTCTCGCTTAGGCCTAAGCGAGACGCCTGGTCAGACAAAACGTCTAAGCCAGCCGCCTCGCTTAGGCCTAAACGAGACGCTTAGGGTAAACGGTTACACTTCGAAGCGTCTCGCTTTGACCTAAGCGAGGCGCCTGGGTAGTTTTTTTTTATTGTTTTATTTCATTTAAAATACTTTTGGGCGCTTAAAAAATTTTTTTAATTGATTTCTAATAGTTTTATGTTGTATCCAATCCAAAAAAATTTCGTTCGAATCGTTTCGGTTCGTTTGTTGCGTATTTGTGGATTTCGGTAAAAACATCCGAGTTTGAAGAACATTCATAAATTGTTATATGTCATACACGGACTAAACAGTCGATACCTGGTTTTTTTATATTAATTAAAATTTCGCGTGTCTAATCGATATCCTGGAGTTCCGGTCTCTGTTTAACGTGTTTGGGTAGGTTTAATTGTTCGTTTGTGGTTTTCGGTAGAAACATCCGACTTTTAAGAACATTCATAAAACGTTGTACATCATGGACGGACTATACAGTAGACCCCACCGGGACGTGAACGATTATTACGATTATTATTATTATTATTGTTATTGTTATTATTATTATTATTATTATTATTAATTATTACTATTACTATTATTATTATGACCGACACGTTTACGAACCAAAACAGTCAGACCCGACCGGCACGTGAACGAACCGGACTGTTCCGACCCGACCGGCCCGTTAAGGAACCCAAACAATCCGACCAGACCGGCACGTCAACGAACCAGACTGTTCCGACCCGACCGGCCCGTTAACGAATAGAAACAGTCCGACCCGACCGACACGTGAACGATTATTATTATTATTATTATTATTATTATTATTATTATTATTATTGTTATTATTATTATTAATATTATTATTATTATTATTATTATTATTATTATTATTATTATTATTATGACCGACACGTTTACGAACGAAAACAGTCAGTCCCGACCGGCACGTGAACGAACCGGACTGTTCCTACCCGACCGGCCCGTTAACAAACCGAAACAATCCGACCCGACCGGCACGTGAACGAACCGGACTGTTCCGACCCGACCGGCACGTGAACGATTATTCTTATTATTATTATTATTGTTATTATTATTATTATTATTATTATTATTATTATTATTATTATTATTATTATTATTATTATTATTATTATTATTATTATTATGACCGACACGTTTACGAACGAAAACAGTCAGACCCGACCGGCACGTGAACGAACCAGACTGTTCCTACCCGACCGGCCCGTTAACGAACCGAAACAATCCGACCCGACCGGCACGTGAACGAACCGGACTGTTCCGACCCGACCGGCCCGTTAACGAACAGAAACAGTCCGACCCGACCGGCACGTGAACGAACCGGTGATTCTTACGACTATAATTCATATAGGGTTTCATATAATGTCGAGCAGGGTCCGTCATATAATGTCGGGCAGGGTCGGTCTAGTAATGTCGAGGAGGATCGGTCATATAACATGTCGTTTTACGACTTAATTTTCGGTGATTCTTACTACTATAATTCATATAATGTCGAGGAGGGTCCGTCATATAATGTCGGGCAGGGTCCGTCATATAATGTCGGGCAGGGTCCGTCATATAATGTTTCGGAGGGTCCGTCATATAATGTCGGGGAGGGTCCGTCTAGTAGTAATGTCGAGGAGGGTCAGTCTGGCATTCGTTACCGTGACAATGCGGTACAACTGGACTTGAATACACAGTGGAAGGACCCGTATGAATTTGAAGACGAGCCTAGTCAACCTGCCTACGGGTATACTTACGACGCTAACCGTGGTGATGACACATCTGAAGAACAAGACTATACGCACTATGAAGACAGCGTTGTCGATGAGAAGCGGGTAGAAGATCAGGAGGAAGGACCTCCCAACACCAAAAACCGTCCAGGTTCATCCCCCCTTAATTCAGGCGCCTCGCTTTGGGCAAAGCGAGGCGCTTGGAACACCTTTTTCCAGACTCCCATGCAACCTCGTACTCAGACTGACATTGATTTGATTGAAGCGCCTCGCTTTGGCCTAAGCGAGGCGCTTCAGATGGGAGTTGAAATAGAATGTTGGGGGGTGCCAATAGACGGACCCAATGAATTATAAATAGAAACAATTAGCAACTTTCGTAGTAAGAGGACCGAAACTGGTCCCCTCAATACAACCATGCAATGCGTCTTCCACGTCACTGTACAAGTCCTTTATGCAGGTCAGTTACCTGCTGAACTAGTACAAGTCCTTTACCCTCTACATTTGTCCGTCTCTGTCTGTCTCCATCTTTGTACTTCCGTAAATCAAAACCTACTATCGACCACAAGCCCATCATCAATCTCGAATCTACATCTTCTAGAAAGGACGGATATGCGAGATCTACGTTTAGCTAGATGATGCGGCTGTGTGCCGTCAGATATCTGGTGACCGGGAAACCCAACACGGTGATGATGGTTAGCGTTTCATTAAAACGAACGTCGCAACGGTCAGCAGGAGGACATGGCGTTGGTAGTGTAGGAGGTGGAGGTGCTTTAAGCAAAGGAGAAGCTTTTATGGCGGTTGACATGGCTGCTAAGCCGCTTCACGCGCCGGCGTGTGGCTGCGCCGCCGCAGCTCAGCCGCGAGCTCCGCCACATGCGGTGGTCGGGAAACCAACGGTGTCTCTCTTCCTTTCTCTATCTTGATTCATATGTGTTAAATGTTGGGTGACTAAAGGGTTTTGGGATTCTTATAAATGTGGTGTGTATCTCTCCTGGTTTCACCTTCACAGTGTTGTTTTTATTAGAGATGGTGGTTTTATAAAACTAGCAAACAGTATTTTATGTTTGACAAAATGGTTATGTTAGACAACATGGTTTCCAACTATATTAAGCTTTTCAGTTTCCTTTTGACATATACTTAAAAAGTTAAAAGAGTATGTCAAACGCTCCATTCAAATCAACAAAATGCGAAGGATTTTGAAGCGTATTTATTCGGTTTATTTTTCGCTAGCTTAAACGTGGGTTCGCCAGTTAACGGCCGCGAGTAAAAATATCTACAGTTTGTCTTTGTACATGTTCTACTCTGTTTCCATTGGGTCAAATACGAGTACCCGGTTGCCCCCGCCGCGGCAACGTGCGACGGGTATAAACCTAGTTAATGATAAATAGTAAATGAATCGTATATTTTTCATAAGGAGTGTGTTTTACATATAAGAGAGGACGGGGCACTCGTGGGTAAGGGCCTTGGGCTTAGTTAGTCTTGGGGCTACACTGCCCTGTGTCATTGGGCTACTTTGCGCGGCTTAGAAATGAGGCTAAATCTGGTGTAGGCGGCTTTCATCTCTACAACGGTCTCATGACCGTTACAAGCTTTAAAATAAAAAACAAACATTTTAAATTATTTTTTACATATATAACACACCAAATTTCACACCATTCTCTCATACACAAAATAACATACCATTTTCTCATACCAAATTTTACACTTCACAATTATCCTTTCAAATGGCAAATAAATTACCTATATATATATATATATATAGGGTAGGGTTCCTGTAGGAAAATTGGTTTGTGTGAGAAGTGTGAGAAGGATTAAAAATTGATATGTATGCATCATTTTTTTGGATGTATTCATGATGTTTTGGATTGTTTTGCTTAGAAAAACACCAAACATAACAATTAATAACCAAAAACAATGAATTTTAGGCTTAAAACTTAAAACACTATGTCAAGAACATTTAAGAAGAGTGTTTTAAGTAATTACTAGGGTGTTTTATCTTTAATTTAAATTTAATGACTATAATACATTGGATTGTGTTTTAAATGTTTATATATTGTTGTGTTAAGTGTTTTTCAAGTCAAAACAACCCAAAGCATCATTCCAAAATAAAAAACAATGTCAATTTTTAATCCTTCTCACACTTATCACACAAAACAATTTTCCTATAGGATCCTCTACCTATATATATATATTAATATTTTTTGTTTTATTTTTTATTATATTTGCATGTATTTTATTTTATTTAATTAAGGTTTATTTGGTTTAGTTTGTTTTAATTAATTAATACTAAAAAAGAAAAAAGTTTTAGGCTACTTTAGGATTGGGCATTTCTAGTAATGTAGCTACTTTGGGCTACTTCAGGGTATAAATGACGCAGGGCCGTTCCCGAGAACCCTAAAAAAATTGGGCATCGGGCGAGATAAAAATTGGGCCCCCGAGATTAATGGTAAAATATATTATACCAATTCGCAGCTGTTGATGTTTGCGCCAGAAAAGTCACCGGTAAAAGTGTGTCTGTATAATGAGTTTTACAATTTTTATTTTCCCTTTTTATACACAGGCTTTTCTCAATTTATGTATATAAAGTTCTATAAGATACATTTTCATTACGTTTTTTGTTACGAGCCAGTATAAATTAGCGTCTTTTAAAATATCGTTTGTTAATTAGCACGATTTTACACCCATGACCTCTTGGTCTAGTGGTATGGTGTCCCCCCTTACAAATGTAAGGTTGTGGGTTCAAATCCTTGCAAATGCAATGTTAGGTGGAAATAATGTGGTATAAATATTTTGTCGTTCAAAAAAAAAAATTAGCACGATTTTACGATACAATGTTGTGGTTGTAAACCGAATTGCCGCGCGTAACGCGGATGATTTTTACTAGTTAAAATTTATTAAACACTAACTATAGTATGTGATAATTAAATAAAAGTTGATGTTTCAAAAAAATTTGCAACGCTAAATCAGTAAATTTTGAAGTCTCAAAACTTTATACAAACTAGTGGTAACCTGCGCCGCGCTTCGCGCGGCTTTGGAACCGTAAGGAGCAACCTAAATCTTGTTATTGGAGAAGAAGCAAGTTTCTGGTTTAGTAGGCAAACTTCTGTGCGGTTGAGTAGCCAATTTAAAGACAAAAACTTTTGTGGACAAAAGTCGCAAACCGGAAAAGCTTCTGTTGCGCCGACACTTATCGTTTAATATATATAATAATTTGACTTGGACCACTTGAATAAATAAGGATTTGATTTGGGCCTTTTAATGTTTAAAAGCCCATTTAATAAAATCAATAAGCAGGAAACATCATGGTCTCTTTCATCTTTCTTAACTTAAAAACACCACTAGCAGAGCCAGCAGGCTACCGTAGATATTGGCCGGGAAAGAGATTCCATCACGATATTTTTACTCTTCTCAAATTTTTTTCACTCCCATAGTTCTGGCGTTGATATATATATATGTTTTTTTTCAAAATAACCTCGGGCCCCTTGCCGATTTGGGCCTCGTGCCGTCGCCCGAGCCTCCCAGCCTAAGAACCGGCTCTGAAATGACGTGACCAGGGACGGAACCACAGAAGGGTCAGGGGGGTCAGCTGACCCTCCGGCCAGCCAAGTCTTCTTAACAAGAGATTTGTTATCCCGTTGATTTTTAAACTTTGACCCCCAGATATTGTTATTCCAAGAGTACTGGCAGTGAAGAGAACTTGGGTAAAAGAATCAAAGTGAGAATACGGTTCGTCGGAATTTTCTTTGATATGTGGGGTCGTTTAGAGTTACAGGAATAGTTGGATGATTGAGAGAAAGAAGATGGATATTATGGTAATTACTAGTTGATGTGATGGGTATTTTTGTAATTAATCATGTTAGTTTAAAATGTTAACTATCCAAGATAACAAATAGGCAATGTAATGCACTATTTTCGAAATATTAATTATAGTTACGTATTAATAGTTCTTTTTAGTAGACTAACATTTTTACTTATACTTATTTTTAGTTGAGTTTCTCTGATTTAAGTTATAAATTTATTTTCTCTTTACTAATATTTATATTTATTTACTTTAAATAATTAAATAATGGTAACTATATCAATGACTTATAATTTTGTTTTCTTTTCCCTACATTTATATTTAGTTAATTTAAATAATTAAGTCACGGTTACTATACAATACAATAGTATATATATATATATATATATATATATATATACATACTAGTTAGAAACCCGCGCGATGCGGCGGCGGCAACAATTTACAACGCGGTACTTGTTTTCAATAAGTTTATCAACCGTCTCGTGATAGTGTATGGTACTCAAGTTAATTTACTTATTCCTTATGAGCTACATTAGACATGTGTATTTAATTATATGTAAATTCGAAGTAAACAAATAGATAGACGTACATTTTTTATCAAGAAATATAAGAAATAGTCTCCTTTCAACGTTGCCGCGGGTATTTATATTTGTTGCCACGTGTTACGAATAAAACAAAAATAAAAAAACTTGTGCACTGCGTTTTAATTAGTACTCGTAAAAATAAAAATGTGAACCACTACGAAATCACTTAAAACTGGTTGTGGTTCGTATTCATTGTCGAACAAATCTTGAGAAACCAAAGATAAGTAACATTATCCATGTTCTCAAACCAAAAAAACTATAAATGCAAAGATAATGCTATTATGTGCCTTGATCAAACCAAACTCTACGGTCATAAAGTTGTTGCATATGCAAACCAAAAGTCACAAACTCATTTGCTTTTGTGGTTTACATTATACTTCTAGAGAGCTATAGAAGCAGGAGCTCTAAATACTGGTTAAAGAACTTTCATAACAATGCTCATAGTAAGGCTAAACTCATCGCTGCTTGCTCATAATTTGATCGTTCTCTAGATTGCCGAGCATATAACACCTGTGCAGCATTAATTGTTTGATAATATTATTAGTTATTATTATCTTCAACAAGTCCTAAAATATCCTCACGTAAAATAACAAACCTGATTAATATACGGCTCCATCTAATGCAAAAGCTCATATCCCTACACGATACAGACAAACGATGATTAAAAACGATCAGATGTCATGAGGCATGAGAAGCTAAGATCCTATTTTGCGAAAAATACAAACTAAAAAATAAAAATAAAAAGATCATAGAATCTTTCACCTGTTTAAAGTGGCGAAGATGAGCGTCCAGCGTACCACTAACTGCTTCCATAAATTCAAATCTTTTTTTTAGCTTCAACATTGGAAAGTGCAGTGACCTATGAATTGAGTCTGGACGATTAAAACTTATATTGCTAGCAAATATGACCTACTTGTTTGCAGGTAGCCAGACAATGTTTGCAGGTAGCTATAAAATGTTTAGGCTAAAGATTTTAGTTTTCTCAGCAAAAGCACTTTTGGGCAGGTGCAGGTTAGGTGCAGAAAAGTTCCACAAAGGTGTCAAAGTTAAAAAAAACAGTAGGTGGCTTGGTTCTTACATATCCATTCATAGGCACTATCCACATGATGTGACAATTCTTTATTTTCTTCAAACATAGAAATGGCAAAAAAAAAAAACATAAACTGATGCTTAAAATGATGACTTGACTTTCCATATGTGTTAATCCATTTGTATGTTTTGAGTTAATAATAAATTATTAGACTTTTCAAAAGTTTGACATAATATACTTAATTTGGTGTAAAAACATACAGATGACCATCAACACTAACTGAAAAGCAAATGGCAGTAAGCATATATATATATTAATATACTTTCATTAGTTACATTAATTTTCTAGGCACCACGTACTTAATATGAGGTGGAAATGAAACGCATCCGAGTGAAACTTAGTGTGCTTCTCGTGTTTTTAAACAAAGCATTTAATCCAATTTAGATCGCAAATAATCCCAACAAAGCAAGACAACTAATCGGTTATCGGACTTTGAACAGATATATAACTGCACCCCTGTTGACTCATTGACTAAAATTAATCAAAAAAGAGATATTGAGAGATAGAACCTGGGTAATTGGTTTCAGCTCGACTCCATTGTTGTACCAATTGTCTAGTGCAGAAATTGTTGTACCCAGGAATCCTGCACAAAAACGAAAACGGTAAAATGTTTGCCATTAAAACCCGAACCCTGTTTGAAAATTACGAAGTTGCATTTGACATGAAGTATTTAAAAAAATTGTTTGGACCATTTAGCTCGCAAACATGACATTCCAACAGTAAAGATTTAGAATATAATATGCTCCAACATATGGTGATGGATGCACGCTGAAGCCAAACAATATTCGGCTGTTTAAATGTTGTATAAAATTAATAAATGTGATTAAACAGATTAAAAGTAAAAATACAGATTAAAATTAGAAACTACAAATTGAAACTTGAAAGCTAAAAATGGGTCTGGGGGATTTGGTCCTTTCACAGTTAGACATATTAACTTCCATACTTGTTTAACTTGAAAGTGATTGGTCATATGAAATAGAAAGAAGTTAAAAAAATACAGATTAGAAGCCTCAAATGGGTCTGAAAATTTTAGGTAAAGAAAAAGTTGAAGCAGAAAAACCTTTAGTTAAATACATTTACATCGTTATCTTTAACAAGTGGGAAGGAACGACATAAATTAATAACTTTTTCTGTCAAACGGTTACATGTCAACAGTTCACACACCTCTTCGATCAATACTTTTCCTGTATTTAACAAATATAGCAGATATAAATAACATGTCGAACAAAAATCATAATCGATAAAAATTACATGGTTATTGGCAAGTTATTCTACCAGGTAAATAATAGAGTGAAAGAATCATTAAAAAGCATGTACAACAATACAAGATAAGATAATTAACACGAACATAGCTAACCAGCTCCATGTCTAATCAAATAAAATTCTATTTGGGACGCTAGTCTCAATTACTTTAATTAATATCTTTTTTCATGAATTAAACGATGCTACTTCCTTTGTCAAGTAAACAAAACCGAGATGTATACAAAACTAATTTTATTCAACTAAATTGTTGGTTAATGTTCCACTGAATTACTTTTACAACAAAACTAATTTTATTCACTACTACCAGCCAGAACAACACAAACAAGGATAGATCTACTTCGTTTTGTCAAAGATAGAAACAAGTATAAAATAGTTGACCATAGTAGTCAAAGATGACCAAAGTGTGCGTCCAGGCACAACCTGGTGTAGGGAAAGCACCTTTTGTCAATCAAGGCTCACAGACACACACATTCCAGCCTAATTCAGCCATAAAAAAGTTGATATGAAACAGCTATAATTGGCCTAAAACATCACAAAATGGTGGAGAACCACTTAACAGCCTAAAATGCGTCTAAATCCCTAAAAATGGTTTGCTTTAACTGTGAGCCTTGCTTAGAAAAATTGTCGCTTTTTAAGCGCCTTTCGCCTAGGCCCACTGATCACTCTTTGAGCCTCAAGTGCACTAAGCGCCTTCAACTATGTAGCAGTTGATTAAAAGCAGAACAAACTTCCGTAGCAGGGTCAAACATATTCAAACATTTCGCGTCTCAAATCTTGTTGTAACTGATCAAAACTTCGTTAATTTCATAAAGAACATAAATCTTCAACAAACACATAATCAGTAGTCGTTTGCAAGCAAAATTGACACTTAACCGAAATTTATATTCGATCAATTTCTACAAAATAACTACTTGATAAACAAAAATGATTATATATATGTATGTATATATGTATGCAGATTTGACTGCTAAATTCAGTTATATTCGAATATTAAATAAAATTCAAAACCAATACATGACAAGTACGCAAGCAACTTACACTACCCAACAACATCAAATAATCTTACATCATTTTCTTGATTCTCTTCAGTCCATCAGCAGCCCCATAATGACCGGTGAAGTTCATAATCAATAAACAAACAGGACATAATTAGTGATTCTTAATCAGTAATGGGCTAATCGGGATGGGTTGGATCAATTTTTATAAGTTAATGAATAAAACATTAAAACTGTTGGGCATAGAAAATAAAAACCATACACAGCTTCCTAATCGGTTATTTGTAGAAACTGAAAGAACAAAACCTTTTTGGATGATGTAGTCGGTAAAAGTCCGTCCATCTTCAAGCTGTTTTTCAAAAAAAAAATCATAAAGATATGTCAAAATCATTGTATGTCGTTTGAAAGTAACAATGATTATCACATCTACCTTCATTGTCAAAATCATAAAGATTGTCAATGGTATCGTAACATGGTATTCAGTAAAAATAGATTAAATCAAATACACATACAATAACCAAAAATCAAAAGAAAACCCAAAACCACCTTTATTTCGCTGATTTGGTAACCAAAACACCAGGGGTTGTGTCGACCTTGAACCAAATCAAGACAAAACACCATCAGAGTCAGATACACAGATCTAGGTATACAAGAACTTGAAAACAGAAATCAAGAATAACCTAGATCGAACAAGGGCTCGCACGCCCAGTGTCAGCATCATCGTCATCGTCTTCCACCCACAAGTATCGTTGAGGAACCCAACACAGGCCTGAAAGTATTACACAAAAAAAAACAGTATATATGGTTAAAATAAAAAACCAGTGCCGAGAGGTCAAACCCAACCCAGTCGTTCCAGCACGAGAGAGTTTGAAGTGGGTCTTTGTTAGTGACAAAGGCAGCGTTGGGAAGACCACCTGCAGTCCATCCTCTCAACCGATTCAGCTCAAAATCTCAGCTATGCTCTTACCCTCAATCTGGTGGCTGGATAGAGAAATCTTGAAACCCTAGATCTTGATCGTGAGAGAGAAGTTAGGGAAATGGGGGTGGAAAATCAGAGTTATCTGCGAAAAAAATTGAAGAAATCACCTTAAACTCACCTCTTAAATGATGAAATGGTATTCATAATCAAAATAAAGTGTAACTTACCCTTGGAGAAGGCGGAGTTTTTTTTGTCAGGAGTTGCATCTTCATAAACTACACTTGGAAGTCTAAATTCCGCCCCTAACATGTACTGCTGCAATTGTTGATGCTCAAATGGTGTTATGATAATAAAAAGAGGCATGTAAAAAATATGTTCATTAAATTTCATTATTTGTTCAGTACCTTGTCACTGAGGAATGATCTAATTCTCCATATAAGCGAATCGTGTTCAGGAGCATATTCAGCAGCTCCCATTGTTGTTTGAACAATTCCAGGATAACTCTGTCCCCAAAATAGATAATCTACACCATTACACAACAAATCAATATTATTATTAAACTTTTAGCCTATAAAGTATAAATTCACACTGTCAAGTGTCAACAACTTTATTCAGATCACTTTAGAAAATCTGATTGGACCACTTGCTACTATATATATAACTTGAGAATATCCGAATCTCACATCTATTTCCTCCAAAAGCGTAGTTGTAAGTGGTAGCCGAATCAATTAATAAACATAACTCTTTCAAGTCACGAATAGCTAATAATAAAAATCACTTATTACCTCGAATTCACCAAACGCTTGCAGCCTCTCAGAAAGAATTAAATACCTTTGCTGATCTGGTACTCCATTCTCCTAGTATGGCTCGCAGCCTTTCGTTTTCCTCCATATACTATGTTTCATTACCAACATAAAGCTTTAGAACATGAGTATAGATACTTATGTATGTCACTATGTCTATATGATTATATTTGATCCTTTATATATAAGAATCTTTGGTTGACAGTATCAGATATACCTGATTGTTTGTGTTACGAACACCATGGATTTCAGTCTCTTTCTCAGCAACCAAGGATCGAGCAAGATGTAATTCAGACTGTAGTGGATTCATCTGCAGATATGATTGAATGAAACTATTTATGCATTTTTATACAAACTTATATCCCAAAATATGATTTAAAAGACGCCCTATCATAGTAAAGAACAGAACCAACATATATGAGTTATTACACTATTACCTCAGCTGAAAGTGTTCGTAGCCATATTCCACTTGAGGTGCCATACCATCAGCAGATTTCTCATATTTGCTTAAGCATTCTTGCAGTCGAATTCATAATATATAGAAAACAAAAACCGAACTAATCATAAATAAAAAAAAGACAAAATAAACAAGATCTGAACTAAGACGGTAAGAGAACCAAGATTACTTACATAAACACGAAGAAGGCGCTAGTAGGTCTGATCAGCTTGTTCGAATCCTTGGATATTTTGGCAGGTTTCTTCACGATCAAGACAAAACACAAAATATGTTTACTAACATGGTGTTTGGACATCCATAAGCTCCATCTTCCACCAATCTGGTGTTTGGACAGATCAATCTTGAAACCCTAGACCTTGAGTCGCCATAGAGAAGGAAAGCAGATGGGATGGAGGCGGAAACCCTAAAGAGGAGAGAGGGAGTAATGGGGGCGGATGATAATGAGATCTGATTGACTGAAACCCTAATCTAATATGTGCATCCCGTGTTTTTTTATTATGCTTGTACATGATGCATCACATGTTGTACTCTTGATAAGTTTAAGAGTTTTTATGCTTTGACTCTTGTACAATATGCTTTCAAAGCTTGTAAAGTGGCAAATGACCAAAGTTGCCCTTCCTATATGCTTATTAATATAGTATAGCTATACTGACCCTCTGATCAAAATTTTCTGGTTCCGCCACTGGACGTGACACAATTTTATTGGTTGGGAATGGGCTACATGGGGCTTGTGCCCCTTCCTCCCTAATGCATGTTTGATCCCTACATGGTAGATTTTACATGCATTGCCTCGTTGTTCACTTGTGTGATGCGGATGGTCCTTGATATTATGGATACACGTTAAACTACATGTGTATTTAAAGTACATACTATTAATAGGCAAAGAGATTTGAACAATGTTTTTTGCCCATCATCATCTGCGGTTATAGGTTTTTGTTGTTGAATTAAGTAAGCATCTGTTGGTGTGGCATGGTGGTTTTGTTGATATGTTGTTTTGGCCTTTAATTTATTTATTAACATCGGTGGAATTGGGCCTACTCTCACAAAACCAGATCATTTTAACATTGCAGCGAGAGATGGACCAGAGACTTGCAGAGAGAACGGAAAGATGAGAGACAAAGATAACTATAGTTTCTGGTCACCGCAGCCAGTCGCTCATTCCTCTTATTGGCCCGTGTGGTGGTTCAGTCCTCATTACCTAATCCAGACGCGTCTCCCACTCACCGCCCATATACTTTCTTCTTCCACCTCTATAGCGACTCCACCCATTCAACCGCGACTATTAGAGGAAACCATTGCAAGAAGACGACGCGACGAACCTTATATAGCTGAATTAGAAGAGATATGTTTTCAGTATCGGTGACAGCCTAGCATTTAGGCTCCACTCTGACAGTAAGTTTACCAGAAACGATGCGATAATGTCGGATCCCAATATAACATTCATAATAAAATATATATAAGTTGTGTACAGAGAATATGGCGAAAATTGATTTGTTATAATGATTTGTTTCAAATTTTTTGTAATTTTATAACATGGTTCTTTTCTTTCAGATTGCATCTTATATGATTCTATCTTGATTATCATTGCCGGATATAACTTCTTCTTTTTTGTTTTTTGCTTTTTTATAATTGTAGGTAACAGAAGAGCAGCTTGTTGCTCCATTTGTTGATAGTGGGAAGGTGAAAACATATCAATTTCCAATTGTTACTAATCACGCTATTATGATAATGGTCATGTAATTGTTTAAATGCATTTATATATATGTTTCAGATTGCAAGTACAAGAATGGTACCATGGGCAAGAGCTGATTTTAACCACATAGATACATTCATCAAATAACATGTCCTAAATTCTTCATTATAAGTTCGTAAATTTAAAGTGATGGTCTGTATAGGCATTAGTGTTAATTTTGTTCTCTCTACGTAGGAAATATTTTCTCATGTACTTCTAAATTGTATTGAATTTATTTACTATATATATGTTACACAACAAATGATTTTCTACCGTTTGTTTGGATGGGAGCACACCTAGGAGCCCACATGTAGGGATACCAAAAGTGTACTTTTTAATGCAAAGAAACCAAAATTGTGTTTCTTCTAGGTGAGGATTCGGATTTAAATTTATGGACTTAAATAATCATATTTAGAGAATGAATATCCTTCTCAGTTCTCACTCTTATATATCTTACATTGAGCAGGAGATGATGGTTGTTAACAATTCAAATGGCTCTTGATGCAATGTTGCTAATGATAGCATGCTAAAATGATCAATCAATTATTATGATTATGGGTTTGGTGCAGTGATTGTTATATTATTATCGAAGTGCATAGGCGCGGGTTTGAGTCATGTTTTGCGCTTAATTCTTTGCTTTGTATTTTTGTTATTTTCTTTGTTAGACACGTCACTCATATAACTTTTTTGTGCATGTTTCTCTTTTGTTCATTCGCTACTGATCATCATGGCTTCTTCTGGTTATTCTTAAGTTTATTAAACCAACATTCATGTGAGCTAGCAATCTTTTGTTTCCGTAAACTGTATCATTTAATGAGTTGCCTTGGTTTTATATTTGTTTACTTTCCATGCTTACTGTTGTTCTAAGGACTTGGTCAACATGGGTGACTTAGGCGTAAATAGGTTCTCAAGGACAGATGTTTGTAAAATCCGGTCAAAATCCTTGCGAATTGATCATGCATGTGATTTGAAGCGCCGCAACGCGACGCCTAGCTAAAACACTAGTTTAATTTAAAAATTATTATAAAGAACACCGTATTGTAGAAATGTGATAACGTACTTCACTTAACTATGTTAGCATGTTGACATAGTTGAGTTTTTGGGTGTAGTCACCACTAACTTTTACATAGTTAGAGGACCCTTTATGACGACTAAAGAATGTAAATAATGAGAAGATCCAAAATGATAAGGGATATATACATTTATTATTTTTATATAGAGTAAACCTTAATGTCTGTACACGGGTTTCCTGATTTTAACACTTTAAGTCTAATAGTTTTAAATTTGCATTTATAGTTAATTTGTTTGCATTCATTCTGTTTCAGTCCACATCACTAACTCTGCTAGTGTAGTTCTATTACGTCATGAGAAAAAGACTATAATATCCTTGGTATTTATATTTATATTTATCTTTTCTTTTAATTATTATATGTATATATACACACACACACACACTCTTATAAATACACATACACAGACACACGTGCGCACACACCGAAACACGCGCACACGCACACATGCACACACACACACACACTCTCCCTTCGAAACCCTAACCCTGCCGAACCGTTCACCAGGACTGCTACTACTGTTCACCACGACAACCTGCTATCTATGCTGATAGATCTATCTTTTCTTTTAATAATTTTTTAATATATATATATATATATATATATATATATATATATATATATATATATATATATATAGGGGGTGGTTAAAATAAAAACCCACCTAAAACGAAGAACCCCGGTAAACCCAATCTACACCATTGATCTAAAGTGATCGATGGTCTAGATTCATTCTAAATTATTTTAGTAGATTTATTAAGGTAAATGACAAAAAAAGGGCACAATGGTCAAATACCATTTTTCTGAAAAAGCACATATGACAAGTGGACCCCACACATGTCACATCATCTCTCTCATACTTTTGTGACCATGGTCCTAAATCTGTCAGCACGTCATGTTACGTATGTAACATATGCAGTGTTGCGTACGTTAAAGTTGCACAGACTCTGGTCTTATATGTGATTTTTTGTTGCATACGTTAAAACACATAGATTGTATATAATCAATTAAAAACTTTATAGATTAAAAAACATTCAAATGTACATAAGAATTCTTTCTTACAAGGTGCTAAATACAAACATAACGGTTATTACAAATCAACAAATGCTAAAAAACTATCATAAATAAAAAAATTGTCTACACTTCATTCTTGATAATTATCTTCATCTTCAATGAAAAAAATATGCCCACCCGCAAAAATAAAACAAAAATCATCAATTTACATGTAAAGCCAACCCCCCCCCCCCTCGCGTCTTAACGTATGTTAACCAACTGGATTACAAAAAAACATACGAAATTGATACAAAAAACATTGTTTTATACATTTAGTTATCAAGATTATCAAACCAAAAAAATCAAAACTTTGTATCTGGTAAAAAAAATTAGAAACTAATTTATACCAACTTAGTGGTGCTGTTACATACGCAAACATAGATTTAATCCCATGATCAATGACATTCCATTCAAGAGTTTTTTTCCCAAATCTTCCTCTATAATATGCAAAAAATCAAACTTTTGTATCTGGTAAAAAAATCGGTAACTAATTTATACCAACTTAGTTTTGTTGTTACATACGAAACAGACGCAATATAGGAAACAGAAAACATACATTCCACACATTATAATACTCATACAAACATGCACATACTGGTAAAAAAAACAAATCAGACAAATTGTTGCATATGTTAAGAGACATTAAAATTCACCAATTTTGATTAAAAAAACATTTTAATAATAATAACATATAAAAAAGGTTAATTAATATGTAAACCTACGTGTTAACGTATGCTACCTACGTGTAAACATGATTAGTTATGGCGTTACATACGAAACAGATGCAAACATACATTTTTAAAACCATCACAAACAACTTCTTCTTATTACCAAACACTAATTAGCTCAAATTCAAACTCTAACCATTAAATGTTTTCTAACCCATTTCAAAATCATATTAAATATTAAAAATGTTTTCTAACCGTTCCATCTCCTCCGGTCACCGCAATCCGAACCGGATTTTGTGGAGCTTCACCATTTGACTAGTTGACCCAAAATTACCTTTCCAAGACAATTTCCATGTTTACACGAGAGCTTCACCATCAACCCCATTATTTAACATTATTCTGCAAAAATAAATAAATAAATAAATTAACAATTCCTCAAATAATATAAATAAATAACGTACAATAATGTGCATATAACATGAGAAAATTAAATCAATAACAAAATAACATTCAAAAGAATAAAAAGAATGTACAGTCTTTGCTTTCCAATACACGGTTTTACCTTCCCAACACAAAACCTTTTACAATACATTATTTGGGTTTTCCCTTGCCACTCTCATTTTCCTTTCGGTACAACCACCGCCATGATTCTGGCGACGAAAAAGGTTAAGATCTCGTGGTGGTTCTGGTTAATAATATCTTCAAACCCAGATCTTTTAAAACAATGAAAAAAGATGTTGTAAAGTGACGTAATCGGAAAGATGTTGTAAAGTGACGTAATCGTGGTGATGGTGGACTAAAGTAATTGATGGTGGTGTTTTGGGGGTTAACTAGGTCAGTCAAGGAGTCGGGTCAGGGTTTCGGGTCAAGGACGAGGGACGAGGGGTGGAAACAGGGACGACGACGGTGGTGGCTGGTGGTCGGAGGTGGGACGTCGACGGTGATGACCAGGGACGAGGGTTAAACCCATCTGCCAGCGACCCATTTCTGATGAACCCGTCTTGGTTTGAGGTAACTTCGACTACAGAGCCTTTTGTGTCGCGATGGTGGCTAGTGGTTGGTGGTGGAGGTGGCTGATGTTTATGGTGGAAGAGAGGTGGTAGTGGCTGATTATTATGGTGGAAGAGAGGTGGTAGTGGCTGGTGATTATGGTGGAAGAGAGAGAGTGTGTGTCTTTATATAGGAGGGTGAGTAAAAGATTCAAAATATTAAATGGGGGGAAAGGAAAATGACTAATATACCCTTCCAGACATAAAATAATATTTCTACTAATGGGTGATATGGAGCAATGTGAGCCACTAGATGGGTTTGCAGGAGTTTCTTCAAAATTTTGGGTTTCCATTATCCCTTTAGCCTATATATATATGTATATATATATAAACACAAACACACACACACTCTTTCTCTCTCCCCCCCCCTCTCTCTCACTCTTCGAAACCCTAACCCACCCAACCGTTCACCACCATAGCCTCCTATCTCCGTCGCTACATATATGTATCTGGTACCACCACCACCACCACTACTCACCCACTACCAAATTTATGTTCATAAATGACTTGGGATTTGAAGGTTTTGTAGCATGAGAACCGCCATCACCATCGCATAATATGAAACCTCCACCACCCTCACTATAACCTGCATCACTTGAAGATTAACATATCCTTTCTATTTTCCAAATCCACCACATGTTGTGGGGTTAGGGTTTCGATGTGGTAGCCAACGATTATGGAGGTTGGGTTTTAAAGGTTAGTGATGGTAAGGAGTGGTGGGGTTTCGAGTTTAGTTAGGAGGTGGAATGGTGGTGGCAGACAATGGATGGTGGGGGCGGTGTTGGTTGTTGGGAGTAGGTATAAATATGGGGGGGGGTTCGATTTGTGGTGAGTGTAGGTAGTGGGTGAGAAATGGTGATGGTACCATATCTAGATATGTAGTGGCAGAGATGGGAGAGAACGTGTATGTATAAGTGTGTGTATATGTTATATGTATAAATAATTAAAAGAAAAGATAAATGTAAATACTAAGTATATCATAGTCTTTATATCATGACTTAATAGAATTACACTAACGGTGTTAGTGGTGTAGACTGAAATTAACGAATCAACAAACTAATCGACTATAATGCAGTTTTTAAACTATTGGACGGATAGTGTTAAGATTAGCAAACCACGTGGAGCAAATTTGTTGTTTACTCTTTTATGTATAATGTTGGAAAATTAGAACTTTTGATCAAATATAAAAAACACAAGATTGAACAAACTTGTTAGAATTTTTTAATTATCAACCAAAGGACAACAAACACAATAGACCTAACAATCTATTTAGAAGGTGTTTGGTGTTGAGTTGATAAATAACTTATTGACTTTATTGGTTTTCCCAACCACAAAAGCTATTCAAAACAATTTTTAAAAACTCCTTTTGAAAAAGTCATAAGTCAATATACTTTTAACAAAAAAACACTTTTAAATTTAAATAAGCAATCCCCAAAACCCTCTTATACTAAATTTATTCTAATCCTAATCCAAATGCAAATACTGTTTAAACAATTAATTAAAACTAACTAGATAAACCTACCTATTAAATAAATAACTCAAACTAATAAACCAATCATCTTTATCTCGAACCCACTTAATCGTTCAAGATAATCTTTAAATCAGAATTATCTCTTCATTCATCCCCTTAATTCTGATTTAGGTCCGCTTCACATCCATACCTTTTTTACTTGATCCACTCACCGGATATCTTCAACTGTCTGATTACTCAGATTGGTAGAATTACTATAGTCCTTTTTGGGAATCATATCACAACTCAAACCTACTGTGATTGAACCTTAGTTAGTAGCGGGTTTCTATAACCATAGAAATTCCCACCAACTTATCTTTGACTGTTCTTGACGGATTCAATCACACCTTGATCGAGTTACAAGATTTCACATTTCTGGATTACTCGCATGATCCTTGTCGGATTTGAAAACACCCTGATCGAATTACAAGATTTTGAGACTCTTCCAATCACTAGAACGGAGTGATTAACCCTTCGGTTTTGACAAGATTGGCTTCTACCAAACAACCCAAAACAGTCCCATCTTCTTTTACTAATTTGGATCGAAATCAGCTACTTATTGCCCCACTAATGACAATTACCAACAAAGACAATAACACACCGCTGTTCTGTTTTTTCAGTTGCCAAATGTGACAACAGTCAACAAACAGGTCAACATCCGTACATGTTTCATTTACTACCTCAATATATGTGCATATTTAGATAGTCTGCGTACACTATACCCCCCAACCTAGTAAAGCAAGAATTAGTCCAAGAACGAAACCTGAGACATTTGTTTAGTCATACAATGCCTGGACACTCACAAGACAAGCACAAAATGAGGGTGTTCATCCTCTAACATATGGTAACTTCCCTTTAACACATGTGCACAAGATAACTATAGTGTTGAATCACAAAGAACACTAATACATGTTAATGTCGTCATCATGCATCCTTGCCATAAAAATGACATCAAGCCACCTCTCAATACAATTGGGTGGACCACAACTTAATAAAAGCTAGTAATCCGCTCACATAAACACTACATTATCATATGGTGTTATCTACACCATGTCCTCACACAAACGACTTAGTGTTAATCAAGAAACCACCCATACTCGTGTGAACATCCACACCACCCAAGACATTGATGTTGGGACAAAGAGGATTGAAGAAACCACCTTTTGATAACCTTAGTCCAAATCATATTCTGCTTAAGTATGGAAACAACTGCTGAAGAACAAATGAAGAAGTACTGAAGAACAAATATGCAAAGTACTGAAGAGTTACTCATCAGAAGTTCTGAAGTCTAACCAGACATTTCACTTAAGAACTACTGAAGACAAACTACTCATCAGCAGTTTGTCACTCATCAGCACTTTGTATTCAGAAGCTTCTAACCGACTGAAGATCAGCAGTTTGATTATAATATTGTTTTGTTAAAGTCTAGATTTCAAGTTTCAATGTACATGCTGTTGTAAGCCTATCTTAGCATAATATCTTTGTTAAATATCTTAGATTACTTTAGACAATGGTTTAGTACATTGGTCTATAAATAGATGAGTTTGTTCATCTATTTATGACATGTGATTTTGTGTAATATCTTTGATCTAAATTGAAATCCTTCGGGCTTTGAACTTATAACTCCATTTCACATCTGAGAAACATAAACTGTCTTACTGCTTTATACTTGAACTGTTTTATTGTTTCTCATTTATTATTCAGTCAAGGGGGAGTAATAACTCCTCTTAAAAGTGATCTTTTAAACTTTTGAACACTTGTTATTTCCGCTGCTTATTAACTCATACATAAATCTGATACACATAAGTGTTCATAAACTAAGCCACTGATCCAACAATTGGTATCAGAGCATCTGGTTAATCTGATCATAATCAATCTAACAAATTGAAGATTCAGACACAGGCTCTTATTGATATTCAATAAAGGATAAAAGGCTCACTTTTTCATCCATCACTTTAAAGAAGCATTGACAAATTCAAACTTCTTAAAAATGGACCCCTACAATACTGGATCTGCCAACAAACCTCCTATGTTAGTCAGAAATGAATATAACATATGGTCTAAAAGGTTGGCACACACTATTTCCCAAACTAATACTGGATGTTGGAGGTCTGTAGTCTTTGGACCTCACAAACCAGTAATAAGTGATCCAGAGGGAAAGACTGAAAGACCAAAAGATCCAAAAGACTACACGGAGGAAGATTTCCAAAAGTTTGAGCTTGATGCAAAAGCTTTCTCCATGTTGGCTATGGCTCTCCCAAACGAAATTTATGCTGGCCTTTTACACTGTGAAAGTGCCAAAGAGCTGTGGGATTGCCTAAAAGAGCAGTTTGCAGGAACTGCTGAGGTGATAGCCAACATTAGAGAAATATTGGCTCAACAATATGAAACTTTTACTCACATAGAGGGTGAAACTTTAACACAACAATTTGAAAGATTTTCTTCACTCATCTCTGAGTTAAAAATTAACAATCAGACCTATTCAAATGAGTCTATGTTGCATAGATTTTTAAGGTCTCTACCTTCAAAATGGGAAACTTACTCTATAGTCCACAGAACAACTTCAGATTTTCACACCTTGAACCTAACTAGGTTACATGGTAAATTACTAACTTTTGAAAGAGAAATCAATCAAAAGAAAAAGTTGCAAGAATCTGGTAAAACTGCTGATGACTATACTCCTGGTAGCACAGCCTTATTAGGACATGACTCACCATCCTGTTCTAATAATTTTGGTTCTTTTGACCACATTGACATAACAGCTGGGATCTCATCAGATGGATCCTTCCCAGCTTATGACAATGAAGAACTGAGTCAAACTGCTGACAACATGTGTTTCATCATGGATGATTTAAAATATTTTAGCAGTGATGACTTAGAAGAAATGGAGATATTGCACCAACTGGCCTTGTTAAGCTTAAAAACTAACAAATTTTATAAAAGGTCAGGAAGGAAATTTCCAGGACTAAACAACTCAACAAAAGTTGGTTTTGACAAATCTAAACTTAGATGACATAAGTGTCAAAAGTTGGGACACTTTGCTAGAGAGTGTAGAAGCTCTAGCTACAACCAACCCATGTCTGGAAATCAATTTAACCCCTCATATAATAGGAATAACGGAACTCAAGGGAGTGCTCATTTTGTACAGGCACAAGCTCCACATGTTCAATATGTGCCACAAGTACAATATGTCCAAATGCCTGCTCAGCAACAACAGCAGCTGATGCCTCCTTTTCCAACTGCTTAACAACCTGCACAAACTCAACAACCCCCTCAGCAACAGAGCTTATTTACATCAGGGTATGTTGACTGGAGCAGTCTTCCTTATGACACATCAGAATGCAGTCAGGATGCAGACAATAAGGTCTATGATGTCAACTGGGGAGAACCTGATAATGGCAGAAAGAACTTTGCCTTAATGGCTTTTGAAGGATACTATTCAAATTCTGCACTTACACAGGTATCACAACAATCTCTGTTAAAGCTTTGCACTAAATCTTGCAAAGAATCTTTTGTTTTAATTAGAGAAACAAATGTGCATTTACAAGGCAAATCCAATGATATGGAAAGAAAATACACACAGATGAAGTGTGATTTAGAAAGAAAAATTGTTTTGAAAAACAAAGAAATTTCTAAACTGAATGATAAATCCATTGAAACCCAAGCACAGATTAAAACAATGATAGACAACCTTGGAAAAGTCAGACAAGAGCTTGCTGACACCAAGGTTGATTGTGAAAAATGGGTTGAGTCTTGTAAAGGATACCAAATGCTGCTTAACAAACAAACTGCAGCCAATGTTAAGTTTGGCATTGGGTATACCCACACTGAATCACCAACAGATTTCACCCACAAAACTGATAATGATGGGATGAAATTGATTCAAACTTCTGATATGGAGGAATGCAAATCCTACCATCAGAACTTTCTCAAAAAGGAAAGTACTGTAGAAGTTAAAACTACTGACAATAAGCCATTAGCAGTTTCAACTACATCAGGAGTTGAGACCCTGAAAACTGTTGATGACCTATTTCAAAATTTTGATTTTGTTAGTAAATTGCCTTCCAGCTCTCTTGATTTATCTAAAAAGAAAGAGAAGGCAAAAGCATGTGAAATATGTGGTCTGTTTAACCACATAACTGAACTTTGCAGATTTAGAAAGGTAAATCAGTTAAATAAACAAAGACAACAACTGATTGTGGGAAAACAGATGAAACAAAATTTTGAAAATACCTTTTTTCCCAACAAACAACAATCAAACAAAACCCTTTCTAAGAAGAGGCTTTTATCTCAACAAAAGTCATCTTCTCAAAGTTCATCCTCAGAAGTTTCACCTAACTCATCAGCAGTTTCACAAACTGCTGAAGTTAAAGATTTGATAAACCTGGTTAAACTTCTGATGACCAAAGTTGATGGTGGAAACCAAAAAGAACCCACCATTGTTCCTAATGACAAATCCATTGCCAAAAAGACATGGATTTCTAAAAATGGTCCACAACAAGCTGCACCTGTTCTCAAGAGCAAACCCAAAGCCAAATTGGCTTGGGTTGCCAAAACTAACTAATTTGCTATCTTGTGCAGAGAGCCTCCAGAGGTTTGAATAGCATATGGTATGTGGATAGTGGAGGCTCAATGCATATGACTGGATGCAGATACCTGATAAACAATTTTATCAGTCAAAGAGAAGGATCTGTGTCCTTTGGGAACAATGCCAAGGGATATGTGCTAGGATATGGCAATGTATCCTCAAGCAAAATGCAGTTTGACAAGGTCAATCTGGTTGAAAACCTTGAGTACAACTTGCTGAGTGTCTCACAAATGTGTGACAAAGGATATTCTTCCTTTTTCACCAAGACAGCATGCAAGATCATATCACCAGAAGGCCAGAAGTTGATAGAGAAGATTATTGAAGATCATACTTTGCTGATTGCCAAAAGATGTGGCAATGTCTATGCAGTGGACATTGAAAAAGACAAAGTATTGAACAAGACTGCCTGTTTCTTCTCAAAGGCATCAACTTCAGAAAATGATCTCTGGCACAGGAGACTTGGCCATGTGAACTTTAAAACCATCAATAAAGTCACAAAAATGGGTTTGGTCAGGGGTCTACCTTTGAAGGAATATCAGTGCAAAGAACACTGTGTTTCCTGTCTTAAAGGTAAACAGCATAAGTCCTCCTATAAGTCTATTGAAGAATCTAAAACAACTGCATGTCTTCAACTACTCCATATGGACTTATTTGGACCAGTCAAGATTATGAGCCTTGGTAAGAAGAAGTACTGCTTGGTCATCATTGATGACTACTCAAGATTCACATGGGTCTTCTTCTTATATTCCAAGGATGAGGCAGCTGAAATCATCAAGTTCTTCATTCTACAAGTAGAGAAGCAATATTCTCTATCTGTCAAAGTCATCAGGAGTGACAATGGGATAGAGTTCAGGAACAAAACTCTGGATGAATTCTGTCTGTCTAAAGGGATTGTTAGACAGTTCAGCATTCCCAGAACTCCTAAACAAAATGGTGTGGTAGAAAGGAAGAACAGAACCTTAATTGAAGCAGCCAGAACAATGTTAGCTGATTCAGGCCTACCTTTGTATTTTTGGGCTGAAGCAGTCAACGCAGCTTGTTATGTTCAGAATAGAGTTCTTATCAACAAGAGACACACCAAGACTGCCTATGAAATTCTTCATGGCATAAAGCCCCTTATCTCCTTCTTCAGGGCTTTTGGGTGTCAATGTTTTATCCTCAACATCAAAGACTCTATCTCAAAATTTGCTGCAAAAGTTGATACAGGTTATTTTCTTGGTTATTCTCCTTTGAGAAAAGCTTACAAAGTTTTCAATTGAAGAACCAAGATAGTAGAAGAAACACTGAATGTCAAGTTCAATGAATCAAAACACACTCTTATTCCAGCAAATCCTGCTGAATTATTTGATCTTGACAACTTTCATTTCGGACCTGAAAAGACTGTTGAATCATCCAAACCTCCTCAAAATGGTTTTCAAGGATTTGAAGATGATAGTCCTGCACCATGGACTCCAAACACAGTCAGAAGATCAACTATCAAACCTTCAGAAGTTTCAATAGCTTCAACTTCAGGAACTACTGATGAACATCTTGAAACTACTGATTCAGCTGAACCTAAAACTCCTGAAGTTCAAATAACAGCTGAACCAGATATTATCAATCTCAGTGGTTTATTTGAAGAACCTGTAGAGCCATCATCCAGTACAGGTCTACAACAACTGATTGAACATAAAGATCATCCATTGGATCAAATCATGGGTGATATTGCATCAGGGGTACTCACAAGAAACCAGCTTTCCAACTTTTGCTTATTCTCAGCATTCATCTCTCAGTTGGAACCAAAGAAGTATCAAGAAGCCCTCAAAGACAACAATTGGGTGCAAGCAATGCAAGAAGAGTTGCTTCAATTCAAGAAACAACAGGTTTGGGAAATTTGTCCCTTACCTCAAGACAAGCAACCAATTGGAACAAGATGGGTCTTCAGAAACAAATCAGATGAGGCTGGTATGATCATCAAGAACAAAGCAAGATTGGTGGTACAAGGTTATTCCCAAGAGGAAGGAATTGATTATGATGAAACCTTTGAACCAGTTTCAAGACTTGAAGCTATCAGGTTATTTTTAGCTTATGCAATTTCCAACAACATTAAAGTTTATCAAATGGATGTCAAAAGTGCATTTTTGTATGGAAAAATAAAAGAGGAAGTGTATGTCTGTCAACCTCCAGGGTTTGAGGATCCTTCTCATCCTGATTGGGTTTACAGACTTGACAAAGCTCTTTATGGGCTAAAACAGGCTCCAAGAGCCTGGTATGAAACACTTTCAAACTTTTTACTTAAGAATCACTTCTCAAGGGGATCCATTGATAAAACTCTTTTCATAAAACATGTTGGAAATCATGTCTTACTTGTTCAAATTTATGTTGATGATATCATATTTGGTTCAACAAACTCAAAACTGTGTGAAGATTTTAAGAAACTCATGCAATCAAAATTTGAAATGAGTACAATGGGAGAATTGCAGTACTTTTTGGGACTGCAAATCAAACAACAATCAAATGGAACATTTATACATCAATCAAAATATGTTAAAGAATTATTGAACAAATTCTCTTTACAAGACTGTAAAACATGTTCCACTCCCATGACACCAATCACACAAGTTGAACCAGATGATCAAGGGAAACATATTGATCAAACCATGTATAGATGTATGATAGGTTCTCTTTTGTATTTAACTGCTTCTAGACCAGATATCATGTTTTCAACTTGCGTCTGTGCTAGATACCAATCTGCACCAAGAGAATCACACCTAATTGCAGTCAAAAGAATCTTCAGATATCTGAAAGGAACTCCTACTTTAGGAATCTGGTATCCTGCTTCAAGCAATACCAAGTTAACTGCTTTTTCAGATAGTGACTATGCAGGGTGCAAGATGTCAAGAAAATCAACATCTGGTGGTTGTCAATTTTTAGGAAACTGTCTGGTGTCCTGGCAATCAAAGAAACAAACATCTGTGGCAACTTCAACAGCTGAAGCTGAATACATTGCTGCTGTAAGCTGTACTTCACAGATACAATGGCTCCAATATCAACTGCTTGATTATGGAATCAAAGAGACCAAAACTCCACTTTTAGTAGACAGCAAATCTGCCATTAGCATCATTCAAAATCCTGTTCAGTTTTCAAAGACTAAACACATTGAAATCAGGTATCATTTCATAAGAGATTGCTATGAAAAAGGCAAGATTGAGGTGAAGCATGTCACAACAGCTAATCAAATAGCTGACATTTTCACCAAACCCCTTGATTCAACAACTTTTCAGAGGTTAGTATCCATGCTTGGGATGTTAAACTTAGAAGAAAGTCTGTAAGTGTTTCACTTTTTAGTTCTGCACATATTTTATTTTCACTTACATACTTATCTGTCACAAACCTCTGAAGACCAAAATTTGAGAAAGAGAAACTACTGATGAACAATTTTTGAAAACTACTGATGAACATCAAAAATGGGATATTTTCAAAATGGATATAACTACTGATAAGAATCAGAAGTTAGTTAAGTGTTTTAAAAGTCATTTGCATCAGCAGTTGAAACTTCTGAAGAGATGACCAAAACCACTGATGAAGAAACCTTCTTCATCAGCAGTTTCATTAAAAAGGGTAAAACAGACTTTTCACTCATCAGAAGTTAGACCTAGTCGGTTAAAAACTTCTGATAAATACCTTTTTCAAACACTTATCCATTCAAAAAGCAAAATTCCCTCTCTCTCTCTCAAATCAAAAGCAAAACCCCTTCTCTAACCTAAAAAATACTGTTCGATCAAAAACAACCATGGCTCTCGTGTTAAAACAGGGACATAATCAACGAGGCTACTTTGTGAAAGATGAAGCCTGGTCCCAATATGATGAAATCCTTGATCTCATCATGAAATCCCAGTATTATGAAGCTTTCACCATCGATCCACCCATTCATGAAGAAACTCTAAATGAGTTCTGGGCAAACACAGAGACGGTGACAGTTAATAATCAAGTGATCTCCCTCAAATCTTCTATAAAAGGGAAACTGATGGCCATATCACCGGAAACACTAAGCATCAGGCTTAGTTTAAAGGATTCTGATGCTCCAGAGCATATTCCAACCTCAGATATCCATCTAACCATGACAGAATGTGGTTATCAAGGTACTTTGGCACAAGCAACAGTTTATAAGAAATATTTTGACCCACAATATAAACTTCTTTTTCATTATATAACTATGTGCTTAAGTCCAAAAATTGGGTCTCTTGATCAGATGCCTTCTACTTTTCAACCAATCTTTCATTCAATCATAAATGAAACACCTTTTAAGGCATCAAAACTGTTTTTCAATGAATTGGTTTTACACCATGAAAATGATAAAAAGAAGTTTTTGTTATACCCAAGATTTGTTATGCAATGCATAATAAAAGAACTTGGAGAGGGAGTACTTGTGGGTGAAGCAACAACTTTAAACCCATTAACCTCACAAGTATTCTCTAGGCACAACAAACCAGCACTTGTGCTAGAAGATGACCAAGGGGAAGAACAACCCATCCCCAAGGAACCCACATCTTCCAAACCCAAAAAGAAAACCAAAAAGCCTAAACAACAAAAACAAAAACAAACCAAACCCTTGAAAAAGACAGTTCAGGAAGTGGAGAAACCTGAAACTGCTGATGTGCAATCTGCACTTGATAAGGATGTGGCTGAAACATCCTCTCAGCACACTCCTTCTCCACCTCCTAAAAGAAAACCAGTTACAGTGATTTTTCAAAGAAAAAGGTTTAAGAAACCTGTAACTGTTGACCCAACCTTTGAAACTGCTGAAACAGAACCAGAACCTATTCCAACTTCTGAACACCTACCCATTACAACTACTGAACCTGAACCTTCCCACACAACAATAGAAATAGCCCAACTTCTCTCAGGACTAAAGGGATCTCATCCAATACATGTCACTCCCCCAGCAACACATCAAATTGGGGAGATGTCTTCTCCACTTGACATGGATGTGGACCTTATTAGCCCAAACCAGGGAGATGAGGATGGACCAGAGTTTATAAGCCCAAACTTAGAAACTCTTGGTACTTTTGAGGCTGCTACTACTCACTTATCACCCAGTGGTGAACCTGAGGACAGTAGTAACATTGCTAAGACCTCAAATTTGGCAACTACTGATGAAGGCCTAGTGCCTGAAGTAGGAAAACCTCAGTTCCAAGACAAAGAGGTTCATGAGACTACTAGTTTGGGACTAGCTCATGATTTAACTGATCCTGCCCTCTCTGAGGACACTATCAGGGATTCAGATGATTCCATTAGCTTGGATGATGAATCAAACTCTCCACAAAAAGAATTGACGGTTGAGATTGAAGGTCCTGCATCTAAGGTATCCAAGCTCAAGATACTGGTCACCAAAGATCAGGTTAAAGACCACTTAGCCCAAAAATCCCCACAAGTGGCATCTTCAGAGAAATCTGAGGATCACCCAAAAAGCCCCCCTTCACAAAAACAACCTACCCAATTCTCTGGGCTCACTGGCATAGACCTGAACCAACTATGCAGCCCAGATGGTCCCCTGTTCCAGGCAATGAAACAAATTATCATTGATCAACTCAAACCATTCACAACTTCTTGGGAGTTAAAGGCTAACAACCAGTTTGGGTTGATAAATTCAAGACTTGCTGAATTGAACAAGAAGATGGATCAAACTCAAGATCAACTAGCAAGGTTGTCTGCTGCAACTTCTCACTCATTAAGGCTTCCAGAAGTGGATGAAGCCAAAAAGGGGGAGAAGACTAAGGAACCTGTACTGAAGTTGCTACAACATCTCCAAATCCTGATCTTGAAGCTGAAATGCCAAAACAAAGACCAGGAAAAGAAGTAGCAAAAGAGTTCACATTATCTAAGGCACAAGAGAAAACTGCTGAAGAGACTTATCAAACTACTGAAGACAATCCTTCAGAAGTTGTGAAGACAGACAAACCATCAGCAGTTTCATCACCGTTATAATACACCTCCGAATCAACCACAAACCGCATCCCTCGTATCTCCACCACCCTCATGCTTTCAACAGTGTACGGCACACCATTCTTTGTTCTTCACCGCCACCGCCATTGATCAAACCTAAACCATCATCTCTATTTTGAGGAGTCGTCACCATCTTCAGACCAACCGCTCCACATGTGACCACCACCGGTCACCACCACCTCGCACCCCTTCCTACGATAAGCACCGATATCAGAAAACACCACCACTCACATACAACCTCGAGTCGAAGCTCGCAGCCGCACCCACAATCACCGCCTCAACTAAACATGAATAACAACCTTGCCTTACCTTCACTATCACTCATCATCATCATCATCCGCCACCTTTGTCCATCACTAACCAACAACCACATTCACCATAGCAACCTGCAGCCCAACACACGCAACGACTCCTTCCCTTTTATATTTCACCTACGCTACTTGTTAAGCCGTCGCCTACGAGCCCTCCGTGTTAAACCGAGCAGCACCAGTTTGGGGTAAACATTCTGTTTCCATCTCAGTTTCTTTTCTATGTTCTATATGTAGGAAAACCGTTCACTAAGCCGAAATAAAAAATATTTCTAACTGTTTATTTTCAACAATAACACCAAAAATTACAAACAGAAAGATACAAAAGCTAAGGCACGTATTTGATACGCTTCCCTTAAAACAGATTTCGGGTCAACAAAAGAACGCCGTCTGTTTCCCAGGGTACAATAGCCGGAGCAGCCTGTATTGCCGGAATCAACCTAGCACCTGAAACGCTACCTTAAACGAGAGCTTGGATGTCTACGAAATTAGGAAACTCGTCTGGAACAGACTGGTGGAGGAGTATCCCTCAATGGCCATTAAGGCAAAGTTCTTTATGCCATTATCAGGTTCTCCCCAGTTGATATCATAGACTTTGTTGTCTGCATCTGGACTGCATTCAGATGTATCAAAAGGAAGACTGCTCCAGTCAACACACCCTGATGTGAATAGACTTTGTTTAGGGGGTTGTTGATTTTGTGGAGGTTGTTGAGCAGCTGGAAAATGAGGCATTTGTTGTTGGCCCTGGTGTTGAGCAGGCATTTGAACATATTGTATTTGTGGCACATATTGGATTTGTGGAGCTTGTGCCTGTACAAAATGAGCACTCCCTTGAGTTCCATTATTCCTATTATAATTGGGGTTAAATTGATTTCCAAACATTGGTTGGTTGAAGCTAGAGCTTCTACACTCTCTAGCAAAGTGTCCCAACTTTTGACACTTGTGACATCTCAATTTAGATTTGTCAAAACCAACTTTTGTAGAGTTGTTAAGTCCTGGAAATTTCCTTCCTGACCTTTTATAAAATTTGTTAGTTTTTATGCTTAACAAGGCCAGTTGGTGTAAAATATCCATTTCTTCTAAGTCATCAATGCCAAAATATATTAAGTCATCCATGATAAAACACATGTTGTCAGCAGTTTAACTTAGATCTTCATTATCATAAGCTGGGAAAGATCCATCTGATGAGATCCCAGTTGTTATGTCAATGTGATCAAAAGATCCAAAATTATTAGAACAAGATGGTGAGTCATGTCCCAATAAGGCTGTGCTACCTGGAGCATAGTCATCAGCAGTTTTACCAGATTCTTGTAACTTTTTCTTTTGATTGATTTCTCTTTCAAAAATAAGTAATTTACCATGTAACCTTGTTAGGTTCAGGGCGTTAAAATCTGAACTTGTTCTGAGGACTATAGAATAAGTTTCCCATTTTGAAGGTAAAGACCTTAAAAATCTATGTAAAATAGATGCATTTGAATAGGTCTGACTATTAATTTTTAACTCAGAGATGAGTGATGAAAATCTTTCAAATTGTTGAGTTAATGTTTCACCATCTACATGAGTATAAGTTTCATATTGTTGGGCTAGGATTTCTCTGGTGTTAGCTATCACCTCTTCAGTTCCTCCAAACTGTTCTTTTAGACTATCCCACAGCTCTTTGGCACTTTCACAATGTAAAAGTCCAGCATAAATTTCATTTGGGAGAGCCATAGCCAACATAGAAAAAGCTTTTGCATCTAGCTCAAATTTTTGGAAATCTTCTTCAGTGTAGTTGATGTGTTGCAAAACACATCTTTTTTCCTATGTATTTTGTACATTAATTGGTCAAGTTTTTATTCGTTTCGTGTCATTTTTATTATGTATTTATGTATTTTATTATTTTATAGGTGTTTGGAGAAAATGAGCTCAAAATGAAATAATTTTAATCGAGACACCGACACTTGAGAGCAGGCAGGTGTTCATGGATATTGGAGCCTAAACGAGGAAATTTAGTCGAGCCAAGAACACCCGAGATGCGATCACCGGGGGAGCGAGCTTAGAGTTAATAATAATAATAATAATAATAATAATAATAATAATAATAATAATAATAATAATAATAATAATAATAATAATAATAATAATAATAATAATAATAATAATAGAAAAATAAAATGAAAAGTGTCACGAGGTCAAGGGCCTTACGGCCCAAAACCTTTCAAACAAAAAAAAAAACCCTTCATTAACATTTTAGTTTTTTAATTTTACTTGGACGGCACATTTATTAAAAAGAAGGAAGATTATTATCGAGGCGCATCAGGGATTATATTCGAAGGAGGCCAAGATTGGACAGGGTCATAATTCATAACATCGAAGCAGCCATTGGCAAGAGGAACAAGCGAAGGGTAGAAGGCATGGGTTCAAGCTTTGAACCAACGGGTTTGACTAAAATAAGTTTTAGTTTTTATATTTATTGACTTTGTGTTTATGAATATTATTACTATAACTTTTATTTTTCTTGAACCTATGTTTTTATTGTTTTCTCGAATTATGTTTGGCTAAAACAATAGTGGCCACCTAGGTTTGACATGATGACTTTTTGATTTTGGTTTATGTTTCGGACTTGGACTTTATTGTTGGATTTATGTTTTAGTAAGAAACTTGTTTATGATTCTATGATGTGTGTGTATACTTTTTACTAATTTATGATCTTTTAATGTTCCACGAGTGTCTTAGTGAATGTCTTTCATGTTTGGATACTTGTTAGAATTACTTGCTTCGTGCTTATAGTTTACTTTATAGTTTTAGGCCTAAATTCCAAAGGAACATTAATTGGGAGTTTAAAGGTAATTAGTATTCTTCCTACTCTTGAGACCGAGAGGTGATAGGTAGTCAGGTTTGTCTTTGGTGCTAGAGGTTTAGGCTAGAAACGCTGAGAGATCAGGTTTTCCTAGGTTCTCTAGTATTATTTGCTTATCTGTGTCATATATTGACTTTACAGGTTACTCCTTGCACTTTAGGGTGTATTGTGATTGGAGAGTGAGAAATCTAAACCAATCTAGCGAGTACTTTAGCATAGTTAGTGAGACCGAGGTGATCTAACCAATCAGTGAGATTAGTAGCCTTTAGGATTCCTTTTCGTTCAGTCTTGGTAAATGATCCGGGAGCCACTAGGATACTAGAGGTGAATATTAGAAGATCCAGATTGCCAACATAGTTTCCAAAGCCACGGTAGTTTCAATTTCATTAGTAGGATTCGATACCTAGGCGGTTGCCTTTGCCATCTCTGATTTCCCTCCTTAGTTATCCTCTGCTATCTGTTAATTTAAGCCTTTTAATTTATTTAATTTACTAATTAATTAATAAAAAATTCACAAAAATCCAAATTGCTTGGCTAGGAGTCGATAGAGGTCTAGTATCGAGAGTCGCTATATTGTGTCCACGGTTCGATATTCCGGACTTACTTACTCTGCTACACTGCGACCGGTACACTTGCCGTTAGTGTGTGGTTTTGTAGGTTTTTCCATTTTTAAAACTTGACCGATTTATTTACTACCCATTTCACACATCAAGTTTTTGGCGCCGTTGCCGGGGACACAGTGCGCTTTCGAGGACGACCCGAGTCGGGGATCTAGTCATTTTGTAGATATATTTATTCTTCTTTATTTTTAATTATTTATTTTTCTTTTTAGTTAGCATTTTTATTTATTATATCTTTTCTATCTGGTGCTCGTGATCTGTTTGTTAAGTGTCTGTATGCAGTGAAACTTTTAGGATGGCAGCTGCTAGTGAAACAAAGACTGTAGCAGATTACATAAGAGAGCGCGACCAAGCTAGTTACAATAAAGAACGCGTCTACACTCGAATGCCTGCTAGTGAAACAAAGACTGTAGCAGACTACATAAGAGAGCGCGACCAAGCTGGTTATAATGAATAAGGCATCTACACATCAAGTTTTATGCAAAATCACTACATGCCCGTTTGGAGGGAACCCGATAGTATTTTTGCTTCTTCAGTACCAAACATCTATGTAGATTTGTATGAAGGGCAAAATCCATACTTACAGCCATATGATATCACTCCAGAACCGGAGACGATAATGGATGAAGAAGTCCCACCTCCGGTTCAACTAGAACCCATTGAAGATGATTTTTGGAGTGGTAATGAGGTTGAAGAAGACGTCGGGTTGATTGAAGAAAGAAGTGAGATGGAAGACAAGATGGGGGATGAAGAAGAATATATGGATGTACCATCTTGGGAGGATGAGTTTGGTGAGGAGTTGGTTAATTTACCAAATCTTGAAGAAGGAGAATTTGATCATGTTGGCGATCTACTATTTTCCGAAACTTTACTTGCAGGTATGCCAACAACTGAGTTCAAAGATACACCAAATGAGGAAGAAGAGGAAGAGGTGGTAACAAAGAAGAAGACCAAACCACCTCGTCATAGTCAGGATTGCCGGCCCGTGCCACCACCATCACGGGAGAGGGTTCACAGTCACATGGACCATACCCCTCATCAAATGTCACATATAAGGTTTGGTCTAGGTAAGTGTAGGACTAAGTGCTCTGACCCGTTTGAATTTATCAAACATTACTCTAGATTCACCATTCGTTTTTTGAAGAACAATGGTGAACGATCTGAATTAAACGGGTTGGATAAAGGCTGGATAAAAGAGAAGCCACCTGATTGAACTTAGGTTAAAACCCAAGTGTAGAGTTTTGTATCATCATCCTCCAGGTATATTTTTATTTTAGTCTATTTTCATTCTTCTTTATTTTAATTTTTTATTTATATAATTTTTTTAGTTTATCAAGTCGTGTGGGATTGCCTTGGCCCGTTCCCCCCCCCCCCCCCCCCCCGCTCGTACTCAATCTCCATTCGGGTGGGAGTCGATCTTAAAATTATTTTTTGTAAACAGGCATCCCACTTGTCATTGAGTCATTTTACTTTCATTTTCTTTTTAGTTTATTTTTGCAGGATTCCGACTATAGCCGCGAAGGAAATGCTATACGGTTGTAGATGATGGACGGACGTGACACTTTCTGCGAGCTATCGCCACATATTCTAGGGGAGTTCATTCCATATATTTTGTTATTGTTATATATATATATATATATATATATATTTTTTGTTTCTTCTTTAGTTTTGCATTTTTATTTTTAGTCTACGTTGTATCCTGGAGCACATTGAGGACATTGTGCCTTTCTTAGTGTGGGGATGAGAGACTTCGTCTTTATTTTGCGTAGTTGTAGGTTGAGTAAAAAAAAAACAAAAACAAAAACAAAAATGGTTTGGTGTTAGTCCCGATCCTTTTTGCGCGTAGTAAACGAACCTTTTCAATGTAATACGTCGGTTAAAAGCGGGGTCGATTGTCGGGTTTACGGGTCTTAGCATATGTTTGTTTAAGTTGCGGGATAGTAGGCTTGACTGAGTTGTTTTTCTGAAATAAAATTTTTGGGGTGCCTGGGATGGTGGAACAAGCTAGATGGTTAACTGGTTTTGCACTTGTTAGTATCAGTAACCTTTATTTCCACATGACAGTGAGTTTTGAGCCTTAAATATTATATATAAATATTCACTATTTCGTTTCATGTGTGATATACCGACTTTGTTGCATTATTTTAGAACTTGTGCGTTTTGATGCATTTTAAGACCATAGGCTTGGACTTGACACAGATATGATAGAGGCATTAGGATTAACCATTTTTGTTTAGCCTTTTCGTTTGTTTTTGTTATTTGACCCATTTCACCATTTACCTTTAGAAACCACTTTGAGCCTAAACCTTTCGTTTGTCACCCATTTTATTTTATATTCATTACCGGATTGTATATATTTATGTAATGTGAAAAAAAAAATATCAGCATAAAGAGTAGTTGACAAAAAAAAACAAAAAAAAATAAAAAACTGAAAAAAAATATATGAAAAAGAGAAAGAAAAAAAATAGAATAAAGGTTGTGGGTCGAGAAGACCAAAGAGTTTGAGTTTATATGTTCATAGTTTATCCGGTTTATCTCTTATTTTTCTTTTTAACCAATTTTTCCCAATAAAATTTCCTACCTTTAACCCTTACCTACCCTTTCGAAGTCCTCTTGATTTGTGTTAGTGTTACCAACTAGGTGGAGATTTGATTGACGTACAAGCTTATGATAATTTTGCTTCATAGTTCGGTTTTGAGAGATTCACTCCAATTAAATATATAACCAAGAGATGAGTGATATTGTGAGGGGTGCTTACAGGTGCATAGTCAGTTGCTTGAAGGTAAGTGAAGCTTGACTAGGTAGGCCTTGTTTTTAAAATTGTATCATCCCGACAAGTCAGCCTTTTGAACGATGTAAGTCTTGTGAAACCGCTATGCTTGTTGATTTCGTAGCCTGCTTTTGACTAGGGGTGCAAACGAGCCGAGCCGAGCCCGAGCTCGACCAGGCTCGAGCTCGAGCTCGATTAACTTATATAAGCTCGAGCTCGAGCTCGGCTCGATTCGAGCTTTGTTTTCAAAGCTCGAGCTCGGCTCGTTTGTAACTTCTCAAGCTCGAGCTCGGCTCGGGCTCGGCTCGTTATTATCTATTAATCATATATTAAATAAAAATAATATAAATAACAGTTCGTTTAGGCTCGTGAGCTCGATAAGTGAGGCTCGAACTCGAGCTCGTTTACTAAAAACTTTAAACGAATGGTAAATATTATTAAATATTTTAAAAAAAATAATAATACACTAAGCTCGATAAGGCTCGACGAGCCTAACGAGCTTCATGTGTCAGGCTCGAGCTCGGGCTCGATAAATAAACGAGCTTTGTTTTAGGCTCAAGCTCGGCTCGAGCTCGATAAGGCTCGGCTCATTTCGAGCTTTTTACCGAGCCGAGCTCGAGTAGCTCAGGAGCGGCTCGGCTCGTTTGCACCCCTACTTTTGACACTGTTTGATGCTATCATTTTTGTTAAGTGCCTTGTTGAATATGTTTGAGATTTTGTATAATTCTTTTTCGGGACGCAAAAGGTTTAAGTGTGGCGATATTTGATGTGTTGCAAAACACATCTCTTTTCCTATGTATTTTGTACATTAATTGGTCAAGTTTTTATTCGTTTCGTGTCATTTTTATTATGTATTTTATTATTTTATAGGTGTTTGGAGAAAATGAGCTCAAAATGAAATAATTTTAATCGAGACACCAACACTTGAGAGCAGGTGTTCATGGATATTGGAGCTTAAACGAGGAACTTTGGTCGAGCCAAGAACACCCGAGATGCGAGCACCGGGGGAGCGAGCTTAGAGTTAATAATAATAATAATAATAATAATAATAATAATAATAATAATAATAATAATAATAATAATAATAATAATAATAATAATAATAATAATAATAATAATAATAATAGAAAAATAAAATGAAAAGTGTCATGAGGTCAAGGGCCTTACGGCCCAAAACCTTTCAAACAAAAAAAAACCCTTCATTAACATTTTAGTTATTTTTTTGTTTTACTTGGACGGCACATTTATTAAAAAGGAGGAAGATTACTATCGAGGCGCATCAGGGATTATATTCGAAGGAGGCCAAGATTGGACAGGGGCATAATTCATAACATCGAAGCAGCCATTGGCAAGAGGAACAAGCGAAGGGTAGAAGGCATGGGTTCAAGCTTCGAACTAACGGATTTGACTAAAATAAGTTTTAGTTTTTATATTTATTGACTTTGTGTTTATGAATATTATTACTATAACTTTTATTTTTCTTGAACCTATGTTTTTATTGTTTTCTCGAATTATGTTTGGCTAAAACATTAGTGGCCACCTAGGTTTGACATGACTTTTTGATTTTGGTTTATGTTTCGGACTTGGATTTTATAGTTGGATTTATGTTTTAGTAAGAAACTTGTTTATGATTCTATGATGTGTGTGCGTACTTTTTACTAATTTATGATCTTTTAATGTTCCACGAGTGTCTTAGTGAATGTCTTTCATGTTTGGATACTTGTTAGTATTACTTGCTTCGTGCTTGTAGTTTACTTTATGGTTTTAGGCCTAAATTCCATAGGAACATTAATTGGGAGTTTAAAGGTAATTAGTATTCTTCCTACTCTTGAGACCGAGAGGTGATAGGTAGTCAGGTTTGTCTTTGGTGCTAGAGGTTTAGGTTGGAAACGCTGAGAGATCACGTTTTCCTAGGTTCTCTAGTATTATTTGCTTATCTGTGTCATAGATTGACTTTACAGGTTATTCCTTGCACTTTAGGGTGTATTGTCATTGGAGAGTGAGAAATCTAAACCAATCTAGCGAGTACTTTAGCATAGTTAGTGAGACCGAGAGCTGATCTAACCAATCAGTGAGATTAGTAGCATTTAGGATTCCTTTTCGGTTAGTCTTGGTAAATGATCCGGGAGCCACTAGGATACTAGAGGTGAATATTAGAAGATCCTGATTGCCAACATAGTTTCCAAAGCCGCGACAGTTTCAATTTCATTAGTAGGATTCGATACCTAGGTGGTTGCCTTTGCGATCTCTGATTTCCCTCCTTAATTATCCTCTGCTATCTGTTAATTTAAGCCTTTTAATTTACTTAATTTAGTAATTAATTAATAAAAAATTCACAAAAATCCAAATTGCTTGGCTAGGAGTCGATAGAGGTCTAGTATCGAGAGTCGCTATATTGTGTCCACGGTTCGATATTCCGGACTTACTTGCTCTGCTACACTGCGACCGGTACACTTGCCATTAGTGTGTGGTTTTGTAGGTTTTTCCATTTTTAAAACTTGACCGATTTGTTTACTACACATTTCACACATCAGTAGTCTTTAGGGTCTTTTGGTCATTCAGTTTTTCCTTCTGTATCAGTTACTTCTGGTTTGTGAGATCCAAAGATTACAGACCTCCAACATCCAGTATTGGTCTGAGATATAGTGTGTGCCAACCTTCTTTGCCAGATATTATATTCATTTCTGACTAGCATAAGAGGTTTATTGTCAGATCCAGTATTATAAGGGTCCATTTTTAAGAAGTTTGGATTTGTCAATACTTCTTTAAAGTGATGGATGTAGAATAAAGTGAACTTTTAATCCTTTATTGGATATCAGTAAGAGCCTGTGTCTGATTCTCAATTTGTTATATTGATTTTTGATCAGATAAACCAGATGCTCTGATACCAATTGTTGGATCAGTGGTCTCTTATAACAGTTAAGTTATAGACACTTATGTGTTTGCAGTTATATCAAAGTTATTTGCACAGCGGAATGATAAATGTTCTAAGTTAAAGTATCACTTTTACAGGAGTTATTACTCCCCCTTTACTATAGCAGTTAATGAGAATCAAAAGCAATTCAAAGTATAAAGCAGTAAGTGCAAGTATTGAATGATTCTCAGATGTGAAATGGATAATAAGTTATAAAATCTTTGAAGGATTTCAATTAAAATCAAATGTAAATCACATGTCTAAAATAGTGGGATAAACCCATCTATTTATAGACGAGTACAAACTTTTGTACTAAGTAATACAAGATAAGATTTAGCTAAGATATTACTTAGGATAATGCTTACAACAGGTTGTTGCATTGAAACTTGTTCAAACACTTTAACAAAACAATATAATACTAAACTACTGAAGTGACTGAGTCGGTTAGAAGCTTCTGATGTGAAAGTACTGATGAGTGACAAACTACTGATGAGTAGTTTGTCTTCAGTAGTTCTTTAGTGAAATGTCTGGTTAGACTTTAGAACTTCTGATGACATAACTCTTCAGCACTTTGCTTTTTCTTCTTCAGAACTTCTGTCTTTACTCTTCAGCAGTTCTATACTTAGCAGAAATATATTTTGAACTTTGGTAAAAAGTGGTTTCTTCAATCCTTTTTGTCCCAACACATATGCTTAACCTCCTTTGATATCACTGATTTATTTTAAGAATGGACTAGGAAATATGCAACTCCCTTTGTGTTTTGGGGTACTCCCCACAGTGACCTCACTCTGTATAGTTAGGTGGTCCTATTGAGCCTAGATCATGGGATCTCCAATCTTCTAGGATAGGTTTTCCGTTCTACAAACTTACTCCAAGGGCTTTAGTCCCATTCCTTTTGACGACTTGTATACTGCCTCTCTGCTTAAGCCTTTTGTAAGCGGATCCGCAATGTTATCCTTTGACTTCACGTAGTCAATAGTGATAACCCCAGTTGAGAGCAGTTGTCGTATCGTATTATGCCTACGTCGTATGTGCCTCGATTTGCCATTATACATTGCACTTTGAGCTCTACCAATTGCTGACTGGCAATCGCAATATATGCAAATAGCCGTAACAGGCTTTGGCCACCTTGGAATATATCCCAAGAATTGACGTATCCATTCTGCCTCTTCTCCAACTTTGTCTAGAGCAATAAACTCAGATTCCATTGTGGACCTAGCTATAAGCGTTTGTTTGGACGATTCCAAGCTATAGCTGCTCCTCCAAGGATAAATACATACCCACTTGTGGATCTGGAATCTTTTATATCGGATATCCAGTTAGCATCACTGTATCCTTCCACAACAGCTGGATCTTGGCCATAATGCAGTCCATAATTCCTAAGTCTGGTCTGGTACATGTCATGAGATACATCAAACTGCCAATGACCCTTGAATATTCCAATTCAGCAACACTCTCTCGTCTATTCTTTGAAAAATGTTGAGAGATATCAATCGGAGTTTGAGCCACACTTGTGTCTTCCGGATTGAACTTTTCAAGGATCTTGTCCACATAATGAGATTGACATAACACAAGACCATTTTGGGTTCTAACAATCTTCACTCCAAGAATTACATCAGCTAGACCCATGTCTTTCATGTCAAATCTTGCTTTCAACATGTCTTTAGCAGATCTGATCATCTTGTCATCACTACCAATGATAAGCATATCATCCACATAAAGACATAAGATTACATAACCTTTAGATGTGTCCTTCACATAGACACATTTGTCACATTCATTTATTTTGAAACCACTGTTAAGCATAACTTGGTTAAACTTTTGATGCCATTGTTTTGGAGCTTGCTTTAAGCCATACAATGACTTGACGAGTTTACATACTTTGTCTTGTTGGCCAGGAGCAGAGAAACCCTCAGGTTGCTCCATGTAAATCTCTTCTTCTAATTCCCCATTTAGGAATGCAGTTTTTACATCCATTTGATGTATTTCCAAATTTCTCAAAGCTGCAATTGCAAGCACCAATCTAATAGAGGTTATTCTAGTCACAGGCGAGTATGTGTCAAAGTAGTCAAGACCTTCTTTTTGTCTATACCCTTTGATCACAAGTCTTGCCTTATACTTATCAACAGAGCCATCAGCTTTTATTTTTCTTTTGAATATCCAGCGACATCCAAGTGGCTTGCACCCGGGTGGAAGATCAACTAACTCCTAAGTATGATTCTACAGAATAGAATCAATTTCACTTTTGATGGCTTCTTTCCATTGAGGTCCATCTGAGGATGTGACTGCCTCTCTATAAGTTTGAGGCTCACTCTCGACCATGTAGGTAAGAAAATCAGGGCCAAAAGATTTTTCAATCCTTTGCCTTTTGCTTTTTCTAGGCTCAATTTCTTCACGATATTCAGCCTCTAACTGTTCATGAGTTTCACTTTGAGAAACCTTATCAACCGTTGTTGATGAACTCGCATGAGTTTGTTGTAACATTGGGAACTCTTCTTCATAATAAGTTGCATTTCCTGGCCTTGTTTCTATTATGGAGTTCTTGTGTACATCAGGATTCTTAGACTCATGAACAAGAAACCGATGTGAAGTCCCATTATTGGCATATCCAATAAATATACAATCAACAGTTTTAGGTCCAATTCTAAGGGCCTTTGGAGGTGTTACTATAACCTTGGCCAGGCACCCCCACACTTTCAAGTATTTATAGGATGACTTCTGTCCCCACCATAACTCATATGGTGTTACATCTTTATTCTTGAAAGGAACCTTATTCAACAAGAAATCGGCCGATAGAATAGCCTCCCCCCACATGTCCTGGTTCATCCCAGAACTTATCAACATGGCATTCATCATTTCTTTTAATGTACGGTTCTTTCGCTCCGCAATACCATTTGATTGGGGTGTATAAGGAGGGGTACACTCGTGTATTATGCCACTTTTGGCACGTTCTTCCCCAAATGGTGAAACATATTCACCTCCTCTATCACTTCTCACACGTTTAATTTTCTTACTAAGTTGATTTTCAACTTCAGCTTTATACAAGATAAACTTGTCAATTGCTTCATCCTTACTTTTAAGGAAGTATACATAACAATATCTTGTATTGTCATCAATGAAGGTAATAAAATACTTATTACCTCCTCTAGTGTGGATTGATTTTAAATCACATACATCAGTATGAATTAAATCAAGTGGCTCAGTTACTCGATTAACTGATTTAAATGTTGATCTTGTTTGTTTAGCTTCAACACATGTTTTACATTTTGATTTAGAGTCAAAAGCAAAGGTTGGTATGTAATTTAATTTAATTAATCGACGCATCGAATTAAAATTAACATGACCAAGACGCCCATGCCAAACATTAGAAGACTCAATCAAGTAAGCAGAAGTAGTAGCATTCTTATTCATGTTTTTCGTAACAGCAATTACATTGAGTTTAAACATGCCATTTTGGGCATAGCCCTTTCCAACAAACATACCATGCTTACTTAAAACAAACTTGTCACTCTCAAAGAGTAAACGAAAGCCAAATTATTAAGCATCCAACCCGACACAAGACTCTTGCGTAGGTCGGGAACATAGAGCACATTCTTCAAAGTGAGCTCTTTTCAAGAAGTCCACTTCAAGATCACATCACCTTCACCCTTGATATCTACTGTAGCAGCATTTCCCATGTACAGCTTTTCATCTCCCACCGCCTCCTTAAATGTATTAAAGAGGGTCTTGTCTGGGCAAACATGGCGAGTAGCTCCAGTGTCCACCCACCAGCCCTTTGGCTCATTAATTACCAAACTTACCTCCTCCATCATGGCAGTGAGGTCTGAGATCATAGCCACCAGAGGCTCATCATCATCAACAACCATCGCCTTTTCACGTTTAGGCGCTTTACACTTTTCAGCTTTGTGACCATATTCGTTACAGTTGTAACATTTTCCTTTGAAGGAACCAACTTTCTTTTTCACACCACCTTTTCTGGGTCCAAGGTCATGACCCTTATTCTTCTTTTCAACAAATTTGTTGGTTTTACCCTTGTGTGCTCGTGAGGACTGAGCATGCTCCACAATATTAGCTTTTACAGAAGCTTCATCATGTGTGCTGCTTTTTTGTGCCACTCTGTTATCTTCCTCAATACGCAAGCGAACTACAAGATCTTCAATGGTCATTTCCTTTTGCTTATGCTTAAGGTAATTTTTGAAATCTGTCCAACTAGGAGGAAGTTTTCAACCATTGCAGCCACTTGGAATGTTTCACTAAGAATCATTCCTTCTAACAAAATGTCACTAAGGATCACTTGTAAATCTTGGACTTGACTAATTACAGTCTTGGAGTCTACCATTTTAAAGTCCAAAAATCTAGCGACAACAAATTTCTTTGTTCCCGCATCCTCAGTTTTATACTTGCGTTCCAAAGATTTCCAATGTTCTTTGGCAGAGGATATTTTGCAAAACACGTTATACATGCAACACATAGTTTCTGCATAGATACTCAGAATGTTTCCATGCTTCTATCGTGAACGAATTTTGTAAATTCGTATTCCCTTCAATAGGTTCAGGGGGAGTCTCAGTCAAGTACTTCGCAAGACTCATGGTAGTCAAATAGAACAACATCTTTTGCTGCCATCTTTTGAAGTTCAAACCAAAAATATTTTCTCGTACAATAGCATGGTTTGAAACCGTGTGAGACACTTGGTTGCTAACTAATGGCCCCATAGTCCCTTGGTTGCCAACTAATGGCCCCATAGTGGTGGAAGCAGGTGCAACTTCAGTGTTTGGAGGAGTCACGTTTGATGCCATTTCTGAAACGAGAGTCAAATATAATTAGTTTCCAAATAATACGGTTTACAGAAAACCAAAGAAAACTACAAAAGTTTTCTATAAAATTTTAAAACCAAGGACTGAACGGGTTTTATAAAATCTGTTTTAAGCTTGTAGGAAAACCGTTCACTAAGCAGAAATAAAAAATATTTCTAACTGTTTATTTTCAACAATAACACCAAAAATTACAAACAGAAAGATACAAAAGCTAAGGCACGTATTTGATACGCTTCCCTTAAAACAGATTTCGGGTCACCAAAAGAACGCCGTCTGTTTCCCAGGGTACAATAGCCGGAGCAGCCTGTACTGCCGGAATCAACCTAGCACCTGAAACGCTACCTGAAACGAGAGCTTGGAGGTCTGCGAAATTAGGAAACTCGTCTGGAACAGACTGGTGGTTTGAGAACATACGCTGCTGGTATTTCGAGAACCTTTGGACATGTATTACGAGCTGTGTTATTTCTGTGTTAAAACCAGCTTCACAAGACTGGTATTTAACCAACTACTTGAGAGTGACTTGCACCTAGTAGTGCAGCACTAATACAGATAATGTAGCACTAATCTGTTGAGAGTGACAAGCACCAAGCAAAGTTATGCAACACCGACTCACCCTTGAAAACGACATATACCAACCTTTAGTAATTATTGAGAGATGCCAGGCTTGGTTAATAACTGAGCCATGGTCCGAACCATTGTTCAAAAATACTAAGGCGGCTTTCAAGCGGCTCGCGGTGATGCGAGTGTGCGAAGTGCGCCATCAAAAACGCCACAAATCCCATTGCCCTCGTCCCGGTTCCGGAACCGGACCCGGTCCCGAGCGCGGGCGCGTGTCGGGTGCTTCGCACCCTCCTGGCTACCACTAGGTGTATAAAGTCACATAGGAATATATTCCTTTCAACACCCTTTCTTATAAAGCAACTCAAAGTTTATCATCCCACCTATGTGGGACAAGTCTAAAATCTCTATGTCTAGATTTCTCATTCATCCTCATTTGTTTAGCTCTCATTGTTTCCTTTGTTACAAATGAGTCCATATCACAAAACACATTTGTCACAAATGAGTCCATATCAATTAACAAAATTCCAACACTATATTCTCACACACACGTTCGATTTGATAGTGCTTGTGTATCGATGTCTACCTTCAGCGACTAAAGTTTCATTGAAGAAGATGACACTGTTTATGCGTTTTATCTTAACCTACTGGGTCTAGCATTCAACTACATATGTCTATATTATATTAAGGCCGTCACTCATAAATTTGGCATTTATATAAATTATTTGAAATGACATAGCTACATACAAATCCAAACATATTTCCTGTCGTAATAAAGTAAATAATGGAGGAGTTGATATTTGATCAAGAAACTGTTTTGGAATGTCCCGTATGTTTGTAAGGGGTCATAGAACTCATGAAGTTCTATAAGTGTAATCAAATGAGATTTAATAATTTTGGTTTTAATAAATAAAGTATATGTCTAGATAAATAAAATATATTTAATAATAATAAATTTCTACAAATTGTGTAATCAATGTTATGCATTTAAACTTTAGAACCAAGTTTTTTTTTTTTTTTTTTTTTTTTTTTAGTCGCCGGAAATTCAAGCACATATTTTTAGAAATCCTAGAATGCCTTGGATCTAGACATCATAGATTCAAATAGGTCCCAATCTAAATTGTCCTTTATTTAAATATGATAATATCTCGGGACCTTGCCTATTTTTCCTTTGCAACGTTTTAGTGTATTCAAGTCAATCGCAATCAAGGTGAGTTTACATAGCCCATTTTCACTATTTTACAATTATTGGGATGAAACATGTTACATTTTCAAATGCAATTCAACATAAGTGTCTGTGTGTTATTCTATGTTGCATTATGTCTTAAACAATACTTTGGTAAACACAATTAGACTAGCGTAATCATCAACTCCGTACAAGCCAACGATACACAATGATAGAACTATTGGATTGACAACCCCACCCGGATACGTGTACCTCCAGTAGGGGTAGCGTGGGTGATTGTTATCGATCATATAACAAAAATGAGTGAACCATATGCGTATGGGATGGACCACAATAATCATGTCACAAGGTTTGATTTTGCAAACGACTTAAGAACCACCAATTATAATCTTTATTAGTTTTAATAATATTTTCATCCATAAAATATTATTTCACGTCAAACCAAGCAAAACGGGTCAAAACTAGACTTTTTAAAAGTTAACCAGGTCGTCACCAATGTTCAACACGGGTAATTTACCTTTCCATGATACGAAAACTCCTAAATTCCCAATAAACCTTTCCCAAATATCTGAACTTTACTATCGCATTTCTATGGACACTAATTATTACTAATTAAGTCTAACACGTAGCTTCTGATAATATTTTAATAAAAGTCTAACATATTCCCGAAATTTTCGTCTAGCAACTACAAATTTCGGTTTGGACGGAAATAAATGAGGATACTTTAGTTTCATTTGATCTTTTCTTTCCCAAGTAAACTCGGGTCCACGTTTAGAGTTCCATCTAACCTTAACCAATTTGATATTGCTCCGCCTCAGCTTCTGGACTTTCCAATCCGTAACCTCGACGGGTTCTTCGACAAAACGCAATTTGTCGTCTACATTAATCTCCTTTGGTGGTATCACAAGCGTCTCATTAGATAAACATTTCTTCAGATTACAAACGTGAAACACATCATGAACTCCTGAAAGTTCTTGCGGTAACTTAAGTTGATTGTAACTGGGCCTACCCTTACTATGATCTCAAACGGTCCAATGTAGAGAGGGCTAAGCTTTCCTTTCTTACCAAACCTAATAACGCCCTTCCATTGCGAGACTTTCAACATAACCCTATCTCCAACTTGGAATTCTAAAGGGTTTCATCTATTGTCCGCATAACTTTTCTGTCTATCTCTTGCCACTTTTAACCTATCTCTGATTTGAAAGATTTTGTTCGTAGTCCCTTGGACTATTTTTGGACCAGTCAAGTGTTTATCACCCACCTCTGCCCAACAGAGTGGGGAACGGCAATTTCTACAATATAGTTCTTCAAACGGTGCGGCGTTGATACTGAAGTGATAATTGTTATTGTAGGAGAACTCAACCAACGGGATATTAGCATCCCAATTTCCTCCAAAATCAATCGCGCAAGCACGCAACAAATTTTCAAGCGTTTGTATAGTCCTTTTGCTTTGACCATCCATCTGGGGATGATAAGTGGTGCTCATATCCAACCGTGTTCCCACGGCTTTGTGTAGCGATCTCCAAAACCTTGATACAAATCGGCCATCCCGATCAGAATAATCGAAATCGGTACACCATGCCTAAACATGACTTCCTTCAAATAGATACGAGTCAACCTTTCAATGTGATAAGTCCTTTAATTGGTAATAAATGTGCGGATTTAGTCAATCGATCGACAATTACCCAGATGGCATCATAACCGCTTGATGTCCGGGGCAATTTCGCAATAAAATCCATCAAAATACATTCCCATTTCCATTGAAGTATCTCCGGTTGCAAAAGTAATCCTGAAGGCTTTTGAAATTCGGCCTTAACTTTTGCACAGGTTAAGCATCTTCCAACATCAGCCGGTATCTCACCTTTCATGTTCGGCCACCAATATTGTTCCTTCAAATCCTTATACGTTTTATCGGACCCAGGGTGAATCGAATACTTTGACTTAAGGGCTTCATCCAAAACCAATTTGCGCATAGCGGTACCCAAACACGGTCCATATAGTACATTACTTCATCAGCTTTCGAACTCAACTTTTTTATCATCTTGTACAAGCACTCATTCTCCAGATTCTCTTCCTTCAAAGCTTATTGTTGTGCTTCCCTGATTTGAGCTATAAGGCTCGTATGGATTGTAAACCTAGAGCTCGAACACGCAATGGCTTAACTCTTTCCTTTTTGCTCATAGCATCGGCAAAAACATTTTCTTTTCCAGGATGATAATGAATTTCACAATCATAATCATTGAGTAACTCTACCCACCTTCGCTCCCTCATATTGAGCTCTTTTTGGTCAAAGATATGTTGAAGACTTTTATGATCCGCAAGATCATACACTTGGTACCATAAAGGTAGTGTCTCCATATCTTGAGAGCAAAAATCACAGCTCTTAACTCCAAGTCGTGTGTCGTGTAATTCCTCTCATGCAATTTTAGTTGTCTCGATGAATAAACTATGACCTTATCATTTTGCATCAATACACAACCTAAGCCTTGATGTGAAGCATCACAATACACTACAAAACCATCTTTTCCATCGAGAAGAAACAGTATTTGTGCACTAAACAACTTTTGCTTTAAAAATCTAAAAGGCTTCCTCTTGCTTTTCAGTCCATTCATACTTGCGGTCTTTTTTGGGTTAATAGCGTCAAAGGCTGCGCTATCTTGGAAAAATTACCAATAAACCAACGGTAATATCTTGCCAAACCTAAGAATTGACATATCTCTGTGGAAGACTTAGGCATATTCCATTCGTTGATTGCCATTATCTTTACAGGATCCACTTGAACGCCTTTCTCGTTAATGACATTACCCAAGAAATGAACTTCTCTTATAAAAAATTCACACTTCAAAAACTTCGCAAATAACTTCTCGTTTTTCAACAACTCTAAAATAAGTCTCAAGTGTTGTTCATGATCCTCTCTAGTTCACGAATAAATAAGTATATCGTCGATGAATACTATAATGAACTTGTCTAAATAAGGTTTACAAACCCTATTCATAAGATCCATAAACACTGTCGGTGCGTTCGTTAAACCAAACGGCATAACTAGAAACTCATAATGACCTTATCGCGTCATGAACGCGGTCTTCGGAATATCCTCCTCAACAATCTTTAACTAATGATAACCAGATCTAAGGTCAATCTTTGAATAAAAGCTCGATCCTTGTAATTGATCCAATAAATCATCAATCCTAGTCAATGAGTATCGATTTTTGATAGTAAGTTTGTTCAACTCCCTATAATCAATACGCGTCCTAAAGGTTTCGTCGTTCTTCTTGACGAACAACACGGGTGCTCCCCAAGGAGAATAACTTGGTCTAATGAAACCTTTATCCAACAATTCTTGCAACTGATTCGAAAGCTCTTGCATTTCTGAAGGTGCTAATCGATAAGGGGACTTAGCGACTGGTGCGTGATGTGCGTGGTTTTAGCAAATTAAAAAGATGTCATTTCCCCGGTGCCAAAAACTTGATATTTTAATTCCAAAACTTTGGTTATGGGGTAAACGACTGATTTTTACTAAACCGGTTTTACCAACTTTTAAATTTATAAAGTAAACAATAATTACTTTAGAAACTAAAACCAACACATAGGCAGAGAACCTGACGTGCATAGTATAGCCTCTAGGGTAAGTATTGAGTATCGTATTCCAGAGTTCACATTTTCCCTACTTCACCTTCATCAATTAACTGATCGGGTTTTAAAAAGAAAAATAAAACGGAGGGGTTTTTTAATAAAAATAGTTTTTGAAAAGGTTTTGGTTTTAAAAGAAAAAGATAAAATAATAGAGAGGTCAAATATGCACATCACGGGACCCTCCGTATAAGTAGTTAAGTTTACTATTAAAATTAATAATTTAAATTAATTAAATGTGAGGAACACGAGAGTGGTCTTGAAGTGTTGACTCCTTGATACAGAAGCGGGCCCACTACTAAGTAGAATGCACAACCTCCCGATGTGGGACCACATGAAGGTACTCCGCCAGGGCCTCGCATATAGCGGGCTCCTCAAACCGCGATCAAGTCTCTGGTCCTCAGACTCTTCTTCTTGAATTGGAGGCTTAACTTTCGTCCTGGAAAACCGTACACCTCCCTTAGCTCTCGCGTTCCGTATCGAAGGATCTCTCCTTAGGATCAATCCCGGCAACCTCATATCCTCTAAGTAGGTTAACGATCATGAAGATCGAAAGATCTCTCTTAAAGTTGACTCAGGCGACTCGTATCCCTATTGGTTAACGGCTTTGTACTAAGGAAACCTAGATATAGAATTCTTGCTTTATTATCTTTAAGATGACACTTTATTATTTAGTGATCAATTAAATATAAAGTTGGTTTGATGATTGATAACTTAATCAACCCAACCCATAACCTCCCGAGATGAATGAAATTCTTAACAAAGGTGGAACATAATCCTAAAGGTGTGCAATCCGAAGATCACTGGTGCACCCGCAGGGAATCCGCCCTTTGCCAAGAATGTCACTCATTTGCTGAATGAAATCCTTGATAAAGGTGGAGCATAATCCTAAAGGTGTGCAATCCGAAGATCACTGGTGCACCCGTAGGGAATCCTCCCTTTACCAAGAAGCTCATTCAGTCATCTGGTCAGTACCAAAAATGTGTCACTCAGATCTGGTCCACTTCAAAAGCCAATCTTTAGAATCCGGTTCGAATATCAGAAGCCCGAAGGATCTGTCTCACTACCGATTTCCTCACCTTGGATCTAGCTCGGGACTACCAGAAGCTGATTAAACCTCTAGTTAGATTTTTAAGTTAGAGTTGATTTTAAGGTTATTAAGTTATTCATCATTGGAAACCCGTCACAAGATAAACAAACAAGGATTAAAAGAAGATAACACAACAAATAACTAAAGATAAACTACAACTAATAATAATAAAAGTCTATAAATCGAAGTGGGTTCATGCGTAATAGAAAGACACAAGCATATCGAATGATCAACCCAAGAACATGGCAGCTCATAGACAAGCTCTCCATCTTCAAGTGCTATGCATCTAACAACTTCATGACCCTTGATGTTTTATTGCATATGAACTACTCTACGATCCTCTTCTTGGCCAAGCTAATCAAGGTAGGACGAGGCCTAACCCTGGTGGGATGTTAGGAGGGCCATAAGGCCTCCCACAAAACCCCAAGATCTCTGAAAGAAGCTTGGAAGTCGGCCCCAAGAGAGCACAAGAAGGGATGAACAAATGGTAAGGGGTAGCTTAATATTTATAGGTAAATCAGAGGAAGCACGGGCGTGCCAGGGGTGAAGCACGACCGAGTCTGTCAGTTTTCAGGACAAGCACGCCCATGCCAAGGGTTGGCACGGCCGTGCTCTTTAGAAATGTTGTCATTCTTGTTTGTTTGAGCCTTGGGGAGTACGTTTCAGGGTGCACGGCCGTGCACAAGGGTGTGCACGCCTGTGCAGGCTGGTAAAGTTGACTTTTTGCCTTCCGTTGACTTGGAAATGATGACTTGTTAACCTGGGATAGTTGCACGGCCGTGCACGGTCGTAAGCACATCCGTGCTGCATCCTGAAACAGCATCAAAGTCTTCAATTCCTTTCCGATTTTTGTTGCTTTGTCTTCTAGTGTCCCGGACTGATTATCGTTTAAGCCTGGAAAGGTCTTTACACATACAGGGAACATGCTGTGAGTCTCGTATCTTCAGGAATCTCTAGATTTTGCCTGATTTGCCTGAAAATCTCCTGTTTCCAGCTTGGAGCGCCAGTTTCCTGATAAACACAAACATGAACGAATTAAGTACCCAAACATAGTAATTTAATTCTAATTCTTCCCTATTATGAGACTAATTATGCATGTTTTATGTTATAATCAGGACACATCATATCGCCCCACACTTAGACTATTGCTCGTCCTCAAGCAACCAAACAAAAGTTTACCTAAGTAAAATATCAAGATATAAAAATCCTCAAGCCACTTGTTTTATTTTATGATGGAAAAATAAAGACTGCATGACACGCCTACTTAACCCATACATTAGGCTCAAACCTATACCTGCTCACAAGGTTCACTCAATACTCGGGTTTATCTTTTTGGGTGAATTTTTATGGGTGAACACTCAAGTCCGAACCAGAGCCAACATAAGTCATAGGCTTGTATGAAAATCAAATCTCCACCACTGAATATGGGCGAGAAAATATGAATCACAAGGTCTTTTATCGGGTGAAGATGGGAAAGTGATAAAATGGGTAGGATGGGTGTCTACTGCCATGACTGGTTTGGGTAGCGGCTGAGGCATGATGGGAAGATGTCGAGGTCTGGATAGTGGGCTAGTGAAACTCCTCTCCTGAAGGTTAATTGCTCTGATGTCCCTACTTTGCGACTGTTTGGTTTTTTCACCTAATAATCCCCGCTAAGAATATCCTAGAAATCAATCTTCGAAAAAAGTTGTTTTCTCTAAGCCCTTTTATTGTGGAGCTTTTCAACATATTTTTCAAACACTTTTTTTTTGCATTTGTATTTGCATGCTGCTTACAGTGAAGCTTATTCTTTGGTGTGATGACTCTTCATAGCTATCTATTCTTCGTTTGTCAAACTTCCTTGGTGGAGAGCATGACGTCTGATATGTTTCTTCCAAGACTACCCAAGAGTGTCCCGATTGCCTTCAATCGGCTTCCTTTGCCAAAACATGACAGGAGATCGATGTGATGGAAGAAACGAAAAAGGCTAAGGCTCAAAAGGGGTAACTAGGTGAGGGATATGTATATGAAAGGCTAATGAAAACGGAACGGGTGTATCCTAGGTGCGTTAATCATCTTCACAATCTCTCACCTCGCGTGCGGTCTCGAAATGTATAAGTCACACAAGTTCTAACAAGTCGGACTAAGGTTGGAAATCTCTCAAGAAACGAAAGGAGCAATATATGATATGTATATGTAAGTGCGGTGCTCGATAAGGCTCAAGAAACTCTCATGGAAAGATGGGTAGGATAAGGTATAGATTTTAAGCATAATTTTCGGGGTATTTTCTACTTGTCATGCAACCTATTTTTCCTTTTTTATTCACATATATATATATATATATATATATAAGTGGGCTTTTTGGATTTTAGGAATTTGTCATATTTTGACTCCTTTGGTGTGAACCGTTTGGCGAGATGCCTAATAGCGTCTATTTGGGTAAGTCTAATAGGCTTTACTAATTTACCCTAAATAACTTTGTGTGCCGCTATGGGTATCAAGCGGCTAAGAGGTTAGCAGACAGCCAGATTATAAATGACCCACTAGATGCATGAAAATAAGTAGCAAAAATAGACAACCCCACACTTAAAATTTTGCAAAAATTTTATGTGTAGAAATAGAAAGAGAGGCAAAAGAAACTAATACTCCCCTGATAGTGGCGAATCCACCGGCGTGTGGTCGATACCTACAGTCGCCTTGCAAGTTCGCCAAAGATTTTGCCTCATCCTAGCAAGCTATCCTCAACCTGTCCTAAAAAACTAAAATAAAAGTACACTAAATAGATAAATACTAAAACTAGGGATAGAATACTAGTGCCGAGGCACTAGCGGGGTGGAACGTGTCTAATCATAGATCAAACACGTTCTAAACATGCACTCAGGTGCATGAAAGGTAACCGAAAAAAAAAGTTGTTTAGGAGAGTTTTATACATACCTAAGAGTGAAGACGAGACCTTGAAATAGAAAAGTGACGGAAAATAGCGGTTTTAAGGGTGGAGATTACAATTTTAAATTTTTAAACGGTTTTCCATAGCATGGTTTTAAAATTCATGAAAAACCATCTTAAAATTTTAAAGCCTAATTTTAAGTCCCGAAAACATTTTAGGTTTAAAATTTTTTGAAAAAGCTCACCCAACTTATTTTCCGCATTCAACTAAACTTACCTGCCGATCTTCACGGTATGACAAACCTCTTATAAACGAAAATCAAAACCCTCTAAAATGAAAGTTGATAATTTTGGCGATTTCGGCGTCCTTTACAGGAATTCTCTGAGGTAGCTAATCTTGAAGGAAAACTGCAAAGAAAACTCAAAACAACTGTAATTATCGAAAATAAAGAAGAAATAAAAATGAAAATGAAAAATAAAGAAGAATAAAAATAAAAAGAAAAATAAAGTTGAAAAGAAAATGAAAAATAAAAATAAACCGATCAGCTAAGTGACTTGGGTTTTTCTTTGAAAAATTTTGTGATCCCGGGCAACGACGCCAAAAACTTGATGTGCGTGGTTTTAGCAAATTAAAAAGATGTCATTTTTCCGCTGCCAAAAACTTGATATTTTAATTCCAAAACTTTCGACTGATTTTTACTAAACTGGTTTTTACCAAGTTTTAAATTTATAAAGTAATTTATAAAGTAAACAACAATTATTTTAGAAACTAAAACCAAAACATAGGCAGAGAACCTGACGTGCATAGTATAGCCTCTAGGGTAAGTATTGAGTATCGTATTCCAGAGTTCACACTTTCCCCTACTTCACCTTCATCAATTAACTGATCGGGTTTTAAAAAGAAAAATAAAATGGAGGGGTTCTTTAATAAAAATAGTTTTTGAAAAAGGTTTTGGTTTTAAAAGAAAAAGATAAAATAGTAGAGAGGTCAAATATGCACATCACGGGACCCTCCGTATAAGTAGTTAAGTTTACTATTAAAATTTATAATTTAAATGAATTAAATGTGAGGAAGACAAGAGTGGTCTTGAAGTGTTGACTCCTTGATAGAGAAGCAGGGCCACTACTGAGTAGAATGCACAACCTCCCGATGTGGGCCCACATGAAGGTACTCCGCCAGTGCCTCGCATATAGCAGGCTCCTCAAACCGCGATCAAGTCTTTGGTCCTCAGACTTATCTTCTTCTTGAATTGGAGGCTTAACTTTCGTCCTGGAACACCGTACACCTCCCTTAGCTCTCGCGTTCCGTACCGAAGGATCTCTCGTTAGCGTCAATCCCGGCAACCTCGTATCCCCTAAGTAGGTTAACGATCATGAAGACCGAATGATCTCTCTTATAGTTGACTCAGGCGACTCTTATCCCCATTGGTTAACGGCTTTGTACTGACGAGACCTAGATATATAATTCTTGCTTTATTTATCTTTAAGATGACAATTTATTATTAAGTGATCAATTAATATAAAGTTGGTTTGATGATTGATAACTTAATTAACCCAACCCATAACCTCCCAAGATGAATGAAATCCTTAACAAAGGTGGAACATAATCCTAAAGGTGTGCAATCCGAAGATCCCTGGTGCACCCGTAGGGAATCCGCCCTTTGCCAGGAAAGTCACTCATTTCCTGAATGAAATCCTTGGTAAAGATGGAACATAATCCTAAAGGCATGCAATCTGAAGATCACTGGTGCGCCCGTAGGGAATCCTCCCTTTACCAAGAAGATCATTCAGTCATCTGGTAAGTACCATAATTGTGTCACTCAGATCTGGTCCACTTCAGAAGCCATTGTTGAGAATTCGGTTCGGATATCAGATGCCCGAAGGATCTGTCTCACTACCGGTTTCCCCACCTTGGATCTAGCTCGGGACTACCAGAAGTGATTAAGCCTCTAGTTAGTTTATTAAGTTAGAGTTTATTTTAAGGTAATTAAGTTATTCATCATTGGAAACCAGTCACAAGATAAACAAACAAGGATTAAAAGAAGATAAGACAACAAATAACTAAAGATAAACTACTACTACTAATAATAAAAGTCTACAAATCGAAGTGGGTTCATGAATAATAGATAGATACAACCATATCGAATGATTAACCCAAGAACATGGCTACTCATAGACAAGCTCTCCATCTTCAAGTGCTATGCATCTAACAACTTCATGACCCTCGATGTTTTATTGCATATGAACTACTCTACGATCCTCTTCTTGGCCATGCTAATCAAGGTAGGACGATGCCTAACCTTGGTGGGATGTTACGAGGGCCATAAGGCCTCCCACAAGACTCCAAGATCTCTAGAAGAAGCTTTGGAAGTCGGCCCCAAGAGAGCACAAGAAGGGATGAACAAATGGTGAGGGGTAGCTTGATATTTATAGGCAAATCAGAGGAAGCACGGCCATGCTCGACAGCTAGTACGATTGCGGAGTCCTTTCTCGCAGAGTCTGTCTGTTTTAAGGATAAGCACACCCATGCCAAGGGTTGGCACGGCCATGCTCTTCAGAAAAGTTGTCAGCCTTGTCTGTTTGAGCCTTAGGGAGCTCGTTTCAGGGTGCACGGCCGTGCACAAGGGTGTGCACGCCCATGCAGGCTGGTAAAGTTGACTTTTTGCCTTCCGTTGACTTAGAAATGATGACTTGTTGACCTGGGACAGTTGCACGGCCGTGCACGGTCGTGCCATCTGAAACAGCATCAAAGTCTTCAATTCCTTCCCGAGTTTTGCTGCTTTGTCTTCTAGTGTCCCGGACTGATTATCGTTTAAGCCTGGAAAGGTCATTACACACAGAGGGAACATGCTGCAACTCTCGTATCTTCAGGAATCTCTAGATTTTGCCTGTTTTTGCCTAAAAATCTCTTGTTTCCGGCTTGGTGCTCCAGTTTCTTAATAAACACAAATAGGAACGAACTAAGTACCCAAACTTAGTAATTTAAGTCTAATTCTGCCCTATTATGAGACTAATTATGCATGTTTTATATGTTATAATCAGGACACATCAGTGCGGCAATGGGCACAAGATCTATTCAAAACTCTAACTGCCTTGAATGCGGCAATCCAGGCAAAATTTCAGGATATTCTCTAACTATCGGGATCTCCTCAAGTTTCTTTTCCTTTGCCTTAGTGTTCAAAACACTAGCTATAAATGTCGGGTAACGTTTACGCATGAACTTTTGCGCCTTCATTACATTAATCAACTTTAATGATCTCTTCTCAGACTCACCGCGTATGACTAAAATTTCATTGTCCGATACTGGAATACGGATTAACTTCTCATGATATACAATCTCTGCTCGATTCTTGGATAATCAATCCACTCCTACTACTATATCGAAACTTCCAAGTTTTACGGGCAAAAGATATATACTAAACAAGTGATTTTCAAGTTGCAAAGTACAACCTCTAATTACCTCATAGGCCTCTATCACTTTACCATTTGCCAATTCTATAGAATACCTTTTATCTATAGCATTATGAGCTGATGTTACAGTTCTTGCAGAGATGTCAGAATAGTCATGCTCTCACAGCAGCACCTACTATAAGCTTGCCCTACATTCAACAATTTTGGGACACGGCTGCTTGTGACTGCAGAGTGGAACCACCGGTGACACGTGCTACTGTTAAGGGTTAGGCTATTGAAATCTTTCATGATACTATTCGACAAGCACTCCGACTTGGCACTGTGGCTCAAGAGGATGGACCAGAATAGTTTCCAGCGACTTTTCGTATGGAATCCTTTCAGAGGATGGGTTACTCAAGAGACTTACAAAAGGATCAGTTCATCAAGAGTTTCGTTTATGGGCAGTAGAGATTATTAATGCATGTGATGGTCATTTGCTTCTAGCAAGGAAGTGAGGTACAGATGCTATGGGCGCGTTTATTCAGTCATGTTTATAACAAGCTATGCAACATTTCTCTGGGTATTTTCTATTTACTGGAGAAGCAGATTCGAGCTACTGGGAAAGGAACATTCTTGATGTTTCCAAGGTTTCTCACTATAATATTCAAGCATCTGATCCCAGATTTACCTTACACGCACCCCTTTGTGCAAGTAGGCCCTATCGATCGAAGAATTCTAGCTGACTATCGTACCCACAGTTCTAAAGAAGCTGAAAACTTAGTCCACAAGAAACAACTTTGTTTGGTGCCATCACGGATCCAGCTTATCAGCAACTGCTGAATGATGCATAGTTGCAACCTGCAGCAGCAGCTGCTCAAGGACAGCCTGCGGCTCAAGTTCAACAGGAACGACATGCATAGGTTCATCATATAGCACCTACGGGGCATGTAGTAGGACTAGTTGTCAAGCCCCAAGTACAACAGCCCGATCCAGTTATTGAGGTATAGGTTGAACAACCTGTTGGACAGATTATTGAACAACAAGTGAATGAATCAGATACTGTTGATGCTGGAGATGCATTCTTTGAAGCACTTGATGCTAACTTGAACAGGGAAGGACCATCTGGGGTTCGTCATGAAGCAGAAAGTTCAGTACAAGTTGAAGAAGTTATGAGTTTAGAGAAAGAGGACAGTGAGGATACAGATTCTGATGAAAGTGATACTCAAAAGGATGAACGTACGATGATTTTTGATTTACCACAGAATTCAAAACCTCCTATCGAATCTGTTGGGGTGAAAAGGAAGAATGATGATGATACATAAGGTGTGGGCTATCAACCAATCGAATCAGATAATGATGATGATGATCCAGCTAGACCGTTGAAGAAAAAGAAGCCAGAAAAGCCATGGGAGATTGTTATTCGTGAGCCATCGACTTCTATGCTAGTTCAGGCTGAAGTTATGGTTTCTTTGGCAGACACAATAGCAGCAACAACAAAAGTAATAACAGCTATCACTAAAGAAGACATTTTAGCTCCTCTAACGTTTGATGTTTCAACACCAGTAATGACTTTAGTACCTTATGTTGGGACGGCTGGTGAGTCTTCACTTGTGGTTTCAGCACCCGCAAGTTCACCAGGTAATTCCAAGTGTTATGTATGTTCATTGACTTACAATCAGACTAAAGCTAATCACTACAGTCTCTCTTCCGTCTAAAAGTGTTGCGCCTATCTCGTTTCAACCTGTTTATGCAGGTATAGCTTTGGATCCATTGGGATTAGATTTCTCCTTTGATGCTTCATTGCCAGATCAGGAAAGATTAGCAATGTTGGAGAACAGAGTATAAGAGTTGAGCATGCAGGTTATCTTGTGCAATCAGACTATTCACAAGATGGTCGAGTGTAATGAATTGCAGAATTAAGCTCACGCTCGTGATAGGGAGTTGATAACTCTCTACTGAAGTAGAACAATGACTTGTTGCAGAGGTTGCCGGCTCAATGGGAGAGTAGTACATGTAAAGAAGATGATATGAGGTCGAAAAGACGTGATGATCAGGACGATGATCCTAACCACGGATAGTGGGATAATGAGCTGCCAACCTCTTCACAAGGAGTTGGTACGCAAGCTATTTACAAGATGATCAGTCATTGGTGAATCTTTTCGATCCATGCAAGTTAGATTAGATTTTTCATGATTCTTCCGAGATCTTTGTGGAAGACTTACTGAATGAGACAAAGATTAAAGACAAGCTAAAGAAAGTAGGTTTGGAAAGTGAATAGTCTGATGCTAATGACGAGTACAAGTTGGAGGAATGTGAGTTCTTAGTTGAAGACTTACCTAATTGGAATCCAGCTAAGGTTGTTGATGATTTAGAAGGTGGTTTCGGTGAGCATGTTACTCGTGAGCAAACACATATTGAAGCTTTTCTCGAAGGAGGTGGTAAAATTGTTGAAGAAAACATTGCAGAGGTAAGAAAGAACATTGATGAGCAGAATACTAAAAAACATCCAGAGTGGAAAAACCAAGATGAATATCAGAAGATGAGAAGTTTATGGTTTACTCGTTAGCAACCCAAGTAACTCAAGTTTATGCCTAATTATGATGCTTCTGGCTCAAGGATCATCATTAGTGGTATAATCAGCTGGTTTTTCGACAAGGAGTTGGGGTTATTTGTACTAAAAGGTGTGATAGAGTTTAGTATTTGGAGAGAAAGTACAAAGTGTTTCATACATTACCATTACTAGAGCTTCGAGATTCACGAAGAGATCTGATAAACTATAGAGATGATGGAAGAGCATATGCAATGGAAATGGTACTTAGAGAAGAGGTTAGAGATAAGAGTTTCATATACTTAAAGCCATTAAAAGGAAAGAGAGTATGTGTTAAGAACAAAATCGATCCTAGAACTAGAAAGCTATGGGTGAAGATGCTTTATAAGCCAGTTAAGTGTTTGAAGAAGCTGCCACAGAATGTGTTGAAAGGATTGAAGTGGTGGTATATTGACAGTGATACTACTGAAGTTGTTATGGAAAATTAGGAAGAAAAGTGTTTGCTGAAGGTGTACGATCCACTACACTTAGTGAATTTGTCTGAAGATGATCGGAGATTCTTTATAATAAGAAAATCTACTACAGAGAGGATTGGAAGGTACACGGATTACGTGATCAGGGTGTAGTTGACTTGTGTGTTGAAATGAAGATGCACCCAGGTTGTGAGCTGTTCAAGGAGTATTGAAGATGAAATCTAGAAGAGCATTCGTCAAGGGAGAGTTTGTTGATGCATTTCTTGTGATAAATGCTTGGTCTAGATTCGTAGCGTTTTTTGTTGTTTGATAGTCAAATCGTTTTGTAACATATTTGTTAGTGTTATAACAACGAATATGGTTAGTATGTTTTGGATCCCTAGCGAACATGTAATTAGTGAAGATAGTGATTAGTGAACTTAGCAAATAATGAACATAAGTGTAAGTTCACTATTTGGGTAACTTCACTGTTAGGGTAAGTTCACTATTTGTCTAGACACATGAACTTGTATGTGTATAAATACAAGGCATGGAGTGTAGGCTAGGGGTTGGTCATTCATAGCTTGTAAGTTGATATTATTCATAGAAAGTTTATCAATAGACAAGCAGGTAAGAGTATTATCGTGTGCTTTCGTATTACTTATTTTTGTGCATTAAAGTTTATCATGGGATTCTGCACCTTGATAGATCTGACAAATCTTGTAATCGATCCATTCCAAGAACCTACAATTCTAAAAAAACTGTTAACTTTTGAGTATTTTAAAATATCCATATCTATTATATACTATATATGGTATAGATATCTAGGGGTGATTAATAACTGGATAATTGACCGAAACCAAACTATTTAGATATTTTTAGCTTTTATGCTTCCATTTCCTATATTTATTATACCTCTCTTACATGTACTTCTAAGTAAAAAACTTGGGCAAAGTTTGACTTTTGTTATTAACCAAAATTAATAAGAGCAATTTGAAAACCGACAATCTAACCATATAAACCGAACCAATTAACAGATTATTTAATTAGATTGATTAACCAGTGACTTTGGTTTCAGTTTCGGTTGAGAGCTAATAACTGTACTAATGGACATGTACACCGTTAGAAATGTTTGTGTTCTCCGCTGCATCGCGGGGATACCCTTCTAGTGTATATAAATATATTATTGAGAAGGGACCCTTAACTGAATATATTTTCAGTTTACTGATTTCAATCAATCCTGATTGTGCACCGTCTCCCTCCGAAATTTAAGAAAAGATAGAAAAACGGGTGAAAACCGATTTGATATTGACGTGTCACGATACCAAGATACCAACAACTTATAGCTCCTTTTTTTTTATGAAACAAGATTATTAATCGGCAGCTCATTTAATTTTCGAAAATTCCAACGTCAGACAACTTCTAAAGAAGAAAACATATATAAATATTAATTGTAAATCTTATAACAAAGCTTAATTATTGCATATACATGATACACTCTCATGTACCAACGTATCATTGATTTTTACGTTTTTGATCATGGATATTCTTCAGAAATCCAAAATAATCCCTAGTTTAATACGCTATTTAGTATTTACCAATTAATATTTGTCCTATGTGGTCTATATATTGATGCATAAACCCTAAACCGATAGCAAAATAAGACACTAAGGATGGCTTCCAATAACCTATCAGTACTTGAAGCCCTTGATTCTGCTAAGACGCAATGGTACCATGCCAAAGCCATTGTCATAGCCGGAATGGGTTTCTTCACCGACGCGTATGACCTGTTTTGTATCACGACTGTGTCAAAGCTCTTGGGCCGACTGTACTACCCAGATCATATTAAGAACGACGGTAAGCCTGGAAAACTTCCGGACAATGTAAATAACGCGGTGATTGGTGTTGCGCTTGTTGGAACGCTTACTGGACAACTAGTATTTGGTTGGCTCGGTGACAAGCTTGGCCGAAAGAAAGTGTACGGTATAACATTGATTCTCATGACACTTTGTGCCATCTGCTCCGGGCTGTCTTTTGGGTTCAGCCCGAAAGCTGTGATTGGCACCCTTTGTTTCTTTCGGTTTTGGCTTGGGTTTGGTATTGGCGGAGACTACCCTCTCTCCGCCACCATCATGTCCGAGTACGCCAACAAGAAAACGCGTGGCGCATTTATTGCAGCCGTCTTCGCCATGCAAGGAATGGGGATTATTTTCGCCGGTCTAGTATCAATGACTGTCTCTTATATTTTCCTACGATCAAATGAAGCACCGGCATATCGTGACAATCGCGTGCTTTCTGCGCAGCCGAACGCGGATTACGCATGGAGAATTGTCCTCATGCTTGGAGCTCTCCCAGCTATGCTGACATACTATTGGCGTCTAAAGATGCCTGAAACGGGAAGGTACACCGCGGTCATAGAAGGAAACACGAAGCAAGCCGCAGCGGATATGGGTAGGGTATTGGACATTGAGATCCAAGCGGAGCAAGAGAAATTGGCGATGTTTAAGTCGAACAACGATTACCCTTTGTGGTCCAGCAAGTTTGTTGAGAGACATGGGCTACACTTGATAGGAACATCGACCACTTGGTTCTTGTTGGACGTTGCATTTTACAGTCAAAACTTGACACAAAAGGACATTTTTCCTGTGATGCATTTAACGAAAAGCGCAGAAAAAGTCAACGCATTGAGAGAAATGTTTGAGATATCACGTGCCATGTTATTGATCGCCATGTTTGGCACATTTCCAGGGTACTGGTTTACGGTGGCTTTCATCGAGAAGCTCGGTCGGTACAACATCCAACTCATGGGATTCCTCATGATGTCGATTTTCATGTTCATAATAGGAATCAAGTACGAATACCTAGCGACCGAAGAACACAGGTGGCTGTTTGCCGGTCTCTATGGGCTGACCTTCTTCTTTGCGAATTTCGGGCCGAACAGCACCACTTTCGTTCTCCCTGCGGAGTTGTTTCCAACCAGGGTGAGGTCAACCTGCCATGCAATAAGCGCAGCCTCCGGCAAGGCAGGAGCCATGGTGAGTGCCTTCGGGATTCAGAAATACACTTTGGATGGGAATAAGAAAAAGATTCAGAAAGCGATGATCATATTGGCAGTGACGAATTTGTTAGGGTTTTTCTTTACATTTCTAGTAACGGAGACGAAAGGGCGGTCGCTGGAGGAGATTTCCGGCGAAGATGGAAGAAAAGATAAGCCGGAGACACAAATGACTAGTAATCGAGATACTAGTGAAGTTCAAGAGACTTGATGCTACTCCAAAATAATTGCTTGATTGTCACCACCATTTGTATTAATCTTAAGTTGTTGGTGGCTAACATCAGGACAAGAAAAATCTAAATAATTGTTTGTCATTTTGTCATGTAAAATAAGATATAAATGATAATAAAAATTAAATTTCTCCTTTCAGGTTCAGGATACATACTTTTTTAATTATGAGCCCAACTATACTCAGATTTTTTTTGCCAAAATGAAGGCATAGTACTAAAAATTTGTGCATTTAGGGTGTGTTAAGTTGAAGTTTGTGGTTTTGGTGTAATCGCAACTTCAACTTGCGGTTTGTGCATACGTGTAGCTGAGTAGAAGAGATGCAAAGATGAGTAGGAGAGATGCAAAGATGAAGGTGTACAATAGGAGAGATGGAACGAGGCTGGTCGATGACATGGAATTGAAACCTCAACTTCAAGTTGTAGTTTCTTCTCTCTTTCTGCCTGTCTGTTGTGCATGTATAACAACCGTCAAATTATAAACTATAAATAACAAGCAATTAAAAGGTATCTATTATATATAGGATATTTTTAACGAAAGTAATAACGATAGTAAAACCGTTATTAACATGTTATGTATGCTAGACTAATAATAGTAAGTAAATAAATATATTTCATGATCTTCTCATTGATCTTGAAGCGTACGTGTAATCAAACTAGGAAAGAATAATCATTTTCATTATTCGAATAGGGTAAAACATTCAACCTACTTATCGTAGTATATGTATGACACTCATATATTAAGTATGGTACAATGAGTTCGTGGCCATTATAATTATAAGGTGTGTAGTCAGGTATTTACTAAGAGACCGTTTAATAATAATAATAATAATAATAATAATAATAATAATAATAATACAATCGTATATTTGGTCATAATAATAAAACAATAAACAACAATCTTAACAATAGTCATTACAAATCTTACGTAGCTTTATTAATAAAAATAATAAGATATGAATTGATAAGAACTTGATCTGTGCATTCAATATCTACGTGGAAGGATTTCATAGAAGACTTAATACTATCAATTTCATCATGTACTCGGGCAGCAAGCAAAATTACATCTATAAATAGGCATAAATTTCGGAAGTTACTCATACCGTATCAGTACAACAAAACAATTAATATGAGGATACTCAAGCTAAAATACTAGCTAGCATTGTATACCTGGTCTCAACCAGGCTGATATCTAGAGATCCAGTGCTGGTGTCACTACTACAAAACAAAGCAAGAGACGCGGTCAAATTTTGGAAAGACGCGGTCAATATATTAAACCGCGACTAATGATGCAAAGTTTGTCAATATATAGTGTTCACACTTGTAATATTCTTTTACTTTACTTGAAGACGCGGTAATATTCTTCTACTTCGCTTTAAGACGCGGTAAAGGGTGACAGATCCGGATTTGAAAGGGTTGTTAAACCCAAATAAATAAAGTTACAGGATCCATTATAAAATTATTAACTTGTTCTCTTTTTCTCCACTATGTTAAAGAATATGAGAGTCTCATTTTTGCTCTCCCTCTAGACTTCACACACACAGAGAATAATTTTCTCTTTAATCTTGCTCTGCATCCCCCCCCCCCCTCTCTCTCTCTCTCTCTCTCTTCACACACTATCTAAAGCTAATAAGAGTGGGTGGATGATGGGTATAGTGGTTGTTTGGTGGCTAAAGATGGAGATGGTGGGGTTTGTTGACAAAGACGATGACAGAGACGGCGGGGTTTGTGAATGAAGACGGTTAGATCTGGTGGCGCTGCCGTATGAAGACGGTTAGTCGGTGGGGTTTGAGCTGTGATGTAAGATGACGGTGGTTGCAGGGATGGATGTTGGTTGTAGGATGGTGATCGGAAGGTGAAGACGATTAGATCTGGTTCATTCTTCCACAGATCTATCATCGAAGAAGCTTGAAATCACCAGATGTATAAGTTTATTGTTAGGTTTTTGTGATTAATTGTTGATTTTGAACGTTTTTTATCTATAAGCTTCAAACATATGTATGTTGTGAAATTGGTTGTCTATAAGCGGCTTTGAACATATGGTGGTTGTTTAGAGGCTCCGGCGTCAAATGTTTTAAGGTATTATTCTTCGATAATTATCTATAGGCTTCAAACATAAACAGTGGTGGTTGTTAAGAGGCTCCGGCGTCTTGCCGGAGCATTAATTTTTTTCCGGCATGGTTACCAAAAGACGCGGTTTCAATTAATCTGACGCGGTTTGTGTGTAACCGCGACTAAAGCTCATGAATCTAAAGACGCGCTGCCATAAGTCGCGGGCTAGGAACCGCGTCTTCATCTCGAAACACCGCGTCTTCATCACTAAAACACCGCGACTATTGTTTCGTTTTGTACTAGTGTGTCATATTGTCAAGATTTTTTGCAAACGCTCGTAAACAAGTTAGCATCACTTTGAAACACTAATTAAAGGTACGGATCCTTACCCCCACTCCTTGTTGCTTTCATATTCAGTTGTTATATAAGCCCACTGGTTCTATATATCTTTGAAAGTTCCTCACGTCTTTCAAGCATCAATTTATTTGGCTGTCTGTTCATTTCATGTTCTTATTATGATATTGAATATTGAATTAATTTTGATAGCATGCGATAGATTTAAGTGGGCGTAATCATTATCGCATGTTTCTGATATAAGTTTCATGTTGATAAGATGTATATGTTGCTATGGTTATGAAGTTCTTTGGATAAGACCCTTTGTACTCTGAAACCATGAGTTCCGCTTCTCGTGGAGTGTCCCACGAGCATGTTGTTGCGGCCTCGACAACATGTGCACCACCCGTGACGGTGAGATCAGTTCACGGCGTCTCTTAAGTACAAGTGTGGTACATATGGCTATTAGGAGGCGTATGGATTGATCCTAGGATTTATTTATGTTATGGAGGTGGATAACGGGTATGCCAACTCGCCATCTCATGTGATAATTATACAGGAGTAGCTACCTGTATGTTGTCACGTTTTATGTTTAGCTCATGGGTTCATCCGTATGGTACGATATTGTTCATTAAATTAAGTTGCTTCGCATCGTATCGTATCATTCTATACGTCACATCTTGATCATGTTTCGGTCAATATTTAGTTGTTGTTATTTTAAGCCTATTACTCCGTACTGAGCATTCGGCTCATTCCGTAAATTCTTTTTGTTCAACAGGTTCACAGGTTACCTTGGGTGGGATCAAGAGAGAAGAATAACACTTAGGAATAAATCCGAAGACGTCAGTTTAAGCTAGTAAACCGTATTAGTTGTATTTGAATCCTAAGTTTAGTCTGTAAGATAAATAATGTACTTCTAACCGTTAAATAAATAAAAGTAAATGTTTTAATTATAAGCCATTGTTATTGTGACACGTCAGCCCATCTGGGTTGGGGTGTTACAGATATGGTATCAGAGCTAAGGCTCTGTCCTGTAGAAAACTTAAACATAGTAATTAAGGCCTGTGAGGATTGGGTAGATATTTAAGATAGAATTTAGCTACGTTAATACCTATTTTTTTTTTCTCTTTTTCTAACTCTCGCGTCTATTTTATAGATGCCTCCTTGTCGTCAGCCCCGTAGGACCACTCACACAAACCATAACACCTCTTCAAACGAAAACCCAGTTGATCCAAATGTTGTTTCCGCTATCAACCAAGCTGTTGTTGGTTTGCTTCCAAACCTTATTGCTCAAACTGTTGAGGCTGTTATTCAGCAAACTCGTTCCCCAGAACCTAATCCAAACTCTGGTACTGAAACTGGTGAGAACACTACGAAAAATAATGCCAATGGTATTCACATGTGGATCGAAAGATTCCAAAAGCAAAAGCCACGATCTTTCAGTCATGCAACTAACCCAGTTGAAGCAAGAAACTAGATAGCCCATATTGAAATGAAAAGATCTTTGGAGTTCTTGGGGTTGCAGATCACTTCAAAGTTAGGCTAGCTACCTACAAACTAGAAGATGACGCACAAACTTGGTGGGAAGGTTACAAGCAAGTCAAAGGGGAAGATACTTACGCTGCCACTCTTCCATGGGCTGATTTTTGTACCATCTTCTACGACAAGTATTTCTCCACAGCTGATAAGGAAGCCTATATCAGAGAGTACGCTGTTATTCGTCAAGGTAATGATGAACCTGCTTCAGGGTTCATTAATCGATTCTCAAGGTTGGCTAGTATTGTGGGAGACGCCGCAGGGTCAGCAGAAGCCCAGGCCGAAAAATGCAAATGGGCAGTTAGTGATCGAATTCGTAAGTTAATCATGTATATGAAATTCCACGATCTCACTGAAGTTGCTGATGCAATCAAAACTTTCGAGTTCGAAAGAAAAGAATTTTTATCTCGGACAGGGGAGAATAAGAAGAGAGACAGGAACGGACAACCTAAACAATCTACTGGTCAACCATCTACTACACAACACCAGCAAGACCATAAGGTGCAAGTAAATCGAAATTCTGGAAATCAGGCACGTCCCTCGCAACCTAGACCTCAAAATCAGAAGCCCATTCAGAACCAGTTTCAACTGTATGCAAAACCTATTAGAGCCCAACCACTAAATCAGTATGTAAACCCGAATCTAGCCACATATCCTCTATGCAATACTTGTGGTAAGAGACATCAGGGAGTTTGTCGCCGAGCTACAGGAGCATGCTTTAGATGTGGAGAGACTGGACATATGATGAAAGATTGTACTAAGAAGGACACTAAGAAGATTACGGAGTGACAAGGGCTGGTTGGTAATGATGTATTCTCAGTAATGGCATGGCAGAACGGAAAAACCGAACAAATGGCATACCGAACAAATTAAAACGTGAGCATGCTAAAGATTGTACTAAGTTGGATTGATTTCAACCCACCAATCCTTGGACATATGAAAGATTGTACTATGAAGTATTTGCAGAATCGTCACGGTCTCCATTTTACTGTAAGACTTCCAACAAACTTAAAAAGATTTTTATTGTTCTAACAGTCTTAGGTTTCTTTTCAGTAATGGAGAATACATCCCAGCCCTTGATTTCTTCTGCTCCTCTCACGAGTTCCAGTTCTATTGGACTCTCTGCAGTGTTCACGTCTGCAGTTGCTGTTACCACTGCCTTGGTGGCGCATTTGCCTGCTGCTATGGCAAGCCACGCTGAAAAACCCGAGAAGTTTGCTGGTGTAAACTTCAAACGGTGGCAACAAAAGATGTTGTTTTATTTAACATCATTGAACCTTGCTAGGTTCTTGACTGAAACCGCTCCTCGTGTTGCTGAAGAGGATATGAATGCTCAAACTGTGAGCGCGGTTCAGGCTTGGAATCATTCGGATTTCTTGTGCAGAAACTATATCCTGAATGGAATGGTTGATTCGCTCTACAATGTGTATTGCAAAGCTGTTACTGCCAAAGAATTATGGGAATCTTTGGAACGCAAATACAAAACTGAAGATGCGGGCACTAAGAAATTTGTGGTGGTGAAATTCTTGGATTTTGCTATGATTGACTCATAAACTATTATGAGTCAAGTTCAAGAATTGCAGGTGATTCTTCATGATATTCATGCCGAAGGAATGATGCTTAGCGAGACATTCTAAGTGGCGGCTATTATTGAAAAATTGCCACCAAGTTGGATTGATTTCAAGAATTATTTGAAGCATAAGCGAAAGGAAATGACAATTGAAGACTTGGTTGTGCGTTTTTCATATTGAAGAAGACAACAAAGTCGCTCAAAAGAAACTTGTCGGTCATGAAGTCCCTAAAGCCAATGTTGTTGAACATGGTCAATCATCAAAGGGTAACAAAGGCAGCAAACGGGGTGGGTTTAAGAAAGCCAACAGGAAGAGCTCCTACCTTGGACCTAAGACCCTCCGTAGTGGGCGTTATATTTGCCCAAAAATTGAAAAATAAAGCCCCGTACACCAAAACGGTGGGGCGCGACCCCCTCAAAACCAATTCCAGCGCCACTTTAATAGCGCTCAACTCATTTTGATGTGGCCAATACCTACGTGACACGTGGCGGAGAATTAGAAAGGGGCTTTATAAACGGGGCTTTATTTATAAACGGGGCTTTATTTTTCAAAAATTGAAAAATAAAGCCCCCTACCACTACACCCCTTTTTCACTTTATCTCTCCATGCTGACTCAGCTGCCACGTGGACCAATCAGAAAGGGGGGCTTTATAAATAAAGCCCCCCACAATACATGGTCTAAAGGTGGGGTTGGCAAAAAGAAGTTCAATGGAATGTGCTATAATTGTGACAAACCGGCGCATAAAGCTAGTGAATGCAAGCTTCCCAAGAAAGAAAATGGCCAACAAGCTAACATGATTGATAAGCTTGTTGCTATGATTTCTGATTTGTCACTGATGGTGACCGAAGCAAACCTGGTTGGTAATGATGCCAAGGATTGGTGGGTTGATACCGGGGCAACCCGGCATGTGTGTTTTGACAAGAGTTTTTCAACACTTTTAAGGAAGTTACTGGTAAAAAACTCTTCATGGGAAATTCTGCAACTGCTGAAATCAAAGGGGGAAGGAAACATAATCTTGAAGATGACTTCGGGAAAGGAACTCACTTTGTCAAATATGTTGTATGTTCCTGAGATTCGTAAGAATCTCGTGTCTGGTTGGCAGTTGAACAAGTTTGGTTTTAAAATGATGTTTGAGTCTGATAAGGTCGTGTTGACCAAAGGTGGTATGTATGTTAGTAAGGGCTATGCCCATAATGGTATGTTCAAGTTGAATGTAACCGTGATGAATAAAATGAATAACGCTAGTTCTGCTTACTTGCTTGAGTCTTCTAATGTGTGGCATGGTAGACTAGGTCATGTGAATGTTAATTCTATTCGTCACTTGATTAAATTAAATAGCATACCAAAAATTGATATCGACTCAAACTATAAATGTGAAACTTGTGTCGAAGCAAAACAAACACGTACTTCATTCAAAAAGATTGAACGAATCACTGGTCCTCTTGATTTGATCCACACAGATTTGTGTGATTTGAAAGCTATTCCTACTAGAGGTGGGAACAAGTATATCATAACATTTATTGATGATAGCACATGATTTTTCTATGTGTACTTACTTAAGAGTAAGGATGAGGCTATTGACAAATTTGTTGTGTTCAAAGCCGAAGTTGAAAATCAACTTAACCGAAAGATAAAAAAGGTGAGGAGTGATAGAGGTGGTGAGTATGTTTCACCTTTTGCTGATGTGTGTGCAAAAGGTGGAATCATACATGAACTCACACCTCCTTATTCTCCACAATCAAATGGCATGGCAGAACGGAAAAACCGAACATTGAAAGAAATGATGAATGCCATGTTGATAAGCTCTAGGATGAACGAGGACATGTGGGGGGAAGGGTTGTTATCAGCAAACTTCATTCTAAATTTAGTTCCCCGTAAGAAGAAGGACTTAACACCGTATAAATCATGGACGGGAGTCAAACCATCATATAATCACTTGCGAGTGTGGGGGTGCCTAGCTAAGGTGGTAGTGACACCACCAAAGAGTCTTGTGATTGGACCCAAAACTGTAGATTGTGTGTTCATCGGATACACTCGTCTGGGTGGTCCACTTCATTTTCTTGTGCATGACTCGAAGAATCCTGGGGTGTCTAACGGCACTATATTGGAATCTAAGGATACATCTTGGTTTGAGCACATATTTCCATGCTTGGAAAGGTCTAAACTGGGTTCACTAAATCAATTTGATGAAAGTGTTATATTTGATGAACCCGGCCCATCAAACCTAATTGGGGAAAGGTCTTCAAGAGAAGAGACTGTAAATGATGAACCTCTTACCTGATGAGGGTGAGATCTGAAGAAGTAAAAGGCAAAGTACTGGAAAATCATTTGGCCCAGATTTCCTCACCTATATGGTCGAGGAGGAACCGCAAACTTACCAACAAGCGGTAAATTCCTCAGATGGACCTCAGTGGAAGGAGGCCATAAAATGTGAAATAGATTCTATTTTACAAAACCACACCTGGGAATTAGTGGATCTTCCTGCGGTATGCAAACCACTAGGATATCGAGGGATCTTCAAGAAAAAGATGAAGCCAGATGGAACCATTGATAAATACAAGGCAAGATTTTTGATCAAAGGATATAAACAGTGAGAAGGCTTAGATTGTTTTGCCACATATTCGCCTGTTACGCGAATAACATCCATCAGAATGGTTCTTGCGATTGTAGCCATTAGAAATTTGGAAGTTCACCAAATGGATGTGAAAACGGCTTTCTTGAATGGAAATCTAGAGGAAGATATTTACATGGAACAACCCGAGGGCTTCATAGCCAAGGGACAAGAAAAAAAGTATGCAAGCTTGTAAAATCCTTGTATGGTTTGAAACAAGCTCCAAAACAATGGCATCAAAAGTTTGATCATGTCATGCTTGATTCTGGGTTCAAGATCAATGAATGTGACAAGTGTGTATATGTGAAAGATACACCAGATGGATATGTCATCTTGTGTCTATATGTGGATGACATGCTCATTGCTGGTAGTAATGAGAAAATGATAAAATCTACAAAGGACATTCTGAGAACAAGGTTTGACATGAAAGATATGGGATTAGCATATATGATTTTGGGAGTACAAATCACACGAACCCAGAATGGACTTGTGATAAGTCAGTCTCACTACGTGGACAAAATTCTTGAGAAGTTCAATGCAAATGACTCTAATGTAGCTAGAACTCCCATTGACATGAGTCAACATCTAGCTAAAAATCTAGGTTAGCCTGTTACCAACTAGAGTACTCAAGAATTATTGGCAGCTTGATGTATCTGATTAATTGTACCAAACCAGACTTAGCATATGCTGTAAGCAAGCTAAGTAGATACACGAGCAACCCAAGTTTAACTCATTGGGGTTGCATGACACGGGTGCTTCGGTACTTGAGATACACACGAGAGTACGAGCTGCATTATAGTAGATATCCAGCAGTTATCGAAGGTTACTGCGATGCAAACTGGATATCTGACACAAATGATTCCAGAGCAACAAGTGGGTATGTATTCACACTTGGTGGTGCAGCGATATCGTGGAAATCATCTAAGCAAACTGTAATTGCTAGATCCACGATGGAATCATAATTCATCGCTTTAAATAAAGCAGGTGAAGAGGCAGAATGGTTACGTCAATTTGTTGAGGATATACCAAGGTGGCCAAAGCCGGCATCGGCCATATGTATACATTGTGATAGCCAATCAGCAATTGGCAGAGCTCGTAGCACAATGTATAACGGTAAGAACAGGCATATAAGACGTAGACATAATACGGTATGACAACTAATCTCTACAGGAGTTATCAGTGTTGACTACGTGAAGTCAAAGGATAACATCGCGGATCCGCTAACAAAAGGCTTAAGCAGAGAGTTAGTTCAGAAGTCGTCAATGGGAATGGGGCTAAAACCCATGAAAGGCTAGGTTTATGCGAAGGAAACCTAACTCAGCTGACTGGAGATCCTAAGATCTGAGTTCAATAGGACAACCTAATTGTATGAACTGGCGAAGGTCACTATGTGGGAGAGTTGGTGAAAACCTCACGTTTTGAAAAGGGAGCTTATTATATCCCAGCCCTTGATTTCTGAGAGAGAAGCATTTTGTTGGTAATGAGAATACATCCCCTATGAATTGCCACCAAGTTGGATTGATTTCAAGAAAAATCGCACCACCCAATGCTGGAGGAAGAGTTTTCACAGTTTCTGCTACGGACGCTGCTAATACCCCAGGTATGGTATCCGGAACCCTTCAGCTTGGCAACCATACTATCTATGTCTTATTCGATACGGGAGCAACCCATTCTGTAGTATCGTACTTGTTTACTAAGCACCTTATGATTAAACCGACTACGCTAGATCAAACTCTGACCATTTCCACTCCGATGGAAAATTCTGTTGTAATCACTCACGTATATAGAGAATGTCCAATACGTATTGAATCCGTTGTGTATAACGTGGATCTTTTTCCAATACATATGTGTGACTTTGATATTATTCTCGGGATGGATTGGTTGTCACGACATCATGTAACAATAGATTGTCATTCTCGGAGTGTTCTTTTTGGCAGTCTTCATCATCCTGACTTTGCATATCAGGGGAGTCAGCCTCATAAGTCTCTTAAGATTATTTCCGCGTTAAAAGCCCGAAAGTTAATATCGAACGGTTGTGTTGGATATTTAGCATCAGTTAAAGATATTTATGCTAGTCTTAGTAATATTGATAGGCATCCAATTGTCCGCGAATATCCTGACGTCTTTCCAGATGAATTACCAGGACTACCACCTGACCGTGAGGTAGAGTTCACCATCGATTTAATTCCTGGCGCCAAACCTATCTCTAAAGCACCGTATCGTATGGCCCCAATGGAACTAAAGGAGCTGAAGGAACAGTTGCAAGAATTATTAAATCTAGGATTTATAAGACCCAGTGTTTCATCTTGGGGTGCACCAGTCTTATTCGTAAAGAAGAAGGACTGTAGTATGCGCTTATGTATTGACTACCGAGAATTAAACAAGATCACCATTCGAAATCGTTACCCTCTGCCTCGTATTGATGATCTCTTTGACCAACTTCAAGGGGCTCAATTCTTCTCGAAGATTGACCTGAGGTCCGGTTATCACCAGGTGAAGATCAAGAAAGAGGATGTTCCTAAGACCGCCTTTCGCACTCGCTATGGTCACTACGAGTTTTTGGTTATGCCCCTTGGACTAACCAATACGCCTGCAGTCTTCATGGATTTGATGAATCGTGTATTTCACAAATTCCTAGATAAGTTCGTCATTGTCTTTGTTGATGACATCCTTGTGTATTCTAAGAGTCGCGAAGACCATGAAACGCATCTACATGCGCTGGTGGGAACGTTACGACAGAAGAAGTTGTACGCAAAGTTTTCAAAATGTGACTTTTGGCTTAGCCAAGTTGCATTCCTAGGTCACATTATATCAGTAGATGAAATCATGGTGGATCCATCGAAGGTTGAAGCTATTACTAAATGGCCAAGACCCGCGTATGTCACCGAAGTACGGAGTTTCTTGGGTCTTGTTGGCTACTATAGAAGATTCGTTGAAGGATTTTCTGTCATTGCTCTTCCCCTCACGAAACTCTTAAGGAAAGGAGTGACGTACTCTTGGAATGAAGAACAAGAGAAGAGCTTTGAAGAATTGAAGAAACGACTCGTATCCGCTCCAGTACTCACTCTCCCTTCTGGATCAGGAGGTTACCAAGTTTACAGTGATGCTTCAAAGAAAGGATCATGCGTAAGAAAGTAATTCACTTCGTTAAAGTTCTTTGGAAGAATCACTCTGAACGTGAAGCCACATGGGAAACTGAAGAGTCAATTCGATCTGTCTATCCTAGTCTATTTGAACAATAGAACTTTTAGTCCAGGTAACTGTGAACCTTATTTTTGATCTATGTTATAAAACTTCCGTTTACGTCTGATCTGACCGATAAATTTCGAGGTCGAATTTTTTTTAAGGGGGTAATAGTTATAATAACCGTCAAATTATAAACTATAAATAACAAGCAATTAAAAGGTATATATTATATATAGGATATTTTTAACGAAAGTAATAACGATAGTAAAACCGTTATTAACATGTTATGTATGCTAGACTAATAATAGTAAGTAAATAAATATATTTCATGATCTTCTCATAGATCTTGAAGCGTACGTGTAATTAAACTAGGAAAGAATAATCATTTTCATTATTGGAATAGGGTAAAACATTCAACCTACTTATCGTAGTATATGTATGACACTCATATATTAAGTATGGTACAATGAGTTCGTGGCCATTATAATTATAAGGTGTGTAGTCAGGTATTTACTAAGAGACCGTTTAATAAATAATAATAATAATAATCTATACATATAATAAACCAAAGCCATTTTAATGACATGGCACTCAAAGAGGCATTCTCTTCCTTGAGTGTGTCATGTGTCATCCCATGTGGCATTGAGATATTTTAGGAAAAAAATAATTTAAAAACAAAATTAGATTTTTCTCTCTTATGTTTCCTCCCATAATTTTTAAACGTTAATATGTTTTATATACGAGATTTTTTTTAAAAAAAAAAATTACACCAAATTAACGAGCGTTTTATTATCTTTCCAACGAGTACCATATTGCTATATAAATAACGGAGAAAAAACGACTATTTTTTGTTGGGTTTTGTTCAAACAGGAAAAAAACACAAAGTGTTCAGGTAAATCATTAATCGTGTATAGCCAAGTCACTAATTATGTTCAAATCAATAAATATGAATTCTATTTTCAACATGTGTAAGAATTGGAGTTGGTCATTGTTTTAGGTTAGGTTTTAATATTCGAGTTATACATTGTTTAAAGTTATGCACTAACATTGGAGATACATTGTTAATTGTTTTAGGTTAAGTGCTACCCGAACCTTTCCTGCATGTAACTGTAAAGCGCATCATTCTATTTTATATGTAATAATAATAATAATAATAATAATAATAATAATAATAATAATAATAATAATAATAATACAATCGTATCTTTGGTCATAATAATAAAAACAGTAAACAACAATCTTAATAATGTAGCTTTATTATAATAATATAGTTACAAAATGGCCATGAATAGTAATTAACTAGGGTTTGGTTATACCTAACTAAACTACGGTCAGCTTCTTTTGTCTTCTTTATATAATAACTAACTAGGTTTGGTTATACTTAACTAAACTACGGTCAGCTTCTTTTGTTTTCTTTACCATCCAAAGTTGACTGCTACGTTGACCAACGTTTAACATTTCTTCACCGACTCAACTTATTGGTATAATTTGCACTATTTTTAAGAATCAAATAAATTAAAGAATCATATACGTGGAGCCATTTCATCATATATATATATATATATATATATATACACACACACCTATACACTCCTAAAAACATACTTATTATTGACACTACTCCACGTGTGAATCTCCATGGAAACCCCAAAGTCACCATACATATTAGGATATAAATAAATATAAGGTACACCTTATGTTTCTTCTAATAACATATCCAACTACCACCACCACATCCAATCAACACAACAACCTACAATGGCAAAACTAACACTTGTCTTGCTCACCTTTGCCTCCCTTGTAGCCTTCGCTACATCACACAAAACCATCATCGATCACCACCACCATCGATGATGGGGAGTCGGTCTCAGAGTAAAGGCGGTGTAGCCAACGGTTACAAGGACAAAGGTTGTCTTTTAAGGTAACATTTTGCAAACTTTCAAAGTGGATTAGCTTTCTTCATAAACAAATCCGATTACCACCATCCCCGCCGCAACGCGCGGGAAACCACCTAGTTAATAAAAATAATGAGATATGAATTTATAAGCACTTGAATGGATAAGATTAAAGTAAATTGGGCTACAAGTAAAATTAGGCAACAAGAATATGATCTGTGCATTCAATATCTACGTGGAAGGATTTCATAGAAGACTTAACACTATCAATTTCATCATGTACTTGGGCAGCAAGGAAAATTACATCTATAAATAGGCACAAATTTCCGAAGTTACTCATACCGTATCATTACAACAAAACAATTAATATGAGCATACTCAAGCTAAAATACTAGCTAGCATTGTATACCCGGTCTCAACTAGGCTGATATCTAGAGATACAGTGCTGGTGTCATATTGTCAAGATTTTTTGCAAACGCTCGTAAACAAGTTAGCATCACTTTGAAACACTAATTAAAGGTACGGATCCTTACCCCCACTCCTTGTTGCTTTCATATTCAGTTGTTATATAAGCTCACTGATTCTATATATCTTTGAAAGTTCCTCACATCTTTCAAGCATCATATCATTTGGCTGTCCGTTCATTTCATGTTCTTATTTTGATATTGAATATTGGATTAACTTTGATAGCATGCGATAGATTTAAGTGGTCGTACTCATTATCGCATGTTTCTGATATAAGTTTCATGTTGATAAGATGTATATGTTGCTATGGTTATGAAATTCTTTGGATAAGACCCTTTGTACTCTGAAACCATGAGTTCCGCTTCTCGTGGAGTGTCCCACGAGCATGTTGTTGCGGCATCGACAACATGTGCACCATCCGTGACGGTGAGATCAGTTCACGGCGTCTCTTAAGTACAAGTGTGGTACATATGGCTATTAGGAGGCGTATGCATCGATCCTAGGATTTATTTATGTTATGGAGGTGGATAACGGGTATGCCAACTCGCCATCTCATGTGATAATTATACAGGAGTAGCTACCTGTATGTTGTCACGTTTTATGTTTAGCTCATGGGTTCATCGGTATGGTACGATGTTGTTCATTAAATTAAGTTGCTTCGCATCGTATCATTCTATACGTCACATCTTGATCATGTTTCGGTCAATATTTAATTATTGTTATTTTAAGCCTATTACTCCGTACTGAGCATTCAGCTCATTCCGTAAATTCTATTTGTTCCACAGGTTCACAGGTTACCTTGGGTGGGATCAAGAGAGCAGAATAACACTTAGGAATAAATCCGAAGATGTCAGTTTAAGCTAGTAAACCGTATTAGTTGTATCTAAATCCTAAGTTTATTCTGTAAGATAAATAATGTACTTCTAACCGTTAAATAAATAAAAGTAAATGTTTTAATTATAAGCCATTGTTATTATGACACGTTAGCCCATCTTGGTTGGGGTGTTATAGCATGCTACTGCTCTGCTTAATGAAGTTAAAGGGCTACAGTAGGAGAATTCAATGAACTACATTGAAGTTAAGGCTACAGTAGAAGAATCTCAGTAATGGACGGATGGCAGTGCACCTATTATAGTGTTTATGACAAGGAAACAACAAAAACATAAGGAAACCGCAAGTTGAAATCTAGGTTTATGCCATGTGCCATTCATGCGCCTTTAGACCCAACAACACAACAAAATTAATGCATGCAAACTCTCTCGACTTATAAAACGAATGCATTCACTTCATACTTCATTTCATACTTCATCAGTTTATCAAGAATCGTCACACACAAAATTTCACTCAAAGTATTATCTGGTGCACAAAGTTGATCAGTTATTTCACAGACTCAGTTTATTCACTTAAATTATGGCATATCTAAACCCTGGTCCTCGTAACAATGCACTTCTATGGGCTCAACCACGACATCCTTCTGCGATGTTGTTTGAAGGAAATGGCGGAGATGGGGATGCACTTAATTTTAGAGAGGGGGACCAAGCATTTTGGCGTGCAATTGGCAAGAATCCGTTAGATGAACGTGTTAAATTTTTGCTGCGGAGGGCGGGTTTTCTTGGAGTTATTGAGTACGGATACCGCCAGTATGACCGAGGGTTGATTACTGCCCTTGTTGAAAGATGGCGTCCTGAGACCCACACGTTTCACCTACGATTTGGTGAGATGACAGTGACATTAGAGGACGTTGCATGTCTAATGGGTCTTCCGATTAATGGTGCAGCGGTGACAGGAGCAGAATTTGGCCTGGAGAATGATGAAGAACGGGTACACCTTGTCCACGAAATGTTGGGTGTAGCAACTAAGCCTAAAGATTTCCGTGGAAATGTTATTCGGACCTCCAAAATTCCAGAAAAAATAAAGGCTTTGTTGCCCGATGAACCGAGTGAGCTCAAGATCACACAACACGCACGTTATGTGATATTAATTCTTTTGTCATGTTATCTCTTTAGTGACACCAACAACGGTAAGGTGTCGTTATCTTTTATACCACATTTAGCGGACCTCAATGAATGTAGGAATTTGAGTTGGGGGAGTGTTGTGTTGGCATGGTTGTATCACAACTTGTGCAAAGAAGCATTAGGGACCAGTGAATCAATGACAGGTCCTGTGTATTTGTTACAGTTGTGGGCCTGGACCAGAATCCGGGTATTAGCCCCCAGAATTGTACCGGAACCTGGGGTGTCTAAGATCCCATTTGGTGCCATGTAAGTACTATGTTATGTCTGCATATTATTTGTTAAAACATGTTAATTTAACTAATTATTGTTTTTATAATTATATTTATAACTGGCGTGTTAAACACGATTTTACGGAGGTGGCGTCACACTCGTTACGGCAAATTCATTCGTAGCTACAAAATCTTCATGAGGAGTCGGTAAGAGTTAATTTACATTAAATGACTGCCGCATTTCGTACAATGGCTTAATTATATTTTATTTTTGTGCACCAGTTTATTTGGCATCCATATGACCAAGCGAGAGGATATTTTTCCGGACTATTGTAGAAAAGGGGAGGATTCATGGTGTTGTGAGTGTTATTGTCACACCCCGCCTAAGGCGGAAACGCGAGGTGCGACGAATATGGTGATCACAAACGTTGTTTATATTTGAAATACTAAATGCCATTTATTGCACATAAAAAATAAAGTCTTGATGTCAACTAGAGTTACAGGCCTTAGTAAATAAGTTCTACGACTACAACAAAATAGTAAAACAAGAGACTTCTTCATGCACTCCTAGGCTGGCCTTCTTAATGTCCTTACTTGATTCCTGAAAAACATGCTAAAAATCGTCAACTAAAAGTTGGTGAGTTCGTAGGTTTTGATGACTCGATAAAACAGTTTGTTTTCAACAAAGTTCGTTGTCTGTGTCCATGCAAGATATTGTTACCATGAGCACCATAACCAAACCACGACGTTCGTGTGCACCCCGCCCCAATGCCTTATCGCGAGACATTGTAAAGTATGGATAATATGCATTCGTATGTGTTAGCGCGACTAACAGTGAAAGGGGGTGTCAACCCAAATAGTACTATTCATATGATCCACGGCTTATTGATAAGCTAATGGTTATGGTTTTCCGGGGAATTTTTGTTGATTTGCGATAATTGTGGGTCTAACTCATGTAGGTCTCAAGCATGTTTTTCCCCCGAAGTTGTAAAACAGTAAAACAGAAAAAGGGGCCAAGAAACTCACCTTAAGTCCGTTAAAAAGCTAGCAAAGTAAATCCCGAGATACTAAATATCCGACCTACACGTGTCCTATGTACAAAAGGCATCTTAGATCTAGGTTCGACGGTTTATTGCATAAGTTGTTCACCCGACTTACAGAAAAGTTTGTTAACTCAATGACCCGTTATGACTTGATGAAAGTGTCTAGGCATTTTTATCTTTAGAAACGGGTATGTTTTATCTCATTATAGTTATTACAGTGATTATATCTTTTAGCACACTATTCATGTATACATCACACATATACATATAGTAATTCATGCACACATACATATCTAGTATATATATACACACACACGCACATACATATCTAGTATATATACACATACACACATACATACATACCATATATAAACACACGCATACATGCATACAAACAATTATACACATGATCATTTATCCAAGACTTTTCTACTGTAAAAACATTAGAGTTTTGGTTTCTAAAGCTTATGTTTATTAACTTGGGTGAACTTTGTTATGTATACATGTGGAAATAACAGCTTAAGTTAAGAACCCATACCACTAGTTCTTGGATGTAAACTTGGATATTGCTTCAAGTGAGAGGAAGAGTAAGATGAAGAGTAGTGCGTGTGTGTTTGAGAGTGCAGTAGTGAGTGGTGTGAGTGATTTTAAATTCCGCATTTCAACTTGCGGATATGTCAGTACCGTACTTACAAAATCAAAAACGTTACTAAACTTTTTTTAAATAAACTATTAAAAACTATTTCGAATTTAATAAAAATTATATGTCATTAGAATACTTACATTTTAATTAATAAATATTATTTAAATATTTACTAAAAACATGATTTAAAAATTTAATTTTTTTAAATATTTAAAATAAATTATTATTCAAATGACTACTTTTCAAACGGCTAGTTTAATTATCTAATGTTTAGGATTATGTAATGTTAATTTAATAACTAATTTAGGATTGTTAAATTACTTAATAATATTAAATGTATTTAAAAGGAATAATCTTTAATGTTTAGTAATAGTAAATTTATTTAATAATGTTAAATTTCCTAAATTTATTTAATAATACTAAATTTATTTAAAACGAATAATATTTAATGTTTAATTATTACTAGGTTTAATTATCTAATGTTTTTATTTAATTTAATAAGTTTAATATGTCATTTTTTTATTTATATATAGTATTTTCAGAAAATAACTTTTTTATTGCAAATTTAGTAAATTTGTTAAATAATGTTAAATATATTTAATAATAGTAAATTTTTTTAATAATACAAAATTTATTTATGCGAAAAAACGTTAAATAATACAATTTTACCAACTTTGTTTTCAAACTAGTCAAACTATACAATCTACCGAGTTACAAAACAATCTATTTCCGAGAACACCAGTTCCAACTCCTCTTAAACGGTAAATATGATCAGCCAGATTACCCTGACAGCAGTAGCAAAAAACTAAAAATGTGCAGCATTTCCAACGACGTTGTCGATGCTTTAGGGAAATCATTTAGGAATTTAACAAATGCATTCGTCATCGGAGGGCCTTGCGGTGAAAGCGCAGAAGGAAAGATTGTGTTCACGTTTCATCTCAAAAGAATAGCTTTGATGAAACTAACACCTTCAATAATTCAAGATGTAGGCTACTTTAATTATTTTTCCATGACATTTTTCCGAGGACACCAATTCCAACTATAAAAGGAAAACACAGGCGCAAATCTAAAAGATCAGTGAAAAATCGGCACCCTAATCGCCTAGCTTAGGTGCCAGAACCACCCCAACCACCTAACTTTCTACCGCAAATCGGTAATGAGAAGGTGCACAATTAGAGTGAGCTTGATCACCAAAGCAGAACACCACCTCCGTATTATAAACTACCATACGAAAGTTGCAATCTACACGCGTTAGCCCACGTGCAGATGTAACATCGATCCAAATAGTTTCATGCAAATGTAACATCGATCCAAAAATAAGAGGGTCCATTGCATCAAAAAGGAAACCTCTTCGGCCACCGCCGTAGAATCACTGGTTGGGGAATGGAAACAAGAAGCTGCGTGGATTCTTCTACAGCCTTTGGACCCTCCAACATTAATATATTTGAAATCACGTGACCAGACTGCCATTTAACACGTGTTATATCACATGCAAATGTAACATCGGTCCAAATGATTTCATGCAGATGTAACACCGATCCAACAACACTAAAAACCATAGCCTCCAACACCAGTATAATAACACCACATATTTGTAACCCTTCTTCTGCATTTCGTGAAAATGGAATACGAATATATTTATGTGTGTGCATAATTATGGAAAGAAAGATCATAGGCCATTGAGTGTTCTGTTTCGAGTGAGTGAAAATAGAATACGCAAACGTAAGAATATGTTACTTTAGAATTTATATTGCTGAACCTGCAAGTTCAACTTGCGGTTACTATTTTATTATTGCTTATTGAATCCATGTACCTCCATATTCTCATACTATTTAACATGTGATCGTGTGTGATTATATGTTATATAATTTAACAATCAAGACTCGTCGTACATGTGATTCTGTAGCCTTTAACTTCATTCAGCAGAGCAACAGCATGCATAGCAGATAGCAGAAAGGGAGAGAAAGAAACCGCAACTTAAAGTTGCGGTTTCAATTCCATGTCATCGAGCATCTCGTTCCATCTCTCCTATTGTACACCTTCATCAAAAGCTCTCTCCTAATCAGCTCCACGTATGCACAAACCGCAGGTTCAACCTGCGGTTACACCATTTGTAAAAATCCAATACTGACAGCCCCCAATTGCACAGATTTTTTGCACTGTACCACTATTTTTGGCAAAAAAAATCACTATACCCACATCTAAAACGTTCTAATTTTACACTGTAAACGAATGACCGTTTCTCCACAGCAGTAACGGTAACTCAAAAACAAAGTGTTGATGTCATCATATGACTTATTTTGAATGACCATTCAGGGTTACAACTTAAATGCCTGTCCAATAAAGGGCTCACTATTAGATTTAATGTTGGGGCTCCATGCAGGCACCCATATTAAAGTAGCATGTTATTTACACAACCTTAAAAATTAGGTTTACACAACCTTTTATGCCCTATAGAGGTCTCTATGAGCCACAGAGGGTGTCAGAGTTGCATGAAACCCTATATGCCTCCTAAAGGCCGTTATGGGGCATAATTGTGTACCAGATACTAGAATAATCACTAATCAGACGGACTTGCAGGGTGTCAGTCTGAAAAGTAACATATCTATGCCCCATAAAGGCCAATACGAGACATAGAAAAGTGGTTGTTGTGTGCACTAAAACCCTATATGGCCCATAAAGGCCCTTACGGGCCATAGAGTTCCAGATATATTCTGCTTCCTTGGCTTCATTTCTCAAACGACGAAAACAGAAAAAAAATCCTTAAACTCCCATAATAAAACCCTCCTAGAATCCAATCAATACCAAGCTATTACAGTGTCTTCGGGGGATCACAATGATGTTTCGGGTGAGTGGGCATACTCGTTTGACGTATCTTATGTCTCGGAAAGCTTTTTCGGACCCGTGGTTGAACGTGGTGATGAAGAGATTATATCAATTGTTCACTATAGTGATGGTAAGACGCTGCTCGATTTAAACCAGGAGCACGTAGAAGAACCAGAGTCATTTGATTTGCTGCCAAGCCATCCAGAGTACGTGTACGGGACTTACCAATCGCATGAAGAGGGTGATGGCAGCTTCCAACCAAGCCATCCACAGTACGCGTACGGGACTTACCATTCACACAAAGAGGGTGATTGCAGCTTCAAGGAATCACCGGAGGAAGGTGTCAAGGACTTCCCAGGAGGTGATAAGGCCCCGGGGAACCACCACGAGAAGTTGCGTTTGAAACACTTCAGGTGTGTTTTTTGTATTTACATTTGTTTAAAATTTAGACCCGTGTATATTATCATTTTACATATTTGGACTCGTATATATTTAGCCCCGTGTATAATTTTGGTTAAATTTGTTTTAGGGTTTGTAGGATTTGAACTCGTATATATATTGGCTCATAAATAATTTTGGTTAAATGTGTTTTAGGGTTGTGAGATTTGAAGTCGTATATATATATTATTCAAAACAATTTTTAGTTGTTACTTTTTTGTCAAAAACTTAAATTGTTAACATATATAATATTTAGAAAACTCATATATGTTTTGACTCGTATGAATTTTGACTACATTCGTATATAAATTTTGTAGGTATTCGGGTATCTTAAAGATCTGACAGATTAGGTTTACGAAAGGGGAAAAAATAACGGTCAGATCACTGTATTTGGACGTACTGTTGCATAAGGAAGGGGACCGGATAAGGTGGTAAGGACGGCATTGATACGATGAGACCGTAGTAGCGAACATCATAGTGTAGCCAAAGTTCGAAAGACAAGCAGTAAAAAATGTGATTGTCCATTTGAACAAATAGGGAGATACAGCTCCAGCTACGATGGTTGGATTTTGGAGGTCAAGAACCAAACACATAATTACAAACCTTTCCAACATATCGAGGGTCACGCGTGTTGGTGCAAGTTTGTGATAGATACACAAATGGATAAACAAACGCTCGGGATTATTGACAGAAGACTTTTTATTGTTCGTGTTATTAGAAGAACTTGTCTAAGTTAGTTCTAGAATATGTAATTAAGCTAGTATTGTAAAAGCCCAACACAAGTCCAGCTAAAAGCCCATGAGGATGCATGTATATAAGCAAATGATACATAGGGTTTTAGGGGTTGCTTGGTTAGTTGGTGAAAACACATAGAGAGTTGAGAGAGAGAACTAGCTAGGATTACAAGTTCGGTGCGGTTCTTATTAATTGTTATCTGTGATTCGATTAATAAGAAAATCATTAAAAAGTAATCTGTGTTCTTTGTGTGATATCCACGGATCAAAGATATTCCGTGTCTAGGATTCGTGTTAATTTGATTGCAAAGAAGATCTCAAGGGAAAGGGACCTACAAGTGGTATCAGAGCCAGTCGGGCTAGATATCATTCAAGGAACAAGTTCGTGGTGATTGACAAAATAGGTTTGCTTTTTATTTTTGGTTCAGTTCTTATTTTTGTTTATAATGTTTCATATTTGATCTAAAAAAATCTGATTTGAATCGACATGAGTGTTCAAGATGATGCAAAAGAAGAGCCGACATGTTTATTATCAAAAGCATCAGAGTCTGATTCGATGTTGTGGCACAGGAGAATGGCACACATGCATTTCAGGAAGATGAATTACATCACAAAGCATGGACTGGTGCAAGGAGTTCCATTGAAGAGCTTTGGCATGGAGGATAAGTGTCTACCATGCAAGAAGGGCAAGAAGCACAAGAAGCCTCATAAACCAAAGACTAAGAATTCCCTTAACTCTCCTTTTGATTTATTGCATATGGATTTATTCGGTCCAGTAAATGTTAGGAGTTTAGGTGGAAAGTATTATTGTCTTGTGATCACAGATGATTATTCACGTTTTTCATGGGTGTTTTTCCTAGGTTCGAAGGATGAAATAGGAGAGACCTTGATGGACTTCTTCAACAAAGCGGAGAACATCTTTGGAACCACAATAAAGAGAGAAGTGACAATGGCTCGGAGTTCAAGAATAGTTGTTTTTCCATTTTCTGCATAAGAAAAGGGATTGAGCATCAATTCAGTGCTCCCTATGAACCACAAGAAAACGGGGTTGCTGAAAGGAAGCATAGGACACTGATTGAAGCAGCAAGGACAATGCTCGCTGATTCTAAGCTACCTGTCATATTTTGGGCAGCAGCTGTGAATACAACGTGTAATGTTTTGAATAGGGTGTTGACCGTCAAGAAGCACAATAAGACGTGCTATGAACTCTTGAAGGGCAACAAGCCTAATCTTCATGGTTTTCAACCATTCGGGATGTCGTGCACTATCTCGAAAAATAGAAACCAACCAAAATTCGGTGAAGTGGGTGACGAAGGATTTTTTTCTTGGTTATGTGCCAGGTGCACGAAATAAAAGGGTTTTTAATAAAACAACGGGTCGTGTAGAAGTCGTTTTTAATGTTGACATAACTAGTTACACACCACAAGATACTACACAGGCTACTGATCCCGACTGGCTCTTTGACTATGATTCTGTCTTTAAATCATTTAATGTTCCATATACCTTTAATGTAGATCCAAATGAGCAGATGAAGAGTTAATACTTCGAATGCCAGATGATGATGATGAAATATCACCAAGATCGATCATTCCAATCTCTGCAAATAAAAATAAGAATGATGCTGATTCGGGAACCTCCACTTCAAGAGACAAATCTCCTGTTGTCAATGAAACCGAAGAGGAAGAATTCGTTAATCCGTTCGGTACTGTACACACTTCGGGGGAGATAGGTTTAAATTTGGAGGATAATATATCGGTTGATGCTATTGCTTAGACTCGCAAAAATAAAGATCATCCGGTGGAGAATATCTTAGGAGATCCGAATGCGGGTGTAAGAACAAGAAGTAGTATTTCTGAGTCGACATGTTTATATGTCAGTATTAAAGATTCGGGCATCATCAATAAATGCCTTCAATGCTTCATCTCGCAAGTTGAACCGAAGAATCATCAAGTAGCATTTCGTGATAATGCGTGGGTGGAAGCTATGCAAGAGGAACTGGCACAATTCAGAAAGCTCAAAGTTTGGGAGCTTGTTGATTTACCCAAGGGTGCTCAAGAAATCGGTACAAAATGGGTGTTCAGAAATAAGATTGATGACAACGGAATAGTAGTGAGAAATAAGGCTCGCTTGGTAGTCAAAGGATTCAACCAACAAGAAGGGATTGATTTTAATGAAGTGTTTGCACCGGTGGCAAGGCTCAAAGCAATTCGACTCTTTCTAGCCTTCGCTTCCTACAAGGGCTTTAAAGTCTATCAGTTAGACGTCAAAAGTGCCTTTCTGTACGGGAAAGTCCTGGAGCTGGTGTATGTCTCACAACCTCCAGGGTTTACTGATCCAGATTATCCAGACCGTGTCTACAAACTTGATAAGGCACTATACGGATTACATCAGGCACCAAGGGCATGGTATGAGACATTGTCAACTCATCTCTTAGAAAATGGCTTTGAGAGAGGTAAAATAGACAGTACACTTTTCATAAAGAGAAATGGAGAAGATTTCCTACTGGTTCAGGTGTACGTTGATGACATCATCTTCGGATCACCTAACAAGGACATATGCATTGAATTTGAGAAGGTTATGAAGAAGAAGCTCGAGATGAGTGCTATGGGGGAGCTGAAATTCTTTCTTGGTTTACAAGTAGATCAGAAGGAAGATGGGATGTTCATACATCAGACTAAGTATGTACATGACATTTTGACTCATTTCAAGATGAATGAGTGTGCTACTCCTCTACCCGTGAATCATGGACTTCATCCAGATGCAGAAAGCGACAAAAACGTCGATCAAACCAAGTATCGCACCATAATAGGTTCGCTTATGTATCTAATTGCTTCTCGACCTGACATTATGTTTGCAGTTTGTCTTTGTGCCAGGTTTCAGGCTAATCCAAAGGAGTCACATATGATCGTTGTGAAACGGATTCTTAGATACCTAAAGGGGATACCCAAATTCGGAATCTGGTATCCAGCTGATGGCGAATTGGATCTTGTAGCGTTAAAGATTCGGACTACGGAGGATGTAACCAGAATCGGAAGTCTACTACTGGTGGATGTCAATTTTTAGGAGGAAGAATCGTATCCTGGCAATGCAAAGAGGAGACTTCGGTGGCTGTTTCCTCATGTGAGGCAGAATACGTTGCTGCTGGTAGCTGTTGTTCATAGTTTTTGTGGATACAACAACAAATGCAGGATTATGGTTTAAATTTCACTCATACTCCTATACTTATTGATAATCAGGCCACCATTTCAGTCACAGAGAATCCCAAAAACTTTCCCAAAACAAAACATATAGACATAAGGCATCATTTCATAAGAGATTGTTTTGAGAAAAAGATGATTTATCTAAAAAAAAGTTGGTACTTTAGATAACCCAGCTGATTTGTTCACAAAAGCTTTTGATAGAGCTCGATTTGAACTTTTAGTGCAGCTAAACGGGATGAGAAACCCGGAATAACTTTTCGTTTTCTCATAAGTACTGAAGCTTTTAGTTTTTAAGTTTTTATTTAGTTTTTACTTTGTTTTTATTTTCTTCTGCTTGGATTCGCAATATATATATATATATATATAGCAAATCTGGTACCTAATTGGAAATGATAGCACATTAGCTGTTGATTTTGTTACAATTAATAAAATTGAGCAGAAAAATTAAAGCTAAGAGTGGCTGCATCTTCATTATATGATGCACTGGTAGGCAATTGACACACGAATCCGGTCTGTTAATTGAAATAGAAATCTTAATGACTGTTGATTTTGTGGGATACATGTCATTGGCGTATGATTTTATAGTCTTAAATCTTGCGTTGATAGCGTGTTACAAAATTCTGAGGTTTCACGTCTTTAAATTTTTAAATTTATCCGGGATGATCTGACTGGTCTTTTACAGCATCCAGATACATGCTGACCTAGACTTTGTCAGAACATCTTAAAAGAGCATACGATAAATTCCAACACCCTCAATGGCTAAAAGGCAATCACTTAAAAATGCCTAAAGCTGAAAATTCATACCGCATACAATGGTATTTGTCTTAACCCTGGTTGAGTACACGTTTGGTCACTTTGTTGCATCCAGATATATGCAGACCTGTACACCTTCGTGACTCGTACCTTGTAAACAATACGGATAATGGCAATTTATTCACCTGTTAGGATGAACCTTTGTGCATGACTTGATCACGGGGGTATGTCATGTCGTGGGTAACATAGATGATTAAGTTTAATACACTTAAATGCTAATATGGATTTGGAATCGTTAAGTGTTATATTGTTTATGTGGATACATAATACTGGTAATCGTCTTGGAATGCAGTCTTACACATTAAGAAGTTATTAAGAACATTAACTCATTGTGACATCTCAATCTAGCTGATATGATCCTTTTAACCAGTGTTTGCTATAACCAAAAATAGAGTGTTTTTATGTTTGTAAATAGTTTACTTAATTTGTCTTTACGTTCATTTACGTTACTTGTCAAAAAATCCAAAAATATTTTTATTTTGCTTCAGGATTTGACGCACGAGAAACGGTTGTTCTGTGGTGGATCTGACTGTTTAGAAAATTTTGAAAGTTGTTGTTCTAAAACACTTACAAAATTTTGCAAAACAGCATATCTTTTGAAAACTTATGAATTTTAACCGCAAAACAATTTTTGTCACATGTGGTTTATATACTTTATAAGTTTATATTTGTTATGATGGTTTACTTACAAGTTTGTTGAGTGTGACAGGTTTTATATTTTGATAATGATGGACGTGATGAGGTCTGAACCTCCTTTTGGACAAATTCATGTGATTCAAGAAATTTTTGAAGAAACAGAGACAAGAAGACGACAAAACACTGAAGTTCTAAAAAAAACAGTTGCTGATTTTAGAAGACTTAGAAGCTCAGGGGGAGAAATATACATATAGGAAGAAATATTTTTTGTTTCAGGGGGAGTAAAAAGACTTCAGATTGAGTAATGCATTCGTGTAGAGCTCAGGAGGAAGTTTTTACAATCCAAGCTTATTCTCAGGGGGAGTTACTTAATTCTCAAGAGATGTCAAACACAAGAGAGCTGTTAAAGATTCCAGATCAAGAGTTAAAGAAAAGAAGAAAAGAAAAGAAAAGAAGAGAAGTGATCTGCCAAGTTCTTCTAAATTACTTTGGTAGACAATCTCAAGATCAAGCTGTTAAAGATTAAAGACTTCAAGTGGAAGACAATTGAAGATAGTTTGAGATTTGAAAAATAATCTTAAAGAGCATATGTCAAGGGGGGTTTATTGGTGCAAGTTTGTGACAGATACACAAACGGATAAACAAACGCTCGGGTTTATTGACAGAAGACATTTTATTGTTCATGTCGTTAGAAGAACTTGTCAAGGTTAGTTCTAGAATATGTAATTAAGCTAGTATTGTAAAAGCCCAACACAAGCCCAGTTAAAAACCCATGAGGATGCATGTATATAAGCAAATGATACATAGGGTTTTAGGGGTTGGTTGGTTAGTTGGTGAAAACACATAGGGAGTTGAGAGAGAGAACTAGCTAGGATTACAATTTCGGTGTGGTTCGTATTAATTGTTATTTGTTATTCGATTAATAAGAAAATCATTATAAAGTAATATGTGTTCTTTGTGTGATATCCACGGATCAAATATATTCCGCGTCTAGGATTCGTGTTTAGTTTGATTGCAGAGAAGATCTCAAGGGACCTACAACACGTATGCTAGGAGGTTCGGTCCGAGTGAGAAAAATTGGTGAATACACTTTATTTTCAAAATGTTACGCCAACAAATATACTTCGGCTGTCAGAAAACAAAACCCAGAGAGTCTAATATCAATGACTGTAGCCGTCTTCGCCACCATCATGTCCGAGTACGCCAACAAGAAAACGCGCGGCAGATTTATTGCAGCCGTCTTCACCATGCAAGGAATGGGGATTATTTTTCTGTTCTAGTATCCATGACTGCCTCTTATATTTTCCTACAATCAAATAAAGCACTAGCATATCGTGAAAATCGCGTGCTTTCGGCTCAACCGAACACGGATTACGCATGGAGAATTGTCCGCATGCTTGGAGCTCTCCCAGCTATGTTGACATACTATTGGCGTCTAAAGATGCCTGAAACGGGAATGTACACCGCGGTCATAGAAGGAAACGCGAAGCAAGCCGCAGTGGATATGGGTAGGGTTTTCGACATTGACATCCAAGCGGAGCAAGAGAAATTGGCAATGTTTAAGTCGAACAACGATCTGGTACGTATTGTATTGTATTGTATTGTATTGTATTGTATTGTATTGTATTGTATTGTATTGTATTGTATTGTATTGTATTGTATTGTATTGTATTGTATTGTATTGTATTGTATTGTATTGTATTGTATTGTATTGTATTGTATTGTATTGTATTGTATTGTATTGTATTGTATTGTATTGTATTGTATTGTATTGTATTGTATTGTATTGTAAAAGCATGAATACACACATTAACAATATCTTTATTCTGTTATTATAGATGTTTTTGAATATTTTGAAAGGGTCTGGCTCAATGACTATAAAGAATGGTTTGTTTCTACATGGACAGACACCAACTACAACTTTGGTCAATATACGACCAACAGAGCTGAGAGCCAGCATTCAAGGTTTAATATGCACATTAAGGGGCCTAAACAGCTTGCTCCACAGACTAGTGATGATTTTATATGAAGTGGTAACGTCACAACAGATAGCAATAAACCACTCGTTTGAAGAGGGTTTTTCGCTGGAAAAGGTGCACCATGACATACCGATGTTTAAGGATCTACTCCGTAAACCTTCCCATGCAGCGATCGAGTTGTTGCTAACCGAGTTAAAAAAAATATAGAGAAGTTGAGGGAAAGAGAAAAGACTTGTGGTCACCAGATTTTCACGAGTTGTGGGTTACCTTGTGCATGTCGACTAGATTCGTATATATATAAAGGTAATACCATTATTTCATTAATTATTATTATTATTATTTTTATTATTATTATTATTATTATTATTATTATTATTTTATTGTTTGTTATTATTTAATATAGGAATAAAAATACAGCTTTCCGAAGTAGACGTCTTCTGGACATCGTTGAATTATCAACCGGAAATAGTTCGCAGGGAAAGCGACCTTGAAAGTGAGTGGGAAAAAGTCAAAGACACTCTAAAGTCTCAATCACCACGGGTTTAAAGAAATATGTTGTCAAAAATAATGTGAGTGGTGAATCCAAGTATGATTGACCATCAACCTCTTGAGGTAAAAAAAAATACTCGCGGGCGCCCAACTACTGAATCCCAGAAAAAAAAAACAGTAGGATGTGAAAGAGGAGGTTTTTATTATTATTATTCTTATTTTTTATTATTATTATTTTTATCATTATTATTATTATTATTATTATTATTATTTATTTTCGTTATTATTATTTATTATTATAAAAATTTTCCACTGTAGGAGAACGAGCGTGTTAGAAGACGTAGGCCATCAGATCCAGCTAAAGACAAAATGAGTATAAGAGATGAAGATTTTCAACTGTTGGTGGAGAACGGGTACATAAGTAATCATACATACATACATATATACCCCTAATGAAGCGTCGGTTTTCTTCAACTCTTCTATGCTAACGAAGTGTCCGTTTTCTTCCCTTTGTTCACCCATCCTAATGACCTACCTGAACATCATATTATTCCATATGACCGGCAACCACTTCATCATGCTTCAGCTAGCAGACGACGCTCCAATGCCACATTCGAATGGAGCATGGATGACTTGGCTAAATGGATCGAAAAACCCATGGTTGACGCTATATAGGGATCTTCTAGAATAGAGACATAGGCTACATTGAAGTAATACAAGCGGTGAAAGAGAGTGGTTTGACTTAACTGATAATCTAGTGTAAATGTTGTTTTATAATGCATAAATACTGCATAAAACGTGTCTAACTCATAAACCTAAGCAACCATGGAAATATTTAGTTCATAATTAAAATCAGAAACATAGTCATAAAATCTCGAAAAACAATGATAAACATGTCTCTAAATAAATAAAAACGATAAAAAAAACCCACGGGTCTTCAAATAATTAATCTTTAGTGCACCCCGGACCTTCTCCGTCTCCAAATTATCTCCTGGTTAAGGCTGCTGTCGATAGGGCTGTGCAAAGGGTCTGGAACCGACCCGACCCAGACCCACTAGAACCGCATACCCTTTTATTGTGAAATTAGGAACTAAGAACCGAACCTTAAAAAGGCTATATGGTTCCGGGCCCTAAAGGTTCTGATGGGTCGTGTAAAGGGTCTGACCCTCTAGAACCTTTTAAATGTAATAGTCACTTTTAGAGGATTACATATTCCTATTCTTTTACCATGCTCGTAAAATAATCTCTCCATATGGTTCTAACCAATGTTGCAAAAGTCGCTAGGCGCTCCCTAGTCGAAGTCGGGAGTACTTGGGAGTTCTCCGCCTAGTCGGGGAGTACACGGGGAGTACTTGGTCAAGGCCTAGACTACTTGGGCCTCGACAACATACCTTGTAGCGATTACTCGGGGAGTACTCGGCCTTCGAGATCTTATTTTACAATAGTGATTCTAACAATAGCCCATGAGTTTCTTTTTTAAATCACTTTTCGTTTCTCGACTTATGTTTTCATAACAGTTTTGTCATTCTCATCACTCGAAATGTTATGTGAATATGTTATATATACATCATAAATACACGCACACATACACATCAAAGCGACATACATAAATATTTACTTCAAATTTGGATATAATATATATTATATAATATATCACATCTATGTATATACATCAAGCCCAAAAATATTTCAAGAAAAATACTTTATAATTCTTTTAAATAGTATTTTTATAATTGTATTAACATTACATGAAATCGATTACAATAACACGTAAAAACGAATAGTGAAAAGTCTATAAAAGATTATTTTTTATTTTTTAATGTAATATACAAGCGGTTCTTGTGGTTCTTATATTAGAACCATGGGTTTGGAACCGACCCGGCCCGGAACCGATAATCCATATAAATTTAGAACCGGAAACCGACCCATATATTTAAAAAGGTTCGGGTCCAAGGTTCTCGTGGGTCAGGTTCAGGGTCCGAACCATGAAATGCTCACCCCTAGCTGTCGATGTCGATCACAGCCCTCTCTTCTTGATCCCTGATGCGGCTGTTGTCTTCTGGATTATATAATAATAATAATAATATGGCGGTTGTCTTCAATATAAATAATAATCCCCTAAAAAAATATGGAGCCCTCCTTTTGTTTTGACTATTGTTGTGTTGGGCTGTTGGCCGTGACCCACCCATGGTCATGTTTTCTTTTTTTTTTTCTTTTTTATTTATTTATTATTATTATAACTATAACATTATTATTATTATTATTACTATTATTATTATTATTATTATTATTATTATTATTATTATTATTATTATTATTATATCTAATATACTATTATTATATGTAGTATTATAACTCCGTACTTTCGACTCGGGTGTTCTTGACTTAATCAAAGTTGTTCATTTACGCTCCAACATCCATGAATACCTACAAAAATATAAAAACGAGTACTAAGAGTACCAAAAACTAATAAAAACTATACAATGATAAAAATAGACAAACAAACGAATACACGCCTAAAACTACTATAAAAACTAGATACAAAAGACTCAATTATAACTCAAAATACATATGAGAATAGGTGTGTTTTACGACACATCAGTTCTCTAGGGGAGATCATGCCCGATCTCCCTTGGGCTCGAGATAGATGTTTAGCCTACTAATGAGAGTGTCTGTAATAGTTTTTGATTTAATACGAATCTGTGATTACTGGTTTTTCATCTATTTCTCATTTTTCTCCAATCTCCGTCTAAAACCGAGCTTTAACTTGTTAAACGAGCCTATGCATGGTTGAAACCGTATTCACAAGTGGTATCAGAGTCGTGGTACCTATTCAAGTGATTTAACAATTGCTTGGATGATTGATTCACAACTCAATTTTCATGGTCTTTAGACGTAAAAGGCTATTTTGAATGTTGAAACCCTAGATTTTTAACACTTAATCGAATCTATACCATGTTGTTTGAATGATTTTCTGTTACAGACCAGTGTTAGGGTTTTGATTCCGAGCATATCTATATAATAATCATCATCTAATTCGAATCATAACAGCAGCAAGTAATGATCGGCTGTAAACCCTAGTTTTGCTGCTATGAAGAACATGATATGTGCAGGTGTGAATAGGTATTGATGTTCGAGCGAATGAGAAATCGAATGTGCGAATGAAGGAGTAGAGTGTACGAATGAAAAGAGATTTGTGCGTATGAGAGTTACTTTGTACGAATGAAAGATAAATTCATGCAAATGAAGCCTATTAGAACTCATTGGCAACTTTGTGGGGGAGAATGAATATTACACAGTTTCATTCATACATGTGATTAGAATTGAGCCTAGAAGTTGAAATTTTAAGGTGTAAAAAAATCAAAAATACTCAGCTAATTTTTGAGATTTTTTGAGGAAATTTTGATGGTGAACATTTTCTTCGAATTCAAATTCCAGACCTTTTGAATGACTGAATGCTTTGAATTCAAACTGATCCAAAATTGAAGAGTTCATGTTGCTAATCAGTTTGTTGTGATGATGAAATGGTTATTATGTTAATATTGTGGGGTAGTCACGAGAATCAAGAGTATTGAGGTACGATGATCCGATTCAGATGACTATTACGGGTCAAAACAGATAGATTTTATTCCGCAAGTTGTGAACAGTCAACCCAGTTCCATTATGATTGAGAGAACTTGTTCAGAAACAAGAGTTTTTTATGCAATCAAGGTTAGCATAGATGAAGATTTTCAATGGAAATACAAGTGTCCGAGTGGATTGTTTTGCATAGAATCACATTTGAGAACTTTGATTGTGTACCCACAGTTAGAATTTCTCTGGTCGGTGTGAAGGGTTTTGCATGGATAAGTTTAGGTAGGAGATGTAATTGAGTGGTGGTACTTACATGTTATGTTAAATACCTGGTCTGTCTTTATGAAATCAGTTAGAAGTTGTCTTATTGGATTGTGCGTGATGTACTTGATCAAGATGACATCCCTGAGTATTGATGCTAAGAGGCTGCAGTGTATTACATTGTCGACTTCATATTGGCGTAAATAGGAGACCTGGTTGTAATTCTTCAGAGCGTCCCGGTTGAGTTCGCAAATGATATACTTGGTCTAGATGACTTCCTGAGTATTGATGTTGAGGGTCCCAGTGCATTACTTGGTCACTCCACATCGGATGTTGCTCAATGCAAAGGTGCTTATATTGAGGGGGAGATATGTGATATTGACTGGGATGTGCAAGATGTATTCAGCATTCGCCAGCAACATCCAAGGGGGAGAATGTTGATGAATTTTATGTATGGTCGTCACTATCGAATAGACTAGGATTGAGTCGTAGTTGAATATTGTGTAATACATAAGATTGTGGTGATCCATAAGGGCTTTTATGGATCTAATGGAATTGTTATTATGGGTTAGGCGAACGAGTAAACAAATATGAGAATTAGTGTTCATGTTGACTCATTCACACATGAGAGTGAGTATTCATATTGACTCATTCACACCATGAAACATGAGAATGGACTCATATGCACCATTGAAGGTGCAAATGAGATTTCATCATCATGGTCTATAAATAGCAATCTAATGTTTAGAATTCATTAAGATTTTGAGTCATGCTTTGAGAGTTCGCTAGGGGAGATCATGCCCGATCTCCCCTGTCCCCGAGATAGATGGTTAGCCTACTGATGATAAAGTCTGTAATCGTTTCTGACTTAATATGAATCTGTGACGACTGGTTTTTCATCCATTTCTGTTTCGTCTCTAATCTCCATCTAAAACCGAGCTTTAACTTTTTAAACGACCCCACGCACGGTTGAAACCGTATTCATAGGAGTAATTTAAATGGCCATCATCATCAAGGTATGAATTGTTGCTGTATGTACTATCATTATCGTGTAAATTGGTTGACGACGTGCTACAATCAAGTAGTGATTCTCCATGGCTTAACCAATAAGTGTATCTAGGCATAAAACCATTTTTCAATAAATGAAACTCGATGTCTTTGGTATTATTAAATCTTTGAAAGTTTTTACACTTGTTACCAGGACAACAAATCCACTTATTTCCTTTATTCACGTTGTTTGCTTTAGCAGCCATAAAAAACATCGAACACCCTCAGTGTTAAGTTTAGATGCATGTGAAGTTTTGTACATCCAATAATCACGATCCATCTTAAATTTAAAATAAACAAACAAGTGATGTAAATGTATGTAAACGAGTAGTCTAAGGTGATGGATCCTAACCCACTTTTTGAATACTCTATCTCATATGCATACATTTTAACGTGTTAACTATTTAAGAAAAAATTGGCAATATCTCCCCCTAATTCCCCAAGTATGTGTGTAACGCAAACCCAAAGGAGTAGGAGAAATAGTTGTCGATTTTTTTTAAATAGTCAACATGTTAAAATGTATACACATCCTAATGAGATAGAATATTCAAAAAGCAGTCCTAAAGGGGAAAATCCAAAATTTATCTCTATTAGATAAATTTTGTACGGGTATACTCTAAAGGGTTATCTTAACTGTATATGTACTCAAATAAACATGTGTGCACACAAATCATACAGAAAAATAGTTTATGTTTCTTTTGTCATTTTCAACATTTAGACTATGTGTTGCACACCTTATAACAAAGCAAAATATCTGATCATTAGTAGCCACATAATAATAACGTAGTTGCAAATACCATCTAGATGTGCCTAAAGTACACTTATGTTTCAAAAGTAAGTAGCATATAAACACAACATAATCATGTGTTTGGAAACTATTTTCATTTCAATTTGACTACAAACAATTCTATGTTCCACTTGACTCCTACCCATACCGTGTTCAATTGTACAACTACCAATTCAATCTAGAGATTTAGTAAGAATAGCAGACGGTATACTAGTCAGGACTCTTCTTTTCTACGAACAAGTCAGTACTACAAGACAAGACACAATTTGCCAAATTTCTTAAGGAAATATCACAGTAAGTTAACAGAGCAATTTAAAAAAACCCCAACTTACTATGTTTGTACCATGGAACAAAAATTGTTTTGGTACAAAAAAATTGGTACACAAAAACTCGATGTCTTAATCGAGTTGATACCGATACTGAATCATTAAAGTACCAAAAAACTGGTACGATATCGGTACCATACTACCGAATCGATACATTTGGTACCCACTTCTTCTCAATTTCGTTATCGGTACTGGTACAGTACCAGCATGGTACCGATCACATCCCTAGATGTAATACAACTAAAATTATCATACCTTTACTTGGTGACTTGAATGAACTACTTGTTGATTTGAATGAACTACTTTACTTGGTGATTTGACGGAACTACAAAAACTTGAGTAATTTACTTTTTACCTAAGTAAAATAAAAAACAATCAATTACTACATAACAATTTTGAATATAATAGAAATCGTAGATTAATAAATGTGTGAATACCTTAACTTGATGAAATGCAAATCAAATAAGAATCATTTAAAATTTGGTTGGGTTTTGATTGTGGAGGTTGAGATGAAGAAGAAAATAATATAGAATATATATAAATTTAGTTGTTGACTTTGAATTTTAAATACATAATAGGGAAAATCACCAAACTAACTGTTGACCCACCATTTTTACCAAAATAGCCACCTCCCGTCTTTTGGGTGAGTCGGCTCATGATTTCCGAGGCATATGAGGCCTCTCCAAGAGGTTTCCCCTGAAGCCTCTCCAAGAAGGTGGGAGACCTCTCCAAGACGTCTCCTCCTGTCAGACGTCACTCTGAGGCCCACCGAGACGTCTCCGCATGAAGCCTTCTCCGGCACCACCACCACCACCTGCTGCAATCAAACAAATCAAATAATCCTTAAACTCACCATTAGAAAAGCAGTCATCTCTTTACTTAAATGGAAAAAGAAACAAATCTCCGATCAAAAACCTCCAATTTCCAGCACCATTGATAATAATATCCACCCCTCACCGGAATAATGCCGGAGCCGCCTCATATTCGACGAACGGCCAAAACTCACCTGTTCATGCGCTTCTAATTTCTCTCGTCCTACCTTCATGGTCTGAACGGGGATGTTTTGGTGGTTGGGAAGACGTCACCGGAGACGCCAACTGCTGTGACGTCTGTTTTTGTGGTTAGGGAGATGTCACCGGAGACGCATGCTGCTCAATCGTCTCGTAGATGTCAAGCTGAACCAGAGACGTCTTGGAGAGTTCTCCCACCCTCTTGGAGAGACTTCAGTGGCACATGTTGCTTACTGGTGATCCCTTAGGGGAAACCTTTTGGAGAGGCCTCAGATGCCTCGGAAATTGTCAGTCGACTTTCCCAAAAGATGAGAGGTGGCTATTTTGGTAAAAAAAAAAAAAAGATGGGTCAAAGGTTAGTTTGGTGATTTTCCCTACATAATAAACATGCTCGTTGGAATTTTATATTATTATTTTCAAATGTGAGCATACCAACTATATAGAATCATTAAATGGGGCTGTACAATTATTATGCTTATATTATGGTTATAGAACCAACCACTAAATCAACACCACCATTAAATCACCATTGAAGGAGTTGGATCAATAACCGCACCACTAACACTTCACTTGTGTAGACACAAACGACGAGTAAACAACCACTCATTTTTACTATATTGATCGTTCTTTTATTTTTTTGTATTAATTTTTTTTTTAATTAGCCTGACCTGTTTATACCCCATATATAGTCTAATGTATAGATTATTCTCCGGCTGCGACCACAACTAAATCCCTTATAGCACTTCAGACTACCTGTTGACAAGCCGATTCTACCTCTATCTGGATCCGTAATCATCACAAACGCATTGTTAGTGGTTTTCGTAATAGTTAAGTTCTCTAGGAAGCCAATGTTTTATTTGTTATATTCCTAAAAACATTTCCACCTCGATCGAATGAGCAAACTTAGTGGTGGATCCGAGGTACTTTGAAAGAGAAGACCCACACAAATATACATTAGTGTATATTTCCATCTAGATGACAAACTGTAACAACCCGGACCTAGGACCAAAAATTTTTGCGAATTATTATTAACTATGACAAGTAAACCATCTAAAAGAAATAATAATTAGTACATTATTATGCAAAACTATAAACCGAACCATTGGATATAACTATTATTATAAAACAGGTTTTACGAGATCAGACCAACACCCGACACGAGACCGAACCAACACCCTATAACGAACCCGAACCCAACCCAAATGACTAGTTGCTTAGTCATTATATGGGACACATGGCATCATTACCATGTGTCCCATGGCACCTTATATTGGAGACAACACATACACTTGCCTAATATATAAACCCACCTACCTTTATTTTTGTTCTCAACACACACACATATGCAGACTTATAGAGAGAGAGAGAGAGAACTAGACTCAAAGATGAAAGGAGCCGGACGGCTCCTCAGCCACTGCCACGGTGGCGCTCCGGCAGTTAGCACCCAACAACCACCCCACCCTCACCCCAACGACAGAGATCGAAGAGAGAGAGAGAGAGACGCAGAGGAGAGAGAGAGAGAGGAACAGAAGAAAGAGAAAGGGTAACCGATGGAGAAGAAGCGGCGGCGGCGACTCCTAGTGGTGGCTCCAAGTGACGTCGGTAGTAGATGTAGTTGTTATGATAGGTTCCATCCAAGCCAAATCTGGTCATAAGAGGTAAAACCCCTTTATTCCTTCCTCCTTCTTCTATACTCTTCAATATGGTTATGGTGAGGATGATAAATTATTGGATAATGGTGGTGCAAAGTAGAGTGTTGGAATTGTTATAGTGGGGGCCGATTATAAGTCTGTACAGAGGATAGAGGAGGAGGATGGTGGTGTTGAATGTTGGTGAAGGCGAATAGAAGGATGGTATGGTTTGTTTGGTGGAGCCGATGGTGACGGTGGTCAGAAGTGGTGGTTGCCGAGCCTGGTTCATGATGGTTACTTAGTGGACAGGGATAATAACAAACAGTAAGTAGTGGTGGTGGTAACAATGGTTCGGGTCAGGAAGAAGGGTCAATACTCAGTCAACAAAAGTCAACTGTCAAATGGGGGGTCAACCGTAGTCAACCTGGTCAACACCAGTCCACAGTCAGTCGACTTTCAGTCCATTTGTTTGACCGAACCAGTTTTAGCTACTTGAACGAAAGGTATAACTTAACCTACTAAATTCGATAGTATAAACATTATGTTGATATTTAACCTTGCGTATGGGACTTGACGAGCGTATCAACAACTTTCGGACATAAGGAGCATATCGAGTATCGACTATAGTTTGTATATATTGGACTTGACATTAGGAACCATGGCATTTGGGGTTGATACTTGAAACATTGAACATAAGGTTGTAGTAATACGAACCCAAGCTTGTAAGGTAGGGACTTTGGATTATAAGACAAACCATGAGTTAAAACGGATAATTGTGTATACCTTGAACTTAACACTTTGAGTTGGAAATCATGACATAGAACTTGGACTTTTGGACTAAGTCGCATGAACAATAGATAGCATGGATACTTGGAAATAAGACTTAGATATAACAAACACACGTATGCATATTGTATAAGATTAGTGAATAACTGACATGATTAGAATCGACGTATTAATCGGACCAACATTTACTTATTAATAAAGCAAGGATGACCAACCTTTTGAATAACAAGATGCCGACAACTAAAATAAGACACAAAGGATCGTTAAGACAACGTAGGCATTAGTATACCTTGGACGATTGAAAACCAAAGGAAGCAATGTATGCGATCACTAGATGTCACACTTAAATTATAATCTAAGACTCCATCCGAACTATGGATAGATTAGGAATGTAGATATATTTAATGATTAGAGTTGATATAAGCTTGTACCAACATTTGAATGACGTTAATAGTATAATTTAGAACCATACGCTCGAGCTCGTCCCCACGCGTAACCATTAACTGATAAAAACCAACACTAATAATGTGTATCGACATAGGGCCCGACCAGAAGAATACCAGGACGCGATACCAAGCAAATCGTTATTATTTATTTCTGCATAGCTATCCAGGTGAGTCTCGTGAACCATCCCCTCTTTTATGTTTTAAACTGTTTTGGGGTGAACATATGCTTCCAGTGTAAAAACCAGAATGATAAACCGGTTTGATGTGACAAGGTGTGCTCTCGAATACCGAACCTTCACACTCATTAACCCAACGGGAGATTGGGCCACTTAATATGTGGGTAGTACTACTTGGGGAAACCCCCACACACAGTGGACCCGGAAACCCGGGAAACCCTCCACTGAGGTTTGTGATACGTATTCTGCCATGGGAATCCATAATGAGAGCAGATGGATTCAGTGACTGGTTTGAGGTGTGGCTTGTACATCAACAGTGCAACCATGTGTTAAACCGTATTAAACTTGTTTTGTGTTAAACCAAGTAAAACTTGTTTTCAAACGATAAACTATTTTGAGAAAATAAACTTATTGAAACCCAGTTTAACGCACACACGGACTCACCAACATATTTGTTGACCCAAACTCTTTTAAGCATGTGTTCAGGTACAACTCATGGATGGATGGCGAACGCGAGGTATATTATATTAGTTGCGGATTAGAGTGTATAGAGCGAAGCACGGCTAGAGTTTGGATTGATTGAGGATTTCACATCATCGACTGCTTCGACGACCGCCGCGACTCGTCTTTGCATACCTTTGAACCATTTATTTTAAGTATTGTATTTATATTATGGAACTAGAAATTGTATTAAACCTTTAATATAGTAATTGTTACTTCCGCTGTGCAAGTTTATTACCAATCTGTATTTTGACCAGGCCCACCTTGGTCGGGTTGTGACAGTTGGTATCAGAGCAGCGGTTGTAGCACACTAGGATTTTCCTTACGGAAAACTCCTAGACTACGACCGAGAGATCGTAGTTTAAGATTTGAGAATTATCCAGTTAGGAGATACCTTGGACATACATAAGACCGGACAAAGTAGTCGCGTAATAAGTTGAAACTTGAGTACCTGAACACACCAAAATGCTTAATTCAACTAAAGAACCAGCGTAACCAGTATACGAGCAGTGTTTGACACCTAAAACTTATGACTACGAAGGAGATTACTAGAATAATTTTGTGAGGTAAATTGACGATTACACCTGATATCACGTAATCGTGAATTTACAGGCACGAGAAAGTTCTATGAAATCCGAGGAATCGCTAAAATTTTAAGTGTCGAACATGGTGACCGTAAAATTTTATGAGAAAATGAACTAATTTAGAGTCATAACCAAACCTATGATATATCTGTGTAACCAGGTTAGGATTTGAATACGTTATTCTTGTTACCACTTGACGTGTTTAGATAGAATATAAATGAATACACCCTTGACTGATGTGATATTTTGCTCTTAAATTTACATATATGTATCATGACTCTATATTAACGTTACTATTGAGGATAATTTTTATGAACAAGTTCTGAACTAACCATGAGAACCAGGTATCTAACAAGAAATTTAATGCTATATCTGGAAAAGAAATTCAAAGTACCAAGAAGAATCTTGAACAACCAAGCAAATAAAAGCATTAATCCGATAAGTTTTATTTTTAATCTATGTTTACTGTCTACTTTAAATAGTGATGTATTCGTCTATATAGATCATGCGTTTATAACCATAGAAACACTTGTTTGCATTCTTCAATTTATCCAGACCAAAAAATTTTTATCTTGGATAGTGATAACAGCGCAGGTTCTAGAGAATATTTCCAGAACACTATCTAAAAAGTCAGTAAACCTGATACAAAAAAGCATTAGTTAGCATGAACATTCAATCCTTTTCAACCTGAAGAAACCTAAATTGAACATTGAAAGAGGTATTCTTAAGATTTAAGCATATGTTTAGTTACTTTAATGACCCATGACGACTTTAGATTAGTGACAAAACCTTGACAATGATTCTGTAGCATTTTAATACCAAGACGAGATATTAAGTATGAAACATGTTGAAGTTACATAGGTAGGCCCTAACGGGGGGAGTGTATAGGATTGCGATAACCATCATGAGAGGTATTGACAAGAATAAAAGAATACAGTTAAGGTTTAGTAAGGAAAATATTAATGGATAGCAATTCCACCATATGAGAAGCCAAGATTTAAGATACCAAAAGAAGGTTGTACCCCATTATTTTGATTAAGAGCAACGTATAGCACTTAGACGTCCAACTTTTTAGTGTTTTTCGAGAAACTTGTCGCCATATCCTACACCAGGTACCATAGAAAACTTTGAAGACTTAAGAATTCAACCATTATTCAGACAGTATCGATAGAATTAACCAAGATATTAGACATAAGACGGATAAGAGTGACAGATTTTAAGATCACAACACCATATTTTAGTGTTTGACTCACTCAAAAATAAGGTTATTAAGGATTAGTAACTCCAGGATCACATAGGATTTCTTAAGAATATTTCTATCAAGTTTTTGGAGAGATTTCCAGTACGTCTAAGAGACATCATTGATGTGGTGGGTTGGCTGCGGTACACCCTATATATAAACATCAATGATGTGTCGAAAACAAGATTGGGAATCAAACAAAAAACATACCGTAATCTCTAAAATTTCTAGTACATTTTTGAGGTTACCAAAGGTGTGGTGGGTTAGCTGCGGTACACCCTATATATAAACACCTACGGTGCATCGAAAATGGAACTGGGAATTTAATCAAGGACAACCCTTAGTTTGTCAATAGATAAACCATTGTTTCAACCCTAATCATGACATGAGGCTCAGTGTGAAATCGTCTAAATTACCATGACATGAGGCTCAGTGTGAAATCGTCTAAATTACTATTAAGTTTAAGAAAAGAAGTATGTACATATGGGTGTAAAAACCCGAACATCGAATCCGAGTATGGAATATACTGGATATGTTTGATAGATAGCCCAAAAATAATTCCGAGGACGGAATTCTATTAACGGGGGGAGAATGTAACAACCCGGACCTAGGACCAAAAATTTTTGCGAATTATTATTAACTATGACAAGTAAACCATCTAAAAGAAATAATAATTAGTACATTATTATGCAAAACTATAAACCGAACCATTGGATATAACTATTATTATAAAACAGGTTTTACGAGATCAGACCAACACCCGACACGAGACCGAACCAACACCCGATAACGAACCCGAACCCAACCCAAATGACTAGTTGCTTAGTCATTATATGGGACACATGGCATCATTACCATGTGTCCCATGGCACCTTATATTGGAGACAACACATACACTTGCCTAATATATAAACCCACCTACCTTTATTTTTGTTCTCAACACACACACATATGCAGACTTATAGAGAGAGAGAGAACTAGACTCAAAGATGAAAGGAGCCGGACGGCTCCTCAGCCACTGCCACGGTGGCGCTCCGGCAGTTAGCACCCAACAACCACCCCACCCTCACCCCAACGACAGAGATCGAAGAGAGAGAGAGAGAGACGCAGAGGAGAGAGAGAGAGGAACAAAAGAAAGAGAAAGGGTAACCGATGGAGAAGAAGCGGCGGCGGCGACTCCTAGTGGTGGCTCCAAGTGACGTCGGTAGTAGATGTAGTTGTTATGATAGGTTCCATCCAAGCCAAATCTGGTCATAAGAGGTAAAACCCCTTTATTCCTTCCTCCTTCTTCTATACTCTTCAATATGGTTATGGTGAGGATGATAAATTATTGGATAATGGTGGTGCAAAGTAGAGTGTTGGAATTGTTATAGTGGGGGCCGATTATAAGTCTGTACAGAGGACAGAGGAGGAGGATGGTGGTGTTGAATGTTGGTGAAGGCGAATAGAAGGATGGTATGGTTTGTTTGGTGGAGCCGATGGTGACGGTGGTCAGAAGTGGTGGTTGCCGAGCCTGGTTCATGATGGTTACTTAATGGACAGGGATAATAACAAACAGTAAGTAGTGGTGGTGGTAACAAGGGTTCGGGTCAGGAAGAAGGGTCAATACTCAGTCAACAAAAGTCAACTGTCAAATGGGGGGTCAACCGTAGTCAACCTGGTCAACACCAGTCCACAGTCAGTCAACTTTCAGTCCATTTGTTTGACCGAACCAGTTTTAGCTACTTGAACGAAAGGTATAACTTAACCTACTAAATTCGATAGTATAAACATTATGTTGATATTTAACCTTGCGTATGGGACTTGACGAGCGTATCAACAACTTTCGGACATAAGGAGCATATCGAGTATCGACTATAGTTTGTATATATTGGACTTGACATTAGGAACCATGGCATTTGGGGTTGATACTTGAAACATTGAACATAAGGTTGTAGTAATACGAACCCAAGCTTGTAAGGTAGGGACTTTGGATTATAAGACAAACCATGAGTTAAAACGGATAATTGTGTATACCTTGAACTTAACACTTTGAGTTGGAAATCATGACATAGAACTTGGACTTTTGGACTAAGTCGCATGAACAATAGATAGCATGGATACTTGGAAATAAGACTTAGATATAACAAACACACGTATGCATATTGTATAAGATTAGTGAATAACTGACATGATTAGAATCGACGTATTAATCGGACCAACATTTACTTATTAATAAAGCAAGGATGACCAACCTTTTGAATAACAAGATGCCGACAACTAAAATAAGACACAAAGGATCGTTAAGACAACGTAGGCATTAGTATACCTTGGACGATTGAAAACCAAAGGAAGCAATGTATGCGATCACTAGATGTCACACTTAAATTATAATCTAAGACTCCATCCGAACTATGGATAGATTAGGAATGTAGATATATTTAATGATTAGAGTTGATATAAGCTTGTACCAACATTTGAATGACGTTAATAGTATAATTTAGAACCATACGCTCGAGCTCGTCCCCACGCGTAACCATTAACTGATAAAAACCAACACTAATAATGTGTATCGACATAGGGCCCGACCAGAAGAATACCAGGACGCGATACCAAGCAAATCGTTATTATTTATTTCTGCATAGCTATCCAGGTGAGTCTCGTGAACCATCCCCTCTTTTATGTTTTAAACTGTTTTGGGGTGAACATATGCTTCCAGTGTAAAAACCAGAATGATAAACCGGTTTGATGTGACAAGGTGTGCTCTCGAATACCGAACCTTCACACTCATTAACCCAACGGGAGATTGGGCCACTTAATATGTGGGTAGTACTACATGGGGAAACCCCCACACACAGTGGACCCGGAAACCCGGGAAACCCTCCACTGAGGTTTGTGACACGTATTCTGCCATGGGAATCCATAATGAGAGCAGATGGATTCAGTGACTGGTTTGAGGTGTGGCTTGTACATCACCAGTGCAACCATGTGTTAAACCGTATTAAACTTGTTTTGTGTTAAACCAAGTAAAACTTGTTTTCAAACGATAAACTATTTTGAGAAAATAAACTTATTGAAACCCAGTTTAACGCACACACGGACTCACCAACATATTTGTTGACCCAAACTCTTTTAAGCATGTGTTCAGGTACAACTCATGGATGGATGGCGAACGCGAGGTATATTATATTAGTTGCGGATTAGAGTGTATAGAGCGAAGCACGGCTAGAGTTTGGATTGATTGAGGATTTCACATCATCGACTGCTTCGACGACCGCCGCGACTCGTCTTTGCATACCTTTGAACCATTTATTTTAAGTATTGTATTTATATTATGGAACTAGAAATTGTATTAAACCTTTAATATAGTAATTGTTACTTCCGCTGTGCAAGTTTGGTACCAATCTGTATTTTGACCAGGCCCACCTTGGTCGGGTTGTGACACAAACTAAGTCCTACAATTATTTACTTTGAGACGACTGTTCTTACACATGTAAAACCACCAACGAGTTCTCTATTAAAAGAAGCTAGCATTAGTGATTTGAGATTCAGAAGTCAATCAGACAATAAACCATTAAGCACATACATGTTCTAACACCCATTGTCGCTTTGTATTATAAAAACAACTTCACCTAACTAACACATGTCAAGACAACCTAGCGAACCACTAACTCTATACGTGTGGTGAATACCCGAATGCCTTGTTATAACCAACCATGGCTTTGTATAACCTAAACAAACCACTAACACGTGTCAAGCGGCCCAATAGCGAACCATATGCCATATGTGTATCTAACACCAAAACATTTGACCTATATGACTTTTTTTTGTAATAAGAACTAACTGAATAAAACATTAAAAGGCTGGTTGTTGGCAAATTGTAGGTCATCAACAACTTCGTTACGAATTATCTATGGAAAACTTTGGCCATCAATTATTACTATTTCTAAAAGTAGCAGCCTAATTGTATTTAAGATTCAGCCGATAGTTGTTTAGGTTTGGTTTGCAGGAAAACTTACTAGGCATGAGATAGGGCCGAAGTTTCTAAGTGTGTTTATAGAATGATAGTTGATTAATGTTTGCATTTTAGATTCTCGTTCACATAAACTTGATTTTTTCGGTTGCTCAAGAACTCGTTGTCATTGACCATTGGATTGATTTGGAAGAAAGAAACTTCATTTGGGTTTGGAAAATGTTTTCAATTGAGGACTTCATACGGTGAACCAAAGACAAGTTTTATCTTACACGATCTAATTGCCGACTGGACAAGAGACTAGTATTAGCATGACCACTCTCATATGTTTTGGTAAAGATTATTACCGACTTCTTTTGAAGACTGCCGCTCTAACACCTGAACCCGGAGCGTGCTGACGTATCACTTTTACAGAGTCAGATCAAAAACACAATTCCATTAATTTCTTAACGCATTTCAAAGCTTACTATTTAATGGAAACATAACGTCTAATTCAATACATTTATTTCTACAATGGTCTTGTTCAAACACTCGAACACTCCTCTGAATCCCATCCCGATTGTCTTGAGAACCTGACGTAAAGAACGCAAAACACAAAAACGTACGTCTGAGCAAAATTTGAATGTTTTTCCCTGTGAGCGGATAGAGGGTAAAAAAAAGGCTTGTTTTGTTTTACTTAAAAGGCTTCAAGTATTCAAAACTCTTTTTCAGTAAAAATATTCACAATCGTAAGTCAAATTATTTCAGATTTTCAGAATCAAATCCTTTATAAAATTCGAATCATAACATTTCAGCTTGGCAAATTGGTTTCAAATAGTGTACCCAAAGCCCAACAAATTTCAATTAATTACATATTGAAGCAGGATAGCGAGCCCATAAGCATCCAGATAGAATAGGGCGTGGGCAAATCACACTTACTATTCCCAGACTTATATTTACTTTTTCCTAGGATCGATCTATACGCCATCAGATTGTACATAAAGTACCAGAATGCTCACAAAGCTAACAGATTGAGACGCCGTGATCTCAAGGTACTGCCACGGTTAGTACTACACCGTTCTATGCCACAACGATGTACTTGGGGTCAGCTCCCCATGTGGTGACAGACTTGGGTACCAGATTTCATATAACAAATTATTTACTTGTAAGCTTGTGAATATATATATTCCATAAACCATTTACCGAATAACATATGTAAATCATTCTTAAAATCTTTTTAGCTTTCAAAATATATTTTCATAAAAATCTTGATGCGAAACTCTAAAATAAGGAATCAGATGCCCTTAGGACAACGGCTCGTGTCAAAAGAGAGGGTTTAGACTATCCGTACCTTAAAAGATCGAGATGATCACAACAAATTACGGCTAGACGATCATGGAATCCTGAGTGTATTTGTTGGAAGCTCAATATAAGTTGGTAGAAAATATAAACAAAAGTGTTCTTGAGATGTGAACGGTTGTATTTTTAGGATGTGCAAGTGTGGGTTTTATAGCGGATTTCCTTTGCCACTAAGTTAAGGGTAGAATACCAAATTTAAGATAGAATCAAAATTTGATGAGATGTTTCAATTTTAGTTAAGTGTTTCAACTACTTACAGGTGTTATACTCTAACTTCGAAACATTTCATTGACTCACCTTCCTTTTCAATTTGCTTCCACGCATCAACTAATCCTCTTTTAATAATATATTATCTACTATTTTAATTTCAAATATACATAACTAGATTATACCCCGGGAACGTCCCGGGGTTAAAAAATCTAATATGACATATTAAATTTATATATGAAATAGAATGATGCGTTTTACAGTTACATGCATGAAAGCTTCGGGTAGCAGGTAACCTAAAACAATTAAAAATATATCTTCAATGTTAACGCCTAACCTTAAACAATGTATAACTCTAATATTAATATCTAACCTAAAACAATGTATAACTCCAATGCTAACGCGTTTTGAAAATATAATTCATATTTACTGATTTGAACATAATTAGTAACTTGCCTATACATGATTAATGATTTACCTGAACACTTTGTGTTTTTTTTCCTGTTTGAACAAAACCCAACAAAAAATAGTCGTTTCGTTTTTTATATAGCACTATGGTACTCGTTGGAAAGATAATAAAATGCTCGTTAATTTGGTGTAATTTTTTTCTTTAAAAAATCTCGTATATAAAATATATTAACGTTTAAAAATTATGAGAGGAAACATAAGAGAGAAAAATCTAATTTTGTTTTTAAATTATTTTTTTCCCAAAATATCTCAATGTCACATGGGATGACACATGACACACTCAAGGAGGATAATGTCTCTTTGAGTGTCATGTCATTAAAATGGCTTTGGTTTATTACATGTATAGATAGATTCATGTAGTTAATTTAACAAAAGTTTGTATACTTATTTTTTACTCATTTCTTTTAAACATCAAATTTATTTAAACTTGTTCCCTTTAACAATCGTATACAATTGATTTTTATAAAGCTTTAGTGTTAATATTATTTTATTAAGTATATTAATTATTTATAAAAAAAACCACTAAATATTTCATATTAAAAGTCCGGGTATTACAATTCTTCCCCTCTTAAAATAAATTTTGTCCTCAAAATTTGATTACACATACAATCGTGTCCCTTTACCTTAGTAATTTAGTTGTTGTGTTACTACTTCATTATCAAAGTATTCAAGTGTAACCTTCTTATAATCTCACGAAAATTATGAAATTAAACAAGCATGACATAAGGATACATGTTATAAAAATACTAAGGTAATAATTAAAAAAAAATAGGCTCCGTGAAGCACATATATGTAATGTAAATTCATTATTACGTTTGCGAATCGTAACCGTCAATTTATCTTACAACAATGTCCTAATGGTCCCATCCGCATCATGTCTCTTAGTATCTTATAATATAAATAAAGATGATAAAGTGGTGATAAACTAACGTTGTAGATATGTTGGAATCCTAATTGATAACAAAGGGCTAACTAAGAGGTATTAAATTTAGTTATGCATATAGCTCATGTGTAACATCTCATGTTGCATGTTTGATAGCAAAATCTTAACGGTTCATTGTAATGTTGGTTTGATGTCGTAACTCGTTCTTAAAATCTAGAGTTAAAAGAAAGGTGTCTGTGATAACATTTAGTTTTCGAGACAATCATGAACTCAAGTAGGTAACTGAGGCGAAAAAGGGTTCAAACAAATGGATTCAAAAGCACAAAATGATCAACGTGAAGACTGATTAAATGGAGTAATGTAAGATTGGTAAAAGACCGGTTGATTATTAATTCAATAGATGATTACAATATATAGAGATTGTATGAAACCCTAGATAGCTAACCGAGCCTTTGGGCTTCACACTAATAATATAGGTTCCAATACTCCCCCGCAATCAGAGGGGTAGAGCATCAGACACTCAAACTAGAAAACAATAAAAACAGAAAACAAAAAAAAAACATAAAGAACATAACAGTAAAAATAAAAAAGACTTGTCTTGATCTCGGTTCTTGACTTGTTGGTCCAAAATTCTGCAATCTTCTTGACTTTGCCAAAAAATTATCCGTACTCTTCACTACTTGACTTTAGTTCGGTTCACGACTTCCCTCTGTTTGGTTTTGTTTCTTTAGTTCCCATAATGATAAACACGATTCGCTAGATCCCACTCCCAATAAAGTGGCAGTTCCATGTTTGTCGGCCACGACAATACAAAAGATAAGAAAAAGGCTGGTGGAAAAAAAAGAGATAGAAGCAATCAGGAAAGAAAAAGATATAAGAAGCAAATAGACACCCATCAACCCTAGTCGTGTGGCGGTGTGTCAACACTGAGAGATGGCGAAGGCCGGTGACCGTGGACGACGATCATCCAAAGAGAATTGAGATCCGTAGATTAAGAGAGAGAGAGAGAGAGAAAGAGAGAGAGATCAAACCGTGGTTTGATCAATGACAATGGACTGTGGTCCGACAAGAACCGGAATAGAAAAATAAAAATTGAAGAAAGGCTCAATGAACAAATTCCACTAGGGTCAAACTCTCGATAGGGCAAAGCAACAATGAGCGGTATAACAAGAAGGAGAATCAATAAGATGGAGCCATAACATAATATATGTGGTTGGTGCTGAACACTTGCGAACAAGATGAAGCCGTAGCTTTCACAACATATGAGATGTGTACCAGTCATCGATGTCAATGATTATGTCAAATATTATTTGAAAACTATTTTCAAAACAATGTAATGTTTCATAACGAAGAACAGATTGTAGCAAGACTTTGACGGCAAAAACAGCAGTGGGAATAAGAATTATCCGGGAATTAGAATTATCCTCGAATAGTGTAAGGCCTCATTAATTGAAGAAAAACTATCGCGTGAGACGACTCAACCTTGGACCGAAATTGGATCTTTATTTCAAACGGAGAATAAGAAAAAAAATTAACAGGAAAAAAATAGAGAAAACGAACGATGGCCGACAGATCAATAAACTAAGAAAACGAAAAAAACTAAACGAACGGTGTCCAGACAGGGCGGCGGCGGTAGTGGCGGCACGCCGCCCTATCTAGGGTTTTTTTCAAGTGGTGACGGCTAAGGTTTGATTATTTGTGTGTGGCGCGGCGGAAACGGTATAGAACCCAGGGTGGCTCTGATACCATGTAAGATTGGTAAAAGACTGGTTGATTATTAATTCAATAGATGATTACAATATATAGAGTTTGTATGAAATCCTAGATAGCTAACCGAGCCTGTGGGCTTCACACTAATAATATAGGTTCCAATAAGCAATCCTAACCCTATGTCTACCCATTACCTCGCAGGTCTTAACTTATGTTTAAGTTTACTACAGGAAAGAGCCTTTGCTTAGATACCATAACTGTAACACCTCAACCCGGAGCGGGCTGACGTGTCACTTTTACAGAGTCAGATCAAAAACATAATTCCATTAATTTCTTAACGTATTACAGAGCTAACTATTTAATGGAAATATAATGTCTAATTCAATACATTTATTTCTACAATGGTCTTGTTCAAACACTCGAACACTCCTCTGAATCCCATCCCGATTGTCTTGAGAACCTGACGTAAAGAACAAAAAACACAAAAACGTACGTCTGAGCAAAATTTGAAAATTTGCCCAGTGAGCGGATAGAGGGTAATGAAAAGGCTTGTTTTGTTTTACTTAAAGGCTTCAAGTGTTCAAAACTCTTTTTCAATAAAAATATTAACAATCGTAAGTCAAAAATCCTTTATCAAATTCAAATCATAACATTTCAGCTTGGCAAATTGGTTTCAAATATTGTACCCAAAGCCCAACAGACTTCAATTAATTACAAATTGATGCAAGGTAGCGAGCCCATAAGCATCCAGATAGAATAGGGTGTGGGCAAATCACACTTACTATTCCCAGATTTATATTTACTTTTTCCTAAGATCGATCCATACGCCTCCAGATTGTACATAAAGTACCAGAATGCTCACAGAGCTAACAGATTGAGACGCTGTGATCTGAACGTACTGCCACAGTTAGTACTACAACATTCTATGCCACAACGATGTACTTGGGGTCAGCTCCCCAAGTGGTGACAGTCGTGGGTACCAGATTTCATATAACAAATTATTTACTTGTAAGCTTGTGAATATGTATATTCCATAAGCCATGTACCGAATAACATATGTAAATCATTCTTGAAATGTTTTTAGCTTTCAAAATATATTTTCATAAAAATCTTGATGCAAAACATTAAAATAAGGAATCGGATGCCCGTAGGCCAAACGGCTCGTATCAAAAGAGAGGTTTTAGACTATCCTTACCTTAAAAGATCGAGATGATCACAACAAATTACGGCTACACGATCATGGAATCCTGAGTGTATTTGTTGGAAGCTCAATATAAGTTGCTAGAAAAAATAAACTAAAGTGTTCTTAAGATGTGAACGGTTGTATTTTTAGGATGTGCAAGTGTGGGTTTTATAGCGGATTTCCTTTGCCACAAAGTTAAGGGTAGAATACCAAATTTAAGATAGAATCAAAGTTTGATGAGGTGTTTCAATTTCAGTTAATTGTTTCAACTACTTACAGTTGTTATACTCTAACTTCGAAACATTTCATTGACTCACCTTCCTTTTCAATTTGCTTCCACGCATCAAGTCATCCTCTTTTAATAATATACTAGATTATATCCCGGGAGCGTCCCGGATTGAGAAATCTAATTTGAAATATCAATTTTACATCTGAAATAGACTGATGCGTTTTACAGTTACATGCAGGAAAGCTTCGGGTAGCACTTAACCTAAAACAATTAACAATGTATCTCCAATGTTAGTGCATAACCTTAAACAATGTATAACTCTAATATTAAAACCTAACCTAAAACAATGTACAACTCCAATGTTAACACATGTTGTAAATAAAATTCATATTTACTGGTTTGAACATAACTAATGACTTGCCTATACATGATTAATGAATAACCTGAACACTTTGTGTTTTTTTCCTGTACGAAAAAAACCACACGAAAAATAGTTGTTTTTTTCTTCATTTTTTATATAGCACTATGGTACCCGTTGGAAAGATAATAAAACGCTCGTTAATTTGGTGTAATTTTTTTCTTTAAAAAATCTCGTATATAAAAGATATAAACGTTTAAAAGTTATGGGAGGAAACATTAGAGATAAAAATCTAATTTTGTTTTTAAATTTTAAATTATTATTTTCCTAAAATAAAGTCCTTGCCACATGGGATGACACATGACACACTCAATGAAGAAAATACCCTCTTTGAATGTCATGTCATTAAAATGGCTTTGGTTTATTATATGTATAGATTATCTACTATTTTAATTTCAAATATACTACATACTTATTATTTTACTCATTTCTTTTAAACATCAAATTTATTTAAACTAGTTTCCTTTAACAATTGTATACAATTGTTTTCTTTTTTATAAAGCTTTAACGTTAATATTATTTTATTAAGTATGTCAAAAAACAAGAGATAAAAAAAATACTGAACCTTTATTAAAACAAACCAAAAAAGTTTTACAACCCAAAAACAAGATACAAAGAACCTCAAAGATTCAAACTCTCAATAACTCTCACAAATCAAAACAAGATCAACTATCTAAACCCACTAGGATTATAACTCAACCTAGAAACACATGATTACTGGACAAAACCCTAGATTTAGATGACCAAGAGAGAGCTACCAAACGAGAGGCTGAATAAACAAACTATCTCAACCACTAGTAACAAAGAACCTGAGATACCGAGCAACATGCCTACTCGATGAGAGGTACAAATTGTATAACGGATGGTAAGACACAAGAAACTCTCAATCAGAGGAAGAAAGAAACAGACTTGAATAATATATAGATAAATGTCTTGAGGAAAGTTGTTGTTGATCTCCGAAACTTTAGAATGAGTTATTGTTGGGTTTTTTATGCTCCATATTATTTTGCCCTTTTTGTAGAGATATTATATCTTGGGCTGGGCCGGCTACCACCAAATATCACCAAGCCCATCCACAAACTTCCATCAGCCCAACTGCTACTAGCCCATCTTTATACAGCTATCCATCATTAGGCCCAGCAACTATCCACTCTAGAATATCTAAGCTCTGTCCAACAAGAGTTCAACCTGCACAAATACTTATGCAACATGATAAAGTATAGTGTAAATTATTAATTTGTTTGACATTAAATTGTTAATAAGAAACTTGGATTTTGACCATTATTTAACTACATAACCAAGTAGCACAACAGTCCTTTTAAAACCACGTAATGATCATATCTACCTAGATTAAATGATTTGAATAACTCAATAATTCTTAACAACACGACTAGACCTACGAACCAACATCAACAACGATCATCAACTAGAAGATCAAAAACATTAGAACAAATCTAGCCTTGCATGAGTGTAATAAGAACCAAGTTTTTTAAAAAAAGAAATAAGATACATTCTTGAGAAATTCCAAGAAAACCACATTTAAGGAGAACTTGATCAGAAAACATATTCTGATTATACAGCTAAATCACACGTTTTAGCAACAAGCCCGATAGCAATGAATACAACATACTATAAGACACAGTTGAACATGTTCCAATTAACACAAAATTACACGATTATCAATCAGAACATACAAGACAAAATGGCTTCATGTTAAAAAATACTTGTAAAGAATGTAAACACTCATTTGAATTGAATAAAAAAACTTTTAAACTTTTACTAAAGTGTAAAGTAAAAAACTTTGATTCAAATCAAACATTTACAACTTCTCAAGACAACAAGAACCATACAAAACTGAATCACATGACTCATAAACATGTAAGCACCGTTACAGCCTAAACAATATCCGATAACACTCAAAATCACAAGATTTTAATACCAGAATAAAATCTTCCACATAGAAGAACATGTGTAAGGCTGCAACACCTACAAGATGTAAATCACAAAGAGATACCAACCGGAACCCGTTACAATCTCTTCTCTAATCTCTACGGTTCGCATCATCAACAAGACGAAAAGACGAAAAAACACTAACATGATCTAACGGACTTCCTAACTCTACAACTAGTAGATTTCAATCAAGAATCCTAGATCTAGTGCCAAAACTAGAGATTACAAGTGAAGAGATACATCAATTGAAACACACAGGTTGCCAAATCAAAACAACATGTTCCAATACAAAAATTATCAACCAGAAACATCTAATTGAATAAGAAAAAACCACATGATTTTACAATTAGAAAGATATCCCAGAAAGGAGTAAACAAGGCTGACAATCACAATTCAAGAATAACCTTGACAACCCTATTGGTTAAGCAAGTGAACCACACATGTCAAAAACAAACAACAAGTTTCAACACACGTCGTACTTAACATACAAACCATCATGATTCAAGTTTAAATAAAACTAACTCTTCAAGATACAGTTAACAATGATGTTGAAACCACAAGAATCACACGATTCAATACTGGTAAACAAAGTTATAGAGTTAACAAAGATTTGAGAAAAAACTTGATATCGCTACTACTAGTAACATATTACAACTCAACAAGTTCTCAATCATACACTGGTCATCTAACAATATTCAGACATCTTACCAAGTATAGACTCTAGATACAATAGAATCTACAAAGAAAACCATATATAAGAACAAGATGACCAGAAAAAAAATCTTTATGTTTACCACTTAAACAAAGTACATAAACCTTGATAAGCTCATTAAACACATATTATATGACTAACAGAATAATGAATCTCGCAATCAAAGACAACAACTCTGATAAAAGTGATAAACACACAACCCATTACTAAGATAAGGACGGCTGTAAAACCTTTTAAGAAAAATCATCTTAACCAAGAAAAAAAACGGTAACACAAAGATCAGGCGTTATCAAAATCGTTAACATTATTGATACAAGTTTAACAATTAATAGCAATACACTACAATAACACAGACTAAATCAACAAAAACACCATAACAAAACCATAGCACAGAGATAAACAGATCAAACAGACACCATAGTAACAATAGATTCACATTGTTAAGTTAACCTAAACACAAAGTAACAAAACGATTAAAAACATGACAAAGAAGAAACTTAAAACAAATAGACTGGCAAAGCTACGTAGGTGTCCAAATCGTTGGTTCGTCACTCAAGGGTGCCAGCGCAGGTCCTCACGCAGGAGCCACCTAGACCAAGACTAACCTAACTAAGAGAGACTCGATTAATTGTCGGTCCTTCTAACCCGGTACCAGACCTCTAGACTCAACAACGAAGCAATTAATACACCAAGATAGTAAAGGAACAATCTCGCTGTGAGGGGAACCAAGTTAGGGTTCTCCAAACTCACAACCTGTACTTTCACTTAGGATACAAGTTGTGAGTGCGATTGAAGCAAATAATATTTTTACTCCTCCAACCAGCAAGATTTCTCAACAGGTTCTTGATCAATAAACTCCAATAGCATCAAGTAGGTAACCAACTCCTTCCAGTACCAAAGAAAGCCACAAACTCATCGAATCACAAGAATATTACCAACAACCAAATCTATTATAAAGATCAGATACTTTAATATTCTGAACATAATTAGATACAACTTTCAGTATCAAACCCTACACACACAACCAGCTCAACGCCGAATAGATTAATACATGAATACTACAGATCCGAGATTAATCACAAAAACTTAAATCTGATTATCAAAATCTGAACATAGAAAATTCAGATCTATAACTGATTACACACATGAGGATCAGATCTATAGCCAGAGACAAAATCCTCACACAACTTATTAACTCTTGAGGACTAGATCTACAAACCATATCAAATCCTCGAGTCAAATACAGACAGCTAGAACCAGATCTGTCAATAAAGATCAGATCCTACGGTAAAAAAACATCGAGAAAAAAATGAGCACAAGAAAGATCAAACAAAGACAATAAACAAAGATTTAGCAATGAACGCCTGTTTTCCCATTAAAGAACCTGATCTTAGGTGAAGGCATATAAACTCAATCTCAGTTGTCAAACAGTCCAGCACACTTAAACGGTTGTTATCTGTCCGGGATCCTATTTGTTGGGTTATAACAGATGTGCTCTTGTGAAAAGTTATTTTGTCTACCAACAAAAACCTTAAGTTCAATAAACCAGATCTATCTTGTTAAGACCAAACCTATTGAATACAAGACTAGTAAAAAGTAATTAAATAAATAAAGATCAGGTCTATCAACTACCGATCTTTATTTTTAAACCAGCCATAACAACAGAAGCAAGAAAACAAAAACCAGAAAAATCAAAGATCAAGAGCCAATGGCTCTGATACCATGTCAAAAAACAAGAGATAAAAAAATACTGAACCTTTATTAAAACAGACAAAAAAACTTTTACAACCCAAAAACTAGATACAAAGAACCTCAAAGATTCAAACTCTCTATAACTCTCACAAAACAAGATCAATTATCTAAACCCACTAGGATTATAACTCAACCCAGAAACACACGATTACTGGAGAAAACCCTAGATTTAGATGACCAAGAGAGAGCTACCAAACGAGAAACTGAATAAACAAACTATCTCAACCACTAGTAACAAAGAACCTCATATACCAAGCAACATGCCTACTCGATGAGAGGTACAGATTGTATAACGGATGGTGAGACACAAGAAATTCTCAATCAGAGAAAGAAGGAAACAGACTTGAATAATATATAGATAAATGTCTTGAGGAAAGTTGCTTCGATCTCCGAAACTTTAGAATGAGTTATTGTTGGGTTTTTTATGCACCATATTATTATGCCCTTTTTGTAGAGATATTATATCTTGGGCCGGGCCAGCTACTACCAAATATCACCAAGCCCATCCACAAACTTCCATCAGCCCAACTGCTACTAGCCCATCTTTATACAGCTATCCATCATCAGGCCCAGCAACTATCCACTCTAGAATATCTAAGCTCAGTCCAACAAGAGTTCAACCTGCAAAAATAATTATGCAACATGATGAAGTATAGTGTAAATTATTAATTTGTTTGACATTAAATTGTTAACAGGCATATATTTCAACAAAGTATATTAATTATTTATAATAAAACTACTAAATATTTCATATTAAAAGTTCGGGTATTACAGCCGGTATAGAACTCATTAGCATAAGTTGATTTGCTTTAGTGTATCATATTAAGGGAATTGGGAGGTTCAACTATAAAGTATCTAGCGACTAGTAATTGGGATAGATAATACATGGACGTACATAGCCTTATGTAAATTTCTTGTACTTTGTTTCGAAAGACGTATGACTTCTGTTGTGATTGGAAGCCACGGATTTGGGGTTTGGCTTTAAGGTCATTAAGCATCCAATGAGTTCATATGTTATTGCACTTTTCATCCTTCGGTCTAACAGACGTTAGGTCTGTCTATTAAATCCAGTCACACGTACAAGGCAAAATAGGCCAACGTGAGGCTAACTCACTTGATAGAAACTCATACCTCTTAGAGTAGAGGTCTCAAATTCAAACCTAGAAAGGGGAATATTTTGTAATATTTGGTGTCAGTAGAGTAGAGTAGGGGTGTAAACGAGCCGAGCCGAGCCCGAGCCTGACTGGGCTCGGCTCGGGCTCGTTAAGGTTTTGTGAAGCTCGAGCTCGAGCTCGGCTCGGTTCGAGCCTACAATCTTGAGCTCGAGCTCGGCTCGCTAGCAAAATCCAAAGCTCGAGCTCGGCTCGGCTCGACTCGAGGTGATTTGAGAATCTCAAACGAGCTCAAAAGCTCGGCTCGAGCTCGCAAAAGCTCGGCTATAACTTAGGCTCGCAAGCCCAATCGTTAAGGCTATAACTTAGGCTCGGCTGTAACATAGGCTCGGGCTCGGGTTCGGGCTCTAGCTCGTTAAGGCTCGATTAGGCTCGCGAGCCCAATCGAGCTTTGTATCTAGGGCTCGAGCTCGGGCTCGATAACTAAACGAGCCATATTTCAGGCTCGGGCTCGGGCTCGGGCTCGTTAAGGCTCGGCTCGTTCGAGCTTTTTACCGAGCCGATCGCGAGTCGATCTCGAGCCGCTGCGTGTCATTTACACCCCTAGAGTAGAGTAAAGTAAAGTAACTGCTAAAATACTACAAGGCAAAATACTCTTCCACAATTAAACACTAATATCCAAGACAGTTGATGCACATCAGGAATGCTTAATATTGTAGCTGATGAACTTAAAAGAAAAATGATTCACAGGTCACTGCAAAACATAAATTATGCTATTATTAATGTACATTGTTGATTATAGAGGCAAGAATTATAAACTCATGCTAAACAATTTCAAAAATCACAAACATAGGTCTATTTTTGGCGTGTTTTATTTAGTTATTATTTATTTATGTATTATTTTACATGCCATGTTTCTTGTATTACTATATATATCTTTTAGGCATTTAAACACTTCATTCATATCATATCCAACACGTACACTCAAGTCTCTTGTACATGACGATGATGTCCTCTATTACTCCTCTCAGCCTCTGCCTTGTCTTTGCTTCCGTCTTCGCCTGAAATCTCTTCCAACGACCGCCCTTTCGTCTCCGTCACCAAGAACGTACAGAAAAACCCCAACACATTCGTCACCCCCAATATGATCATCGCGAACTTGATCTTTTTCTTGTCCTCGCCCAGAGTGTATTTCTGAATCCCGAAAGCACTCACCATTGCCCCCGCCTTCCCAGCGGCCGCGCTCATTGCGTGGCACGTAGACCGCACCCTTGTTGGAAACAACTCCGCTGGTAAAACAAAAGTTGTGCTATTCGGGCCAAAATTCGCAAAGAAGAAAGTCAACCCGTAGAGACCCGCAAACAGCCATCGGTTCTCTCTTGTTGCAAGCTCTTCGTATTTGAATCCGATTATGAACATAAAAACCGACATCATGAAGAACCCCATTAGCTGGATGTTGAACCGGCCTAGTTTCTCAATGAACGCCACCGTGAACCAGTACCCTGGAAACGTACCAAACATGGCGATCACGAACATGGCACGTGATATCTCGAACATTTCTCTCAATGCGTTGACTTCCTTAGCTTTATGGGTCAAACCCATCACGGGAAAGATGTCTTTTTGTGTCAAGTTCTGACTATAAAACGCAATGTCCAACAAGAACCATGTGCTCATTGTTCCAATCAAGTGACGCCCATGTCTCTTAAAGAACTTGTCCGATAACAATGGGTAGTCGTTATTTGACTTAAACATGGCCAATTTCTCTTGCTCCGCTTGGATCTCAATATCCAACACACGTCCCATATCCGACGCGGCTTGCTTCGCGTTTCCTTCGATGATGGCGGTGTACCTACCGGTTTCTGGCATCTTCATCCGCCAATAGAATGTCAAGAGAGCCGGTAGAGCTCCAAGCATGAGCACGATTCTCCATGCGTAATCCGCGTTCTTTTGCGTGGAACGCACGTGGTCGACTTCCCACGAGTCGGCTTTATTGGCTTGTAGGAAAATATAAGACACGATCATTGAAATTAAACCCGCAAAAATAATCCCCACGCCTTGCATGGCGAACACTGCAGCGATAAACGCGCCACGGGTTCTCTTGTTGGCGTACTCGGACATGATGGTGGCGGAGAGAGGGTAGTCTCCGCCAATCCCAAATCCGAGCCAGAACCGGAAAAAGCAAAGAGTACCAATAACTGCTTTTGGGCTGGGCCCAAATGACAGTCCAGAGCAGATGGCACAAAACATCATAAGAAGCAAGGTTATACCGTACACCTTCTTTCGACCAAGCTTGTCACCGAGATAACCAAACACTAGTTGTCCTGAAAGCGTACCGACAAGCGCTACACCGATAACAATGTTGTTTATGTGTTGTGGGAGTTTTCCTGGTTCTGTAAAGTTGTTGTTGTGGTCGGGAAAATAGAGGCGGCCCAAGAGCTTTGAGACGGTGGTGATACAAAAGAGGTCATACGCGTCCGTGAAGAAACCCATTCCAGCGATGACGATGGCTTTGGCATGGTACCATTGTGTTTTAGCTGAATCAAGTGCTTCAAGTACTGATAGGTTAACGGAAGGAGCCATTGATTATATAATATTGACGTCACAGTGTTACCTGATTTTCGAGTTGTTTGAGGTTTCGTGGATATATATATAGTCACATCTACAACGATGATTTATGGATATGTAGACGAGCGAAACAAGGGTTTATGTAGAATTTTTAGGAATATCCTTGATCATTCCTTGTTAATAACTATGGATACGTCTGGATTGTTGAAAAATATCCGCTTACATATAATTTTATTATAACCAATTTCTCTCCATATAAATCTTACTGGCTAGCTAGTTATAACATTGTTTTGCGGGTATTAACAGAAAAAAAAATTTATCACTGCTTTAATCTTGACAATGACTTATATTTAGCAATAAATTTATTGATGTTATTACAAATATATACAGCTCTTTGAGAAACTATATATATTATGTTTCTATTAATTAAGGCGTTATAGCCTAGTGGCATCTTGGTGGTGAGATAAGACTTAAGGGCCATAAGCACTACTAGAAAAATGACATTTTGCTACAAAATTTTCTTACGGAAAAAAATGCGTCACAAATCTTAACAAAGTTGCTACTCATTTGTGACGAAAAAAAATCTATAATTTTTTTAGCAAATTTGTGACAATATATCTACAAATTCTTAGAAAATTGCGTAGGAAATGCGTCACAAATTTCCTACACCATGTTTTTGTCACAAATGCGTTGAAAATTGTGTTACAAATGTGTAGTAATTGATTTGCGACAAGGGTTTTTCTAACATCAAGGTTTTGTTGAAAATTGTGTTACAAATGAGTAGCAACTTTGTTAAAATTGTGACGCATTTTTTTCCGTAAGAAAATTTTGTAGCAAAATGCCACTTTTCTAGTAGTGAAGGTCCTGGATTCGAATCTCACAAAGGGGGTTTTCTCATAATTATGAGTTTCCTCCTAAATTGGTGACTTGGTGGTGGAATATGATCGCGTGGCAACATTGGTGACACGATGATACTCCAGTGTTCCGTGAGTGATTCCAATTTGTTGGCCGTTCAAAAAAAAAATAATTATATTACGTTACTTTGTTAATACATGTTCAATATCGATGTACATTTACATAACCTATATACTGAAGAGGTATATGAGACTAAATCTTGTGTTACTGGGAAAATATAACCCACCGGCTTCGGATCCGCAGATTGAACAGATCATGGAACAATAGCAAACCAGACTTATTGGGAACATCACACAAAAAGCATATATGGTAATGTGACCACATGCAAGAGCAAGAGTGGTTTGTTTTTTGGAGCTCTAAGAAATAGGGTTGGACTCAAGGTCTACAATATAACCGGTGATACTTCAATAGTTGTCCTTATCACCTGCCTAATTAGCATCAAGGGAAGGAACACTCTAGGGTATGTACCCAAGCCCTAACCACTCTTGCTCTACCACATCAAAATGAACCCAAAATACACTAATACTTAAAAAAAACATTTATAAAAGTGAAGCTCATTGTACAGATCTACACCTTCTCTCTCTCTCTCTCTCTCTCTCTCTGTCTCTCTGTCTCTCTCTCTCTCCCTCTCTCTCATCCTCCCTTAGATCTACATCTCAGCCACCCAACTTCTTCTACATAAAGAGAGAACCACCAGATATCCAGTGGAGACCATCATCTTCCTCCACTGGTCGGAGATCTGAGGGGGATTTTTATAAAACAACCTGTCTTTCCAATTTTTCAAACAGTCAACAGCTCACTGTTCCAATCTTCCCCACCCAACGGTAATATTCGCATAATTTTTTTTGCTTACCTCTCGGCAAGAAGTACCAAATCTGCAAAGTTTGTGATGCTGCCAAGGGGGTGGCGGCAGTATTGCCGCATGACAACCGTAGCTGAGACCCCCTTGCCGAGGAGTCCCCCCCCCCCCCCCCCCCCGCCTTAGGGAAGCATGAAGATGAGAAAGAGAGTTGTTGCATAGCAGAAGGCTATGGTGGTGAAGTTCCATGTAAGAAGCGCAAAAGCCTTTGTAAGGCCTTCCAATGATGAATACCATGAGCATGCATAAATTGTGATAACCTATTGTTCATGGTAAATGCTATATTTGGTCTAGTGAGAGATAGGTACTATAAGGCTCCTACAATGGTACGATACTTAGTTGGAGATGAATACGGTGTGCCCCCATTGGATGTAAGTGGTTTAGAACAATTTATAGGTGTGGAAGTGGCCCCGCAATTATTCATGTTGACTTTTTGTAAGAATGTCAAAGATATATTTCTTTTGGAACAAAATAATACCATCGGGAGGGGGGAGAACTTCGACACCAAGAAAGTAGAATAAGAGACCAAGGTCTTTGAGAGAAAACTTGTTGGAAATGGTTGCTTTGAAACCATGAGATATAAGTTAGGATTTGAGTTCATTATACCATGCGCCAAAAGCTTGTTTTAGTCTATAGATCGCTTTATTTTTAGCTTACATGCATGGTTAGGGAATGAATGATTGATGAAGCCAAGAAGTTGAGCCAAGAATATGTCTTCAAGAAGTGTTCCTTGGAGAAAAGCATTTTTATGTCAAGTTGGCGGAGATACCAACTTTGGGAAACGGCTAGAGATAAGATAAGCTGAAGTGTTTCTGGTTTAAGAACTGGACAAAAGGTTTTTATATAATCAATGTCGGGTCTTTAAGTGAACCCTTTGGTGATTAATCAAGCCTTGTGACGATCAATAGACCAATCGGTTTTGTATTTTGTGTCAACAAGATTTGGAGTTAAGGCTATCGGAACGAGGGTCTGTGATAAACTAATTCTCTCTAATGATTGATAGATTGAGATTGAATATTATATAGAAAAATGTTACAACATAAAAGATGGAAATAAAATAAATACATTGACTACACATAAATACAAGATAATGACAATTGAATAATGGGAGTGATTGTAGGAGAAGATTGAGTAACAGTAGTTATGATATTATTTTTTATCCCCCTACAATCGAAATGGCGGTGAATGAACCCGAAGCAAGTAACGAAAAAATTTAAACTGTGGTCGTGGCAAACTCTTTGTAAAAATATCAGCAAGTTGAAGCTTGGTATGAACAAACTTAGTGTGTAACTTTCCAGACATAACGAGTTCCCTAACAAAGTGATAATCCAAGTCGATATGTTTAGCACGCTTGTAAGAAACCAGATTTTGACTCATGAACAATGCACTTTTATTGTCACATAGCAAAGTAGGACGTATTGAAGGAAGAGCATGTAGTTCTTTAAGCAAGTGGGTGATCCAAACAATTTCAGCTGCAGCATTCGCCATCGCGCGATATTCAGATTCACAACTTTGACACGGTCGGCTGCTTCTTTGCACTCCATGACACCAGATTTCCTCCTAAGAATATAGAATACCCGTAAGTTGATCTCCTCGTTTCGATACACCTAGCCCAATCTGCATCCGAGTACCCTAAGATGGAAGGAGAGGTAGGACGATAAAAGACAAGGCCATGAGAGATGGTACCCTTAACATATCTTAGAAATAGTATCAAAGGCAACATGCCCTAAACGATTATGCCAAAGATCAAAAGAGGCTTTATTCGACGAAAGAGAAGCAACAAAAGCAAAGGATTTGTCCCTAATCATGTAGAGGCCATTCGCACATCATCCTTCAGCGAGCGGTTGGCTTGTTTTCCGGTCCTGAATAATAAAAAACGAGTCTGAGAAAAGCACATCAACGGGAAAATCTTTTGTCAACTTGCTAACCGAAAGAAGATTTCTAGTAATATTGGGAACAACTAGAACATCTTTCAAGGGACTATTTTTGTTAATGGTTACATGACCTTTATGTGTAATAGGTAAGGGTAAACCATTTCCAAAAACAACGGATTTAGTACCGTGATAGGGAGAAAAGGAACGAAGTTTACCGGTGTCGCCAGTCATGTGATGATCGGCACCACTATCTGCGGTCCAATCAGGAATGTCATCGGTGATGTTGCACTTTGAATGAAAAGCATGAGCAAGACCCTCATCAGAAGAGGCTGAGGCAACAAAGGTGGTGAGCTTCGGATATTTGTTGGCTTAGTGTCCATTTGTTCTACATAACTGACAATGCAGTGGACGACGAGTTCCTTTGGAAAACGATTGATGAGACGGGACACGTGAAGAACCAGAGGCATTTTGGGACGGTTTGATCCAGAATCCGATGGCCGATTGGAATGATGGCTGGCTGTGAACGCAACCGGAGCAGACTGAGGTGGGTGAAGGGATGAAAGGAATTGTTCTTGGCTCTCGGCTTTCGTGAGCAAGTCACGGAATGGTAACGAGTCACAAGCGGTTCGAATGGTCGTGGACCAGCTTTAAAAAGTTGGTCCAAGGCCACATAGAAACCAATGGATTTTGTCCATTTCGCTAACCGGGTGGCCAATAGCCGATAATTGGTCGCAAATTCCTTTAAACTTACGACCAAGATCAGCCACAGTCGAGGAGCCTTTGGTTAATTGTCACAGATTATCGGGAAGAAGATGCATACGTTCAAGGGAGTGTTGCTATATGCCACTTCAAGGGCAGTCCAGATTTGCCTGGCGGTGGAGAGTCCGAGTATTTCGGAAACAGCTTCTTAGGTAAGAGATGAGTTGAGGATAAGGACAGCTTGTTGATCTTGAATAGACCAAGAGGAAAAGTCAGCATTAGGCTGTTCTTTGTTGTCAATTAAGATGGTTTTGGGAGGCGCAGACATAGAACCGTCGACATGGGCGAGCAGTCCCTGGTTTGCAAGAAGAGGGCGCCTTTGGTATTGCCAAGGGAGGGAATTAGAGGAAGAAAGCTTAAGGGTTATCATGTGTAATATGGTGACCATAGGAAGTTTAGATTCTGTGGTGGAAGAAGAGGAGTTAGCAGGTACAGAGGTAGCCATGGCTGGGATCAAAAAAGGAGAAAGAAGTAGGGGTGTAAATGACACGTAGCGGCTCGGGATCGGCTCGGTAAAAAGCTCGAACGAGCCGAGCCTTAACGAGCCCGAGCCCGAGCCTGAAATATGGCTCGTTTAGTTATCGAGCCCGAGCTCGAGCCCTAGATACAAAGCTCGATTGGGCTCGCGAGCCTAATCGAGCCTTAACGAGCTAGAGCCCGAACCCGAGCCCGAGCCTAAGTTACAGCCGAGCCTAAGTTATAGCCTTAACGATTGGGCTCGCGAGCCTAAGTTATAGCCGAGCTTTTGCGAGCTCGAGCCGAGCTTTTGCGAGCTCGAGCCGAGCTTTTGCGAGCTCGAGCCGAGCTTTTGAGCTCGTTTGAGATTCTCAAATCACCTCGAGCCGAGCTCGAGCTTTGGATTTTGCTAGCGAGCCGAGCTCGAGCTCAAGATTGTAGGCTCGAACCGAGCCGAGCTCGAGCTTCACAAAACCTTAACGAGCCCGAGCCGAGCCCAGTCAGGCTCGGGCTCGGCTCGGCTCGTTTACACCCCTAGAAAGAAGTATCGAAAACGAGGAAGAGATTAACAGGGAAGGTATCTTCTGGCTGATACCATGTGATAAACTAATTCTTGCTAATGATTTAGAGATTGAGATTGAATATTATATAGAAAAATATTACAACATAAAAGATGGAAATAAAATAAATACATTGACTACACATAAATACAAGATAATGACAATTGAATAATGGGAGTGATTGTAGGAGAAGATTGAGTAGCAGTAGTTATGATATTATCTTTTAGGGTCCATGTTTGTTTATTTCTAGGGCTTCGAATTCGAGTTGCATAGCATGATGCCAAGAGGGGTTTTTAAGGGCGTGAGCAATGGCAGGGAATTCCGCAAAAATGGAAGAGGTGGATGTATATAGATGGTAGTTGGAATTGTGGTAGCGTAAGTTGGGTTTTGGGTTTTGTCTAGTCGTTGGTTTTGAAGTATGAGGAACAACAGGAGTGGGAATGGGTGAATGTGCTGAAGTAGGGGGTGAGTAGCAGTAGGTGACGTGTGGGAGAAATAATTGTTGAGGGTGAAGCATTGATTTACATTAATTTAGTATGTCTCGTAATAGACATATAATTATGTTTAGTTAGTTTCTTTATGATTGGAAGTTTAAAGTTAGAAAACACAAACTGGACCACAACAACAAGCCCAAACACCATCCAAAACACTCCAAACTTTATAACACAAAACAAATGTTGCATTGACCTACAAGAAAACACTTATGCAGAATATTCAAATAATAATAAAAATGATTTTGGTTATTATAATTGACAAGGGTATCATACCTTTCAACACCCCACCCCCCCCCCCATAATTTAATAACTAAAAGGATTGCCCAAATTTAAACTTTTGCATAATTCATCATGATGACCAACACCCAAACCTTTGGTCATTATGTCAGCCACTTATTTCTCATAAGCAATCTTAATAGTTTTGATTGTTCCCTTTGATACAAGATCTCTTAGAAAGAACAAGTCAAGCTCAAAATGTTTAGTTTTGTCAAAAAAACACAGGATTAGCAGTAATAGACAATGCTGCACTATTATCACATAAAAGACTAACAGGAAGATCAATTTGCACATTAAGTTCTGACAAAAGATTTTTAAGCCATAAGATTTCATAATTAGTTGTGCACATGGCTCTGTATTCTGCCTCAGTAGACTGTTTCTTACTTTTTCAGGACACAAGACAATTGCCCAGGAATATTCAAAAACCAGTATGACTTTCTTGTGTCAACACACTTGGCCCAGTCTGAATCAGAATAGGCAATAAGATTAAAGTTTGAACTTTTTGAAAAACAAAGACCTTTCCCTGGAGCCATCTTAAGATCCCTTAACAGTCTAAAAGCAATTTTTAAGTGTCCTTTAGTAGGCTTGTGCATGCATTGGCTCAAATAATGCACAGCATAGGAAATATCAGGTCTAGTATGAGACAAGTAGATTAACTTTCCTACTAACTGTTGATAACCAGTAATAGACTGAAGACACTTAGAATTTTCTTTGCAAATATTTGTTAATACATGATTTGGCTCCAAGGGATTGTTAACTGGTTTGCACCCAAGCATGCCATATTCAGTTAACAAATCCAAGCAATACTTTCTTTGTGGAAGATACAATGTATCTTCACTAGAAATGACCTCAAGGCCTAGGAAATATTTTAACTCTCCTAGATCTTTTATCATAAATTTTTCTTTAAGACAAACTTTAACCTTATTAATTTCATTGACACAATTTCCCATAAGAACTATATCATCCACATAAACAAGCAAAAACACAGTAATGTTACCAGAAAACTTAACAAATAATGAGTAATCACACTTGCTTTGGGTACAACCCAAATAACATAAAACACCAACAAGTTTCTCATTCCACATTCTAGGGGCTTGTTCAAGCCATATAAAGACTTATTCAGTTTACAAACCCTAGACTCATTACTAGAAAAATAACCATCAGGAAGAGACATGTACACATCTTCATGCAAATATCCATATAAGATAGCATTGTTGATGTCAAGTTGATACATTTTTCAATTATTCTGCACAGCAATGGACATCACACACTTTACAGTAACAAACTTAACAACTGGAGAAAAAGTCTCTTCATAGTCTATTCCTTCCTTCTGGTTGTAACCCTTACCCACTAACCTAGCCTTAAACCTCTCTATTTCCCCATTGGATTTGTACTTTATTTTGTAAACCCATTTACAACCAACAACACTTCTACCATTAGGCAACTCAACAAGAGTCCAAGTGTTGTTTCTATTAAGTGCCTCAATTTCATCATTCATAGCACTAATCCAATTAGGATCAAGAGAGGCTTCCTAAAGTTTCTAGGCTCTATACTTTTATTTAGAACACTAGCCAAAACTTTATTGTTAATTGTTAAATTAGCATAATAAACTACTCTCTCTATACCATACTTGACTTTTCCTTCAACAATGAAATCACCAAACCTTTTTGGTAAAGAAGACTCCCTATGACTTCTTCTAATGGTTTGAGTTGTAGATTCATTACCCTTAGAAGTTTAATTATTTTCATTTTCTGAAGATACATCCTCAGCCCTGTCAGTTCCTCTATTTTCATCAGAAGCCTGTGAACTAGGCTGTTCACTTGGTTTCTATTGACTAGAGGAAGACTGCTGAGACCCATGAATCTCAGAATCAAGCATACCTAGACCCCTTCCATCATCATCGGCGTTTCAGAGTTTTCAGGTGTCTCATTGTCAAAAAAGTTAAAAAAGTTTGATGAGTCTAACTCAATTAGAGTGTTATCATTAAATTTTTTAGAAACTTGTTTATCTTTGAAAGGAAAAATAGTTTCATAAAACTTTACATCCCTAGAAAAAGAGATAGTTTTAAATAAACTATAAATTTTATAACCTTTCTTTTCATTTGAATATCCAATGTAAACACCTTTTTCAGCCTTTTCACCTAACTTTTTAGACTTATTTAACACAGTTGAAAAACAAAGACACCCAAAAACCCTTAAATGATCTAGGAAGGGTTCAAATCCATAAATAAGTTCATAGGGAGTTCTACCATTCAGCACTGATGAAGGAGTCCTATTAATCAAGTAAAAGGCAGGTAACACACATTCAGACCAGAACCTGACAAGTAAATTACTTTGAAATAAAAGAGAGCTAGTCAAGTTCAATAGATGTCTATGCTTCCTCTCAGCAATACCATTTTACTGAGGGGTATAGGCACAAGAGGTTTGATGAAGGATACCCAAGGACTTACAGTAATTCATCATTTGATTATTAACAAATTCTAGTCCATTATCACTTCTAAAAATCTTAACAGTTTTATTGAACTGTGTTTGTATAATGTTAACAAATTCTTGGATGTTTTCAAAAACCTCACTTTTGTGTTTCATTAGACAAACCCACACAGCCCTTGAGTAGTCATCAACAATAGTGAGAAAGTACTTGAAACCTTCTCTACTAGAAACCCTATAGGGACCCCGGACATCAAGATGAACTAAATCACCAAGACTAGTAGACTTATGATCACTCAAGGGAAAAGGTTCCCTATGCGGTTTTGCCTTGTGACAAACATCACAAGGCAAATCAGGATCATGAACAAGTTTATTCCCTATGATAAGTTCTAATTTTTTTAAGACAGTATCAGCTAGATGAGCCAATCTAGCATGCCATAAATCATACTGTTTAGAGCTAATACCTACCTTATTACTAACAAAAGAACCACCACAGAAATACAACCCTTCTAATTGACTACCAGTCACCAGGGTTTTCCTTATTGACCAATCCTTAATATAACAATTAGATTCATCAAAACCAACAAACAAATGATTGTCCTTAACAAGCTTGTGCACAGATATAAGATTCACACAATATTCAGGAACAACAAAAACATCATGTAGAACAACACCATTTTCAAGTTTTAAGGTTCCTATTTTGGTAACTAAGGCATTAGTTTTGGATGTTTAACCTGAATATTAAGATCAGAAACATCTATGTAATCAGACAAGAGATGCTCACTAATGACCATATGTTGATTAGCACCAGAGTCTATAATCCAACCCATCCTAACTTCCTTCCCTTTAACATTAAAGTAGAAGATAGGTTTAATGTTCACGCTATCACAACAGGAAGAAAACGTACTATTCACATTAGCACAGAATGGAGAAAACAGACTACCTCTAACATTGTGACTTTGAGGGGCATCAACTTTCCTTTCATAAATCAAACTTAACAACTTAGATATTTGATCACTAGACAGAGAAGGAATCTGAGCATTCCTTTGCCTTTGCCCTAGAAGGATACCCAATCAATTCAAAACACCTCTCAATAGGATGTCCATTTTTGTTACAATGAGTACATTTAAGACCTTGAATAGAGACTTTGTTATTCTTTTTATTAATCTTAACAGGTTGATTAGTTTTTGCAAAAAAAACCAACAGTATTTTGAGTCTTTTTTGAGGTGTTGATATAATTTCTATGGGATTCCTCCCTAGAAACAATGGAAAAGGCCTCTTTGATAGAGGGTACACATCCTAATCCACAAACTGGTCCTAACATTTTGGTAAGCACTATCAAGACCCATAAGAAACTGCATTAGTTTAATCATGTTATTGAAACTGTTGAACTCTGTAGATACATCAGAAGTACAAGCAGGTAATTGCACAATTTGATCAGGTTGTTTTCATATAATATTCAATTTATGGTAATACTCAGAAACAGGCATCCCATTTTGACTAAACTGGTTTATTTTCTGATACAAATCAAAGACAACAGATCCATCAACTTTATCATATGTTTCTTTTAATTTTGATCAAACATCACTAGGAAGTCTAGAAAAAACATCACCCATGTATAACTCCTCACTGATAGAATTTAAAATCCAAGTTAAGACAATGGAATTACATCTATCCCATTGTCTAGCAAGCACAACATCAGTTTGGGACCTAACACATGATTTATCAATAAAACCCCATTTATTTTTAACCTGTAAAGCTAGAGTCAACGCATTTGCCCAAACCGAATAAGATCCCTTTAGTTTAACAGTAATGATAGTCAAATTGCTAGAATCAGAGGGATGCAAATACAAAGGATCACTAGCATCTAATTTACTGATAAAAGTCTCATTAACAACATTATCATGATTAATAACAACACTACCACCAGCTGCAGTAGCAGCAGCAGTAGGATCATCAGCCATAAGAGCAAACAACACACAGAATACAAACACACCAGAAACAACAGAGATCAGAAATCAAAGACAGACAGACCACAAGAGGCGACGCCTTGTGGGTGTTCCAGATAGTCGGTTCGTCACTCACAGGTGCCGACCCAGGTCCTCACGAGGGAGCCCCTTAACAACTAGACTCAAACCTTAAAGCTAAACACAGGCACAAGCCCAGAACAAAGACTCCTTAAGACAAAAAACCCTAAAGAATCAGAAAGATCTCACCAAACAGAACCCAAGTTAAGGTTTCTTCAAATAACTCGTAATCCGTAACCTTTACTTAGGTTTACGAATCAGAGAGCAAGAACAGTGATCCAAACCAATATCAAGAGTCAATCTAGATCCAGTCCCTTGAACCCTAAAACCAGAGAACCAGCAGCGGAAAAACAAGACAGAATCAAGAGCCTAGGGCTCTGATACTATGTCAAAAACAGTCGGCACAGATTCTATTTATTACCAAAAATACTGACAAAGTACAAGAGAATCTGACAATAACCAATACAAGTAAACCTCACTACAAGATCTCTCAAAATCCCTCAATGATTATCTAAATGATAATCAGTCACACAATACACAAGAGATAAACAAAGTTGTTAGATCAAGATGATCAAACAACAAACCCTAATCTGTGATGTGAACGAGAGAATAAACGAAAGAGCAGAATAATAGAAAGAGGAAAAAGTGCGACAAGGAAGAAAAGGAAGGCAATATATAGCAAGGGCTTTGTGTTTCTTCACCAGATCAACGATCAGAAATAAAGCAAATCAACGGCTACGAAAGAATCGTGCTTTCTCCCACAGATCGCCACATCAACATAATAAGCTGATAAACAAACAAGTTGGACCGGGCCACCCAACCACAAAGATCAATCTGGGCTCAAAGACAACACGAACTGGGCTCCAAGGAAACACGAACTGGACCACAGCAACAAGCCAAAACATCATCCAAACTTTATAACACAATACAAATGTTGCATTGACCTACAAGAATACACTTATGCAAAATATTCAAATAATAATAAAAATGATTTTGGTTATTATAATTGACAAGGGTATCATACCTTTCAACAGATATAGTTTATTTTGTTTTGTAATATGCAACTCTCTTATAGTTACATAAGATTAGAGTGTGTATGCGACTATACCACTGTCGGATACTGACATGGGATTTTCTCATTTGTCTATAAATATCCCACTTGATTTCATTTGATAGACATATATTTTTGGACAAATTACGTTACTATGTGTTTTTGGTTTGAGCTGTAAACTGAGTGTTTAGAAGCTTATTCTATATAACAACAATTATAAATGTGAACAGTTATAATCTTTTATTGGTACATGTAGCTCTAACTTATAGGACAATAATATTATTGTTTATTTTTTTCCTTTAATTAGTTGGGTAATGTATTTCTACTTTAATTATTTTTTTGTTTTAAGCCTAAACTTTAATTGAGTTACTATACGACGCAACTTGTAGCTCGTTATTATAAATAACAATTCCCATCCTTCGCTACAGTAGCGTGGCGTTTTCGTAATTAATTGTCTGTTCAAGGGCAAATAAAATATCTTTAATTTTTAGTAAAAAGCCTTAAGGTTCCACGTATTTACGATAATGCTATTGACAGAATCTTTGATTTTTTTTAAAGAACCTTTATGTTCCATGTATTTACGATAATACCATTGAAAGAATCTTTTACTTACTACTAAAGTAGACCTTTAAGGTTGCATGGTATTTACCATATTGCCATTGCAAGAATCTTTTAATTAATAAAGAACCTTCAAGTTGCATGGTATTTTCGAAACTGCCATTGTAAGTCGCGATGACAACCACGCCGTTGGCTGCTGGCCAGGATCGTAGATGTTTTCTTTTATCAATTGTTTTCTGATGGTTTAGGCGTTTTGCTCGCTGCAAGGCGCGCCGTCGTATCGACGGAACAATACGACTCTCTACGTTGTGTTATCCGATTTACTTGACCCTCGCAATACCACTGGTGTAATTTCGCTGTTCGTCGGAAAATTCTACAGGTTTTCACGAATCGACACCGTTAATGTTTCTATGCCGCGCTTAGCGTGACGGGCGTAATTTACTAGTTGAATACGTTTTGGGAATCTTTATGTTCATTATGCTTTGTTCTTTAGTGTCATTATCATTTTCTACACCTGCTTATTGGGTCTAGTATTCTAATTTCAAATCCATTGAAGTTTTGAATAGTAACCCTTGTTTATATTATCACTTAACATAGTAGATCTAGAAAATCAAACTTACAAGTCGTTGTTGTCGTTGATGGAAATGGTGTCCAAATATCGATTAATAATGCAACTATTAATATACGATCCAGAGAGTTGCACTTTGGACTGGGAACATAGAAATAATATTTAATTGTTAAATGTTATTAATCACAAATAACTTCAATCAAGAAAAAAAATATTTAGCGAAATATTTATCGAATAGATTATTACGAATAATCAATGTTGATTGTTTAGAGAAACAATAGATTGGAAGTGGATTGATTGAACGAATTAATTAATTGAATCGTTTAAGTGTTGAACGATATAATAATTACTAGAGAATAATTATTACGGTGTGATCGAATAATTGTTATTCGATATTAATTAATAGTAATAGATAATTGTCAGAACATGACAATTATAAACGGGTTAATATTATGGTGATCATTATAATTAAGTTAGTTAATTAATTATTCTATACTAAACATTAAGGTAAACCCTAATCTAGTCTAGTTCCACCTCCTTGTTTTGATTAAAAAGTTAATAAAACAAACCCACAACCAAAACTCTCCAACTTGTGCCACCACCAACTCCACCGAACCACGACCACCGAACAGCCACCTCCACCGGCCGACACCACCTTCCTCCACCTCCACGCGCCACGTGTCGCCCACTCCTCCTCTCTTTCGGCTCATGCGCTACCTTTGGTGGCCGTGGGTTTTATACGCTCGACCTCTTTGGTCGCGTACTTTGTTCAGGGTTGCTTCGTTTTGCGTGTTCATGTTGATAGAGATCCACACCGGGTGCTCTTGGGTGATTTAGAATATTCGAAGTTTCGGTGATTTGCTAACTAGCGTGACGTTCATAGATCCATCATGCGATCTATCTGGTGTTTGGTCAAGGTAGTTTTCTAAACAACCTATGCTTTTATATTATTTGTTCTTCATATGTATATGGATAACTGGAATGAGATTGTGTATTCGGTTTAATAATATATATTATTTTGATATTACACGCTTCCGCTTTGATTATTAATAAAGGTTATTAATATTATTTTGTGTTAAATAATATATTTATATAGGATCATGTGAGAACAAGCTTGAGTTGAAAGAACCGTGAGTACTCCGATGTAAAATGTGAATTAGAAAAAAAAATTACACACTGATGTAAAAACGGGTAAATCCGCTGTAAAAAAATGAATTTTTTTTATTTACGATGGTTTTACACTGGTGTAAAAAACAGGCACATTTATGTAAACTATATAAGTAACTTAATATTTTATTCAAGATTTTATTATGTTTTAATTTATAACCACAAATTCATTATTAAATAAAATAAGTGTGTGGTTATAAATTGAGTTTCTTAGTTTTCTCAACTCAACCTTGTTCTCGTTTTACCCTTTCCCAATATATATATAGATATATATGATGTTATAATAAACCGGATATTCGGGTTCGGGTTCGGGACCATTTAGATCCGAACGGGCCTCGTGATTCCCAACAATTGTGGATTAATGAACTGCATATGCTTCCTTTTATACATATTCACACCTAGAATTTTCGATTCAAACAATACTTACTATTCATAGAAATTCAAATGTCAAGATAAAATGTAGTAGAAACTAAGAAACACTTGTTTGTACTAGATTATTACCCGTGTAGACACACGGTTCAATAAATATTAATACTTTGAATTTTAAACTTTATTGAATAAAAATAAATCTAAACATGCATTATCAAAAAAGTTAAATATTCATATAAAAATAATAAAACATGAACTTAATCAATAGTTAAAATAAAATTCTAAGTCAGGAAAAAACAACGTATAATTCAAATACAATTTGAAGTTAGCTAATGGTGTTCGTTCCAAATCATCTAAAAAGCATAAACAAATCCAATATAAGTTGAATTATTAAATTAAATGTGGATTAAAGTTAATAAAAATTACATTGATTAATTAAAGTTGTAACAACTTACCAATTCAAGTGTCACATTTCGATGAATGTTTAGACCACTTAGACATATCATGTTTATATTGAGACAAAAAAAAAGTAAATAATCTAATTAGCAAATAAAAAAGGTATGAACGATGAATATACTAAAAAAAATCTAATTCAAGGCAATAATCTAATCCGAGTCAAAGTCAACCGCCATAAACAACTTGCCAAAAACAATAAAATGACATTTTGAGTTATTAAACAAAATGCAAGTTAGCTCATTTTCCTAATATAGCGTCAGAAATAAGGTTTATTGTAGGAAGAAGTGAGTATCAACTTTATATATGCAAGTTTTATACTAATATGTTATGCATTATTTTGAAGTTGCACTAAGACGATAAGTTATTAGTTTTATATCTTATAAAACTTAGAAATGCAAGTATCATAAAAAGTAACCGTTTTCGATTGAAAGTTCTTATGTTTTTATTGTATTTAAAGCCATTTTTGTCTATTAAACAAATACCAAATATATATGTGCATACATTCACAGTTTATATATTATACATGCGTAGGTGTATTACACTGGAGGACAACCACGATAAACTTAATAAACAACCATGAAACTATATCATAAAAAGTGGTTAAGAAGATGTTTTACTTACCTGGAAATGAAGAACAACTTTCAAAGGGTTAGGATCAAATACACAGTGAAAGAAAAATAGGAAGTCATGGGAAGGGTATCAAACGGACTCCGATTGAACTCATTCAAGCGGCATTGGAACCGTCTTATCGAACCCTACAACGTTAGCTTTTAGGTCTTTGTTTTTTGGGGTTTTAGCTTGTTGTTTTTAGAATATGTGTTATATCATTGTGTCTTTTATGTACCATTGTGTCTTTTTCTTATTTTCATCGTTGTGTCATTTTTTCAATTCATTGTGTCTTTTTTCTTCAGCATTGTGTTATATTTTTTGGCACTATGTTATATTTTGTGGCTCATTGCGTCATATATCATGATCTATTGTGTTTTTTGTATCCTTCTCACCCTTCTCGTTTTTGTTACACTGTTCAGAATAAACTACCAACTTCCAAAACCAAATGTTTTAATAATTATGCTTGAAATGTCTTTATATTCATTAAGAATTGTGATCTCTAGAAATGAAATAGTTTACCAGTTTTAAACAACTAAAATACGTACAGATCAAAATATATAAACATAAATTAAACAATGTTTGACTGATGAAATTAGAGGATATTGTAAGGGGTTGGTGAGGGAAGCTACTTACGGTGATTATTTGTGTTGGAGAGGTGGGTGAGAGGGGTTCCTGGAGAAATGGAGAGTGGAAGATGGGAGATTATTTTTATTATATTGACTCTGGCACCGATGTCCGTTCTGGTTATGACATCGGAGACCCGATGTCGGGTTATGTTAGGGTTTTGGTGTTGGTGTTGGTGTTGGGAGTTAGAGTGGTGGTGATTGATGTGGTGGAACGAAGGTGGTTGGATATGGTTGCTGGAGTCAGAGATGATGATGGGGATGGATGGTGATCGATGGCTCATTGAATAGTGGCCGTGTTGACTACTCTGAGAAGAAGACAAAGAGCTTTGTAATGAGATTAAAATGACACTATTGACAGAGAAGTGTGTGTTGGGTAGAAGATCAAGCAAGTGCGGGACACGTATAGAAACACACAGTCGCTGATGAGAAGATGTGTTGGCTAACCAGATAACCAAAATACCCCTTTCAAAGAAATAAAATGATGAAAATGGTAAAGGAACTGTTCAAATATCCGGTGTATTAATATATATATATATATATATATATATATATATATATATATATATATATATATATATATAATGCTAAATGATTTATAAAAGCAGAATAAATATGTAATGATTTGAATTAGGATTTGGAAAAACATTAATTTGTTAATTACAGTTGTAACTAATTTGATTAACTGATAACTGAAAATATTATATGTTGAATTTTAAATATACTAATATATCTCTAATTTAAAGGTAATAAGTAGGTTTAATTATTACAATTATTAACTAAATTCAAAAGTTTAATTTTTTTTAAAAGAATCATATCGTTATAAATTTCGAATAAAATGCATTAATTAAGGCTAATTGATATACATTAAATTATATATATATAAGTGCCCAATTAAACTCCCAAATTGCGCATTTTCAACTGTAATTTCTTCTGTACTTAATCTCTTTGTATTGTTTTGCAGGTCTTACACGGCGCCACAAAGATGAAGTTGAAGAAAACGGGCGAAATCTGGACGAAACGAACATTTCCTGTATTTTTTGAAAGCTACTGACTAAATTGCATGGCCGTGCACAATTATGCACATTCGTGCCGATCAGCATTAACTCGGCAACACAAGACTACACTGCCAGTGCACAAGCTTGTGCAAAGAAGTTTCTCGGTAACACTGATCTGCACGGTCGTGTAGACCAAGTGCATGACCGTGCAGAATCATTCATCTCAGTTGCACTGCCAGTGCAACATTGTACTCGGCAACTTCATAATCAGCACGGTCGTGCAACCCATGTGCATGACCGTGCACCTTTATCAGATCAATAATTTAACCACTTGCCCACTTGTCTGGCCACATAAGCCTATGTCACGATCAAAATAAAGTGCACGGGCGTGCAATTTCTTGCACGGTCATGGGCTTTTACGAAACTTGTATAGAAACAAAGCACAACTTACTGATCAAATATTGGATATTTTGGAGATGATTCTGGGCGATTTTCTGGACCTGTGACTTGCTGAGAAGCCGGATAACAAGCTCGGGAGGCGATCAGAATCCATTATAATCATCCAATCTATCACATTTAGCATTTTATGGTTTGATCTATTTACTTATATCTTTTTCAAATCAGTTTGTTTCAGCTTATATGTGAAGTTTATGTATTGCATTGTAACCTATGGGTAAAAACAAGTAATATTTAGTAGTTAAAACAATAGTTTGTATGAAAATTGCATTTTGTATGATTTTGGTGTTTTTCATGTTATAATCTTGATGATCATATTGCAACCATGTTTCGTTGTTGTTGGATTTCTGGTTATGATCGTATGACTTTGATGATTGTTTTGTTGTGTTAATCGGATACATGCTGAAAACCGTCCGATTAATCGATTGGTAGTATACTAGTTGACTTGTTAATGTGTTTACACCATGAAACTGGAAACGGGTATTGGTTTGGTTAAAGTCAAGCGAATAATGATTAGAAATGCTTATCGGCACGTAAAAGGTTTAAAAATCTTAATGGTGTTGTTACTGATCTTTGACACAGTTGTTGACCTTTGTGAGTTATTTTGGTGAAAATGGCGATCTTAGTAGATTTGTGTTCAAAGTTGGTAAAATAGAATAGTTTGTGATATGCTCTACTTTATGCTAATCTCGGTGGTTGTATTGTGTATTCGGTATTGCTTTCCTTGATTAGTGAGGTTAGAAAACTCTTAATAGATGACTAACTTATCTTTTGAAGATTTGCATGAGATTATATCAATAGCTCGCTAATGAACAATTTGAGGTGGTTAACGTGTGTTTATCGTGTTAGCTTTCCGAATAGTTGTCATGTTAGGATTCTCGAAAGGGATACTAATTGTCTGAAAATGGGAATGTTGATCTCACGCCTTTTTAACATATCTTATGTAGTTGACATGCTAGGGTTGTTATTATAGTGTCTTTATATATATATATATATGTATATATATATATATATTGAGTCTTACTTATGTTAATTTAGTATTTTCAGAATTAATTTAGTTTAAACAACTTCCTACTATCTTTTACTGGTAGATCGGGATAGAGTTCAAGTACTATTGTATCCGCTTGCGTCCATGGATTGATATATGGTTCTTATCTGAGCTTACTACATATATGATAGGGTACACTTGCCTTTTCGTGTGTGTTATAATATTAAGGTCTAAGGCATTTTATATATATTAAAACCAATCGTGTGTTTATTCATTGTAAAATTTATGTCTATATTCGCACACGTCACTAATCATTACCATTATTATCCTAAAATCAAAATTTAGAATTTTATATAGTATTAATCAAACTTTAAAAATTAAAATTATAGATATTAAATTTTGAAATTATATACTTAAATATAAAATTTAATATTCGAATATTTTTAAACTTCAATTTAAGTCTATCATTTTAAATTCTAGTATTCAAAATTTGAATTTGAACTTGTAACTAATTTGAGAAATTTATAACCAGAATTAGTATTTGATGAATTTTAACTATATTCGGAAATTTGTAATTTAAAGGTAATAAGTAGGTATGATAGTTACCATTATTAACTTAAATTAACAAATTTGAATTTTTTTATAGATTCAAATCATTCAAAAATTTGAATAAAATGGCTTAAATGTGTTAATTAAATCTAAATGTTACTATAATTATCATAAATTAAAATTTTTAAAATTTTATAATATTAACCAAAATTTAAAAATTAAAATTATAAATATTAAAATTTGAAATTGAATACTTAAATAGAACAATTATTATTCAAATATTTTTAAAGTTTAACAGAAATCCATAATTTCAAATTCTGATATTTAAAATTTTAATTTTAACTTGTAAATGATTTGAGAAAGTTGTAACCGAAATTATTAATTGTTCTATTTTAAATGTATTAAAAATCACAATTTAAAGATAATAAATAGGGGTAATAGATAACATTATTAACATAAATTCAAAATTTTAAAATTTTGAAAAAGATTCAATTCATTCAAAATTTTGAACTAAATGTTTAAATGTTTTAACAAAGTATAGTTTTTACCATTATTATCTTAAATTCAAATTTTTAAAATTTTATAATATTAACCGAAATTTGAAAATTAAAATCATATATGTTAAAATTTGAAATTAAATAGTTAAATAGAATATTTAGTATTCAATTATTCTTAAAGTTTAACCGAAATCTATAATTTCAAATTATAGTAATTTTAATATTAATTTCTAACTAATTTGAGAAATCTATAACCGAAATTATTAATTGTTAAATTTTAAATATATTAGAAAATATCTAATTTAAAGGTAGTAAGTATGTGTAATTGTTACCATTATTAACTTAAATTCAAAATCTTGTATTTTTTAAAAATTCACATCATTCAAAATTTCAAACTAAATTTAATAAATGTATTAATTAACTCTAATTGTCACAATTATTATCTTATATTCAAATTTTGAATTTTTTATAATATAACCGAAAACAAAAAATTAAAGTTATAGATACTAAAATCTAAAATTAAATACTTAATTAAAACATTTGGTATTCGAATAATTTTAAAGTTTAACCGAAATCTATAATGTAAAAAAAGTTGGTCAAACCAAATCAAATAAATCAATTTTAAATTCGAATTTTTCAATAAAAACAAGTTGGCCAAACCCAATCAATTAGAATTAATTTCACAATCATGGTAACCAATGAAAAGATTACTAGAAACATGCAATTTATTGTTTATCAACCAAAGTAAGATCAAACATAAAATTCAAATGAGCATTCAGAGAGCAATATTATAATCCGTATGAACATGATGAACACCATACATCCACCAATAAATTCCATTCAACCCGCTAACAAGCATCCATCCAGAAACACTCATCTAAATCGAACCTTAACTATACATCGTCATAAACTATCAGTAAATTAAAAAAGGAATCCATAAACCACATGTGAGCTAATGTCATCTAAATTCAATCAAAATAACCTAACAAAAACGATTCTGTGTAAAAAATAACCTAATTACAATTTCATGTCTTAACTAATCTCTGCAACTTCTGGAAACTAATGTTCAACTTCTAAATTAAAAAAAAAAATCCGTAAAAACTGATCATCACCTACACATTTCCACTATTGATCTCCAACTTCTACATACAAATCCACAAACAATATTCATGTTCATTTTTGGTAAATCTTACCAACACATCAACTCCAAATTTAAAATGTAAACTACATGACTACAACTTCATATATAACTAACCTCTGCAGCTTTTAAAAAACTAATTTCAACTTCAAAATGAGAAATCCTAATTACACGATTCCTCATACCATAAGAACTGATTATAAAAAACTTCACCTACACATCTCCAATAACTAGTGCCAACTGTATACATAAATCCGCATACAATATTCAAGTTCATGCCGGTAAATCTTACATCAAGTCCAAACAAAAACTGTAAACGACACATCTGCAAACACATATACAACTAATCTCTGCAACTTTTAAAAACTAAATCTAATTGCACGATTCCTCATTCCATAAGAACTAATCATCAAAAACTTCACCTACACAATTAGTAAAAGCGTTTTTTTACTTATAAAAGTTATATGCATAATCAGAAACAATCTGATGCATAAAAAAACCATAACCATAAATCGAAAACAACGTCAAATAATGATAATGAATCCTTTATAAAATCAAACACTGATCCGTGAGTTTCTAATCCGAAAAGGAAGACTCATGAATAATCAGTAATTAAATAAACAAACATAGTGCAATCGAAGAAATAAGCATAGCAAAGGTTAGACTTTAATAAACGAAAACAGAGCAAGAACAAAATATAGATGCGGTGAAGGGGTTTTGATGATTACCTTTTCTAATTCAGAAAAAGATAGAAAGAGCACTGTATAAAGGATGAATTAGTCTTCGATGTTAGTGCAATTGAATAAACAAACGTAGCAAAGATTAGATGTTAATAATCGAAAACAAAGCAAGAAAAAATATAGATGCTGTGAAGGGGATCAATGATTACCTTTTCTGATTCAGTGAAAAAGGGGATGAAATAGCAGGGTTATAGAGGATGATTGAGCCATCAATGTTTCTTTGAGGATATAAAGAGTAAGATCGTATTAGGGTTTTGTTAAATGGGAAGAGATAATGTACAAAGAACCATAACATGAGAAGCATAAGAAGCATTCTCAGCCATTATATTAAGATGGTGGCAAGATGGTAATTAACAACCCTAATCATGGTCGGGCGAATCTAACCAAGGGTAAATTAGGAAAAAACGTTCAAAACTTTTTCAAAACGAAAACAACATACTAAAATCAAAACCTGATTTTTCATCATTTCAATTCGATTAATGTTAGTGCATTATTCATGTATGTCCCTAGCTAGTGATCCGGTACAGAATGTCGAAGGTTCAGATAATCAGAAAACGACCAAGACTTAAACATGAAGACACATTCGACCAAACAGGAAGGGCGAATGTGGAATAATATAGGTCGAATGTAGGTTGTCTTGGGTCGAAGGTAGAAAAGGTTGATATGAAAGGCTACATTCGCCCAGTAGAAAGGGGCGAATGTGGAAAAGGTTCCACATTCGACCACATGAAAGGGGCGAAGGTGGAAGCTTATAAATAGGGAAAGTTAGTTATTTTGAAGATAGAGTTTTGAGAGTTAGTTATCATTTGAGCTTTTCCCTAGTGTGTGAGTGTGTGTTTTTCTCTGTATTAGGTCTAAGAGTTCAATTGTAAACATCCTGATTTGATCTAATACAAAGATTAAAGTTATGGAAATTCCTCGGTGATTCGTTATCTGTTTTCATCACGTTCGATTACGTTTATTTCTGAATCATTTTGCACGATCGTTGGGGATTCCGCACCCTACGGTTGGTATTCGTGAGATCACGTTTCTTGATTACGATCCGAAACGAATTCTCAATTGGTATCAGAGCCAGGTTCGATTTCACGATTGCAAATTGATTGGAATTTGTGAAAACAGATCTGAATTCAGTTTTAAAAGATCAAAACCCTAGAAATTTTGAAGCTTTTCATAAAAACATGGTTTTTGATTAAATTGGAGTTGAATTCGGTGTTGATTTCAAAAATTCTTTCACAAAAACTTGTCTAAAATCAATTCCGCACAAAACCTATCCAAAATCATTACATTTGGTGAAAATTTTGTCAAAAATCGTTCAGATTCGTGTTCTTGAGGGAGAAAATGATGAACAGGTCTGCACATTCGCCCCTTTTAGAAATTTTTTGAGTACGAGAGGGCGAAAGTGGACATTTTTGGGCGAACCTGAAGATTTTCTGGGCGAACGTAGGAATTTTCAGGGCGAACCTAGGATTGTTGTGTTGCTATTTCCACATTCGGGTCTAAGATTCCACCTTCGGTTGATCGGGCGGGCGAAGGTGAAAACATAGTGGACGAAAGTGAGATATTTCGGGCGAACGTGGAAAGGTTTAGCTGATATTCTACATTCTGGTTATTGTTCTACCTTCGGGTCAACAAAAGTGGGCGAAAGTAGACTTACCAGGGGCGAACGTAGAATTTAGGGCCTAAAAGCCTGATTTCAGAAAATTTTTGAAATATTTTTGTTGGAAAAATGATGAATTACTTGACCATATCAAGAACGGATGAGCAGATAAGAGCTCTGATAGAAGCTGAACGACAGCAATTACAAAGACAAAATTCTCAAGCTGACAACATTTGGGGATTTACAATGACACCGAATGTTGACAAGTGTGTTAACAGAGAAGGTGTTCATAGTAATGTTGTATGTTTAGTCAAACAAATGAGACATGATGATTCCAGTGAATTGTCAAAGAGTGATTTGAGTTCTGATACGAGTTCAGAACAGAGTGAATCAGAACAGAGTGATATCAGAAATGTTAATGCAACATCTGATAATGGTAATGAATCAGATGCTGAGGTAAAGTCTAATGTTGATTGTGCTAACTGTTTTGAGTGTGTCAAATTGAAAAATGAAGTGTTAAAACTTCTTGAGGACAAACAGAATTTGACATATAAACTTGAAAGATTTCAAATTGAAAATAAGATGTTGACAAATAATGAAAGACATTTTATGAATCAAATTGAATCTTTTAAGAAAGAAATTTCAGAACTTCATAACACTATTTCAAAGAATAATCCCACATCAGAATTGGAAATCACAACACCTTGTGTTGTTAATCCTGATTGTGAAGTGAAACAAATGTTTGAAAAGAAAACTGAAAATGTGGTAACAACTTCAGAATCTGAATCTGAAGAAAAACCCATATTCAGGTTTCCTGAAGGAGTTGAAGGATCCTACATGTTGGTAGGACATGACAAATTGATTTTCAACAAAGATTTTCTAATTGAGAATATCGAACAATCTCTACTTAAATGTATTTTTGTTGATAATATCGATTTGTTAAATCAGTTTAGAAATCAATTTGATCATCTTTATTTTGAACTCAGTCCTAACCAACATAAGAATAAAGAGGATCAAAAGAAAAATATTGAAAAGCAAAATGCTGAAAATAAGAAAGGTCCTAAAGTAAAGGGACCAAAACCAAACAAATCGAAAGGAAATGATCAGATGAAAAATTCTCATCAAAAGAATTCAAGAAATTTTTCATCTAGATCGTATGACTATTATGATTATTCATATAACTCTCGATTTGATGGTTATTGGGGAAACAACTCACCACAGTATTCTCATGGTTATGTTGAATGGAGAAGCTGCTTTGAATGTGGTGAAGTTGGTCATATTGCTGCTTATTGTCCCTATTGGTATTGGGATGACGGGTATGCTTGTGATTTTGAAGAGTATAGGTCTTGTTATAACTGCGGAGAGTGTGGGCATTTAGTTGCTGCCTGTCCGTATGTTAAACAGAAAAGGACCGAAGTGAAATTTGCTAAAAATTCAGGCAATGTCAAAAGGCCTGTAGCCCCAAACCAATAAACAAAAGGGGAAACAGTTTGTTGTGTATGACAATCGCAACAAAATTGCTTTAAATAAAAATGGAGATTGTGATAGGGTTGCTAAGGTAAGGGGGAGTTCGAAGGCTAAGCCTAAGAATAACTCTAAACCTGGGTCTTCATCAGTTAAGTCTGAGAAGATTCCAAACAAAGTTCAGAAGCAGGTTTCAAATGAGAAATCTGAAAAGTCAAAAATTAAAACAATTTCAACAAAATCTAAAATAAACTCTGAACGTGTTTGGAAACCCAAATCATTTTCTAAATCAATAGCAATTTCTACTTCAAAACAATCCATTGAAAAACCAATTGATTTTTCAAAAGGAGAATGGATTGATGTTCCGAGGATTGATGACCTTGGACGACCCATCATTGTGAAGGGATGGGTACCTCTCTCGTGCTAATTGTTTAATAAGTGTGCAGATTGTTCCAGACAGACCTATTTGCTATCTTTTGATAGTTGATAGTGGAGCATCTGTATACAAGCTATTTATTGGAGAGGTGAAGGTCAAGGAAGGGATATTGAGGAAGGAAAATAAGATTTCAACAGAGAGGGAAGTATTTGTAGTCTGTTTCCAACCTGTGAAGCCGGAAAAAGTTGCAATCTCATGCAATTGCTCTCAGGTGTTGGACTTCAATAACAGATACGACAAAATGGTTTGCTAATTGAAAGATTTTAATGAGTCTAGTAATCTGAGTGAAAAATGGTTTTTGAAACTAAATGAGTAAACCGCATCGGATATCATTTTATTTTGTTTTTCCTCAAAAAGTTTAAAAATCCAAAAATATGCTTATTTTTAGATTTTTAGGGGGAGAAAATTTCAGAAAAATCAAAATAAAAAAAATAATAATAATAATATATAGAAAATCAAAAATGAGTTTTTCTGGAGAAAAAGAGGAGATGATAGTACATCAGTGGACTGTCAGACTACTCTAAAAATAAAAATGAATTGATAAACATTGAGTAGCCACAACAATTATATATTGGTAGGCTTGAAATCAAAGTTTAAAGTTCAGCATGGTGATATAAACTTAAAACCAATAACTGATAATCATGTGGATCAACGTATCGTTGGCATATGGTCTTAGTACCGAAATTTTGTTTGATAGATTGCCAAAATCAGAGGTTTCGAGTCGTTATATTGAAAGTTATCTGGGGATGGCCTAACTGATCTTTTGCTGTATTGATTTACAGACCTAGATTCAGTCAGGGTATCTTATTAAAGGAGCTAATAAAGCCAAAACCATAAGTTACCGAATGAGGAACTTAACATGTGTGATGATAATCAAAGATTATCTAATGCATCGTATCAATATTATGATGAAAATCATGTATGATATTAGTCCTCACCCTGGTAGAGTGCACAAGTCGCTTTGAAGCATTAATTTGCTGACCTGTCACCACTGTGCCTCATACCTTGTAACTAACGGATAACTTCAGTATAATCACGCGTTACGATGAAGCTTTGTGCAATTCTTGATACGGGAATGTGTCGCAAATACGGGGACCATAGATTACTCAGTATCTAATATTACCATAATGTATCTAAAGTGCTGATCAATGAATGATGATTTTGAGTTTAAGTGGGCAAACATACTGGTAATGGTTGTAGGATGCTCAATGATAAAAACAGAAAATTGATCAAAAAGAGTTATGACTGACTGTTTCAATACTGATATTATCCTCTTAACCGGAAAATTCACAAAAATATGTTGAATTTACTTTTATGTAATTACATTTGAAAATTCAAAAAGATTTTTGGTGTGTTTTAGCATAAACTTTGAAAAATCAAAAAGTTTTGTTTCAATTTTATTTTCGATAACCGATGTTGGGATACTGGATGTGAAGACTCAGATACTTAAAAGTTGAAAAAGATTTCAAATTTTCAAGTTTCTGGTATACATTGACAATGTTTAATAGTTCAGGGGGAGAACTATTGAGGGTCAAAAGGAATGTGAAGAGTACTTCCGAGTTATTTGTCGTGTCTAACGCCGGTTGTAGTTTGTGCAGTTTTTAGTAAATTTTTCTGCAGAATCAAACACAACAGGTGCATTATTCAAGACTCATCGACAAAGAGTGTAACTGAACAAGACCCAAACCTGAACAACAAGATTACCAGAACAACGGAAGCTAGTAAGAGGTTAAAGAAATGACTGAAGAGTGAAGAATTCAAGATTATCGTCTATCTTCATCTTTGAACCAACAAATGACAAAGCCAAGATTTCTTGAGTCTGTCTGAGATTTCGAAGCTTACTGGAGAGATAGACAGGAACTTCGACACAAACGTGCATGAAGATGGAAAGTTTTCAAGTCGTTCAAGATGATGAGATCAAGACTTGAAGAATTGATAACTTTCTGATTTGGTACATCACTAGCTAGGTCCAAGGGGGAGATTGTTAGTGCATTATTCATGTATGTCCCTAGCTAGTGATCCGGTACAGAATGTCGAAGGTTCAGATAATCAGAAAACGACCAAGACTTAAACATGAAGACACATTCGACCAAACAGGAAGGGCGAATGTGGAATAATATAGGTCGAATGTAGGTTGTCTTGGGTCGAAGGTAGAAAAGGTTGATATGAAAGGCTACATTCGCCCAGTAGAAAGGGGCGAATGTGGAAAAGGTTCCACATTCGACCACATGAAAGGGGCGAAGGTGGAAGCTTATAAATAGGGAAAGTTAGTTATTTTGAAGATAGAGTTTTGAGAGTTAGTTATCATTTGAGCTTTTCCCTAGTGTGTGAGTGTGTGTTTTTCTCTGTATTAGGTCTAAGAGTTCAATTGTAAACATCTTGATTTGATCTAATACAAAGATTAAAGTTATGGAAATTGCTCGGTGATTCGTTATCTGTTTTCATCACGTTCGATTACGTTTATTTCTGAATCATTTTGCACGATCGTTGGGGATTCCGCACCCTACGGTTGGTATTCGTGAGATCACGTTTCTTGATTACGATCCAAAACGAATTCTCAATTAAAATGTTTCTGAATGATTAGACAATCAAAATAACAAAAAACATTCGATTACAACGAACGAAAACGTAAAGATCAGTATTTGAATATAAAAATTAGAAAAACAGAGAATTATACTGGGACGATTAATCATACCAAAAACATACGATTTTCAATAAACGCTCGTATTAGTAGTCAAATACTTTCGATTTTGTTTCAATAAGTATGATTAAACATAAAAATTAGGTTAAAAATAAGTTGAAGACGAATGTTGTAAATTTTAGACAGAGGATTTTAAACGCACATTCATATGTTCACACGCATGTTGTAAATTTTAGACGCACCTTTATATTTTAAACGCGCGTTTCATGTGTTAAAAAAAAAGCCCTAAAAACCAACCTCTCACCATCTCCCACTCTCACTTCCAAACAACTCCAACTTTTCTCCACCATCGTCACCTCTTCAAGATCCAGATCACTACTAACCAATCCAAGGTATTTTCTCGATCCTTTACATTTCTCCAAATCCTTCACTCTTTAACCTTTTTTTCACTCATATTTGTGTTTTATTACTCTAAACCACAAGACCAAACAAGTCTTTACGGGTTCTAAACCCTAACGCTGAAGTGCTGAACAAATCAGCTACACTTCACATGAACATCAACGCCGCCAAGGGTTTACAAGATGCTTGTACGGGTTCTGAACCAAACGAACATTTCTTAAAAATTAATAATGAAACCAAACGTTAAATGAAAAGTAAAAATCAATAATAAAACCAAACGCACCTTTGATGTGTGCGTGCGTTTAAATGAAAAGTACTGAGGAGCTCAATGTTAAGCACCGAAAGGTCTCTTGTTTCCTCTCATCTAACTTTGATCTGTATTTATTTTTTTGTCTTTTTAGGTTAATTTGTTCATTTAGGATTTTTGGATAGTGCAGAGCACACACAAAGGCTAAAGACACTTAGCTTACTTTTGTTCAAGTTGGTTGGTGAATCAATGGCGACGATGGCATCAAAATTATTATGGGCATCAGAAGCTGCTTCCTACCTCAAGATCTCTACCTTCAACAAAGCTGATCTGTTATTTTATTATATACGTCGAGTATTTGTGTTGTGATGCAACGATTATTGAAACTGTATCGAATCTATTCATTTGCAGCTTGTGTGGAGGTTTTATCTAGCGATTTTAGAGATCTGAAGCTTTATTTATGGTCTCTTTATTTATTGCTTCAGTTTGGTGGGTACCCAACTGTTAAAACCTCATGCTCTGTTTATTCATCAGTTTCTTAAACAGAGTGTGACAACAAATGGATTTGTGAAACAGATGAGAAAATGGTGATTTTGTGAGGGTGGTACAAAATGGAGATGTGTTGAGTGGGGTTGAAGGTAATGGAGGGTGTAATGGAGGAGAAAAGGTAAAAAGGATGATGAATGAATCTGGCTCTTTCATTATGATAGATTTTACAAAGGTGCGTTTGAATTGTTTATTGATTTTTTTGAACGTGCGTTTGTTTCAAAAGGAAGTAAATATAAAGGTGCGTTTAATACTGGTGTGAGTGCATTTAATGTTTTGTACGTGCGTTTATTTAGCAATGGATGTGCGTTTAAATATGTCTCTTCTTCTTCATCATACCATTACTGATAATAAAAAATTCTACCATCTACATCTTTGTATCAGTACAATACATCCACGATTCTTGGTTTATTAACTAACAACATATAATCAAAAGATGAAAAACTAAATCAATCATATGATCATCAATCGTAATCAAACGTTAAAAAAATTGATGATCGACTGAAAAACTGAGCATCATTGTAATCGTATAACGAAAATTCAGATTTGAAAATAAAAAATGTAATTATGAAATCGAAACCGTATATAGAACGTGATTTACGTAGATTAGTTATATGTATAATGTCTGATTTGCCCTTGAATTTGACTGCAATTGAGTTTAATTACGTTAATCATAGTTTGGTTAAATTGACAGGTGGCAAAATATAGTGGCTTCCTACACTTCTCACGCTAAGGATACTTTGTATCCTATACTTTCTCTTGTTAAATTGTGGGGAGATCACGGTTTGCTTGGAAAAATAAAAGAGGATTCTGAGAATCACTTCCCAAAATTATGAATGGAGTGGATTTAAAAAAAAGGTTTTTGTTATTAAATCTCATTAAATGTGTTTTATTTTAAAAAAGAAAAAAAGAAGAAAAAACTAAGATGGTGTCATGTGTCCTAATAAGAGGAGCCAAAAAATTAAAGTAGGGAGAATGAAGTAACATGTGGCATGAGAGAGTTTTGTTTATTAGGTGTTATAAATTTGTTTATTTATTTATTTTTGTTATTACTACAAACGAATATGAAAGCACACGAGGGTATAACACCCGTAAGGTTTCAAAAACATTCTTAAATCCATTGGGATACATATTTACAAAAAGAATAGCTTTTATTTTATTCCTCCGCTCATATTATGAGAAATGTTGCAACGTCAAAACAAATCAATGAGTTACGACGTTGAGATCTGTATGTCAGTTTAAAAAAAATATTTTGGCAAACAAACCTAAAGTACAAAGGTTTAATAAAAACTTAAAATCTTCACCATGGATACAATTGCATGAGTATAAAACCCAAAAGGAAAAAAATAACATTTACATAACGTTTAGAACTACAACCTTTTTTGAAAAATCATAGATCGTGAAATAGTAATTTTGATATTAAAGATACGTTATTTCCTTTCAAATTATAATTATAAAACTTAATATATAAATTCATAAAACAATTAAGTTTTACATAACGTTTAGAACTACAACCTTTTTAGAAACAATTAAGTTTTACATACGTTATTTCCTTGAACTGCCTTTCCACCTCCTCCCTCCACCTCCACCTCCACCTCCGTCTCTGTGAAACACCACCTCCGACTGCCCTTGCCTCAGCCTCCCTCCTCTTTCACTCTGAAACACCACCTACGTCTCCCTCTCTCCCTCAAACCCAACTGTAACGGTGTTTTGGATTTCAAAATCGGAACCGGGATCCATTCGACCTCTTTCGTCTCCATTCGACCCTTTCCTTCGACTAGTCTCCTCCATTCGACCCTTTCCTTCCTCCGTTTGACATGTCTCTTCCATTCGACCCTATCTGATTGTTCTCCATTTGACCCCTGTTGAGTTTTGCCTCCTTCTACACAGAGTTTTGTCTCTTTTGACCCGGTCTCAGATACGGATCCTATGATGAATAAACAGGCATGATATATTATTATATACTATCTAATATATTAATTGTAATATTAATTATCTATTTATTATTATCTAATTATCTATCTATTATCTACCTTTTATTAATATTTAGTATTTCTTATTTATATATTAACAAAATGATAATGATAATAGTATTACCTATAATAATAATTATTAAAATAATAATACATTTAACTCCCCCAATTTCGGCTCAACCAAGTTTCTTGACTCACTCGCCCTTGCTGTGGAGTTCATAAACGTGCGCAGCCAAAAACAATGCTTTCTTCTCGAAGGCGTCGTCAGCATTCAAGTATTGTGGCCGGTCCTTGCATTGCTGATGCAACACAGCCGTGTCCTTTTAAATTTTTTCACTCGTGCAAATTTGGTATTTCAAGCAGCGCCCGGCTACTTGCCCACCTAAAACGCGACCACTTAGTGTGAGATGATGGAACGGATGTTATGCGAAGTGCAATTTCTGAGGATCCAGACCTTTTTGGAGAGTTAGGGGGAGCCTTGAGGGGTATTAATCAGTTGTTGTGCTCGCGGTGCATGCCTATGCATGCTCTCAGCAGGGGCTGTCATCACGAAGACAGTGTCGTGAAGTTCTCCCAGGCTACCAATAGTGTCGATGACTTCATTGTGGGGATCCCTAAGCCCTGCCCACCAGTATCCAAAAATGTTCCTACTCATGAGCGTGGTGGGAGGGTAGCTATAGATATTAGCCTTCTGGAATAACTTTTCGCTATGCCAATAGCGACTGTCAAAAACATTCCGTCTTCCTGTCGGATGGCGTTAGCCCAGGCGTTAACGGTGACCCTGCGTAGAGTTATGGCTGCCCCTGGATCTATTCAGGCATGGTTAAGTTGTTGTTGTTGTTGCCTCGTTACACCCTACGTGTTATACGACCGTCCTCTAGGTAAGAGCGGCGGTCTGGGAACCCCAAGTCCTTACAAAGCAGCAGTATCATGCGGGCTTTAGCTATTTGGAAAGACGGGGCTGGAAAAGAGGAACTCGTCGTCCAACTTCTTAACCAATTCGATGAAGGGTTAGTTAGGGCGTCCAGCGCCCGGCCTGACTCAGATAACAGGGCCAATATAAAGCAGTGTCTGCGGAAGGTTGCCATTGGCCATTTCATGGCCACAATTAAGGTTTTATGTTCCTCCGGGGTTGCCCTAGTTGGGGATTCCACCTTAAAGGCCCTGATCGATAAACACCCCATCACCAAACCCCCTACATTGCCTAATGCCTCACCATCTAAGGATGCTCTTCAGGTTGATCCTGATTGTGTGTTAGGGAGTATCAAATCCTTCCCTAAGGGGAGTTTGTGTGGGAGGGATGGCCTCAGAGCTCAACATATTTTAGATGCCCTTTTGTAGACAAGGGGCCTCGCCACCCTCTTATTTACTTTTGGCAATCACTGAAATGGTTAACATTTTGTTAGGGGGCTTTGCCCAAAAGTTCTTGCGGAGTTTATTGTATATGCCCCCTTAACACCATTGTTCAAGCCCGATAACGAAATTAGGCCTATTGTTGTTGGGGCCATTTGGAGAAGGTTAGTCTCTAAAGTCGCGATGCGTAAGGTTGGGAAATAGATGGCGGGGTCCCCAATGGGGCAGAGGCTATTCTACACATCGCGAATAGGTTTTTGATTGTGTTCCATGATGACGGATCCCTAGCCATGCTCACGATCGACTTTTCGAACGCCTTCAACTTGGTTGACAGGACGATTCTCCTGCGGGAAGTGAGCGTCCGATGCCTATCCATCTACCCTTGGGTTCAGTTCATATATGCCCAACCTGCTAGGCTTTATGTGGAGGATTCTTGTATTGGGGCCTCCACTGGGGTCCAGCAGCAGACCCATTGGGGCCACTTCTCTTCGCTTTTGTTCTACACCCATAGGTCCGTCGACTAGAAGAGTGTTGCTCCCTCCTGTTTCATGCTTGGTACCTCGATAATGGCACTATTATGGGAGAGGCCAGGGAAGTGGCTAAGGCTTTTGATATTATCCGAGCTGAGGGGCCGAATCTAAGGCTTACGCTTAATATTAAAAAATGTAAAATTTTTTGGCCATCGTGCAATGGGGAAAAAGTGAAGCCTGGTTTATTTCCTAGCGATATCGGGAGACTAGAGGGAAGTGTGAAGCTCCTGGGGGTGCTGTTAGTCGGGACGGGGAATATATTAGATCCTTGGGTGCTAAAAGGGCCCGCCGGGCAGTGGATCTGATGGTTTCTCTGCAAAAATTGGGGGACCCCGAAAGTGAACTTTTGCTGCTCCGTTCTTGTATGGGTGTTGCTAAACTGTTGTTTGGCCTTCGGACATGTCAACCAGCCTTTGCTGATGAGGCCGTATCCATTTTCGACAAAGGGCTTCATGAAGCGGTCGAAGATATTGTAGTTTGTGGGGGGCGTTCTTTGGGGATCTTCAATGGCGGTTAGCATCTCTACCGATACGATTGGGAGGTCTTGGCCTGTGTTCGGCAGAGGACGTGTCTTCATATGCTTTTGTGGCCTCTAGAGTGCAGTCCTAGAGACTGCAAAACCACATCTTACGAAACAGTATGATAGTGGGGATGGACTTGGATTATGAGCTTGCTTTGGACATCGTTCGCAGCTCTGTTCCTGATTTAGATTTGGGTGGTTTTATGGATAAGGACACCGCCCCTAGCAAACCTCAAAAGTTCTTGGTGAGTGCGTTTAACTGTAAAAGCCTTCAGACTATGGGAGAGAAGTTTGCCATGACTTCGCGTCAGAAAGCGGTGTTTGAATGCCTCAAAGTAGCACATGCTCAAGATTTCTTGGCTATCCTTCCTATTGGGGGGCTCGGGCAACACATGTCAGCTGTTGAATACCGGGTCATCCTTAAATACAGGCTCATGATTCCCATGTTCCCAGTTGATAAGCCGTGTCTGGTTTGCAAAAAAACATGTTTAGATAAATTTGGGGAACATGCCCTTCACTGTAAGGAGCTGCCCGGATCTAAATACAGACATGATCTGGTCAGGGATGTTTTATGGGACGTCTTGCAAAGTGCAGGGATTTCGGCTAGGAAAGAAGCCCCAGTTAACTTTTTGACTGACCCCCTAGAAGTGCAGGTCTACCCTAAGGCCAACAGATGTCCTCGTGTTCGGTTGGGCAAAAATTGACGTGTTTCCGTACATAATTAGTATATCTAATTAACTATAATTAAGTGCAATTTTAAATTAGTTATATTAATTTGGCCTTTAGAGAATAGCAAATTCCCCATATGATGCATAGGAATGCATTTGTTTAATTAAAAGCACAACGTGCGAATAAACTTGTCCAGAACGAACGTTGGTGATTACCCGGTTACAATTAATTAACCGAAAACGATCCTGGACACCCAGGATCTAAAATAAAGGTTATTTTCATGAAATATTATGTGTTTTGGAACTCCAAAACTATAAATGAAAAGTTAAAACAAAAATCTCCCGATAACAAATAAAGTTTGTGTATCGCACCCAATACGCGTATAACTTGTATTTTCACCCAACAAAAGTCTAAATAACTTACCAACACTTAAACTAGGCTATATTTAAGAGTAGTTGAGGCTTATTTAATTGTCCGGAATATTGGGTTATTAAAACCGAACTAAACCGCACTTAAAAATGTATTTTAAATAACATGTTTAAAAAAATATGTGTGGTACCCACCCCCCACACCACATGGACGGCAAGAGATATCTCCCACCATACTTCAAATCTTTTTTTTTTTTTTTTTTGTTTCCTACAACCAACAATCTCATGATGAGATTATGGGTATCGAATATGAAATAAAGAAATAGATATTGTACTTCGTGATCAAATAAAATCTCCAACATCTTTCCTACACACTTCACTACTCAAAACATCCTCTTTTTCCCTTCCCTTGCAAACTCACGGCCACACCCCACCATATATATCACAAATCCCATTTCTAACTCAATAACCACTAAAAACATGCTTAGAACTCTATGTTTAAGTATTTCATCAAGCTTGGAGCATAACCATCTTGGAAGAGCACACTAAACCCCATCCAAAATCATGTGTTTTTGTGAATCTTCCCTAGCCTTGTGCTAGTAGTAAGTCTCTTCATCTTGCTTTTGTTCTTGAAAGTTTTTATTTTTGGTGTTGTAAAAGCAAGTTGTATATAAGGGTTTAAATATGGCTTTAACCATAAGAAATGTGTGTTTTATAAACAAAAATTGATGATCTAAAAATGATATATGGGTCGTAGGTTTTGTTGGTGATGTTGTTATTGTCTTTGTAAGTTACAAAAGTTCACGTAAACTAGTAAAAATGATGATCTAAGACATGTTAGTAAATGCAACTTGAGTACACTTAAAAGAGGTTTGGATCATCATAAAATGATCATCTAAAACTTAATATAAGGTTAATCTTGTTAAGAAATGGAAAATATAAAAGCTACATAATCAAAGTTTACTAACTTTGAAATACAAGTTGGATTTATTGGACTTAATACACATAAATACACCTATGATTATCCTTAATATCGTCATTATGGACTATTAAAAGTGTTGGAACACTAATACACACCATAGTGAAAAAAGTTGACATAATAAAGTTTACTAGTATAGTAAGAACTTGTCATTCTTGAAAGAATAAGGATAAAAATATAACTTTAAAGTTAAGGATATTATTTGATAACTTTAAAAGTTAAAAGGTGTAAAAATGTCATTTTAGAAACTTAAGTCTAAAAATGTGACATTGTGAAGTTTGGTGTTAAAAATGGAAAGTTGTATAAACAAGGGTTGTTAATGAAAGTATTTTCAAGACTTACAAAAAGGTTGTATTTTTATAATAAGTGTTATTTTTTTATAAAATGGAATTTTATTTAAAAAATATATAAATTATCAATGATGTTGAGAAAAATAAAAACTAAATTTTTTATTACGAAATTGGTAATTTTAAAGACTTGGTGAAGTTTTGTAAAAATAAGCATTTTTATATCTATGGGAATATAAAAATGTTGGAGCATTTTAATGTTGAAAAATAACCAAGTCTTGGTATCTAAAAGTCTTGAGATATACAAATGTTGTATTAGAAATTTCCAAAGTAAAATATGTAGAAATTAATAGTGATTAATTTCATGGAAAACATATTGTTGGAAAGAATAACAAACTATATATGTTGCAAAGTAGGAAAAATGATACTACGACGAGAAGTAATCCTTCCTACAAAAGCGTATATGCACAACTTATATTAAATGTAATGTGAAAAATATATAAGTTGACTAATCGGACATGAACATGTTGTATTACGACTAGTTATCGGACAAAAATTCAAATTAGACGAATAAGTATGTATCAAATTAGACGAATAAGTATGTATCGTATAACTTCCTACAAGATACGTATATATGTTATTGCGTCTATTGTGGGCATGAAAATATATATTTTATGAACTAAAATATATGGGTGAAAAGTGTACAACACTTTCCTAAGTGTTGGGAAAGTATTAATGGGAGAATTAACGTTAAATAATCTATAACGATTACACGTTTAAAACTAAGTTAAGCATGCAAACTTAACAAAGTAAAATATGTTGTCGAATCGGCAAGATCCTAGTATAATTATTTAATGGGAAAATAATTATACGATAAAGTGAGTCTAGTCGAAGGTTGTAAAATGTAATATCGAATCGACAAGATCCTAGTATATTTATTTAATGGGAAAATAAATATATGGAAAGGTGAGTCGAGTCGAATGTGGGAAAATGAAATCTTGATCGACAAGATCCTAGTATAACTACTTAATGGGAAAGTAATTATATGGTAAAGTGAGTCGAGTCGGAGATAATTTTATCCAAATTAGTTAATATATATTGAATAATATGATCATGACGTGATTAAATCGGGCAATGATATTGGTTCGCGGCGACGAACCTAACTAACTTTGAAGATAATGTTAAATGATTATTAAATATAAGTTACGTGAAACTTATAACAAGGGTAATCCATCACCAACGGACCTAGGACATATGTTTAATTAAACGGGGAAATATACGTAAATAGTGGTGTTGGGAGTTGGGTGTACAACTTGCCGGAAAACACGCGCTATAGACTTAGTGACTTATACGCACTAGGACGTTCGTAGGTGCTTGACCTCGGACTTGCTATTCTCTGCTATTTGATTGCACGCTGTACTTCAGGTGAGTTTCACGACCCCTCTTTACTGTTTGTTTGGGGGAAAGATATGTTTGTCAAATGTTGTCACATGTTGAAATGTTTTCAAATGATAAAATGTGATAAGTGGCATGATGAGTACTTGAGTTTGTTGTTCGCCACTCGGGGTTGAGTCCTCACTACTGTAACAATTTATTCGTGGGTATGTGTGAAATCGAAACCGAAGGAATATTTGGATAGTACTATTGGTGCCTGACAAGGCCCACCCCTAATCGATAGCGTCGATTATGCAACTGTGTATGCCTGGGGTGCACGTATTCTGAACTAAGTTGTTATTTCCGAGAAACAACTTCTGCTTGCGGGTCATAATCATTAGTCTTGGTTTGGTTATGGGCTTAAGGGATTGCTCGTCATAGTTTTGTAGGAGCTAGCTACTCCTTACAAAGGCCACAAATTGTGCTTGTTCCGCACATGTTGTAAAAAATGTTGTTGTTATGGAACTAAAACCTGTGAACTCACCAATATTTTATATATTGACGTCTTTTTAAACATATCTTTCAGGTAACTAAGTGCTGAACAGGTATGCGGCTAGTACGGTGGAAATTTGGGATGTCGGACACTGGTTGGGGGTTTCATCTATTGTTACCATCGGGTTGGGACATAAACGAAAACTCCACACATTGAAACTTTATGTTTGTTGTTTTATGTAATGTTTGAAACAAGGTACTTCCTTTTGACATCTTAATAAATTGATCTTTTCCAATTAAATATAGGTTGTGTTAATCTTGACTTTGATATGCTTTCGAGCGTTGCGCCACGTGTTTCTTCCATTGGCGTGGTGTGACAGCACAAGGCAAATATGCGTGTGTTGATCTCACAGGGGTGTCTCCGTTGGTGGGACTTCGAGATTCGGGGTTTGTGGCAGGGCAAGCAGCCTTGAGAGCAGAATCCCAGAAAGTTGTCAAATATGAAGCTGCCTGTCTAGATAACCAACACGTTTTTGTGCCATTTGCTTTTAACACATTTGGAGGTTTAGCATCGAGGCAATCCGGTTCTTAAAAAGAGTTCAAAAGGTGGTGCAAGATAATTCTCCAATGACGAAGGACCTAAGTTTTATTTTAAATAGAGTAGGTTTTTCTATTCAAAAGGAGGTAGCGGCACAACTTGTGGCCCGTTTACCCGCATCCCGCTTGTAAAAGTTATGATAAAAGCTTAGAATGTAAAAAGTATTACATAAGATAATGCTTACTTTATATTCACATATTATGAAAAAAAATAAGTTTTCATTTATTTTTTAATAATAATCGGTCAAATGTTATAATACCTTACCAAGAATAGTAGTAACCTAAATGTTTACATAAGATCATATCTTGTGAGTTGTTATGGCTTATGAAGTTTTCAGTATTCAAGTTCATTACCCGTTTTCATAATCCTTGTGAATTTCATGCTTCAAATAATTTAGTTCAAATCATTATTATAAATAGAAAGATTAAATACAATCATTTATAACTTAATAAACCCCAAATCAATAAACTTATCTAGTTCCATAATCCAAATTTAGAAAATGAATTTAAGTTTAAGGTTGGTTTGTTTCTTAATGTTACTTCAGATTCACAAGTCCTTGTAATCACTACCTCTTTGATAATTTGCTTCATGTTGATAATGAAACTATCATCTCATCTACGTTTCTATTAGTTCTTTCACATTCGTATTGTTCAGGATTGCTATTAGTGTCCAATAACAAGTACAACTAAATGGTAACTGTCTATGAAGTTATGTACTAAGTAATTACACACGTATGCTCAACTCATAATTGCCATAGTTTGATATAAGATGTGCAATTGAATTCATGCCCCGCATAATGTCATTTTTTAATTATGATTAAAAGTTATTTCATCATGTAACTTGTTTCGTACTGGATTTGACGGGCTAATTTTACTTTTTTAAACAAATGGTATATCTTTTTCCACAATAACGTCCTTTTTTGTCACTTTATCTACTATCTACAACACATCTTTTTGCACTTAGTTATCGTATGTTCATTAATAAATATCACATAATCACTTGATTCACTTCTAAAATACATATCCAAGCACCCTACTTACCCTCTTGTTCATCTTTGTACAACTTAAACTAATAAAAAAAATCACATAGCTAGTTGAAATAGAGAAACTCGTACCACATTAAACCAGCAGCAGTGAATAAGATTGTTGGGATGCTTTTGTGCAAATGTGATGGTCGACTTGATGCTTTTAACACAACCTATGCATTAAAAATATCAACTCCAAATTCACAATAATTCTTAAACTACATTTACGCTGAGTAGAGATGAAATCAACCCATTTAATTCTTGTAACATTAAGACTGCCATTAACACGTCCTTCATGAATAAACCCACAAATTGATTCATGAATCCGGCCGCCCAATCTCGGATTTGAAAAGCAACAGTAGCTACAACTATTCTCGTATGGATGCCACTCCTCAGTGGTGCGGTTGAATTTTGGTTTGCAATAACGCAGAGACAGTACATACATACATATATATATATATATGTATATGAAAATAAGAGATGACGAAGACGGTTACGGCTGGTCATAGAGCTGACCGTGATGAAGGTGGTGTGGGAGTGATGAAATGAAAGCAAATGGTAGTGATCAAATACAAAAGGGCTTTCACGGTGGCGGCAGAAATTATATGATCTTTTGTTTCTGTTGCCGACTTGTGAAATGAAAGCATAATAATCCTGATTATAAAAATGCATGTGCGTTAGTTACAAATTGTGAATGGCATTGATTCAACCATCGTTAATAATAATCGTAGGTTACGAAGATGTAAAGTCACGAAGGTTGTTTAAATATAATCGAGGGCTACAAAAAACGTAAAGTTAGATGATGGAACACCTTCCGGTCCTTTTCTCCTAATACATTCATTGATGATAATTAATGCAGTTGTCATAAATAATAGTTCATTAAATATGTTTCAAAGATAAAAGCTTTTTTTTTTTTTTTTGAACGGCCAACCAAACTTTTATTCCCGACATACTAGCAAGACGCTAGCACAACATGATTACAAACCGAGCATAATTATCCGAAACATGTACAGCAACAAAAAAGATACAGCCCCAAAAGAAACAAAAAAACACTCGTACACTACAGCCGTAATCCAGGTTTGCCCATCTTGCACGTATCGAATCTTCGCCAAGCTTCCCACGTCATGTTACCCATAGACGCCCGATGCCTAATCCACAGGAAACTCATTACCTTTATCTCTTCAAGAATCGTCTGAACCGAAGGCTCTTTATGGCTGAAAACGACTTCATTTCTGGCACGCCAAACGCTCCAGAACACAGTTAATACCACCGCGTACAAAGTCTCTCTTTGCCGATGTCCGGACATAGTCGACTTATGAATCGCCAACAGGTCACTGACATGAAAAATCAATTGCGATGGTAGTTTACACCACCTCCAAACCTGTTGCCACACTTCGGAAACAAATGGACATCCCGTGAATACATGTTCGGTACTCTCAGTTTGCAGGTGACAAAAGTTGCATAAGTCATTAACAATTGGTATGTTCCTCCTTTGTAGAGCAGCCGCTGTAGGGAGACGATCAAGATTCGCTCTCCACGCCACCACACATACCTTTTTTGGGACCCAACGTGACCACTCGAAGGTTGGTTGCTGCTGAAACTGTCTGCATTCGGAAATAAGTATCTTTACTGTGCTGACAGAGAAGCCACACAACCCATTAGGGGTGAAAACCCATCTATCCATTGACCCGTTAAGTGCCACGTCGCCCAGCAGCACCATCAATTCAGTTAGCTCTGCAGACTCAACAGCGGACAAACCTGCTTGCCTCCAGTTCCACGTGAATCCAATTCCCGAAGGCCCCATCCTTACCCGGTCAGCAACAGAACAGCGATGGTTTCTTTCCAGAGCAAATAAGGAGGGAAACGCTGAGGATAACAGTTCATCGCCAATCCAATAGTCAAGCCAGAACATAACATTAGATCCGCATCCAGTTCTCCCTTTGAACCAAAGCCGAGTATCGACGTTTAAGCTCTCCAGGATCCCCGGGACAGCAGCAATTTGCTTCCATGGGCCGCTAATGGACAGCTTAGCAGGTATTTTATTCCAGGCCCTAGACCCCCAATGAATAGCCCAAATTACCTTTCGCCACATTCCGGAGATGTCAACTTTAAACCTCCACCACCATTTAGTCAAAAGACTAAGATTGGCATCTCTAAGCGATCCGAGGCCTGCTCCACCGTACTCCGTTGGGGCAATAACGTTTTCCCAGGCAATCCAACTCATTCTATCCGCATCGTTGTTACCACCCCAGAAAAAAATCCTTCGAATTCTTTCCAAACTTTTGATCACTTGTAACGGCGCCCGGAATAGGGAAAAGTAATAAAGCGGCAAGGAATTGAGTACCGATTTTAGAAGCGTAATCCTGCCCCCATAAGATAGTGTCTTGGACTTCCATAAGGAAAGTCGATCTTTAAACTTGTCAATGATCGGGCTCCAATTACGGACGAGATTCATGTTTGCGCCAATTGGGATACCAAGATGAAAGAACGGAAGAGAACCCGCACTGCAGCCAAGAATAGTTGCCATGGCTTGCACCTCACCATCACTAACTCCCACTCCATAGACACAACACTTCCGGAGGTTTATCTTCAAACCGGAAATAAGGAAAAAACAACGGAGCAGTCTCTTAATGTTACTCGCATTAAAAGCGGACCAATCACCACAGAAAACAACATCGTCTGCATATATGAAATGTGATAAGATTGGCCCGTTGCCATTTAGCCGCAAACCGTGAAAAACACCTAAGGATACCGCCCGATTCATAATACAAGTAAGCGCTTCCATAGCAAGGATGAAGAGAAACGGGGAAATAGGATCTCCTTGCCGAAGACCCCGGTGACAATCGAACTCGTACGTTGGTGACCCGTTTACAAGAACCGAGGATCGGGCGTTCTTGACAATCGACATAATCCAACCCCTCCACTTACTTGAGAAATTCATTTGGTGCAACATGTCTTCCAGAAAGTCCCAATTAAGCGAATCGTATGCTTTTTCGATGTCGACTTTAAAAAACATACCTTGCAATTTATTCTTCTTCATGCACGCGATAGTCTCGTTTAGCATAATGGGACCGTCCAGGATATTTCTGTTGCCAAGGAAGGCCGTTTGTTCGTCCGAAATAAGCTTTGGCATAACCGATTTCAAGCGAGCGACAAGGACTTTTGACAACACCTTGTTAATACAGCCTACCAAGCTGATCGGTCGGTAATCCGCAAACGAAACTTGGTCTTTCCTTTTTGGTATGAGTGCAATAAACGCAGCAAAGCATCCGTTAGAAATCTGGCCTGTATCATAAAACGATTGGAATAAGCGAAAAAAATCTAATTTAACACCTTCCCAAAAGAATTTAATAAATTTGAAATTGAATCCGTCTGGGCCCGGTGCTTTGTCCCCGTCACACTCCCAAACCGCGCTCTTAATCTCCTCCATAGAGAATGGTTCTTCAAGTCTAAGGCTGTCTTCATCAGAGATCTTATTAATTCCCGGGCAAACAAAATCTGGCCTGTGGCTGGTAGTTTCCATGAATTTTGAAGCGAAAAACTCCACAGCCTTCTCTTTAATAACAATCGGGTCAGCCACCCATTCGTCCCCCACTTTTACCCCGTGTATTCGGTTACTAGCCGTGTTAATCCGCATGACATTGTGGAAATACTTTGAGTTTTCGTCGCCATCAATGGCCCATCTTGTTCGAGATTTTTGCTTAGCATCCAAACATTTTAGCCTATCAAACTCGAGCAGGTCCTTCTTGGCAGCAAGGCGGAGGTCGATTTCACTCGGATTTAGCGACCGAGTTTCACCAATTCTGTCAATCGACTCAATAATCTTTCGGCATTCAATACTCCTGTTTTCCGTTTTCGCCCTTTCCGCTGCAATCCACAACCGAATTCTACCCTTGAGCCACTTCAATTTCGCCGCTAATGCCAGATCTGCGGGACCATCAAAAACAAATTTATCACAAATGAAGTTAACATATTCGGCGAACCCGGGTAATTCGAGCCAGGAGTTGAAAAATCTGAAGGGTGTATGACCAAAATCCGAAGCTTTAACAGTGAACAGGAGAGGACGATGGTCCGAGCGAAAGCTAGTCAGGGCAGTCAGCTTGGCCCCTGGCCAACGGTCAAGAAAATTTCGGCAGACAAAAACACGGTCTAACTTGCTAAGTTTCTCCCCTGCCCCCAAATAAGTGAAACGATGCCCACCCATGTTGTATTCGAACAAATCGGCATCCCGAATAAATTCGTTGAACACAGCAGCGTATTGAGGAATGAATTCAGAGTTCATCCTTTCGTCCGGAGTGCGAACTTCATTGAAATCACCCAACATGACCCAAAGCCCCGGTAGTTGTTGTCTGAATTGAAGCAACTGAACCCAAAATTCCCTTCTGCGAACTGGATCGTTTGGTGCGTGTATATTGGCAATATTAACAACCGCATTGTGATGAGTCAGAGTACCAGTAACAACTAAGCAATGCCTCGTCTTTATAAGATTAGTCATACTAAAACATGAAGGATCCCACCAACATATTAAACCGCCCGCAATACCTTCCGAGTTAACCACAGCAGCCTCGAACCTCGAAACCCCCCAAAATTGTGAAAGGAACCAGCTTGTTGGATCCGCAATTTTCGCCTCCTGTATAGCAACAAAATCGACACCGTACGAAGACCTCAGTCCCTTAACCCACCCGGCTTTACCAACACCACGTGCACCCCGAACATTAAGTGATAGACAATTCATGAAGACCCCTCGGAGACCAGCTCCGAGACGACTTCATTTGCAACTAGGCCAACACAATTGCTCAAATTAAAACCAACCATACCTCCGACTTGGCACGTAGCATCGACTTCCCTGTTAATACCTTCGGCCTCCAACTGAACTTCATCAGGTACCTGGTTATCCGGTTCACGATCCTGGTTCATGTTACACGGGATACCTGAATCTGGTGAGGTTATAGGGTTCGTATGAAACAAAGGTCCGGTGGGAGGTACACCCAACATAGGTAATTTCCGATTGTTATCAGCAATCTCATCAGCAGAGGATGGGGTTAAAATGACTCTGGGCCTTTTCCTGTTAATGGTGGAATCCAAATTAGTGGGCCGGCCCAAGTTAACGTTTGGAGTGGGCTGGTCTAAGTTCTCAGTAGGGGCGGACTGGTCCAAGACCACATGTGGGACCCCGTCTTGCAAGGGAATTGGGGGATCCGAATCGTCTCCAATAATTGTGTTTGCTGCAATTAATGCAAGGTTGACATCCCCATGCACGTTGCCCGAACCGTCCAGGGACCTTTCATCTTCGCCGGAAAAAACCTCCCGATCATTATTTTCCGACCAGTCATCATCGTCCGAATCCACATCGCTGTCCGACTCATCTCTAATTTCACCTTCTTCTACATCTTCATCAGCAGAGGAGTCATCCGGAGATTCAAATTCCGGTACCCAAGAGGTACATTCTTCAACGACCCAAACATTATATTCTCTGCCTTTCCAGGACACCGAAATAACCTCGTCAATTCTGGACAGCTTATTTGAAAGAACATAAACAAACCCAGCAGAATTATCCATGGACAGCCATGAAAATTCCGAAGGCCAAACAACCGAGCCGAAGAGCCTCCCCACCTTATCAAAACAATCACTGTCTCGTAAGCAGACCGGCATACCGACCACTTTGAGCAAAGCGATTCTATCCACATCTATATCTTGTCCTACCCATGGTCGGACAGAAACAAGACATTCCTTCCACAATTCTTCCCGGTTATTAATGAACACCTCGACCTCCTTCCTATCCCTGAAGGTAACAAGAACAGTAAGACCTCCAAGGTATGAGACAGCCACCTCCGAGTAACCACCGGAGCGCAGAAGCTTCTTGATCTCGTGTAGTTTACCCATATCTTTTGCAACCCCCACCACCGCCCTACCCATACAGTGTTTAGGGTACATCGCCCCCAAGTCCTCAAAAGACAACTTCTTTTTGGATGACACGCCATGGCGGTTTCTATTCCAGTCATACTCCGCAAACGCCGGACCCGGGGCAAAGGATTTGGGTGGGGCTTCCTCCTCCCTGACACCCTTCCCTTTTGTTGTATCATTCTTCTCTCTAGCATCTTCATTGTCATAGTTTATTCTACGATGAAACCTGTCAAACATGGCCAAAGCCACAGCGACTCTACTACCCATAATGGTGATATTGTTCAACGATGGAAGCAGCAGCCTGGGGTTCCTTATTCTCTCGCACCTGACGAACCCGAACACACTTCCTTTTGCACTCTTCCGTCTTGGTACCCAGGCATCAATGACATTGACATGGGGTTGAAACGCGTCACGTAGTTGAAGGCCCGTAGTTCTGTCCGAAATGTTGGTGATGAAGAAGGTTGTCGTTGTTGCTGGATCATCGTCTTTCTTAGCTCTCCCGTTCGCTCCCGACCTTTCGTCTCTCATTGTCTTTTTCCAACTCAAACAGTAACTTTTAACTAATATTTTTTTCAAAGATAAAGCTAAAAGACTATTTTATCCATCTAGAACTCTTTATACAGTAGTAAGTATAGATATAGATTTAGGACACACCGTGTCATGTAGCTCAAGGGATACTAGTCGTCAACTCATTGATATGAACATATGATCACATAAAACTTTTTATGATACCAATACTTTTATAATGTAAGTGATGATTTACTCACATCGATTAGACATTCTAGATGGGGGTATAACCCTCACATCTTGTAGGCCCAACCCCAAGGGGGTGGGTTGCCGACTGCTCGGGTGGCTCGAAGTGTTTTAAAAAGTTTATATATGTATATTAAATTATATATTTTTGAGATTTCTCGGATACGACTCTGATTATGTAGTGTCTAGCATTACGACACAAGTAAAAGTTGATGCTTCGTAATGCATAAGTAATCGTTTTAAGACTGCTATCGCGGTTTACGTGTACACACGGAAAATAATTATCTCATATAACATTTTAATATTTTTGTAATTATAATTAAATTTTATTTATGTGTATTTTTTGAACCACTAAGGTATGTTTGGCAAAACCAACTAGCTGGTGTTGGTGGCTGGTAGCTGTTAATTGGTGGCTGAAAGCTGGTACCTTGTAGCTGTAGCTGGAAGTTGGTAACTATAGCTTTTTAAATATATTTTGGTGTTTGACATAGTAGCCGAAGCTTTTAATAAAATGTATACAATTACCAAAATAGGCATTAACTAAAAGCTTGTATGCATGTTTTTATTTTATTTTTTTAGGATAGAATGGGTATTTGTGTCACTTACTCATTAAAAGCTTGTAGATAGTTGGAGGTTTTTTTTTTTCTTAAATGCTATTACTAGTAGCTTTTCAATACAGAGCTTTTTCTCATAACCTAAAAGTTTGAAGATCCTTCAATCAAATAAGGCTTTTTATTTAGTAGGAGTTTTTTTTTTTCTAAAAGCTTGAAACTTGAAGCTCTTAAAAGCTCCTTACCAAACATACCCTAAATGTCTTATTGAAGTTGCTTTATTTTTAAATCCACCAAAGCACGATTTCATCTATATCTAAATCTATATCTATATATATAATAAACCATAGCTATTTATCCCACATAGCACTTAAAGAGGACAACCTCCCCGTTGAGTGTGTCATGTGGCATAAAATGTGATTATATTTTTGCATTATATTAGTTGTTTTAATTTATAGAAATTATTGAAGTAATATTACGATATAGTTAAATAATATTTGTAATATAGAAACATATCTTCAAAAGTTTAACCGAATAAAAGGAATAACCTCAGCAAAGATAATATATAACAAAAGTTGGTAGATATTCATCCCTTCATTTAAAACCAAAATATATCTTTAACTTTTTTTAAGAGATATCTACTAAATTAAAATAAAGACTTATTGTTTTGTTTACTCTACTAATATCATAAATATAGGCTTACCATCAACTTCATAAATCACAAAATAAAAAAAAATGTATTCAGTAACCTCAACATTAGCAACATGTATTCTGAAAACCTTTTTCTTTACATTAATGTTTATTCATTACTTTTCTTTATTCCAATGTAATAATTGACAATGTTTATCCAATATGTATGTAGAAGTTAATAAATGTTTAAAGGTGTGAAAATAATTATTAATCGACCCTGAAGGTTTACGTTGTCGTGTCTAGTTGTTAGTGAGTTGGTTTGGGGTTAGTATGGATAGTATTGAGAAGGTCAATGAGATTGGTGATTCGGATAATGTTACTGTTGGGGAAGTTTATTACATACCTTTAAACTCTGGTAGGTTATATAAGATTAGTTATTGATTAATTGCAGAGTTGCTTCTACTGTCACTTTTATGCATTTTTTAACCTTTATGATATGTGTTAATATTAGAGTTACATATTGTTTTAGCTTAGGTATTGAATATTGATATTAAAGTTATGTCTTTATTTCGCCTTTTTGATAGGTGTTAATATTAGTGTTATACATTGTTTTAGGTTAGGTATCAATATCAATATGTTAGAGTTGTACATTTTTTTGCCTTTAGGATGCTACCATTGGAGTTGTACATTGTTTTAGGTTATGTATTAATATTAGAGTTATACATTGATGTGTCATATTAGATTTCTCAATCCCGTAATGCTCCCGAAGTATAATCTAGTCATAATCTATATATATATATATATATATATATATATATATATATATATATCAAAGGGCTAAATCCTACATGGTATTCATATAGCCATTCTCACCCTTTAAGAGTATCATGTAGGATGTCATGTGGCATTGAGATATTTTAGGAAAAAAATTAAAAACAAAATTAGATTTATTTCTCTCATATTTCCTCCCATAAATTTTAAACGTTAATATCTTTTATATACGAGATTTTTTAAAGAAAAAAATTACACCAAATTAACGAGCGTTTTCTTATCTTTCCAACGAGTACCATAGTGCTATATAAAAAACGGAGGAAAAAACGACCAAATTAACGAGCATTTTATTATTTTTCCAACGAGTACCATAGTGCTATATAAAAAGCAGAGAAAAAAACGACTATTTTTTATGGGGTTTTGTTCATACAGGAAAAAAAAACACAAAGTGTTCAGGTTATTCATTAATCATGTATAGGCAAGTCATTAATTATGTTCAAGCCAGTAAATATGAATTCTATTTACAACAGGTGTTAGCATTGGAGTTGTACATCGTTTTAGGTTAGGTTTTATTATTAGAGTTATACATTGTTTAAGGTTAGACGTTAACATTGGAGATACATTATTAACGGTTTTATGTTAGGTGCTACCCGAAGCTTTCCTGCATGTAACTGTAAAGCACATCAGTCTATTTCGTATGTAAGACTGTCTGTTGTGGGTAGAGGTGAGTGGGGGATTTATCGAATAATATTTTACCACTTCAACGCCTACGTGGCACTGGGTAGCGGCCGGCGGTTGCTCGCGGCAGGGTGTTGTGGGTCAAGGTTAGCGGGTTTTTTTTACCAAATATATTTAAATATTTACCACAATTTTTTATATAAAAAAACATTAAACTAAAAATAAAAGAAAAAAGAGACTAAAATATAAAACATTCCATTGCATCAATATTAAAATAAACACTACATAAAAAAGCATGAAATAACAACACGTTCCATAAACATCAAACCATTATTTAAAAACATAATAGTAGAAAGACGACTATATTAGAAATCGTCCTCTCATAAGTCTCCATATATCGCGTCAGTTGGACGATAGTTTTCACCAATTTGTTGGTTGAATCGGGTGACAACCGCTCGTCAAAAACTTTGGCTTCGCTCGGGATCTCCTAGCTCTTGTGGCGAATATAACAATTCACCAAGGCGAGTTCTTCCTCTACAGTCCACAATGGTGGTCGCACACGGTTTATTGAGGTCGGGATTGGATTTGGATTTGAGTTTTGGTTTGCCATTTTTGATCAAGTGGAAGATAAAAAAAATTGAGATGTTCTCTTTTTGATCAACAAGCACTATATATACATATTATTTTATCAAAATCAAGCAACAATTTAATTAACTTAATTACTTTTGACCGTTAGCTAGCTGCCAACGGCCAAGACTTTTTGAATTTGACTCGCTAGCTCACGCAAGCTAAGTCGCTTGGGCTCGCTCGCGGCAACGGTCGCTGGGTCTTGTTATGGGCCGAGCTATCCATGTGGATCACATTGTGGCTCGCGGCAGGCTGCTCGCGGGCCACAACGGATAGTCTAAAATTGATATGTCATATTAGATTTCTCAACTCGTGATGCTTCCGAGGTATAAATCTAGTATAAAAATAAAAAAGAAATATATAAAAGGGTAAGCTGCGATATATCGGGTGTCAACCAGATAACACAAAATATCTAGAAAGAACGATAAATTTTTATTGTTAGAAAAGGAGAAGAAAAGAAAAGAAAAGCCCTAACTGTTGAATTGGGTTTGTTTAAAATATCGCGAGAAAATCCGATAACCGACACCATTTCCTCCTGGAATCTGCAAACTCCTCCTCTATCATTTCTCTCTCTCTGTAAGCCATTTTCTATTTCTCGCTATTTTCTCTCCTCAATAATATAATATACTAAATACTTCCTTCCCCTTATCATCTTTAATTGAAATCTACCATACTAATTTTCAATTATATCACCTGAAAAGATTTATTATGGTTGTTTGCTCTACTAATTTATAGGTAGATTTATAGTTGTTTTAGAAATTTGACTTGGATTTCGATTAGGTTATGTCTTTGCCCTTTAGTGTTGCTTTTGAGTGAAACCTAACCTTCCCTTCCCTTAACATGATTAGTAGTAATGGAACCGGATTTCAAGTAAATAGTTCCTTGCCTTCACACATCCATTGCTTCTGCTCTTGATCTTGCTTTAATCACTTACGCCAACCCTTGCTCTTTCTACAACCACCACCTTACCCAATTATTCCCCCACCTATAGGAGGAGATAGAGAGACGTTGCTTCCTAGGCATGTAAAGGAACCGAAATGAACCAAACAAACACGAACAAAGGCATCTTCATCTTTGTTCATTTAACTTTAACTCAACACGAGCACAAACGTATAATCGAACGCAATTTCTTCTTGTTTGTGTACGTTTAATAAGAAATTGGGCATGTTCGTGTTCGTTCATGAACGTAGACGAACATAAACAAAAGAGAAGTTAAATGAACATAAACTGAATAAACATAAACACACGTGAAGTGAATTAACATGATTGAACAAATATAGGCAAACACAAGGAAAGGATGTATGCTTGCAGTCGGTGTCTAATCACGCGTAAATTTAAAACCCCAAATCTAAAACCCATGATAGAAGTTATTAGTAATTCATGATCTTTATCCGTGTGAGACACCTCCTAACTTGAAACTTGTCTCATTTTTCCAAGTAAGGTTTTGCATTGTCATGTTCCTTGGGTGATCATTGAGCATACAAACGCAATATATTACATCTTCTTTCTCATGTTTTTTCAATCTGTTTGCTGATATGCACTAACCATCACAAAACTTTCTTCTTTGCCTATTAATTAATTAATGTCAGCAGTGTGGAATGCAAGCTACTTCTTCTTCTTCTTCTTCTTCTTCTTAAGTAAGTAAGTCCCTATCTATCTTTTTTGTTGATTTAAATTTTAATATAAAACGAGTTCCAAGTATATTCTGATCTCAACTTGAACCAAGTTCATTATAAGACGACTCATGTGTGGATCTCATGATAAACTATGCGTGACACTAATGATTTGTTGCAAATCATCTCTCATCACACTGGTTATCGTGATGTCTGTGGTTTACCATTCTAATTACATGAAATACTACTCAAGACTATGTTTACTTTTCAACAACAGTGGTTCGAGAGAAAGATATTTGCTGGGAATATGCTGAAAAACTTGATGGAAATAAGGTTAAATGCAAATTCTGTCTTAGAGTTCTGAATGGTGGTATAAGTAGATTGAAACATCACCTATCTCGACTTCCAAGTAAAGGTGTAAATCCCTGCAGCAAAGTTAGGGATGATGTCACTGATAAAGTTCTCGCCATTTTAGCATCAAAAGATGACTCTAAAGACGTTCCTTTAACAAAAAAGCGAAAACCCGTTAATATCCCTCCAAATACAAGTCTAGTAGTAACCTTAGAAACGTCATCTCCAGTTGCCAAAATCTTTCCTAATATTACCCAAAACATGCTGTCTCATGTAACTGATCAAGAAAATGCAGAAAGAAGTATAGCTCTTTTCTTTTTCGAGAACAAATTGGACTTCAGTGTTGCCCGATCTCCGTCTTACCAATTAATGATTGACTCAATCGCTAGATGTGGTAAAGGGTTTAACGGGCCGACACCGGAAACTCTGAAAACAAACTGGCTAGAGACCATAAAGTCTGAAGTCAGCATACAGTCGAAAGAAATCGAGAAAGAATGGTCAACCACGGGTTGCACAATAATTGTGGAAACATGGACCGACAACAAATCAAGAGCTTTGATCAACTTCTTAATTTCATCACCATCAAGCATGTTTTTTCACAAATCTGTAGACGCGTCTTCTTATTTCAAGAACACAAAGTTTCTTGCTGATTTGTTTGATTCTGTGATTCAAGATTTTGGCCCGGAAAATATCGTGCAGATTATCTTGGACAACACTCTTAACTGCACAAGTATAGTGAATCATATTTTGCATACATATGGAACTATCTTTGTATCCCCTTGTGCTTCCCAATGTATAAATGCGATTTTGAAGGAATTTTCAAAGATAGATTGGGTAAACCGATGCATTTTGCAAGCACAAATGATTTCAAAGTTCATATACAACAATTCATCACTTCTTGAGATGATGAAGAAGTTCACAGTAGGCGAGGAAATAATCAAAACCGGTATCACCAAATACGTTTCTCACTTCTTGTCCTTGCAGTCGATCTTAAAGCAACGGTCAAGATTGAAACACATGTTTAACAGCCCCGAGTTCACCAATAACCCTTCTTACTCAAATAAACCACAAAGCATGCCGTGCATTGGCATAATTGATGACAATGAGTTCTGGAGGCAAGTGGAAGAATGTGTGGCGGTCTCTGACCCGTTTTTAAAGGTGATGAGGGAGGTTTCGGGTGGAAAACCTGCAGTTGGGTCGATTTATGAGTTGATGACTAAAGCTAAGGAGTCAATAAGGACATATTATATTATGGATGATATTAAATGCAAGATTTTCTTTGATATTGTGGATCAGAAATGGCAGTCTCACCTGCATTCACCCTTACACTCAGCAGCTGCATTCTTGAATCCAAGTATTCAGTATAATCCAGAGATTAAGTTTCTGGGATCTATAAAGGAAGACTTTTTCAGGGTCTTAGAGAAGCTGCTCCCCACTCCAGAACTAAGACGAGATATCACCAATCAAATTTTGTTGTTTACGCGCGCCACAGGGATGTTTGGCTGCAATCTTGCTAAGGAGGCGATTGATGCTGTTTCACCTGGTATGTATGTTCCAGTGGCTTTTTTACTTGCATTAAGTAAGTAGTTACTTTAATATAATCAAGAGTTGGCAAAATGGGCGGGTTGGATAACCGATCAAAACAGGTAAATATTAGAATGCGAGTCATGTTGTGTTAGATTGATTATAACCCAACACTTTGGGCCACCTTTTTTTATAGTTAAAGTGTGTTAGATATGATAACAAAATCTTATTTTCCATTTTATAATATTTCTAATAAAATAATGGAGATAATAAAAACTCTGGAATTGACATATTTTGAGTGTTTTGAATCATTATACCTTTCACTGCGAAAGTAGGGTTGGCCGGGTAACAAGTTACAACGCGTCCGGGTTCACATGTGTAAATTTTGCTTCATGTTGGCTTAAACCGGGTTCACATGTGTAACTTTTGCTTCATGTTGGCGTAACTTCTTTATATATTCTTTTAATCTATTTATTTTAGTAAAAAATAAAAAAAAAATTCCCGTTATCTTACGTTATAAATTATATAGTTTTTTGTTTTCATTAATTTATGTTATCTGGCTTTTTTAGCTTTTATTTCAATAGTTTGACAAACTAATTTGTTTGATTAATATACATTACCCTTAACCACTCACCATTCACCACTACCAAAACTAAACACAAATCTGAAAGAGTAGTGATACACCTCCCTAAAATCCAATTAAAAAACAAAATTCCGAAAACTATAACCAACAAAAGTTTCAAAACGAGGTTCAAAGCCAATGTGGTAGAGGCACATGCCTTTTAGAGCGGAGGTCCCAGGTTTAAACCTAAGCATGAGAGTAGTTTAGAATCATTGGTGTAAAGTAGAGTAAGAGTGACATTTGTCGTTCAAAAATAAAAGGTTCGTTAATTCAACTGTCAAGGTAGATGTGAGCAACCACTCCAAATATATCATCTCTTTGTTCAATACTTCAATAACACAAATTAAATTATTATAGGGTCATTGTTCGAAAACTTTGGTGTCAATCAATTTCTGGTTGTATACGTTACATATAAAAAAAGCGTGGGGCGAATTGACCCCAGTCCCCATAAGGTTGGTCCAACTCTGGTTTTACATGTTTGACTCGTTACAAATAACACAGTGGGGATCAACAGTTTCAATACGTAAATAAGTAATCAGACTTGATCTAGAGTTCCCAGATTGGATCTATCATCAGTTTATCTATATTTTATCATTTAAATCTCATAATTTCCCTTTGAACTATTTGTGTCCAGGAATCTGGTGGGAACAATACGGCGACTCTGCTCCAACCTTACAACGAGTTGCGATGAGAATACTTAGTCAGGTGTGTAGCACTTCACCGTTCGAACGGCATTGGAGTACATTTCAACAAATCCATTCTGACAAAAGAAACAAGATCAACAAGGAAACATTAAATGATATTGCATATGTACATTACAATCTAAAGCTAGCAAGTTCTAAAAGATCAAATTCAACAGATATTGACCCAATACAACTGGAAGACATTGATATGACTTCACAATGGGTTGAAGAAACCGAGAATCCCAGCCCGACTCAGTGGCTTGATCGATTCGGGTCAGCTCTTGATGGGAACGACTTGAATACCAGACAATTTAGCAATTCTATATTTGGTCCCAATGATCATTTGTTTAATTTGTGATGCTATGTTAGGATGATTTGATTGACATAAAAAATATGTAAATGGTAGCATAAATTATGTAATTTTAAGTGGATAATGTATAATGAGGTTGTTGGAACCATAATTTATCTCACATGACTTCTATAATCGCGCATGAAACACATGTAAGTAATTAAAAAAAAATCAAAATCAAGTAAATTTACATAAACTAGAATAAAGTCCCTGCACGTTGCGACTGGTTATGTAAAACCGTGTAAAGTAGCATTAATGTCATCCTACCGCAAGTATTAACAAACACCAAAAAAGCTCCTGTAAAAAACAATTAAAAAAATAAAACTGAAGGGGTGTGAGCCTACTAAGGGGCGCGAGAGAGTTGGGGTGGAGCCTATGTGGTTTTGCACCAATCATTATTTATTTATTTATTTATTTAATAGTTAAAACACAACGTGATAGTTAAAACTAGTTAGAGACATGGTAGTCACATAATAGATTGTTATGTTAAACCGCAACGCATGGTATCATAGTGAACTTTACTTTTTCTTTTTCCTTATAAATTAACACCTTAGATGTCAAGTGAGCATTTTAAACATATGCACATTTCACCCAGCATACTAATAAAATGGTTAGTGTAGATTTTAAGATGTTAGAAGATAAATTATTATTTGGAATAGTGAAATGATGTTATTATTTGGAACATCTGATAGCGGAATAGATACACACCCCTTGTTTTAATCAAATAATGAAGTTGAATGGGTCGCCTACTTTCAACTTCCAATGTCACAAGGGGCTCAGGCAAGGGGACCCCTTATCCCCTTTCTTATTTTTTATTGTTATGGAGGCTTCGGCGTATATGGTATCTAAGGCGTGTTATCTTGGGGATATGAGGGGGTTACAACTCGCTGAAGAGGGGCCGAGTGTATCTCACATGTTGTATGCGGATGACGCATTGTTAATGGGGTTGTGGAGTATTGATAATATTATTACTACTAACCGGTTGCTTCGTGTATTTTATCTATGCTCCGGCTTGAAAATTAATATCCAAAAATCGCAGCTTTATGGGGTGGGTGTATCAGATAGCGAAGTGAATAGTATGGCTGATCTGCTCGGGTGTAAGGCTGGAAGTTTGCCGTTTCAATACTTGGGTATCAAAGTTGGTGCGAATATGAACCGTCTAATTCATTGGGAGCCTGTTTTGGACACGATCAGAGGTAGACTACAATCTTGGAAGGCTAAAGTGCTATCTATAGGGGGCGGCTAACTTTGATTAAGGCGGTGCTTTGCGAGCTTACCGGTGTATTATCTTTCGCTATATAAAGCTCCAGTGGCGATTCCTGAAGAGATTGAAAGAATGATGCGGAAGTTTTTGTGGTTAGGTGGGAAAGAAGGAAGAGGAGTGTATTGGGTTGCTTGGGAGAATGTTACTAAACTAAAAAGGCTAGGGGGTTTGGGCATTTCTACGATGAGTGAAGTGAACTCGACTCTCCTTCTAAAGTGGGCTTGGCGATTTAAATGTGAATACGAAGGGTTGTGGAGAAGAGTGATTATGAGCATTCATGGAGGGCGAAATAAATGGTTCTTTTTACCGATTAAAAAAGCTAATTCAGGTTGTTGGAAAACTATTGTTGGGTTATTAGATAAAATACGGATCAATGGGCAGCCTTTAAATGCTTTTTTGAACTGTAAGATTGGGAATGGGAAGAAAATAAGTTTTTGAAAGGACGTTTGGTTTGGAGACAAGCCTTTGATGCTCAGGTGGCCGAATCTGTTTGCATCGGATAGTAGGAAAAATGTTGTTGTTGCGGACAGACTGAAATAGAGGGCAGGGCTGCTGGCTTTGGACGAGGAATGAGATCTGAATGGAGTTATTGTTGCTGCAATTTCGAAGATACAAGATGTTTATTGGATGTTGTCTCAAGTTAGCCTTAAATATGTCGAAGACAAGTGGTATTAGGGACTGAAGGGGGATCAGATTTTCACTGTAGCTGCTGTTAAAGATAGCTTGCGAAAGGTAGATACTGCACAGTCAAATCAGCATATGAAATGGATTAGTTGGGCTCCTCTTAAAGTTAATATTTTGTTATGGAGAATAGAGTTGGACAGAGTACCTACTAGATTGGCCTTGGTTAAGAGGAATATGCGGATCTTGGATACGTCATGCCCTCTGTGCAGCGTTGATGCGGAATCGTCCTCTCATTTATTTATCTCATGCGGTTTTACTTATGGCGTATGGAGTAAGGTATGGTCTTGGTGCAAATTGTTTCCTCCTTGTCTTAACACGATTGAGGAGCTCCTGATTTGGGTGCATTCGATCAAACTATCGGTTTGAGGGAAGAAAATCATCCGGGGTATTGTTACGGTTACTTGTTGGGCCGTGTGGAAGGAGCGAAACAAGAAGGTGTTCCATGATTCTTCTCCTAAGGTGGTAGAGGTGGTTGCGACAGTGAAATCGTAATCTTATCTTTGGTTTAAACATAGATCTAGATATGTGAATATTGAGTGGAATGAGTGGGTCAAATACCCGTTGTATATATTGTAACTTGGCTTTAAGGGTGGTCCCTGTTTTGTGACCTTTCCTTGTTTTTTTTAATGAAGTTTTAGTTTAAAAAAAAAAAACTATATCCTCACCTCTTGTTGTCATCCACAAACGTATACCAAGAATTACAACTCAAAGTCAATCTTAGATACTTGTACAAGTAAGTCATCTTTTCTAAACATGGAGAACTTAAGTGTTAAACCCGTGTCTTTCTCTCTCCTCTACATGCCGTGAGTCCGTGAGATATCTCACAAAAAAGGTCACGAAACCCACTACGAGTGGGCTTACGGTGAGCGCCCCAACCCCTAGTAACTAACACCATGCACCATGAAGTAGAAATATATAGATCAAGTTAGTTGAAAAAAAGAAAAATTAAGGAATAGTTAAAGGACTAGTCTTGGCCCATTCTTACCCTGAAAAATAATAGTATTGGAATATGTGGTGACACACAGGCACACGCCTCTATAAAAGCAAACTCCCAAATAACCTTTATACCTTTTCCCTTCCCTTGTTCCTAGGTTCCTTCCCGGAATCTTCATCTCACTTTCCTCCTCCGTCTCCAGCCACCGTCAACCACTATGAGCATAGAAAGCCCCTGAATAAAATAATATACCAACGACCCTCCCTCTTGAACATGTGCAAACAACCCAATTAGGTTATTATTCCTCTAATGCATCAGCATCAGCATCAGCCACCATGTTCGCCACTCCGTCTCCGCCCCTTTCTCTCCCCTCCTCACGTCTTCCTTTTTTTAAAACCCCATTCACACCAACTACTCGCCGCTTTCTACACCTCTCTTCTTCCAACTTTCCCACCAATGTATGTTCTGTTTATTGATTGATTGTATTTTGTGTTTATTGCCTTCTGATTTGCTCCTACACATTTCAATTTCTGTTTTTTGTTTTTTCTAGGCCCAAATTGGTTATTAAGTTTCTTATATAATACTATTTATTAGTTTGTTATGTTGTTAAGCGACTATTAGAACAAATTGAGTAATGAGTACATAGATCATTATTAAACTTTGTATAGCAGTCAAGTGTTTGTTATATGCAAAAACCTCTCAACAAAGTGGATATTTAGGGTTATGTTTTTTTTTTTTGGGCTTAAAAGTTCAGTTTTTTTCTTTCTTTCTTTCTTTCTTTCTTTCTGGAAATTTAAATAAAACAGTATTTGTTGATGAATTAAGAGTCTCTGTTGATGTGATTTTAATATCATGTATCCGGTCTTCTCTATTTTTTACATTAAATGAAATGCATTTCTCTAAGCACATACAATGGTAATAGTTTTATAAGATTATTGATTATCTGGTGCCTGCCTGCTTATGATTTTTCTTTAACCTGTAGACTTGGAAATTTTCATGCTTTAAGCATGATGAATCTTCTTTGGAATATAACGTCTCCTCCGGAGCTTCAAAAGATATGTTGCCAGGAGAGATGGTGGAATTGGAGATAGAACAACCGAATGTCAAGCTTAATTGGGTTTCAAACATCAAAAAGGTAGTTTTTTCTTTCTGTTCTTTTTGTGCGTGCACACACTTATTTAGTAGTTAGTACGCCTACCCAAGTAGTGTAGTTAATATCAATGTAATTGTTCTTGATGCCGATAACATAATTTGACAAAAAAAAATATATAAATATGTTTTGATGTAATATACATGGTAGCTAGAATAAAAAATAGTCGTAGTTGGAACTTGGAAGATGAGAGGGAGCTCTCATTACTGTCTGTTACCTTGTGAACAAATGATCGCAATTTTAGTATTTGTTAAATCCTTCACTTTCTTTACGGCACATGTTACAGGGGAAAAAAGTTTTCGCTCTATTCTTTATCTTCTCAGACATATTATCTTCTCAGACATATCCGTTCAGTGGTCCTAAATTTACCTTTTGTTTTTCTGAGTTAGTATATGGACATGATTAAGAAGTGGGTGTTATTTGCAGGTTGCAGATGCTATATTTAGTACAGAACCATGGGCCGTGCCATGGACAGCTAAGACCATATTGCAGGTGCAGCATTTTTAGTTTTTAGTACCATATTCTTTGTGACTTCTTTGCAGTGACTTAATACCATTTTTCATCTAGCATAGTTCCTGTAAGTCAAGTATACGAAAATACTTTTTAAGATACCAAATGGAGTGCTATGTTGCGGTAAAGGTGCATAATTTATGAGTAAGATCAGGCTAGAAGGGCATGATTAGACTTGAGAGACTGATTATATTGTTGGATCGTTTCTGTAGTTACTAGCTCAGGTAAGTCGAACAACACGTACATGGTATGGGGTTTGAGATGCCATTTAGCCTAACATTTTCTGCCCATTTACTCAATTTCAAACAAACAAGCTTAAGCTACTTAAATTTCTGATTTTTTTTTCTTAACTTTAGGTCGGTTATGCTAATCTATCACCTGTTTCTAATTTTCCATCTAGGCACCTCATAAACCAACTTATAAGACATTGCTTGTAAAAAGCATAGTGGCTATAGTTTTTAACTTATATGCCATGTGTGTTTGATATATTCTACTTAAAATCAACCCTGTGTTGGATGGTTCTCTGTGTGTGTACATAGATAATATTTGTTGCATGGAACATGCTTCATTGGTACAAATAATAAATTTGACAATGCAGGTAATGCTGCTGTGGATCACCTCATTTTGGTTGGTGGGATCTTGGATAATACCATTTGTAGCTCACACAGCAGGTTTCAGAAAGGAGTATCTAACATACAGAGGACAAGCGTTATACAGCCTTTTAACAGACATCGTGGAGGGTGTAACCGGAATTGCAATTCTCAAACTTTGCCTTTCAAGCTTTCGTCCTCTTTCATCCGATTGGTTCAAGTTTAGCTTCAAAGGAAATTGGCATTTTGATGTCGGTTTAGGATGCTTAATGTTTCCGTTGGTCAACCGTCTCTCACAAGTCAACCTAAACTTAATACCCATGCCTCCCCCTACTCCAATCACAGTCTCCAACGTCGAGCAGTCAATAGTTGCACGTGATCCAATGGCAATGTTGCTCTATGCCATTGTTGTTTCTGTTTGTGCCCCTATCTGGGAGGAAATCGTCTTTCGAGGGTTTCTTCTTCCTTCATTAACAAGGTACATGCCCGTATGGTGTTCGATTTTGGTAAGTTCAATAGCTTTTGCTTTGGCACATTTTAACATGCAAAGAATGCTGCCCCTTGTGTTTCTTGGGATGGTAATGGGTACCGTATTTGCACGGTCCAGAAACTTGTTACCGTCTATGTTGTTACATAGCCTTTGGAACGCCTTTGTATTTATCGATCTTATGAGGTGATGTTACATAGCCCATGCGTGGTCCCAGATCCTGTTTGTTTTGACCATTTATGTTACCGATTTTTATTATTTTATTAACCAGTTAGATGTTTTTGTTCTGCAGTCGAGTTGGTATAGGTTCATTGTATAATGCCATTTGATGTGAAATTGGATGTTGATCTGTGTAAATCAATTGTTAAAAGCAAGAAGCTGATAATGGTCACATTGTTTTTCAATAATAGATTTTCCTGATTCCATTTATGTTGATCTTATTTTTGGTATTTTGCTTATCTACTGATTGGTTTTGGTCCTTTGGAAGGCTCTGAATCAGTATCAGAGCTATTTTTTTAATCTACGTTGGTTGTTACTCATTTTTGTAATATATGGTTCAACAATCCCAACTACACATGTAAGTGTGTTGTGCAATGCTTTTAAAACTTATACGATGAGAGCCTAACTAGTTCAACTTGTGGATTACATTCCACCTCAACAAAATTTCCAACTCCTTGCACAAAATTGTTGTCATACAAAATTTCTAACTCCTTTCCAACATAGTATGCAGACCGTTCTCTGCTTGTGTCGGTGAGAAGAAGAATCTGCAAGTTCAAGTTGCGGATTACATTCCACCGCAGCAACTTCCCTCCTAGTCATCAATGAGCAGTTGTACACATAAGCACAATCCGCAAGTTGAACTTGCGGATTCCCGATTTTCAAAAACCCCTGGCTGACACACTCTTTGCACAATAATATTACTAGCTCTATTTTATCAAAAAAAATCCACTTTATCACCTTGAAGATCTATTATAACCTATAACAATCACTCACAATGTTGTCAACGAGCTACGACTTGATTGGCGTTGGGAAACGAAGATAAGATCTTAAGGCTATTTGGTCTCAAGTTTGAATCTGATCTGGAGAGGTTTTACAGCAGTGAGCCTTCAGGCAACAAGTTTTACCTTGAAATGGTGGCTTGGTGGACTGGGGCTACCCACTGGTTAGCCGTTAAAAAGTCACTCACTATGTTACCTTCTTTTTTCATAATAACCTTTCACATGACTAATGCCTTTGTGTTATCATATTTTTACTTACGTAAGACAAGGATTATATTTGTCCAATCCATTCTATATGCCTTTCTGATAGTTTGTAACGCAACAACATTACATTGAACATGTTAGTGTTCACTATTACAACATGATAGCCTACGGTGCTTGTTGGTAATACATGATTTCTTGTCCTATGTTCACATGCTGGATGTTCATCTTTGGTAGGTTGACTTGTCAACTTACCTACTTACGTAATTACATCACATTCTGTAACAGTGTAAAGTTTGGTTTTTGATTTAATCGGTCTAAATAACGATCCAATTTCCAAAACCATGGATAGAAAACGTTTTCTATTAAACAAAATCCCAAAGTATTAAGGAATATTCCAACAAACACACATATGTAAATACACTGATTAAGCGATCACACGTTCAAAATATTGTATACAACATACAACTTAAAATACCGTCACAAAATTCACAACTCAGCAACATTATTATTGTTATAATTATACTTATAATTATTAATTTATTATCCTCCTAGAACACCCAACCACACACACTAATTAAACATCCAACATCATCGGAAGATGGAAGCCATCTTCCTCAATTGTATGAAGTAGTAGGATCACTAACACCTTAATCCATTTCATGGCAATGGACTTTGACTCTCTACATCTCCAGCTTTCAGCGTAACCTCCACATCTTTCGCGTTTGAAGTCACGTATTTAAGGAAATGTTCAATGTCATTCTCGGAGCTGCCAGACCTTCGGTGGAACCATTTCCTAACTGTTGTAGGCTTTCGATCACTAATGGCAATTGCGATGTCGTTTGGGAACAGATCCCTCATCACAAAAGCATGCAGAATCGTGGTTATGAGTAAGCCAAACACCACCAAGGTTGCAATCACGGAAAGAGTGACAGATAGAATTTTAGTGAAGGTGTTGGTGACCTCGTTTGTGTATCTGATTGTGGCGATTGCGGCTCCGGTCATTGGAAAAGTATATGCCCACCATGCCAATGAAAACGTGAATCCTCTGAAGAAATTTACTCGAACCGCCTGCAAAGTTGCATGCATGGGTGTTAGTTATTTGATTCGGATTCAGGGTCAAATTAAAACATACATGCATAGATATAATATGTTTTTTTTTCTTCTTCTTCATAATAATTCGGGTTATTCAAATAAACACAATCAACACGAAAACTGAACATCCAATTAACAAAGTTTTTAACATACCAGTGAGAAATAGAGGAACATGGCGAGAAAGTAAGCGAATCGAGAGCCATTATCAAACGATCCGTTGATATTAGCCCAGGCCATTGAAGCAACACTCGGAACGGCAATAAACAGAAAGAAAACCGGATGAAGTTCTTTGGGCAAAGTTTCATTTGTAGGAAGTCTTTGATACAGAGTCACAAACAACACCGTGTAATGCGCAATTCCAACCGCAAAGAAGAAAATGGGGCCTTCTCTTAACCCCATCGAGGAGCCCAACAAAGCTCCCACGAAGTTCCCAACAATAGATAAATGGTTAACAGGGTTCGCCACCTTAGACAATCGCCTCTGGCCACCGGACTTCCACTGGCCGTAGATCTTGAGCTCCAGGATGAAAATAGGTGTCATCAGAACATACCATAGAAAATGTGGTATGTCTGTGGCAACTGTTGGTGGAAGTCCAATGACTAGAAACAGCAGGGCGACCCATGGGGCGAAAAAGAAGTTGACTCGTATCGGATGATAGTATTCTCTACGAACCGCTTCGAAGTAGAAGATGAGTTTTAGAATGTAGGTGGTTGCCACGACTGAGAAAAGACCTACTGAGATGCACCACAGAATTAGATTCACTCTGGGACTTACATGTAAAAAATGTGTTGCGGCAGAGGCCGCTAAATTCTTCCACATTATCGCCTGGCTGCTTACGCCGAGACACATACCGAATGATGAGATGGGATAGCGGAGAAGAAACGGCCATTTCTTGTCGTCCGGTAGGATTAGTTCCTCCGAAGGCTGTTAAACAAAACTGTTAGCTAGGCTGTTGTATATCCTTCCTTTGCCATGAACTAATATAATAAACCACTAGCTTAGCTTGACTTTTGGTTTTGAGATTTCGTTAGGCAAATTTTGGCATTGACTAATTCAGATTGTTTTCTATGTATTTATTTCTTTCTTTTTAAAACTTAGGGAAGATTTTACTGTTACACTATCTATGTTCTCTAAGTTTTTGGTTTTGAGATTTCGTTTTAGGCGTGGTCGATCTACTCTACTCTTGGTTAATTTTCAAATGGGCTAATTATTATTAATGTGTATGCTTTCGCATTCCTTTTTTCTTTCTAAGAATTTTTTGGAAAGATGCTTTGTAAAAATAATATAAAAAGTGATGTTAGGTTGGGTTTTAGTATTAAGATTTTTACTATAAAACCAACACAATGTCCCGGCCTTGAGGTCCCTACGGTTTTTATTTTATTTCATTGATTTTAACGAGCTAGAGGGTCCCTTTGAAAAAATTGTAAAAAATGTTAGGTTACGTTTTGGTTTTGACATGCTTAAAAAAATATGGAAGCAAAGTGAAGAGAATATGTGGTTGAAGGTCGGAGCCTGGAACATCACAAAAGGGGCCAGATCCGAACCTAACAGAAGACCAGGTCCTAAGCCGAAGCTCAGTCCATCATAAAGATCGAAGCTAAAGTAGGACCGAACACCTAGCTTCGAACAACAAGGCCCATGGGCCTGAGTTTACCGAAGCCCACTCTGGAGAGTATAAATACCTCCAAAATTTCCTCATTTGGTAACTTCACTTACTTGTACTTTTTGTATTTTTCGTACTTACTTTCCACTTCTTAAAACCATACTTATTCTCACGCCGGAGGGTGGTCACAGAGAGACCCTTCCTCTCCCCTGTGACGAGCCTAACGGTGACTTGTTTTGCAGGTTAATCTCAGATCTATTCAACTGTCACTCTTTCTCATCTCATCTCTCAGATCTGGTTCACCGGACCAACTAAGGGGTAACTTTTTTCCTCTTCAATTGGCGCCATCCGTGATTTGCTGTGTTCTTTTCTTTTTTCGAGAAGAGCAAAGTAATCTCCACCCATGACGGCACACTCTGAGGGATTCATAATCGAAGACGTGACGGCAAATGAAGTTAACGACGATCAGGTGATTATCACCTCGTCGGCACCAGCTATCACCTCCACTGGCACACAGGGAAGTGCTCAGCAGTCATCTTACTCTATTGGTGCTTCGGCCGTTAAAGCAAGTGCTTCACTGATAGAGTTCGATGATGCTTTCCTCCAGAAAAACAGAGAGTTGTTGCTTCGACTGAAGGAACAACAAAGCAGGGAGACAGTTCTGCAAAGTGTGAAAACCAATTTATTTTCCACCGGTGGACTTGCTGCTTCGGCAGAGCTAAGCACCGGTCTGGGATCTTTCGCCACTTACTCCACTGCGGTCACCACTATGCAGATCCAAACTCCACAGGGGCCACTAGCATCTTCTGGTTATACCGGACCGATGCAGATTAGCATGCCCATGTCAGAAAGAATGCCAATCGTAACAGGGGGAGACGATGAACTTACTGCTCCATATCGCCCTGCCCATATGACATCGTTCTCCAAGTTCTCTCAAAGAGTTGCAACTGCACCTCTCCCTGTTAAGCTGAAAATGCCAGCTACTGTTAAAACATATGCCGGAACTTCCGATCCAGATGATCATGTCTTTGCATTCGAAGGAGCAGCAGAGATCGAACTGTGGCCCATGCCAGCATGGTGCCACATGTTCGCACAAACCCTCACCGGAGCAGCAAGGGTTTGGTTCGATGGGTTATCTGCTGGAGAAATCACCAACTGGATCGAGTTTAGAAAGCTGTTTCTGATAAACTTTGCAAACCAACGACGATGCTCCAAGGACATCACGGAAGTACACAACATCCGGAGGAAGGATGGTGAGTCCTTGGAAGCCTTCATTGATCGCTTCAGTAAAGAGAGTATGCAAATCCATGGTGCAATGGACCAGCTCCGAGTTTCGGGCTTCTGCCATGGAGTCCGAAACAATCAATTGGTAGAAAAACTACATGAAGATTTGCCAAAGACAATGGAAGTACTCATGGAGCGAGCCAGAGCCTTCGCCAGAGGGAAGAGTGCCTGCGGGCAGTCTTCCGAAGGAGATTATAAGAATTCCGGAGGACGCAACGTGTGGAAGAAAGGCTCTCATAATACAGATCGAAACAGTCACTGGAACAAAAACAGACAGCAGCCATATGATCGGTCGGACCGAAACAATTCTTCTAAGTCTCAAGGCTCGGGAAGAACCACTGATTTAACCAAAACTCCTCGTGACATCTTGTTAACAGAAAATTTGCAGCTTCCTACGCCCGCTAAGCAGCGACCTTCGTCCGACCGAAACTCCAAAAAATACTGTGAGTATCATCGAGCAAAAGGGCACAATACTGATGATTGTTGGTCGCTCCGTCAAGAAATTGAGAAAGCAGTCCGGTCTGGAAAACTTTCCCACCTTCTTAAAGAAGTAAAGGAAGGGAAGCCCGGAACAATCACCAACACCAACAACCAAGCAGTAATTAACATGATTCAAGCCATCACACCACATGGCATTAAACGTTCCAACTCTCACCTTGCTTCATTCATGGGCCAGGTGGGTGAGAGACGTTATACGTATTAGTATTCGTATTTTTCTAACCAAACAATCTCCAAAATATTGCATTGTTTTTGGTTCTAAAACGATTTATCTCTGTAACAGGCAATATCGTTTCCTGAGGTAACACCAGATCAGTTTCTGGAAGGACCAATAATTATTTCTGCCATCATTGCTGGACATAAGGTTCAACGAGTCTATGTAGACAATGGCAGTGCTTCGGAGATAATGTACCATCATTGTTTTCAACGATTGGCACCTGAAATCCAAAGAAGGATGGTACAGGTAATCACAAACATTCGTTCCGATCACATGATTCGTCCGGAACAATTCTTTCCGACCTTCGGAATAATGGTAATAACCTATGTTTTAAATGACAACAGGTCTCCATGCCATTAGTCAGTTTCTCAGGAGAGATAATTCAACCCATGGGACGGATCACCCTTCCGGTAACCTTGGGTGCTGAAGGCCGAAGCCGAACAGAAATGTTAACATTTCTAGTGGTAGGAGCTCATTCCGTGCACAACGTCATCTTGGGACGCCCAAGCATGTGTGCCTTCGGAATGGTTGCCTCTTCCATACATGGAGCTATCAAGTTTCCAACAGAAGATGGAATAGCAACTGTTCATACTGAGCAGATGCAAATCGTAGCCGAGATTCGTCAAGCTTCGAGCTCCCAAGCCGCTCCAGTTACTCAAGAATTGTCAGAGAAATGGTCGATTAACCCATGCTTTCCGGAGCAAAAGGTAGTCGAAGCAACTAAAAGGTTCTAAACAACCTTACCAAAACTCTTTGCTAAATCAATTTAAAAAATTGGCAGGTAACTGTTGGTGCACAGCTCCCACCCGATTATAAAGCTGCTTTATGGAACCTTCTAACTGAGTCCCTAGATTCTTTTGCCTGGCAACATTCGGACATGAAGGGGGTGCCTAGGCACCTGGCCGAACACAAGTTAAATGTATATCCTTCGGTCCGACCAGTGCAACAAAAGAAACGAAGTATGGGGCTGGATCGGAACAAGGCTATTGCTGAAGACGTTCGAAAGCTCCTTGATGCAAATATCATTCGAGAGGTCCAGTATCAGACCTGGGTGGCGAACCCAGTTTTAGTAAAGAAGCAAGATGGGGGATGGCGAATGTGTGTTGATTTTAAAGACCTTAACAACGCGTGCCCCAAAGATTGCTATCCACTCCCCGAGATGGATGTCAAAGTCGATTCACTGGCTGGCTTTCGACTGAAATGCTTTCTTGATGCATACAAGGGTTACCATCAGATACAGATGGCAACAGAAGATGAAGACAAAACTGCTTTTATCACCGCCGAAGGACTCTACTGCTACACCAAAATGCCTTTCGGCCTTAAGAATGCCGGTGCCACTTATCAGCGATTAATGGACAAGGCATTCAAGAATCAGATTGGAAGAAACATGGAAGTGTATGTAGATGATGTAGTGATAAAAAGCAAAGATGAAGCTGATATGATGACTGATATCCGAGAGACGTTCACTTGTCTCCGGAGCATCAACATGAAGCTGAACCCAGCCAAATGTTCCTTCGGTATGGAGGCAGGGAAATTCCTGGGTGTTATGGTTGCTAAGGAAGGAATCCAGGCAAACCCGGAAAAAGTTAAGGCAGTGATGGATTTAAAAGCTCCAAAAACAGTCAAAGAAATTCAATCACTAAATGGTCGGTTGGTAGCTTTGCATCGTTTTCTTTCTAAAGCAGCCGAAAGAACTTTGCCTTTCATGACAGTGTTGAAAAATAGTTTTGGAAAGAATGAATTCAAATGGACCGAAGAGGCCGAACATGCATTTGGTGAGTTGAAGCAATGTCTTAGTTTGTTACCTACTCTCACCGCACCGAAGCCAGGAGAAGTGCTCACCGTCTATTTGGCAGCATCTCAGGGGGCCGTTAGTGCAGTCCTCATGGTACAAAGGCACTTAGCCCAAGTACCAATCTACTATGTTAGTAGGGCCCTCCGAGATTATGAAACAAGATACCCTATGATTGAGAAGCTAGCACTAGCTTTGGTCCATGCTTCGAGAAGGCTACGAAGGTATTTCCAGGCACATGAAATTGAAGTCCAGACTGATAAAAACATCCAGTATGTTCTCCGAAAGCCGGAGGTTTCTGGTCGATTGGCCAAATGGGCCATCGAACTAGGAGCCTTCGACTTGACTTTCAAAACTAGAGGTGCCATGAAAGGACAGGCAGTAGCAGATTTTATTGCTGAATTACCAAGTGGTTCCGACCAGCCGGAGGAACAATCTTCGGAAGAAGAACAATCTGAAGCATGGTCTCTATACACTGACGGTGCATCAAGTGTTGAAGGCTCCGGAGCTGGCCTCGTGTTAACTAATCCAGATAACACTGAGTTCTCATATGCTCTCCGTCTCGAGTTCCCAAGTTCGAACAATGAGGCCGAGTATGAAGCATTATTAGCCGGTCTCCGAATCGCACAGAAGTTCGGAGTCAAAAACATCAAAATTCATACCGACTCGTTACTTGTGGTTAACCAACTTCGAGGGGAGTACGAAGCAAAAGATGAAAACATGGTGAAATACCTCCGAAAGGCCCAAGAACTTGTAGCTTCTTTTCAAACGTACAAAGTTTTTCATGTCCCAAGAGAAGAGAATGCCCAGGCCGATGCCCTCAGCAAAATGGCATCGACCAATGCATCTACCTCAACCCAAGACACGAAGATTGAGGTGTTAACAAAACCATCAATTGAAGAGAGTGAGGTCCTACAAGTTGAAGTTCAAGAAGACACATGGATGACTCCTATCATGAAGCATATCACCGAAGGTTGGGTTCCGGAAGATAAGGCCGAAGCTCGCAAGCTTAAGGTCAAATCCCTACAATACCAAGTTCAAAATGGTCAGTTGTACCGGAAGACTTTCCTAGGTCCGGTCTTACGATGCCTTTCCCTCACCGAAGCTTCGTATGTGATTAAAGAAATTCACTTTGGTGTATGTGGCATACATGCCGGACCAAAAATGGTCGTCACAAAGGCTATGAATGCTGGGTATTATTGGCCCAACATGCACCAAAGTGCCGTGCAAGAGCTTCAGAGTTGTCAAGAATGCCAAAGGAACGCTCCGGTCAGCCTTCGAGCAAAGAACAATCTGATCCCAGTGACTGCAGCTTGGCCGTTCCAGAAATGGGGCATCGATATTGTTGGACCGTTCCCTAAGTCTACCGGAGGGGTTAAATATCTATTGGTAGCTATCGACTACTTTACCAAGTGGGTCGAAGCTAAACCAATGGGTGACATCACTGGTCATCAGGTAAAAAGGTTCGTGTGGGAAAACATTGTTTGCCGTTTCGGATTGCCACTTTACATCATCAGTGACAATGGGAAACAGTTTGCTGAGAACCCTTTCAAGAAATGGTGTTCGGATTTGGGGATTAAGCAGTTGTTTTCATCGGTAGCCCACCCTCAGGCCAATGGCCAAGTAGAAAGGGCTAACCGAAGCATTGTAGAAGGAATCCAAAGACGCCTGGGTGGAAAGAAGGCTGGATGGGCAGATGAGTTACCCAATGTCCTGTGGGCTCACCGAACCATGCCAAAAACAAGCACCGGCGAAACACCTTTCAGCTTGACCTATGGCACCGAAGCAATGATACCAGTCGAAATCGGTGTGATCAGCCCTCGAAGGGCAAGTACCACAGACAATGATCAGTCCCTTCGGCTCAACTTGGATCTTTTAGAAGAAAGAAGGGAAATGGCTTCCATCAGAGAATCTCGATACAAAAAAGAACTTGAAAAGTATTATAATGCCAGGGTGAAAAAACAATCATTCAAAGTCGGAGACTATGTCTTCCGAAGTAACGAGGCCAGTAGGGCCGAGCCCTCAAGCAAATTAGCATCGAGATGGGAAGGACCATACCTGATAACCACCGTTGGAGAAAAAGGTTCGTACACATTAGCTAAGATAGATGGTACCCCAGTTCCCAGGACATGGAACGGAATCCATCTGAAAAAATGCTACATGTAAAGCATCGGAGGCCGAGTCTTATGTTCTAGCTTTTATTTCAATAATTTTCATATGTTTAGTCGGGATGTGACATGCCCCGAAGTTTTTCTTTGTTCTTGTTTGTAATTCGGGATGAGGTTTACCCCGAACTTTTAAAGTCGAAGATGGGACGAGTTTTCCCACTTATAATAAAGAAACTTTTTTAGTATACTTTGTTTATTATGTTGTACAATGATATCCGAAAAAAAAAAAAAAAAAAGACAAGTAACACATAGTATAGCAGGTAGGTCGGAACGAAACCTAGTTATAGTTTTCTAGTCCGATCCCACACATAAAACAAGAAAAAAGAAAGAATGGGCCAAAACTCATGATAACAGGCATAATTTGTTAACATGAAACCTGAAGGCCGAACGAGATAAGGCACAATGAAGGTCGAAGCATTCGAACCTATTCTTAGAAATGGCCTCGTAAAAAAAAAAAGAAGGAAAAATCATGCCTATCTCACATAAAAAAAAAAAAACCTAGTATGTGCCGAAGCACGTTATGCACTAGCGAAGCATGCAAGATACAAAACCTATCGACGTCGAAGGAAGATAAGTTTACCTTCTACTTATCAAAAATCACCGAAGGAAACAGCTCCGGTAGAAAGGCTTAAAAATCGCCGAGGCCACAACCAGGTGTACCGAAGGTCAATCAATGGCCTTATGGTTTAAAAGTATGAACAAAAATAAAGGTCAAACAAACCCTTAGTTTGTTTTAAGATGTTCAAAGCAACATCTCCATAAGCCGAAACAAGCGTTTCTTTCGAGGCAAGAACCGTTCGGCTATGCAAAACATGATCATAATCTAGGGCCAACATAAACCCTTGAAAACATTCAAATACACACATCAACATATGATCATTGCATTCATAAAAGATAAAATGTGCCGAACCAAAAGTGGTTCGACCAAATCCACATAAAACAACAACAAAACATAAGGCATTTGAAAAGGTGTTCCGAACCAAAAAATGGTTCGATCAAATACATGTCAGAGAACATTGTTTTAACAATTGGCCGTTGTGGCATACATGAAAAAATAGAACATTATGCAGACGGAGGTTGAAACATGGCACCAGATTGAGCAGCAGCTTTAATGGCATCCAGGGGCTCCGAAGCAAGGCGAGCGACATGCTGAAGAAATGGAAAGTCAAGAGTATCGAACCGATCCAAAGCATCGTTCAACATCTCATCAGCATTCAACTTTAACTTTGGCACCTGCTCCAGAGGAAGACCCTTCCCAGAATAATGGTAACCAGCCTTAACGCCTACATTCACACCACATGCGTTCATGGCGTTGTTAATAGCCCCCACCACCCCTCGGAGCTCCTCTCCAGTGTGCACCCTTCGAGCTACCAAACGCATGCCTTCGGTAAGCAGCCACTCCTTCGTCTCCAGAAGTTCCTTTACTTGGCCTGTCAAAAGGGAGTTGGTCTCACTAAGCTTCGATACTTGACCATCCATCTCCAGCTTCATCTGGTCCAGTTGGCTCCGGAACCGGGATGCTTCGACCTCAAACATTTTCTTTTCTGAAAAATAAAGAAAGAGTTAGGAGCATGAAATACATAATGCAAAATAATCCTAAGTACAAAAAAGAATTAGAAACTACTACCTTGCACCGCAGCATCCCTTTCGGCCTTCAACCCTTCTACCTCCTTCAGAGCTTTATCCCTGTCCTCCGAGGCCAAAGCCATAGCAGCACTATTAGACTTCACCTGCACCAAAGCTTGGTTCAACCTCTCCTCCAGGGATTGCTTCTCCCCAACCAAGGCCTCGAGCTTTTTGCTCCATTCCCCAACATCCTCTCCTCCGACCAATGAAATCACCTTCTCCTTCTCTATTTCCAGATCAACCCATCGGCGATAAACCTCCGTGACCAAGCCGATGGATTGGGCCTGATTCATCATTAAGGCATCTGCCAACACCAAGGGAGCAGCTCGTCGATGCCTATGAGCTTCAGCAGGAGTATTCAAATTGAGCATCATGGTCCGAGCCGTTAAGGCATCCAGAATCTTATCTCCATTCTTAATATCCCAGTTGGGAACAAATTTCTCCTCAGCAACGGCTGGATCCAAGTCCATCGAATCTACAAAGACAGGGAAATCATCCACTTTAGACTCTGAACCAAACCACAGACGTTCAAGGTAGTCCTTTGGACCCTCATCGTCTGAAGTACAGTACAAAGGGAAACGGTCTACGTCGTCATCGTACTTACCAGGACTGGAAGGTTCGGTCATCGGTGGGTGAGAATGCAACGGAGAAGGGTTGGGATGCCTTAGGCTACTTTCATCAAAATCAACATGGGGCTCATCCCGAGCAGACTTGCCACCATCCAAATGATCAGATAAGGTCTCCAACAGAGTGGACGGAGAAGCTTGAACACTAGGAGATACTTCAGTAATGGTATCAAGAGGGGTTTTCATCCTTTTTGGAGTTCCCCTAACCTTCTCCCCAGAACCACCTTCGTCATTCTTCCTCTTCCTCGACGACTTCTTCCTATGCTTCGGCATGACTTCAGTTACAGCCGAAGCAGAAACATCTTCGGGCCGCTTTCCGGCATCACGTTCAGTGGTAGCCACAGCTACTGACGACGATGAACCTCCCACCTCAGTCGAAGCACTCGCCTCCGGATCTCGAATCTTAAATGAGGGAGCCTTCAACATCTCCAGAAACGGCTTGTCTCCTGGATTTTGTTGCACAGAGGTATACTCAATATCATCGTCCTCGAAGGACTCCAGATGAAGCATGTCACGTAGCTACATATCTGAAAAAAGCAATAACAAAATACGGTTAGCAAAAAATCTAAGGGTTCACAAAATATATGTCAAAACAATAAAGACGAACCTATGTTGTTTCGTCTAACGATGGGCCATTGATCAGAAAATTCCCAATTCCTACTGACACAACCAATCACAAGAACATGCTCCGGCAAGCGCCTAATATTAAATTTATTAGCCACCAGAGCAGCATACAGATTCTTATCGACCGAGAAATCCTTCGGCAAGTCACCCTCTAAGGGATCATCCTTTTTCCTCCATACCATGCCTTTGGGAAGGCACAGGTCATCTAACCAGAACCATCTATCCTTCCAATCCTTCAAGCTAGATACCTCCCATCCCACACACTCCCTATCCTCTTTCTTTACCTCCGATTTTTTATCCTTCGGCTGCCTCTTCTCGAAGGTGTACCAATTTCCCGAGCGGTTTAGTCGATAGAAAGCCCTAAAAAGGTTCAAATCTGGTACTAGATCTAAGGAACGGCAAGATAGTTCAAATTGGTTCACCCGGCTCAGACCGAAGGGTGTCATCTGGGAAATGTGAACTTTGTGGAACTGTAAAACCTTCATCAGGAAACGGGTAAAGGGAACCCGATAATTTGCATAGTTACACACCCGAGTGTAAAATGCAAACTTCCCAGGGGGAAGAGGATATATGGGAGTTCCCGAAGCAGGTAAGGTGGGATGAAGATTTACAGGAATCCTAAATTCCTCTACAAATTCGTCAAGCTTCGCTTGACTAAGAACACTAAACGACACTAACATATTATCCTTAGGCATGATTAAAAGAAGGATAAGGATGAAAGTACACACCTTGTTACAGAGGAGAAGATAAGAACAACGTTCTTGATAATAACCCGAAGAAAAGCTTGAAAAATAATAAGCAACTAATGGAGAAGATGAAATATAAAGGGTAAAGTAAAAAATGAAATGAGTAAAAAACTCATTTATAAAGAGAGGAAAAACGACGGTTGAGATAACCGTCCCATCGCCTGACCACCTCGAGACAACCAGAAAGGGTATCTGCTATAGTGAACTGAAGGTGACGCTCCAAAAAAGGGTGAATGACAAAACAGCTGTCATCCACTCACTTAGGTGAATGACAACAGCTGTCATACACTACGAAAGCCGAAGCATGAAGAAAAAATCAAAAACTCTTGAAAACTTACAAGTCCTTTTTAAATACCGAAGCATTCAAAAAGACTTCGGGGGACTTGAAGAGAATATGTGGTTGAAGGTCGGAGCCTGGAACATCACAAAAGGGGCCAGATCCGAACCTAACAGAAGACCAGGTCCTAAGCCGAAGCTCAGTCCATCATAAAGATCGAAGCTAAAGTAGGACCGAACACCTAGCTTCGAACAACAAGGCCCATGGGCCTGAGTTTACCGAAGCCCACTCTGGAGAGTATAAATACCTCCAAAATTTCCTCATTTGGTAACTTCACTTACTTGTACTTTTTGTATTTTTCGTACTTACTTTCCACTTCTTAAAACCATACTTATTCTCACGCCGGAGGGTGGTCACAGAGAGACCCTTCCTCTCCCCTGTGACGAGCCTAACGGTGACTTGTTTTGCAGGTTAATCTCAGATCTATTCAACTGTCACTCTTTCTCATCTCATCTCTCAGATCTGGTTCACCGGACCAACTAAGGGGTAACTTTTTTCCTCTTCACAAAGCATACCCTGAGTGTTTCCAGCTCTGGTCCTTGTAATGCATCAAAATACCGATCAACTGGTAAATTCTCACTTCGGGGAGTTACATCCACCTGTTCACCCGACGGCTTCCCCCGCAACGTTGAAATTTGTTTCTCTAGTCTACCCGACCATGTTTTGAAAGAATTGTACCTCTCATCTTTCACCTTCTCCATTTTCTCATTCTTCACCGGTCGGTTTGGAAACTTACCCGCTGCCACAGCTTCTTCAAACCCGACCCCGGTTGGTATGGGCTGGGAATGAAATTTAGTGGCAGAAACAATTGGTGGTTCCTTCACTTTCTTGCCAACAAGTTCAACATCGTCTCTAAATGCAACTTTTCTAGTGTTGTTTTGCATAGGCGCTCTCGTTGGAGATGGTGGCATGCTGATGGATATGGATGGCGTTATATGGTGGCTCAAACAATTGTTTAAAATCTCCGGTTTGATTTTATCTCCTCCACAATCCTATAATATCAAAATCAAATCATAAGTTGATCAAACTCAATTTTTGTTTTTTCCAACAGGCCAAATATAAATATTATATATAAACTGCTAGCGAATAGCTAACGCAAAATACAAAACATGACACATAAATTACACATATAGAAGCAGATTTTGTGATCAAACTTAAACTTAATAATAATCACTCAAATGAATAAATAACAAAACATACCATTAATTTGTTAGAAAACTTACATTTTGATCGCCTCAACGCCTCTTGTACATGAAGCTCACATGCATCAGAATCTCTATACTTGCTGGAGCAAAATCTGAAAGAAAATGAAATCATAGAATTTTGAAAAAGGAACCGGGCTTGTGTTTGACACAATTCCCTTAAACAGATTCGTCGTCTGTTCACAGGGTACACCGGTTCAACAGTGCGGCGCGGTGCACTGCGGACTATCCCACTTGCCTGAAAGATAACCGGTCTTCGATTGAGTTTGTTCTCTACATATATGTGTGTGTATGCATTTCTTTTACATGTCCAAATGAGGCACAAAGCCTTCCATTATATAAGAACATGGATGTATGAAAAGTCTTCTTAATTAGAGACTTAATTTGAGACATAAAGACTCTAATTAAGTGACATAAAATCTCTAATTAAAAGAAATAAATACCTCTAATCAAAGACATAAAACTCAAGAGTTTTAGTCTTTAATTCACCACATCAAGGTCTTATTAATAATTATAATTTATCAAATTATAATTTCAATAAAATCCATTCACATATTTCCAACAATCCCCCACATGAATGGAGATTATTCAAAACACACAAAAGTTTCAACAAACCCCCCACATGAACGGGAGTCATACTCAGAAACAATCTCATTCCGATTAAATTTCAACAGTTGAGTTTTGCATACGATAGGTAGGTGTGACCCTTTGAACCTTCGCTTATGAAACGCACTTAGCCCACTGGCTCTGAGTAGAACGCGATGTCTTTGAACTCGTCTGCCGTTTGTGTGGACGACAATACGCTTCACACAAAACTCTCCTTGACAACGTCAAGTCCTCATTGTTGTGTCCGTTATGGTCATGGACACGTGCCTGGTTCTGCGAGAGCTCTTAAGTATTGTGCCCCAACAATACCCTTCGAAGCGACCCCACTTCTCTCTCACATAGGTGATCTACTGGGACTAGTTACCTCAGTCAAATCATTAAAAGCCATAAGCTTAACCTCAACCTTGTCACTTTTTAGGAATGGACTAGGAAGCTTATTAAATTTATAGCAAGCTCCCTTTTTCAAAACGTGGGGTTTCCACCAACTCTCCCCCACAGTGACCTTCGCCAGTTCATACAATTAGGTTGTCCTATTGAACTCAGATCTTGGGATCTCCAGTCAGCTGAGTTAGGTTTCCTTCGCATAAACCTAGCCTTTCATGGGCTTTAGCCCCATTCCTATTGACGACTTCTGAACTAACTCTCTGCTTAAGCCTTTTGTTAGCGGATCCGCGATGTTATCCTTTGACTTCACATAGTCAATAGTGATAACTCTTATAGAGATTAGTTGTCGTACCGATCATGCCTACATCTTATATACCTATTCTTACTGATACACATTGTGATATGAGCTCTGCCAATTACCGATTGACTATCACAGCGTATGCATTAGGCCAATGCTGGCTTCGGCCACCTAGGTATATCCTTAACAAATTGACGTAGCCATTTTGTCTATTCATCCTCTAAAGCGATGAATTTTGATTCCATCATGGATCTAGCAATAATCATTTGCTTAGATGATTTCCATGTTATCACAGCACCTCCAAGTGTGAACAATTACCCACTTGTTTCATTGGAATCATTCGTGTCAGATATCCAATTCGCATCATAATAACCTTTAACAACTGCTGGATATCTTTTATATTGCAGCCCGTAGTTTCGTATGTATCCTAATTACCAAAGCACCTGTGTCACGTAATTCCAATGAATTGAACTTAGGTTGCTCGTGTATCAACTTAGATTGCTTGCTAAGTCTGGTCTGATACAACTCATCAGATACATCAGGCTGCCAATAATTCTTGAGTACTCTAATTGGTTACCAGGCTCACCTCGATTCTTAGCTAGACGTTGACTCGTGTCAATGAAAGTTCTAGCCACATTAGAGTCATTTCCATTGAACTTCTCAAGAATTTTGTCCACATAATAGGACTGACTTATAACAAGTCTGTTCTAGGTTCGTGTGATTTGTACTTCCCAAAATCTCATCCGTTCATATCAAACCTTCTATTTTCAAATGCAAGTCACTTCCAAACTTATGTGTTTATTGGATAACTACCAAATGGGGTGATGAAAGTTTCGTCCTTTCATATGTAGTTTAAAAACTTCTCAAGTACCATTTTTACATCCCTACGGATTTTTTCTTAAATGGCTCTTCCCCCACATTGCTTGCACTTTGATTATGTTTGAGTAATACCACTCATGATGACATTAGACACCCGTGATAAGATAGCGACTATCTTATATCTTTGTGTTATTGAGGTCATCCATTATGTTACTCAACCCATATTTTTCACACGAACCGTTTTCTGAGCTATATGAGTTCTCCTCATATTCAGCTAAATAGTTTCATAATCAATGAACTACTTATTCGGTCCTTTCGAGTCATCCTTTTTAATGAATTATATATTTGCTTTTACAAAATTCATTCTTATGCTGTCACATATGTTTGAATGTTCAAAGTTAATTTATTCTCCGTGGAGCATCTAAATTAACAAGTATTAGTCTAGCATGCTTTAGACTACGAATACTTAGCATGTGAACAGAAGATGCCTCATTCTGATTCTTCACAGCCTTAAGAGATAACTCATTATCTCTTCCTAACATTCACTTCTTAGTTTAGACACAAAATGAGTTTTTGTTTACCATTCCAAAATATTGGTATAAAGAATGCTTCAAAACCATAATTAATTCCATCCATTAGGATCAAGACTCGTTTGCCTTTAATTTCCAAGGCTTCACCATTGACTCTTTAGGACTTAAACATAAGTCTTAATATAAGTCACTTTGATGAACATATTCATCATCAACAAGTCAATTAGATTGACACTCAACGACATGACATGACATTCACATATCCCTAAGTGATATGTATATATTTGTTGAACTTATTTATTGGGTGACTCTCCCAAAATATATCACGAATCCTTCATATAGTTCAACCAACATTTATGGTTTGTAGAAACTCTACACGTCCATCACTATTGTAAGTCTTTTATAATAAATCTCGCAAAATTTATCAACGACTTATGAATAGTAAATATATTCCTATCAGATGTTATAGTCATCGAAAATACATTTGTTCAATTCTATGTTGATGCTCTCAACATTTGACGATATATTTCGTTTTCGTGTATTTAACCTCAATACACTTGCCACGTTGATCATGATTATCTCAATGGGGATGGATGAAGAGTTTTTCTTCTTAGTCACTTAATTAGAGACTTAATTTTATACATAAAGGCTCTAATAAAGTGATATAAAAAGCTCTAATTAAGTGTCATAAAAACTTTAATTAGAAACATAAAACTCTACTCAAGAGTTTACTCTTCATTAAGATTCCAATTAATAATTATAATTTACCAAATTATAATTTCAATATAATCCAAAATACATATAACATATATATTTAAACGGATTCATATAAGAATATATAAACATCAAATCTCAAAGTGTTATTCTCTTCAACACTTTATCGTTCGACGAAATAATAACAATTATATCGTCTCGTGGCATGTTTCGAGGTACTCCCTCAATACACTGTTCAAAACAACAAAGTTGTTTATACTTAACTACTCACAAGTAGTCGAACAAGTAAATATGTCCAAAACAATATAAGTTGTTTTACACTAAATAGTCTCTCTAGACTATTATATGGTTCAAGTCATCATACTTCTCATACAAGTATCAAACCATATATAATTTGCAAAACACATGTTTTATTCAGACAAAACATTTCTGCTTTCACGGGTATTTTTCATAAACTATACATATTTATGTTTTGATTACACATCAAAACCATAAACTCTAATATAGTTTTATTATTTAAACCATTCCTAACTCACTTGTTAGAGTATATGATTTTCATGACTAACCATTTCTAATTTATTCATTAGAAACTATACGTGTACCATATAAACATATACGGTTTAAAAATTAACCATTTCTAACATACTTGTTAGAATGCAAACGATTCCACGTTTCATCATATAGATTTTGGTTATATCAAATAAACCTTTTTCTAACACACCCGTTAGAAATAAACGATTACCAAAATCATTTTAAAGGTCATTGGTTTATATTCTCAACCGTTTCTAACCTGCCTGTTAGAAATACACGATTATGACAATCGTTTTAGACCTTGTTGGTTTATATAAAATAAACCGTTTCTAACACCCTCGTTAGAAAATTAAACCATTTACATAAATGGTATTAACTTTGGATTTTCCAAAATATACCCGTTTCAAACTCACTCGTTAGACACCGTCAAATTTAACCAAACTGGTTTAATGTTGGAAAAGGTTAAAACACCCAATTCTCCATAAACCCATGAGTTGAAACACACCATTAAAACCTTTAAGAATATTTGACCCATCTTAATGATATTCTTATTATTTTTAAGTTTCAACTTTGGACTTTTAATTAGTATTCTTACTAAAACCTTCAATAAAACAAAATAAGTTTATAACTTTTTTTTTATTTTCACAAAATTTCCAAAATAAAATTTCCAACACGTTTGTCTATTTTGTACAATAATCTTTTCTAACACACTTGTTAGAAAATATAAACATCTTATTTAGTCTTTACAAAATCATCAATTTCTAACACGCCCGTTAGAAAAATCAATCTATAAGTTTACAAATTAAACTTACTATTTTCTAAAGAATAATTTCTAATACGCTTTATTAGAAATGTTTCATGACACGTTATTCTTTCAACGTCGTCGATTCTAACACGCTTGTTAGAAATACATGTTTCAAACCTTATATTTTGAAACCCTTTATTTCCAATACTCTTATTAAAAATGTTTCATGACACGTTATTCTTTCAACGTCGTCGATTCTAACACGCTTGTTAGAAATACATGTTTCAAAACCTTATATTTTGAAACCCTTTATTTTCTAATACTCTTATTAGAAAATGTATACATTTCAAATACTTTGAAATTATCTTTCTAATACGCTTACTAGAAAGAAAACATGATCAACCAAGTTTACATGGGTTTTCAACTAATATGTCTTTTCTAATACAATCATTAGAAATTCAATATTTCAAAAAAAAAAATGTTTAAACACATATTAGAAATGTTAATAGTCCGGTTTATCTAAACAAAACTCAAAACCCATGAATCCGAAGATTAAATCAAAAATTCATTTTTGTCAAACACACTTTCGGATTAAAGATTGCATTCTCATCATGAATGTAATCCAATTCGATGTACCAAAAGAAAACATGTACAAACTTTCGCGAACTCAAATTCCTTAGGAAGAACACGAAAGTTTGTTCACTAATCTGTTTAAGTTTGTTAGAAAACTTACATTTTGATCGCCTCAACGCCTCTTGTACATGAAGCTCACATGCATCAGAATCTCTATACTTGCTGGAGCAAAATCTGAAAGAAAATGAAATCATAGAATTTTGAAAAAGGAACCGGGCTTGTGTTTGACACAATTCCCTTAAACAGATTCGTCGTCTGTTCCCAGGGTACACCGGTTCAACAGTGCGGCGCGGTGCACTGCGGACTATCCCACTTGCCTGAAAGATAACCGGTCTTCGATTGAGTTTGTTCTCTACATATATGTGTGTGTATGCATTTCTTTTACATGTCCAAATGAGGCACAAAGCCTTCCATTATATAAGAACATGGATGTATGAAAAGTCTTCTTAATTAGAGACTTAATTTGAGACATAAAGACTCTAATTAAGTGACATAAAATCTCTAATTAAAAGAAATAAATACCTCTAATCAAAGACATAAAACTCAAGAGTTTTAGTCTTTAATTCACCACATCAAGGTCTTATTAATAATTATAATTTATCAAATTATAATTTCAATAAAATCCATTCACATATTTCCAACATAATTCAATATTATCTGACACATTTTGTTTCATGAGATCATCATCAAATCCCACAACTTCGTTAGCATCGATCGATCTAATCAACGATGGGATCACTTCTTTCCCTTTTCCCAGATTCTTGGTGACTTCCATTGTTTCCTGCGACAAAACAAAGCAAAATTTGTCATGATCTTGTGTTTTGTTGATAGAGTTGTACACTTGTACATTTATGATAAGATTTGCTTAATGAGTTGTACCTTTCAATTGGAACATCTCATTGGTCATATTATTTGTGAAACTGTTGTATTTATACATCCTCCTGTCCCAATTATTTCCTATCAACTTCGTATTAGTTTTATATATTTTAAAAAACAATTAAAATAAGCTGGAACATTCGAATATACAGCTATTTATAAAAATAAATAAATATTAAGATATTTTTTGGGTGTTCAGCAAATTTGACCACGTGTCCCATGATTCCAGCCCAGCTGGTTGAGGATGTGAGGGTTTACTCCCATAGGGAGGTTCCCGCACGGGGCCCGAGTTCGAATCTCACTGGTGGCATAAATTGCCCCATGTGGGTGTGGCCTATGGATGTGTTATTCCAGCTCTGCTTCGGTGGGGTGCCGATTCGAACCCGGGTGGCTTGACTTCCGCAAAAAAGGGCTGAAGCAAGCTAATGGGTTTCCAACTGATCTACGCCTTCCAAAAAAAAAAAGCAAATTTGACCACGTATTAATTTATAACATTTAAGTGAACTGTCGACATTAAATTCATAATTATTTGATGTACCACTTATTTGTCAAATTAGAATTCAGACAACGTATCAAATTATGGTATTTGTTAGATATGTTTGTTATTTTATTTTTTTAAGGCAAATTTTATGATCCTTTTAAATTAGGGTGGTTATTTTAAACCTCCCCCTTCTATTTTTACCCTCTTGAAAGCGCCTCGCTTAGGCCTAAGCGAGGCGCCTCGAATGAAAAAAAAAATTTGTTATTTTTTGGTCTTCTGAGTTAGTTTTTTATTTTTTTTTAATATAATTTTTGTAAAAAAAGCAACCCAAATCATACGAGGTGGCAGGAAAAAGCTGACATTTTGATCCAAAGGAACTTCAGGTTAGCCAGACGTTTGTCAAAATAACATTTTTGAAATCAATGGGAGGGTAAACAAAATCGTCGATCCGACTGTTGATTTCTTTCTGCAACAAGGAACAAAATGTCAGCTTTTTCCTGTCACCTCGTATGATTTGGCTAACCTGTCCAGTTATCAATCTCACTGTCCAACAACTGAATTTTACTTGCTTGCATGAAAAGTTGTTTTTAATTGTTCTTTTGAGAAACGTCTGGCTAACCTGAAGTTCCTTTGGATCAAAATGTCAGTTTTTTCCTGCCACCTCGTATGATTTGGCTAACCTGTCCAGTTATCAATCTCACTGTCCAACAACTGAATTTTACTTGCTGATCAAAAAAGGCATAACTGTAATGATCAGGAACATTCCAAATAACTGTTCAATTTCAGCTTTTGTTTAACTATTTTAGCAACTTTCATAGAGAAGTTATCAATCTCACTGTCCAGTTATATTACTCACTGTCCAACAACTGAATTTTACTTGCTTGCATGAATAAGTTGTTTTTAATTGTTTGGGAATATATTTTCTGATCTAAAAATGCATAATTGTAATGATCAGCAACATTCCAAATAACCGTCCAATTTCAGCTTTTGTTTAACTCATGACAGATTCACCAAATCATTTCTTCAAGTTCATTTCACCAAAAAAGGCATAATTGTAATGATCAGGAACATTCCAAATAACTGTTCAATTTCAGCTTTTGTTTAACTATTTTAGCAACTTCCATAGAGAAGTTATCAATCTCACTGTCCATGTTTACCTTCAATGATCAACACACACCGCTAACGTCCAAAACATTTATAACCTTTCTGTACCTGTGGCCAAGAGAACTAGGCTTCAAACACTACGGGCATGGCCAGCTCCCATTTCCACCGGTAATGAGTAACCTACTAACCTCTATAATAGACTTCATTTATTCTTCTTTATCTTTTTCTACTTGAAGTGCAGAGTAGTAACCCTTCATCTTCTCTTATCGGAGAGATATCTGTCAACGATGAAGGAGGTATATGTACAATGATGTGGTTTGTTTTAGATAAGGAGGTATATGTACAATGATGTTTTTACGCTAAATAAAACTTACACACAACTTTTTGCTCTAGTGGTGTGGTCTACCTTTTCGCAAATAGACATTTAGTCTTCAACACTTCTATGGTTTCGGGTTCCCTTTCATCGTTGACAGATATCTCTCTGAGATGATAAAGGTAGATCATGGAAAGTTCAACTCAAGAAACAAAGATGAAACCGATTAATGTTCTTTATATATGAATAGTGACCATCTGGCAATCGTCGTTGGTATTAATGGCAAGATATGTGGCTTTAGTCCTTTACGCAGGTTTGCGAGAGGGTCATTATTCATACATAAAGAACATTAATTGGTTTCATCTTTGTTTCTTGAGTTGAACTTTCCATGATCTACCTTTACATTATTATTATTATTTACATTATTATCGTATTTTTAATTGTTTGGGAATATATTTTCTGATCAAAAAGGCATAACTGTAATGATCAGGAACATTCCAAATAACCGTTCAATTTCAGTTCAAACTTTTCAAACACCTGCAACATCTCAAGAGTCGAGGTCCATCTAGATGGTTTGCGCGTTAGCGCCGATCCGATTGTTAAAAGTATCAAGACTATGAAATTAGTAAAACCTTGATCTGCAATATTTGAAAATTATCATTTCTTGACATGTGGTTGTTCTAAATCCCATTTAATCTAAAATGTTACTAAAATGTGAGGACCTTCATTGATTGAAAAGTAATTAAAAACACTTAAAAATGAATTAAAACAAATTGTTGTGTGTTAGGTTTAGTCGGAGGACCACGTACAATGATTCATCAAAGTTGTACAAAGCTGGATGTTTCTACTGAAAAACCCAAACGAGCAATAAACGAAGCGAAACGCCTCAAACAAATTTTCTTGGCTTGGAAACAACTTAAAAGAACTAAAAAAGAATTGAAATTATTTTTTGGTCAATAACAGATAATTTTAAAGAATTAAAAGAAATTCATTTTTCTTTAAAAAAAGGCCAAAGCGCCTAGCTTTGGTCAAAGCGAGACGCATGTGGTCTAATCAAACCACTCAAGCGCCTAGCTTTGGCCAAAGCTAGGCACTCAAGCGCCTAGCTTTGGCCAAAGCTAGGCACTTTGGCCTTTTTTTAAAAAAATGAATTTCTTTTAATTCTTTAAAATTATCTGTTATTGACCAAAAAATAATTTTAATTCATTTTTAGTTCTTTTAAGTTGTTTCCAAGCCAAGAAAATTTGTTTGAGGCGTTTCGCTTCGTTTATTGCTCGTTTGGGTTTTTCAGTAGAAACATCCAGCTTTGTACAACTTTGATGAATCATTGTACATGGTCCTCCGACTATACATTCGATACCCATATTTTTCAGAACATAATTTTTGCATGTTTAATTGATATGCTTTACTTCCGGACTATATTATAATTGATCGTTGGTGGTTTTCATAGCACCTTGTTTGATTACACTCGTGTTCAGCCTTTATCAGGTTGCCTTCATCGTTGACAGCTATCTCTCCGATAAAAACTGAAAAGTTGTTTTACTAATTTCATAGTCTTGATACTTTTAACAATCGGATCGGCGCTAACGCGCAAACCTTCAGAGTTCGTTGTACCGGTTGCAAAAAGAAATCAACATTCGGATCGACTCTCACACTTATGCGTAGATCAAGGAGATTGATGAAGATATTCATCAAGATGAGCAGGAATTGTTTACCTTCCCATTGATTTCAATTATGTTGCCTTGATCGTTGACAGCTATCTCTCCGATAACAACTGACCTTTACTTATGGAATCTTTGTACGAAAATCGAAATCATCTCATTCCATGTTCTCCATATCCATACCTTGTTTCAACACACACCAGCTTTGTCATCACAGTTTCCAACCACTAATACCAGATTGATAATACTCAATTTCGGTTGATATAAAGTATATCAGAGAAAGATTCAGTTGAAAGTGGATACCATGGATCAGAGAGATTTAAGCTAATCAAACTCATATCTCAAGCCGGTGCAAGTTCTTTATATGCTTACTGACTCTAAAACTTATACATTACATCAATTTTGAAGATAACTCTTCTGTTATCGGAGAGATATCTGTCAACGATGAAGGCAACCTGAAACGACATGAACATTTATAACCTTTCTGTACCTGTGGCCAAAAGAACTAGGCTTCAAACACAACGTTTTGCTCAACGTAATATTGTAATATAATATTCAGATTCTGACTGCACCGAATCCAGTCTTCAAGGTACCATGGATCATAGAGATTTAAGCTAATCAAACTCATATCTCAAGCCGGTGCAAGTTATGTTGGAGCACTTTTCATCTATCTCATCACCTTCTTCTAACTCTTCTGTTATCGGAGAGATAGCTGTCAACGATCAAGACAACCTGAAAGTGGATACCATGGATCAGAGAGATTTAAAGCTAATCAAACTCATATCTCAAGCCGGTGCAACTTATGTTGTAGCATCCTTGATCATCTTCTTGTAATTACTTTCAAGTTTCTTATAATCATTGAAGACAACTTTTCAGTTGTTATCGGAGAGATAGCTGTCAACGATCAAGACAACCTGAAAGTGGATACCATGGATCAGAGAGATTTAAGCTAATCAAACTCATATCTCAAGCACGTGCAAGTTATGTTGGAGCATCCTTGATCATCTTCTTGTATTATCTTTGTTTATTATATTTGCAACACACACCTTCAACCCATTCCTGGTAAACCAGGGAAAAATGGCTATATTAAAAAACTTCAAGATTATTGTTTTGTTTTGTGGATCAGATGAGGACTTGCCTGTGTCTTGGAAACACAAGGATGGAAAAACCCACTAAAAAGCCCTAAAATTTCGGACCCTAACACACACAAGACGAATGTTGTAACATGAGTTCGACCAAGATGACACACGAAGCTTTAGACTCCAACCGGATCCCTTGATTGCCGCATTTAATGAAATTTAATGAAATTTAACGCGCATACCGCATTCGGATTCTGATTGCACCGAATCCAGTCTTCAAGGTACCATTACTTTCAAGTTTCATAGAATCATTGAAGACAATTCTTCTGATATCGGAGAGATATCTGTCAACGATCAAGTAGGTTGGTGGACTTAAGCACCTGAACGAGAAGTTGAAATTTTGAATGATGTTCGTCGATTGTACCATGGATCGAGAGAGTTTAAGCTAATTAAAAAAAAGCACAAGGGTGGAAAAACCCACTAAAAAGCCGCATCTAATGAAATTTAACGCTCATACCGCATTCGGATTCTGATTGCACCGAATCCAGACTTCAAGGTACCTCTTCTTTGAACGGGAAGTTGAAATTTTGAATGATGTTCCTCGATTGCACCGAATCTAGTCTTCAAGGTACCATGGATCAGAGAGATTTAAGCTAATTAAAACAAAAAAGCACAAATGGAAAAACCCACTAAAAAACCCTAAAATTTCGGACCCTAACATACACAAGACGAATGTTAATGAAATTTAACGCGCATTTCGGACTCCAACCGGATCCCTAGATTGCCGCATTTAATGAAATTTAATGAAAGTTAACGCGTATACCGCATTCATTGACTATACATGGTTGATGATGTCAAGTTTAAGTCATTGATTCATTTAGAAATCGAAAACGCCTATATAGACGTTTGATTAGGGTTATTACTTTGTTTTGTGTTAAAATCTTTGTTTTTTAAATTTTTTTAACTTTTTATAATTATTAAATTAAAAAAAAACCAATTTAAAACATCAAAAACTACTCCAAAATAAATCTTTGATTCGAAGCGCCTAAAATTCAGTTTTTTCTGCCCCTCGTACTGACCTCCTCGAAATGGGGGCAAAGCGCCTCGCTTAGGCCTAAGCGAGGCGCTTTGAGGGGGGTTGAAATAGAAGGAGGGGGGTTGAAATAGATGGAGCCTTAAATTAACTAAAGGGTTGGTATTTTCATCTGGGAGAAACTATGACATAATTTAAAATATTTTTAAAACTTAAAATTACCATAAGAGTATGATAGTCTAGATTCGAGGTATTCAGTTGGATTCAATTGGAACAAGTTCTGTGGGCTAACTTTTTCTTGTTGACTGATTTTTAGTAGAGGTGTTTATCGGTTTTTGTTTTTTTTTTTTTTTCTTAAATATATTTCGGTCAAAGCCAAAAACTGAACCAGAATAAAACCAAAGTTGGCAAAACCAAACAAAATTGGTTCGGTTTTTGTATTGAACCGAAAAACCTGAATTCCTTACGTACTTTTAACCAAACTAAGCTAAATGTTTAATGAGTTCATTGGCACATTGGTTTGGACTTTAGGTTTCTTGAGTTGTTTATTGGTTTTGTAATGAGCTTTGTTTAATGTGTTTACTTAGGAAAATCCGTTTGTAATTCGGAATCCTCAGTTTTAAGCAAGCTGAGTATTCTAAAATCGAAAACCAATTATCCGTTTGTAATTCAAACCAAACATATATAATTAGGTTGAGTTAGCCAACGGCACTTGGACATCGTATACGTACTCTTTCCAAACTCTTAAGTGTAATTGTTAATATGAAATATTCATAGGGGGAGGCTAATGTAAAAAGTAGGTTAGCGTAAAAAGTGTAAGAAAGATTGTCAGTTGTCAATAAACTTGATAATTAATGGGCACGATCGTAAAATTTAATGTGTCATTAAACTTGTCGAAAACATGTAGAATGGCATATTAGTAATTGGACGGAAAGTAATAAGGGTTGCAAGGTTGAAGAACGTCTTCCTGGTGACTGTTGGCGCTGGAAGCGTGCGCTGAATGCAGCGCTGGAACATGATCAGCTGCAGGAGTGTAGGCGAATGACTGACGGGCAGGTTTTGGATGACTCGGCTGATCGGTGGTATTGGGATGGTGGGACGGGTGATCAATTCTCAGTTTCTGAAGTCAAAAAGTGGGTTGATAGTGGCCAGAGTAGTCCTTCCAGCGCTTTGTTTACATGGAGTAAATGGGTGCCCATTAAGTGTAACATTTTTATGTGGAGAATGTTGATGGACCGGATACCGACAAAGCAAGCGTTGGCTAGGCGAAACATAAATTGTGGGGACGGATTGTGTTCGTTATGTGAAGACCAAGAGGAGAGTATTGATCATCTTTTTTCTGCATGTATAATAGCTAATGGGGTGTGGAGTGGGATTGCTAGGTGGTTAAAGATTCAACCATTCTTTTTCTTTTCGGTAGCCGATATTGTTAACGAGTCCATGTTTTCTCCTTGGCCGCCGACTAAGAGGTTGATCCTAAAGGGTATAATGATTGTTACTTGCTGGCGTATCTGGAAAGCTCGGAATGAGAAGATCTTCAAGAATGAAAGGCGAAACGTGACAGAGATTGTTATGGATATAAAAGTGTTGAGTTTTCTTTGGTTTGCAACTCGTTGTAAACAGGGTTCGGTGGGTTGGAGGGATTGGCAGACTTTTTCTTTTGATGTGATGTAATTTTCTTGGTTTGGGGGTCTCCGTCTTGGAGATTCCCGTTGTTGGTTGTGTGTTAATAAAATTCACCTTTCAAAAAAAAAGTAATTGGACGGAAAAAAAAAGCGGGCAAATTACAAATCTCATTCAATTGACATTGCAGTTTCTAAAATAACTAACCAAGCTTCGAAAACCGTCTACTGTCTACAAAACAAACATAATATTAGGGTTTTTTTTTACTGTTCAAAAAAAAACAAAAAAAAAAAACAGAGCAATCTACAATACAATGACATCGAAGAAGAAATCAGGTATGTATATAACAAAATTTACAAAGTTATTGCATGTAATTAGTAGTTGCAATAACAAATTAACAAACAAAATAGTACTTTACAGGAATTGAATATGAAAGACGATCAAAGGAGAACAACGATCGGCCTGCTAAAACCTCAAAATCATGTTTGCTAGACCATTAGCACTTGCTACTTATGAATAAGTATGCTAGTATTTTGATTTTGTTATTTTGGTTTCAAATACGTGTTTATTGCGTTTTAATATGTATAGTTGTTTGGGATAATTTAGTAACAACTTGCGTTTTAGGTGATATGTACTTGCAACCGTCAAACTGTAGATATTTTTAAGTCATAATTAGTAAACTGAAATGATGTACTGACATTTGTATCAGTCGGCCGTGTTAGGCAAATAAAATATACTATTGTCAGTAATCAAAAACCATGTAGTCTATCTATCACACTTCTTTATAAGTCAAGTGCCATATCTAGTGAGAGGTCACTCCATTTCAACTTGCGTTTTCGTCTGAATAGTTTATTTGCTTTTTTGATTTTTTTTAAATTGCAAGACGTTATGTCTCCCTTAGGGAATACCTAGATGAACTTGATGTTGTTGATGGTCTACGTTTATTAAACAATAATGCCATTGTGGATGATCCTTTACCGCCAGCCATTGATGTTGAAGGATTAGAAGCATTTAATAACATTTATGGAGTGGGGATTGATGAAAATAAATTAAATTATATGGCAGGGGTTATAGGGTGTAAACCCGGGGTTTTACCTTTTGACTATCTCGGAATAAAAGTTGGCGCTATTATGAATCGTTCTAGCCATTGGAATGCGGTTATAGAGAAGTGTCGAGCTTGTCTCACGGCTTGGAAAGCAAAAACCCTTTCGATTGGAGGTTGCCTCATTCTTATTAAATCGATTTTGTCAAGCTTACTGTTTTATTATCTTTCTATTTATAAAGCTCCCTTAAAGGTTATCGGAAAAATTGAATCTTTGATGAAACAATTTCTGTGGCTGGAAATGAGGATACCAGGAAACTTCACTGGGTATCTTGGGAGGTCGTTACGACTCCAAAGAAGGATGGTGGTTTAGGAGTCTCGAAGTTGCTAGACGTTAACATTTCGTTGTTAGCTAAATGGGCGTCGAGATTTAAGTATGATAAAAACGGCATGTGGCGCAAAGTTGTCGAAATCTGTCACCGAAGGAACCAAGACTGGAACTTGCTGCCGAGCAACAGTTCTGTGGCTGGTTGCTGAAAATCTATATCTAATTTTTTGAATAAGTTTACGTTGCAGGGTCATGGGCTCCTATATTTCTTTAAAAGCATTGTTGGTGACTGTTCTTCAATCCGATTTTGGTTTGATATTTGGAATGGGTCAACTCCTTTTAATATTAGGTTTCCTAACCTATTCAGACTTGCAGTTGACAAGACCTGTTATTTAACACAAGTTTGGGACAGATCAGTGTTACGCTGTGTGTGGAGCCGCTTTCCAGCAGAACAGACGAGCTTTCTGATCTGATGCAGTTGTCTGTCTTGCTGCAGCAGGTCCATTTTACTAATCGGGTCGATAGCTGGCAGTGGATTGGAAATGCTTCTGGTCGATATTATGTGACAGATTTGAAGCGGCTAATGGTTAAAGAAAGGGGAGCGCATAGGGAGCAGCATATGAAATGGATATCTTGGGTGCCTTTAAAGGTTAAAATTTTCAATTGGAGGGCGGAGATGGACCGCATTCCGACAAAGATGGCGTTGATAAGAAGGAATGTTAATGTTTCGGACACGACATGTGTTTTGTGTGATGTGGACGAAGAGAGTTCTGTGCATATCTTTACAAGTTGTGGTTTCTCTTTTGGGGCATGGGCTTCAATAGGGAGTTGGATACCTTCGGCTCCCTAGCACCAGAAGCTATTCGTTTCTTGACTAGGGTTCAACGGGTTGTCCACAGCAATAGTTCATCTCCAGGGGGCAAGGGTTTGTATTTACCAGATTAGGGTTTGCGATTCAGAAAGGGGTGGCGGCGCAACTTGTTGCCCGTCTACCCTCTATTTTGATGTAACTTGACAATTTTAAGAAATGAAATCATTTATCTCCTAAAAACAGTGCAAGATTGACTCAATATTCGCTTTTGACATCAAAGATCTTTTTCATCTTTGTAATCACAATTCGCAGAAAGGTTGGGCCAAGAAGATCACGAATGGGATTATTATGATAACTCTATGGACGATTTGGAAAACCAGGAATGAGAAGGTGTTTAGGCAAAAAGCCGTGAGTGTGGTCGAGGTAGTTGCGAGCATTATGTCTTTGGCGTTTTGTGGTTAAGGTCTCAGTCTAGATTTAAAAGTATTAGATAGAACGATTGGGCAAAATTCCCTTTGTATATGTTGTAAGTTTGTGGCGATGGTCCTTGTTTTAAGGACCCCCGTTTTGTAATAAAGTTTACCTTTCAAAATTTTTTTTAGGGAAAATCACCAAAATAGCCCGTTGACCGTTTGAATTACGAGAATAGCCCCCTCCCGTCTCTTTGGAGAGACGGTTCACGGTTCCCCAAGCCGTCTGAGACGTCTCCGTTCCCATCCAATAAAATAACAACACGTCTTCGGAGACGTCTTTTCGTCTCCGGAGACGTCTTTCTGCCGTGTCGTGAGTCCTGACACGTCTATGGTGTCTTGTTCGTCGTTTCAGTTCCCCGTGATTCCCGAGACGTCTCCTCCCTATATATACCATACCTCCGTCCCATCTCCGTCACTAACTCCGTCCAAACTCCTCCTCTTCCACCACCCTAAAACCGTTTCCTTTTTACACAAAGAAAATGGCACCAAGTCGTTGGACGGAGGAACAAGAAATCGCCCTAGTATCCGCCTGGCAACTTGTCGAAGAAAGCCCACACCCGACAAACAAGTGGTACCGAATTCTAAATGAGTACAATCAGTTGGTAGGAGGCTCTAACCGAACCATCGATTCACTAAACCGTAAGTGGAATGACTTGAACACTAAGTGTCAACTCTTCAACGGGTACCACTATCGAACCCTTCGAGCGGTACCTTCAGATTTGCCCGAAGACGTGGCCATCAGATATACCAAAAAAGAGTATAAAAACAAGCAAGGCAAAGAATTCAACCACGTGTCCGCTTGGCAAATGATGATGGACCGTCTTAATGCGTACCTAAGCCCATGTTTATTTTATTTTTATTAACTTTTTAATGTTTATGTATTTATCTTTTTATTAATGGAATGAATAGTTTATTTAAAATAATTATTGCACTTTAATTCTCTTTTGGCCTTGCATCACTGGTGATTTACGTCACCGGAGACGTTTTCTAAACATGTAAAAGATGTCTCCGGAGAGGTGTCGTTATTTTATTGGATGGGAACGGAGACGTCGTGGGAGATGTCTCAGACGGCTTGGGGAACCGTGAACCGTCTCTCCAAAAAGACGGGAAGAGGCTATTCTCGTAAATCAGACACTTAACAGGCTATTTTGGTTATTTTTCCAAAAATTTATGAAAATGTTGAGTCAAACCAATTATTTAGCTTCTGCTTTCTAAAACCTCCTAAGCTTTTACAATATACGTCGATGTATAGATCCGTATACGTGACGTATATAACCAACCGGCAATACTAGTAAATGACGGGTGTGAAAATTATGTGGTTGGGGGTGTTTAATAAATAAGACGACCTAAACAAAATCCAAATCCAAAACCAAAATGAAACTTCGTTGTTAAGTTTGATCGAGAAGTTAAAAGCTTTGGTTCCGAGTGATTTGGAAAGAAAATGGAAGGAGTGAATAGATACGAGAAATTAGGGGTGGAGAAATCCCTATCACGAAGCTGTAGTTACCCATCAGCTTGCAAAGAGCTGGCTTTAATTCTGAAGCTCTCTTATTCTAAATTCCCCAAACTTTTCCAATCTATTCTCTTCCAAGATGTCCTCACCGCCTTTCGTCTTCTTCCAAGGTAACCTACAATCTTCAATTTTCTTCTTTCTCTTCTTGTTTTTTTATAAATTCAATTCAATTCTATTGGATTCAGAATGCAAACACAATCTGCCGTTTCGGCTGCCAACACCCTCCTTCAGGCTGTCGACTCCACGTTGCCTAAGCAGAAGAAAACTTTGGCTCTCACCGAGTTCAAACAAGCCATCATTGCTCATAAGAGGTCTTCCAAACCCCGCCTTACCCATCCCCATCAAGGTTGTTTTTTCTCTTTCTTTTGTTTGGATTAGATTGCTATGTATATTATTATGCTCAACTGATCATGTTGTAGAGACAAGATTATGTGGTGAAATTAGATTGCTGTGTGTATGCTGTTGATCTGTATTGATGTTAGGTTTTTGGATGTAGAGAACCAATACTCATGTTCAAACCAATATTTATATTCAAAGACAGATAGATACATGGATCTTATCTTAGTTAAATTAACATATTTAAGTTGAAAATAATCAATATTCATGTTTATAGATAGAGAATAGCATCTGTAAATTTAACACTTCATGAGCCTTGTGTCTCTGTATAATAAAAGCGCAAAAACTCAGAAATACTCTGTTCCTTAAACTCAAATAGGAAGCATTAAAACTCATGGGGTCTCATGCTGTATACTAGTATCTATATATATTTATGTACCTTAGGAATATACATTGCTGAGTAGAATACATGCTTCAATCCTCATAATTTGTTCTTGTATTTTTTTTTTTTTACTATCCAGATTTAGTTGAACTTCCACAAGATGTTGTAGTACACATCTTCAGCTTTTTGGATTTACAATCTTTACTTTCTGCTTCACAAGTATGCCGGTATGTATATTCTTATTCCTCTATGCTCTTTTTGTATTGTGGTCATAGTGTCATACTTCTAACGAATTCCTTCTGTAGTGATAAGTTATACCAAAATTATAAAGGAGTGAAATAAATAAATAAATAAATACATTAACATATATCAACTTGTTTCCACTATGTAAATCTAGAGGCTCTCAAATACGTCTAAACGTGTTGTGTTGTGCAGGTCATGGAATGTTGCATCAAGTGATAACCATATATGGCAGTCGATACATAACATGTTCTTCAACCCTTCACATAATTTCTCTAAGATTGATCAACTTTATGGTGGATTGACCGAGCATGACAAGTCTGAAAGATCCCAAGAAAGTGTTGCATGCAATAGTAACCTTGACTGGAGAACTGATTTTAAGAAAGCATATAATGGTATGTGTTTAAATTATATGTTATGCATCAAATTTTAGAAATTAATTAGAAATATTAGTTTGTTGTCTGTTAATTTTCCATGATTGGTTTGTTTTGTCTGCAGGCCTCTCATCAAAGAAACTTCTTACATCTTCGAGGGGATTGTGCACACGTTGCTATGCAATCATCTGGGTCATGGACATATGTAATGATACCACTTCCAGGCCGAAATGTAAATATCACCAATTCATACCAATATCTACAATACAGGTAACATTACCGGTAGTTCATTTCAATAACTATTTATATGAATAATGGTATAAAATGAATGAAAATCTTAGTGAAATAATAGAATATGATGCAAAATTGTTTGTTTTACCAGATTGTTAAGTACATAGATGGTGATTATGCTTCAAGCGATAGCGATAGCGATAGCGATACCGATTCATATGATGACTTTTCTTCCAAGCTTTGGGCATATCCCAAGGGTGGATTTTCTGTTTGAGGCCGCGTACATGGTGAGGTGGATGAATCTCACTCTGGTGGCTGTACCTGATTTTTCTAGTCAAGGTACTTATTCATATTTGCTCATAAATGTAAAGATGGAAACATTTGAAAACTCAGTCCAACATTAAGTAATTCTTAAAACTGTCTTTTTGTAGAGCGTCTTTAATTGAATATTTTGAGGTGATTTTTAAGGCAGTTATAACTTATGTGGGGGAGAGAGGGAAACATCCGTCATCATGAATTCATGAAAACGGGTATGCAAGTGGTGGAGGAGAGAGTTGGTTTCGCCGATGATCTTACCTGGTCTAAAATGATCAGTAAAATTTAAAAACTAATTGCATGGTTAGCACCTATGGTTTACCAATTTTCTATTTTCATACCTATTTATTGGATATTTCACCATTAGTACTAACTTTTAAAAAAACGTTTCACCATTAGTACCACGTTTGGATAGTGTTTATTTCACCTCACATGCCAGGCACATAGGGCATTTATGCCTTTTCATTTGCACCTGTGTTTTAAGTTGCATAATAAACCCCATCCGCTCCTTTTTCTTCTCTATTCGTGAACCCTAACTTCTCCCCTTTTTTGTCGTCTTGATTGAATTTTCAGTCCTCACTTATATAGGCCATTTCTGCATATTCTTTCTGAAGGTCAAATGACCAATAAAATTTGCAGGTCAAACGAATTTGCAAAATGACCAATAATTATGTTCAATGAATTGGTCCACTGCACGTCAAATGAATTTGCATAAGCTGTCAAAATAAGGTCAATGAGTCTGCAGCTCTATTGATAATGTCAACAACAAATTGGTTATCCTAAGGACCTCATATTCCTCACCAGTCCAGTCCACACAGCAGTGTAGTGTAATCTGTTGCTTTTTTTCTTTATATCTTCCAGAAAATTCAGTAGCCTTTGGTGTGTGGGGACCGCTTGATTAGTTAATCACCTGAATGACATTGATAATCCCCTTCATCAAAAACTACATAATCAAGAGCAGATATGATGGACGTGTCCCTTCCTTTAACGATTCTCCTGTTAAAAACCTTACACATGTTGTTCAAAAGAACATCTGTTTTGTCTCTCTCTACCTGCTGCACAAACAGTAATTATTAAGAAAGCAAGTTCAATGGTTCTTGTCTAAAGAATCATAAGCTTGCAAGAATGAAGTGCGGTGGAATGTTGGCTAACCAACATTATAATTTATAGAGTAAAGATCAAATACAAATAGTTTTTTGGTAAGAACTGTGAGAATCAAATGGGGTAAAAAAAATTTATTTATTTTTTTAGAATTTTTTTTCACATGTGCTTAAACATTCTTTCTAGATGAATAATAAAAAAAATTAATTTTTTTTAGTGTAATTACACTAGAGTAATTATGTAATTAATCTACACGTAATTACTCTACACCAATTTTTTTTTTTTTTTAGTTTTCAATACTATAATACATGTTTAACAATATGGGAAAAAAAATTTTGAAAAAAAAAATAAAAAAAAATAACTTCCTTTGATTCTCACAGTTCTTACCAAAAAAACTATTTGTACCGGATCTTTCCCCATAATTTATAAGCTTTGACATTAATTTTTTTTTATTCTTTTTAAACCCAGAACTAGCTATTGTGATGGGTTGTTTCCTAATTAACTAGTCGTTTACCTGACCCCACAACTAGCCCGAAAGCATGTCCTAAAATCCGCACCAATCAACCGGACTTGTGAGGCAGACATCAAACATAATGTTTGAAAACAATCACTTCCGGTCCGAAATTTGTTGACTAGATTCGGACACCCACAATTTGTATGCATTGTGGGTGCTCTTAAAGCCGCTTACAATGGAACTTGTATCACCTCCCCTCTACCTAAATTATACCGAAAATATGAGATTTTTTTTTGTTCATTCTTACGGTAAATTTTAAACAATAACATGTTGAATATAAGATTCAAATTATGCTTTTGAAAAATAAAGTGTTATTATCATTTAATTCTTTTATTATTCTCTTTTTGTAAAACCGCGTATCTTGGTAAGAAGATCAGGGTATATTTCAGAAATGATATAAAATTTATAAAACCATGTACCAAAATAAATAACCTAATTTGTTTTGGAAAGAAGATCAGAGTATATTTCATAAATGATATAGAATTTGTAATACCATGTACCAAAATAACCTAAATTATTTGGGAATGAAGATCAGGGTATATTTCTGAAATTATATAAAATTAGAAATTTAGGAGTAGAGTTGAAATAGAGTAACATTTCCCGTAAATAAATTGTATAATCATAATGTTGAAAAGAAAAGGATCAAAGTTCAAACGTTGCTTTCATTCATGTGGTATTCCTGGTCAACGCAACTCAAGAAAGGATCACAGATTGACAATTAGAATAAAAGTCAAAAAGATATGCATATGTGTTTCTTACAATAACCACGTACTTATTCACCCTTCTACTTTAAGTATATAAGTGTTTCCACACACCCAAAGTCAACCCACCATTCACACACAACACTCTCAAAACTCTAAATATGTATGATGAATGGGATTTGCATGCAGTTGTTAGGAGCTGCACCACCATTAGCAACGCTACCGCCAGACGCGCAAATGTAACTACTCCGATAGAGGAGTACAACAAGGATGATTTTGATGTCATAGAAACTGTTGCATGCAAAAATGACATAAACTCCTTTTCATACTCGTTGTTTTCTCCGTGGGAGGGATTAGAGGACGTGTACAAAGAAGGGTGTTCTCAGCGACTGAAAACGAAGGAGGCCGCAGCTGGTTTTGTTGATGATGAACCGCTGCACGAGATGTTGTTTGATCCTTCTGATCCCGTTTTCAATGAAACTCCGAGTAGAAAAAGGTGTGCAACATTTTCATGATTTGTACGTTTTTAGGAATATTGAATTTTAATAATCCAAATTGTTAATTGTTGATTGTTTCTAGTAACATTTTTATACTCATAATTTAACTGATGACACGGCCGTAAAATTTACCTAATATCTTCCTTCAAAATACATTACAACATTACGTACGATTGATTGGAAAAAAATAAGTTATAGTTGAGTGGGATTGAACGAAAATGAAATTTCAATTTGCATAGTTATTATTCAATGAAAAAAATATATATTTGAATTTTGTAGGAAAAACCAGCAGAAGAAGTGGGTTGTTGAATTGACACAAGAGGAATTATGTAGTGACACATGGGCATGGAGGAAATATGGTCAAAAACTTATCAAAGGCTCTCCCTTTCCAAGGTTCTTTATTTGAAAAAAAAATATATATCTTAGTTATACAAAATAATGGTTGATTTATAAGATATTGTAGTCAGTAGTATGCAACGATTGCTTTTGAGATAATGATTCTTTTTTACAATTTGAAGCACACTGAATATATATATATATATATTTTATTGTTGGTAAATGGTTTTTGTTTGTGTGATCAGAAATTATTACAAGTGTAGCACATCGAAAGCTTGTGGGGCAAGGAAACAAGTGGAACAAAGCCATATGAACCCGAGCATTTTTATTGTTTCATATCTGGGGGAACACATACACCCCCGACCCATCCACAAAAGTCCTCTAGCCGGCAGCACTAGGAGCAATAAGCCCACGGCGGCTAGCATACCATCCATCGCAAACAACATGTGTTCCTAAACACAAACATGTGTTGGTGGTAGTTGAATGTCGACATGTGGCAACTCTGATAAGGACCAAGAGCTTGAATTATGTAATTCTTCAACATGGAAGAAGGAATAGAGAATATTTGTGGCAATGGCAAAGTTGTATGGTTGTACTCTTGTGGCCTTTCGCTTTCTTATTTTTGTTCTTTGAAAGAATAAGGAACTCTTCTACAAAACGAATGTTTTGAAAAAATGCACAAATTTTGGATGTGGTTGAGAGCATGTGTATTATAATGAAAATTTGCATCGTATATGCGGTATAGGTTCCTGTACAAAGTGCATTTTCGTACAAAGTGTGAGAAGTCTATGTAGTTATAGTGTTTTAATTTTGGCTATGATGTTTTCAATTCCTTTTGCATTATATTATATTAAAAAACACCAAACGCAACAATTTAAAACACAATCAAATGTATTCTAGACAAAATTCAAAACACACTGATTACTCGCTTTGCATTGTGTTTTAGATTGCATGTTGAGAAATACATTGATTAGTGTTTTAAATTGTTACATTTTGTGTTTTTCTATATAATTCTATGCTAAAAGAATATAAAACATCATGCCTAAAATTTAAAACACAATGCTTATATAAACTTCTCACACTTTGTACGAAAAATGCACTTTGTACAGGAACCTCACCCTCGTATATGCTATGTTTGTATGATATCATGCCTTTAGACTACCATAAGTGGTTACCTAAAGTTTAGTTAGTCACCAACAAGACAAAACTTCAATTAAAAAAAAACTAAAATAGAAATTACTCTATATATTAAAGCAAGACACGTTAGGCAATAGTTTTCTTTTCGTTTTTGCACTTTTGCCACGTTAGTTTGAAACTTCTTCATATTGGCCATTTGTTTGTCTTCTTCCCATTTAATCTTCCACTTTCTTCTCCAGCTTCTTTTTCACTCTTAGCCCTCTCTCTTTCTAGGACTAATTCACAGCTACAAACCCGGGAAACCCCGTCTTCACCCCTTCGCTTTCCAGTTCACCATACATGAACCACAACTCTATCATACTTGGAAACCCCATCTTCACACCTTCGCTTTCCTGTTCGCCGTTAACTAAATTGATGCGGTTGTGATTCCGATCCGATCAACCCACCTGCGCCGCGAAAACAGGGTAAATCACCGTCAGGTGTCAGTTGCTAATTCACTATTTACTTTTTTCCCCGATCTGGTCAATCCCACCGGCTTTATCGCCGCTGCTGTAGTCCGCTCCGTCCCCACGGACACAACTGACCTTTTCTCCGATCTATCTCCTTCTTGCGGCTGTTGATGTTTGCGCCGGAGAAGATGACGGCTACAGGTTCTAAGGTTTTGAACGAAAACAAAAGTATCTAAATTGGTTCACCAAACAATATTCGTTTGTAGGATGGAACCGAGGCGGTGGACAGGTCCATCGCCGACAACTCTCGAGTCATCGAGGACCCTGTTCGACTTATGAAAATGGAACCAAATATTAAAGGCTTTTCATAAAAAAATATAAGAAAACGTCATAACAATATGCAAAACCATACCATTTGTATCAAAATGATGTATTTAAGTATTTTAAATATGAAATAAAAGGCCCCCAACTATAATATAAAAGTCAAAATCATAATTGTAAGAACAAAAGAACAAACCAGCAAACGTTTGGATCTTGAACAACACACAGAAACCCTTTTGAAAAAAGACCTTTACTAATTGAAATATTTCTGCCTACATTATTAAATTGGGTCATGTCGATTTGGCTACCGGCTTTTAATCTTTGGCGGAAATGTTTACCGCTTTTCCACCGGTACCATAACCAATAAAAACGATAGGGACTAAAGTGTCCGGCGCATAGCGCCGAGATATCCATTAGTTAACACTAATCTAAGTCGGCAACCTGGTTAGAATGCAACCTAAGTTGGGTTGTCTTTATGCCATGTGTCATAATATAATTGGTTGCAATCCAAACTAATTCATCTCAGTAATTTAATTACTCAAATATATATAGACAATATTTATTAATTATCCTATATGTTTAATTGTAAACCAGTATGAATAGTGCAGCCATTGTTTTTAGAAGATGATATATAGCATTTGTTTTGATATTGATGACAAAAGCTTATGTGGTGCATTTGGTTGGGGTATTGTTCAGTGTTGTGAATTGTTTCGGATCGAATCCTTTAATCCCCGTATTAGGCACCTTTTTTTAACTGTGATTTGTTATAAAAATAAAATAAAATAAAATTAACAGTAGTGGGCTTAACAGTTGTTGGGTGTCTAGCTGTGGCACGTAGCCATTGTGGTTACTCACTATTCCACTTAAAATTTTTTTGCCTTTATAAACTGTTTTTATGAAACCTGAAAAAAAAATTTCGTTGCTTTCTTCTTCGCGACACCACAGGTTGTTACAGCATATGGTAGAATATACGAGTAATATTGATCAACAACCGGTTGCATGTTTGTTTAGCTTTATGTTTTAACGTTTCTTGCAACTTTGATGATAACTGTTGTGTTTAATTAGGCGTCTTTCCATTTTAGAATGCGTCGATTGTTTTGAAACTGAATAATCAGCATTTAACTATGGGTTTTTTTGAAATGTCCGTGTATAACATGAGTGTTTTTGGGGTTGATAACAAAATTTCGAGTGAAATAAGATTCTGACTTGATTTACATGGATTCTTGGTTAATGCATTCTTTGTTTTTTTTTTATTTTTCTGTTGTTAAGTTACTGCATGGTGTTGTTTATCCATTTTGTTGTTAAGTTAATTGATGAAGTTGTTGAATTTGATGTTGTTGGCTGATTATAATAATGTTGTTCAGTGGAAGATTCTGTGTTGTTAAGTTCAATGATGAAATTGTTGAATTTGATTTTGTTTACTGATCATAATGATGTTGTTCAGTGATGGATAAAATGGGCGTAGTTTATGGTGATTTAGCAATGGATCGATTTTGTACTGTTCTAGCAGAAGTTGATGTCGCTGATTGTTTCAGCGACTAAGCTGTTGAGTCGATATATTGTTTATTTGGTGCTTCGAATGATTCGATGTTTGATTCATAGTGTAATAATATGGCTGCCAGTCAATGCCTAGATATGGATCGATTTTGTGCGGTTATAACAGCTGTTGATGTTGCTGTTTGTTTCTGCGACTAAGCTATTTAGTCGATAGATTGTTTATATGGCACTTCGAATGATTCGCTGTTTGGTTCATAGTGTAATAATATGGCAGCCAGTCAATGCCTAGACTGTGACCACCAGTAGCTTTTGTAGGTTTATCTTGCTTTTAAGCTTGAATATGTGCGATTGGATAGTGTGCATAATATCTGGAACCGTGACTGAAGAAACTCAGTCCAGTCTGATAAGAATTGAAAATACTGAGAAGAAATTAAAAACTAAGATTGAATATCTTTCTTTTGTATATATTGATTAATTGATACAATTGAATGAGAAGATGAAAATATTTATAGAGATGAGTCTAACGGCTCTATTTATATTTTTAGAAGCTAACGGCTCTTTTTTTATGGCTATTTCTAACACTCCCCCTCAAGTTGAGTAGTGGGATGTCCAATGCTTAACTTGCTAAGACAATAACTGAAGATTCTTCCATTGACGGCTTTTGTTAATATGTCTGCTAATTGATCCTTTGATTGGACGAAGGGGAGCTCTATCACCCCTGTTTCGAATTTTTCCTTGATGAAGTGTCGATCCACTTCCACATGCTTCGTACGATCGTGTTGAGCAAGGTTCTCTGAGATTTGTATTGCAGCTTTGCAATCGCACATGATCCTGCTGGCTTCAGTTTGAGGACACCCGATTTCAGTCAAGAGCTTGCGTATCCATAGAACTTCTGCCAGGCCCCGTGCAATCCCTCTAAATTCTGCCTCAGCGCTGGATTAGGCTACCACTTTTTGTTTCTTGCTTCTCCATGTAACTAGATTCCCTCCTACCAAGGTAAAGTATCCTGAGGTTGATCTTCGATCTCCTTTATCTCCTGCCCAGTCAGCATTAGTATAAGCCTAGATTCTTAGATGTTTGTTAGGTTGAAAGAGAACTCCATGACCTGCAGTTCCTTTAAGATATCTTATAATCCTCCATACTGCGTCCATATGTGCAACTTGAGGTTTGTGCATTAATTGACTAACTACTCCAACTGCATATGCAATATCTGGGCGAGTATGCGAGAGATATATAAGTTTTCCCACCAACCGTTGATATCTTTCTTTGTCTGCTAATCTTGCATCTTCTTCTGTACAAAGTTTTTGGTTAGCAATCATTGGGGTATAGGATGGCTTACAATTAATCATCCCTGTTTCAGCTAGGAGGTCAAGGACGTATTTCTTTTGGCATATAAAGATCCCTTGTCTGGATCTTAGAATTTCGATTCCAAGAAAATACTTGAGTCTTCCCAAGTCCTTCATTTCAAATTCAGTAAACAAATTTGCCTTCAACTTCCTTATTTCTTCTTCATCGTTACCTGAAATGATCATGTCATCAACATATATAATTAAACAAGTTGTAAGTTTACCTCTCCGTTTAAGGAATAATGTGTGATCAGAGTTGCTTTGTCGGAAACCATATCCTTTCATTGCTTCAGTGAATCTTCCAAACCAAGCTCGAGGAGATTGCTTTAGCCCATAGATAGTTTTTTTCAACCGACATACTTCCTTGGTTTTGAAATCTCATGTGAATCCATGAGGGGCTTCCATGTAAACTTCTTCCTTTAGTTCTCCATGCAGGAAAGCATTCTTAACATCGAATTGGAGAAGTGGCCACCCTTCATTTGCAGCGACAGAAAAAAGGACACGAATGGTGTCAATCTTAGCCACTGGGGAAAAGGTCTCAGAGTAATCAATCCCGTATGTTTAGGTGTAGCCCTTTGCTACCAATCGAGCTTTATATCTTTCAATGGTTCCATCTGATTTGTGTTTGATCGTAAAAACCCAACGACAACCTACCGGTTTCTTTCCTGGAGGATGGATACACTTTTCCCATGTATTATTTTTTACAAGTGCCTCCATTTCGGTTTCGATTGCATTTCTCCATTCTTTGGATTTTAATGCTTGTTCTATTGAATTAGGAAGTTGTTCGTTAAACAAGGCTGCAGTGAAGGCTTTAGCTTCTTTAGACAAGTTCCTATTAGCCATGTTTGCCATGGGGTACCTGGTCGATCTTGTCTCTTTTTCTGGAGAATATTGTTTTGGAGGTACCCCTCTGTTAACTCTTGAAGGTAACACATATCTTTCAACTACCTCGTCTCGTATTTCTTGATTCTCTTGTATTGGTTACTCTTGTTCCTCCTGCATATCCTGATCACTTGCTACTTCATTGTTATCAGATATATTCATAGGGGATTCATTATTATCAGATATATTAGTTGGACTAGAAGGGTCTTGAGGATCTTGAGGTTCACTATTTTGAGTGTCCTCATGTGTATGTAAATGACTTACGTTGGAATTAGGCAGATCTTGAGCAGTAGCTTGGGTATTAGTGGTATTAACTTTAACTTTTGTTGGCATAGGAACCCATTTTAACCAATCCAGTGGGTCAATATGCTTCTCCCCCTGACCACTTTATGGGAGGTATAGAAAAATTCAGTTTCAAGGAAGTCACAGTCAAGGGTAGTGTACATATGTCGTCGTTTAGGGCTATAGCACCGATACCCCTTTTGGTCAATACCATAGCCTACGAAGATGCACTTCTCTGCACATGGGCCGAGCTTCCCTCGATCATGTTCAGGAATGTGAGGATAAACAGTGCATCCAAAACTCGTGGTTGTAGTGTAAGAGGATGAGGGATTTTGGTAAAATCAGATGGAGTTTGAATAGGAGTTTTTAAATTAAGAGCTTTGGTAGGTAGACGATTAATTAAATATGTGGCAGTGGCAGCAGCTTCTGGCCAAAAAGATGTAGGAACTTGAGACTCAATTAAGAGGGCTCGAGTTATTTCTAATAAAATACGGTTTTTTCGTTCAACGGTACCATTTTGCTCGGGGGTGCAGGGGCAAGTTTTTTGATGAATTATCCCTTTGTTTTGACAGAATTGCTTCATAGACTCATTTACAAATTCACCTCCATTGTCGGATCGAAGGATTTGGATATTAGTTTTAAATTGAGTTTGTACCATAGCATAAAAGATAGTAAATTTTTCAAAGACCTCAGATTTATGTCTTAAAAAATAGATCCATGTCATACGAGTGCAATCATCAATAAATAACATAAAGAAGCGAAAATTTTGTCCCCCAATAGTTTCTGTGGGACCCTTCGTCCAATCAAAGGATCCATTAGCAGACATATTAACAAAAGTCGTCAATGGAAGAATCTTCGGTCATTTTCTTAGCAAGTTAAGCATTGGAGATCCCACTACTCAACTTGAGGGGGTTGTTAGAAATAGCCATAAAAAAGAGGCGTTAGCTTGTGGTTTTAAACATGTGGTTTTAAACAAAAACTTGTTTTTTTTATATTTTATTTTAGAAAACAAACCTTTTAAAAAGAAACTTTTCTTTAAAAAAAGTTTTCTCCTTTTTTTAAGTTTTATAAAAGTTTTTTTCTTTTAGAAAAAGTTTTCCTTCTTTCTTTATGACACATTTAGTATTATAAAAACTCTTCTAGCTCATTACATTGATTTGAGTTTGGTCAAAAAGTTGTTCAAAAAATTGAAGTACCCAATTAATAAAAAAATTGAATACCTACCACCATAGTACAAAGTTTGACCCTTTTTATTATTTTTGGTGTGCTATCCTGAACAAAAAATTTATTGGTTGGTTTCCTAGGTGGTTCCACCGAACCATCACCATTATTTCTTTCTAGGAGGGTGGAGCAATTATCTATCATTCTTATTATTCGGTAAGTAAAAAACTTAGGGTTAAGAAAAGGGTTTGAGGTTTTATTCCCAAACCCTGTACCTACATTGTCACCCTCCTCCATCGCCATATCAAGTTTCTGCGTCTGATCACCATTAAAGCAAATTACCGCAGGTTTTCCCGCAAGTTCCTTGCTTTCTCCTTCTACATAATGTCGGGTTTTAGTATTATTGCCGAAATCGAACAGTCCACTGTCCAATTGCTCCACAGCCTCCGGCTCCACCTTCACGATGGTTTCACAGGACTCATCAGTTTTTGGGGCATCGTGGTAAACTTTTAGGAGGTTGGCAAACTGTATTGACAGGTTAGTTATGGTTTGTTTTTGATTCGCTAATCCGCCGCCGGAAGACATGGTGGCTTAGGGTAGATGAAGAGCTTTGTGAAACGGTCAAGAATCGTTCACTGCTCTGATACCATGATAAGAATTGAAAATACTGAGAAGAAATTAAAAAATGAGATTGAATATCTTTCTTTTGTATATATTGATTGATTGATACAATTGAATGAGAAGATGAAAATGATTATAGAGATGAGTCTAAACAGCTCTATTTTTATTTTTAAAAGCTAACGGCTCTATTTTATGGTTATTTCTAACACAGTCTCCCCAGGTGAACCAATCGCAGATGCCAGATGAAGTTTCCATATGGATTGATTGAACTGACACTGAAGCCAATATTATCGAGGTTGACTGCACTAATCTTGTGATATTAAAATCCTTTTTAACATCTGCATTAGCTTATGATTAATCTATCCTTACATGGAGTTCTAACAGAAGGGATAACAACAAATGATGAAATTAGTCATATTTCTTCAATGTGTTTTACCAAATGGCAAGGTCAAACGGCCCATCCAACAAAATTGAGTGGCACATACATAGACAAATGGCATTTTCACACACAAGAAACAAAACAAAGTATGTAAACACAGTATTTGTTGGTGAGCGAAAGACTTTCAAGTCTTGTATTCACCATATAAAATAGTTGCCTGTTTTCACCTGTTACTCGACATGTTTGCTGTTGCAAGTTGACCAAGGGTTAGGCACTGGTAGCAAGTAACCATTTTTAGCTGTCACCAATTAACGATGAAAAGATTCATCCAGTTTTAAGAAGGTAGTGGTAAGCCGCCACCACCTGTGTTTGTTCTTCATAACTATTATGGGGGTGTAGATTTAAATTATAATGCACATATGTTTTGTAGCGCCATTCCGTTTGGATTATTGCTAATGTTATTGTTCCTATGATTCAATTTTTTTTACCAAGAAGTAAAGAAGGGCATGCTTCAATTGGAGGTGTTTCACTTTAATAGATGAGATTGTAAGGGTATGCCATATATTGTATTGATTACCTTAACATTATTGTTTACTGTAGGATGATGCTCTTAGAAAGGCACTTGAACCAAAGAAGTTATTAACTTATCTTGATCTATTTTGGTGCAACTTATTATGTAGTAGTTAACAAAAAAAATTGACCAACTGGATTATTGTTCATTAAACTATGGATATCTCACATCATATGACCTTTTGTTAATTCTGTTTATGTTATCATCTTGACTCACAAAAGGAGAGTAATGTTTGTTGATTACATTTAAAGATGTGACCAACTTCATTCAGGTGACGTTTTTTTTAACCTGCAAGTGTAATTAGCCTAAATGAACTTAAATGTTTACTTATTGATTCTACTCGACTATTTGACTGTAAGGGTGTTGTGACAAGTTATGCAAAGAAGATAAATGGCTTCCTCGAAACAGAATGAAGTGCAGGGGAAAGTATACATGTTAGATTCTATTTGATTGTATGCAGCCATATTTTGTAGCTTATGCTTCTTGTATGACGTTTAATTTGTAAATATTTTTACTGTTACATGAATATTTCCAATGATTAAATGAGCAAATAAAAAACAGTTATGAGATGTACTTATTTCTATAATCTTGTATGAGTTATGACACATTGACAATACATATAATTCATATGTATGAGACTTGTATAGAATACTTCAAAGGTGAAAGCCTTATGTGGGCAAGACGCCCCCAACACTCCCTCAAAAAACTTCTTGCAAACTTTCTGTGAAGTGTTCTCAGCATTTTTAGGAAATGTTCCTCAATCAAGGTACTATTTGATCGATTATCAATTCTTTGAAGTCATTCGGATATTAGTTGATTGGCTAGGCTATAGTAAGTAGTACTATGTTGTCTTTAAATGCTTAAGCTTATTTTGGTTAAATTGTAAAAACATCAATTGTGGGTTACACAATTTGTGCTTAAATTTTAGTGGGGCCAGTTGCTGTAGCATGTGCACCGATATCAACTGAATTCCCGTCGATCCCTGTTCCAATGCGCGGGTAGCGAGCGCGCCTTGGAAACCCACTAGTTTTTATTAAATTCCTATATGAATTTTATTGAAAACAACGTTCGTTCAATAACATTTTTAGGTTGAGTTGGATTGTGAATGTTTGTCAAAAATTGAGTAGGCTTGGGTTGTGTAGGTGAAAAAAAGAGATATTATTTCTTTAGTGAAAGGTTGGGTTGATTTTGGTTACCAATAGGAATAGTCTTATAGAAATAAGAAAAATAAACTTCATGCTGAGATAGTGGATAAAAGGGGCTAGAGGGGTCGTGGCCCCTTTTTTCTATTGATCGACTCTTCGACCGATAATAGTTGTTTACTGTAAAGCTCTAAAACATGGTGTGTTTTGACCGTTAAAGTATAAGGTGTTGTTTGGTTTTGAAGAGGTAAAAGGTCTGCACTCTGCGGATCACATCTGCAGACATCTACAGGAGAAGAGGTGGACCAAAGGTCTGCAGTCTGCAGGAAGAAGACTGTTTGTTTGTTAACGTCTGTAGCATACCCTAACCATAACCAACCACAACCCACAATAATCAAAACCCACCAAAACCAAAACCCACCATAACCACCGTGAACCACCACAACCCACCATAACCATAACCACCATGAACCACAATAACCTACCATAACTATAACCAACCACAACCCACTTTAATTGAAGAGAGAGAAACAAAAGAGAGAGTTGTAGAGAGAGGGGAAGACGGTAGGGAAGGAAGAGGGAGGAGGGGACGGCGGGGGGAGGAAGGAAGAGGGAGGACGGAGGAGGGGAAGGGGAGGAGGAAGGCAGGGGGGAGAGAAGGTAGCGGCGAAGGGCGACGAGGTGGAGGAGGAGGAGGAGAAGAAAAAGAAGAAAAGGGAAGAAGAAGATTGATGATGCTGATGATTTGTTGAGAAGAAGAAGAAGAAGAAGAAGAAGAGGTGGGAAGATGTTAGAAGACACTAAGAAGAGGTCAGGAAGACCTTTTTGAGTTAACGGTCTTCCAAAAAACAAACAATCTGCAGACCTCAAACGTCTGTGCGCATCTGCAAGGCGCAGACAACAGAGGTCAGAAATGCTTCTAAGTAAAAAACAAACACCACCTAACACTTTGTTTGGTTAAATGGAAGACCGAAGTAAAGATAACATGATGTTTAAAAAAAACCTTTGTTTATGGCAGACAATATTGGAGCTTGGATTGCACACTTAGAGCACCCGCAACGACTCCCACTGAACGGTCTGGTAGAAACGGACGGATCGAAGATAAAAATTGCCCCGTTGGAGGGGTCTGGTGTAGGTTGAGTCCGCACAAGCAGATGGTCCACTTGAGAATTATGGTAGGCCCCTTTTGTACTTTAGTGATTAAATAAAATTTTTTTTTTTGTGTGTGAGGTATAAATTAAATAAAAGAAAAGGTAGAGCATGAGATGAATGTTTGGAATGGTTTATGGTTGTAGGAAAAAAGTGAGTTTGGAAGGGTTGTGGTTTGAAATGGTTGGAATGATGTGGCATGATGACGTGACATTAGAATGGTTTGTTGAAGATTGCATTGTGGATGCTTTTATGAGAAAAAAGTAAGGTTATTTAAATAAAAAATACTCGCTAGTTTCATTAATGTTTTACAAGGAAACAAGATGCATGTTTTTAAATGCTAAATAAAAAATCGAATGTTTTTTTTATGAAAAATGCATTTCCTCCGAAAATTTAAATAGTAAAAAGGAGTCATGAAACTCACATAGAATTAACTGCAAGTGCTGGCAAACAAAGCACGACTTGGACTAACCGACCCTATTGTGCCCTACCACCAAGGTAGCCTTGTTTTGAAATAATACGCCTATCGAAGTCATTAAACTCGACGAACCGATAATGAATTAAATTAGTTTCTTGGATATATATGTATATATATATATATATTTAATATTAATATAATATAAGATGTTCTGTAACACCCCAAACTCTCATTTTGCCTAAATACGCCAATAGGCGTAATCGTTAAAAAAAAAACAAAGCGAGTTTAATGGTGGATGTTTTTAACCACCGAATAAAAAAAAAACGAGGCTATACCCTTTACCGGAGACTAATCTAGTTAATGTTATAATCTAAAAAAAAAAATAATGAAATCGAGACTAAACCTGAGGGGCTAAATATGACAGTTAAGCAAAGTTGTGATAAAAGGGGGTTAAAATGAAAAAGTGTGTGAAGACACACACTTCACATCGATCATCACACCTCCAAAAACACACACATAAGAGCTCCATCCAATTCAGCCCTAAATCATGCCAAAAATCGACGGTTTTTCTTAATGCATGATGAAATTCATGATCATCTAGTGTTCTAAACATCCTAAGGTAACTCTAGATCCTTTTAAATCATCCAAATCCGTGGTGTATGGAAGATGATGATTTTAGGGTTTTTGTAAAAACGTGATTTCTTAGCTTCTATAGACTTCTATGTGTTAGTAGACCCCAAGGAAGCTATAAAACGTGGTAAATCATTATATGTTGTTGAATCATGTGAAATTATGATTATTTGTATGTGTAAGTAGTGGGTTTTTACCCTAATCATGAAATACACTAGTATGTGGAACAATCTTGCAAATTCTATGTGATTAGTATCATGTATGTGAGCTAAATGATGGAATGATCATGTACAAAGGGTTAGCTAAGCCATGGTGGAATCTAGAAAGCATTGAACACCTAGAATTAACATGATGAAAATAGTGCATATGATGTGTTCGATAAAATGCTTGAATGAGGAAATAAATGTGTAAACATGTATGAACATGAATACTTAATATGTGATGTTGAGCTAGAGGTAAAACGAATACATGAATGCCATGGATAATGGAAGAAATCCATATTATGTATTCTAACAAAAACAAGGTTTGACATGTCCCTAAGTTAGGTACGAGAACTAGGGAGCAAGCGGGTCAAACGGATGCAAACTCAATGCGTATGGAAACATGAACGGATATGAAGTAAGTTCTACTTACACTATTAGACTATGACATGGATTAAGTGTTATATATTGGTATTGAGTGTGTACTAAAGACAAACCCCAAGGGGTGAAATTCATTAAGTGGGTCGATTTATGTGGACTCACAATAAATCAAGGTTTATGAGATTAATTGAAACCATGAGTGGTGACCGAATTGTGAAATTCATCAAACGGGTCAATTAATAATGCCATGTAAGAAATGGTGTTTTAATCCAAAATGGGTCACTAAAATCATTTGAATGAAGTTGTTAAGTATGTTGTTAAATGGTTCAAGTTTGTGACACTTGAACCATAGATAAAAGCTTGAATAACTTACTATAATGAACTATGAGTCTAAACGGGTCAAATGGTGATGTCCTCACCATGTGAGTCTAATACTTGATGCTTGTATTTCAAGCATTAAGATCCATGAGGTTAAACGGATCAAATGTCAAAGTATTAGCATTTGAGTTCCGAGAAATTAATGCGTTTATTTAGAAAGCAAGCAGGTAAATGCACTTGTGCGTGCACGCTTGATGCAAAGAATCATGGAGGAAAAGCACAAGGTATGAGAATGGGTCAACACTACCGGGTAAGTCCGTAGTATAAAATATAACCGTGGATGAAGATATATGTTAAGGAAACAACTCACATGAAGTGTGGGTGCCAAATAGGTAAGTTATTTTCATAACTATGTCTAATGCGCACTAATGCGCTTAATATTGATCAAATTGGGAATAATCATATGAAATGGTGAAAATCTAAGTCCGTAAGGACTTAGAAGTTTTTAAACAAATCATGGAGTCAAAAACAATGGTTATGAATCAAGAAGTGTCGCCACGGATGGCCAAATTGAATGATTTGGCTATAAAGGGCATTTTGGGAATTATAAATGATTCACTAAAGGTTAAAACCATAGAAACGAGATTATAATGAACAAATCGTACAAACGCTTTGGTTGATCATGTGTCTAATTTGACAACATTAACTATATGTATTTTGTGTGTGTAAATAGTGCCTTGTTTGATTTAAGGCCTTAATGGGTCAAATTGGGTAAAAGTCGCCATAAACATTCAAAACTAAGAACCGGATCATGGCGACATAAACCGGACCATAATTTCAGTCAAACAAAGGTTTATTTAGTCGGCAAGTCATTACTTAGGCTTCGGGAATCATCAAATGCAGTTGCGATATGATTCCCATGCTTAAAAGTCACCAAACAAACATCAGAGGCTTCGCGCGGCCGCTCACAGGGGTCGCGCGGCCGCTCACAGCACACAGCGACTTGAAAAAAATGATCAGAAGCTTCGCGCGGCCGCGCGATAAAAGCGACCGGCCGCGCGCTTTGACCTGCATGTCAGCGCGATCTTTAAAATTCAATATAAAATCGTAGAAAAATCGTTATGAGGTGTTCTTTATATGCCTGGAAAGCTCTCGGAGCGTAGAACAATTCTCATTTGAAAGTCGAAGTCGGATTTTGGGTTTTAGAAAGGGTAAAAGCGATCCGAACAGCTGCTGCGCAAAAGTCGCAGTAGTTTGTTCTCCTGAATAAGGGCCATTTGGCCTGGTTCGTTCCGTTTCGACGTGTAACGACTCCCATACTAGTTTAATTGTATTATTGACAACCCACTAACCATTCTTTGGGTGGTGGTGCTAGGTAAACATTTGATGGACGTCCCGGAGCAAGGATCAAGTCACGAGAAGAACCGAACACGCCCGAACACTCATCAAGCTTCCGCAATAGAATTCAAGGAATTCCGTTAAAACGCTAAATCTTAGAGTATGTTTTAACTACTAAAACGTAAAAATTTGTGGGAATCAAATATGTATTTGATCTTAATGGTTTGAGTTTATAATAAATATCAAAGTTTAAATCGGGAGTGGTTTAAGTAAGGTCAAAACCCGTAAGATTAGACGTTAATCACGTGATTACGGGTTAGGGTCTTACAAGTGGTATCAGAGCCATAGGTTTGAGGGATCCGAGTGTCGGGAAAGATACTTGGACTCAAACCGTGCGCTCAAAGTGTTGGAGGGTGTTTGGTTCGAGACTTGATCGGGGAATCCGGTAAGTAATACCTATAATAAACATCCGTTTTGATCGGAAATTATTATAGGTAATCAATAGTGATATCGTGTAGATACAAGCTATCTCAAAAGCTTGATAAGGAAATGATTAGGTACTCATGGGGCCTATCCAAAAGATTGATTCGGGCAACAATAATCTCGTATAACAAGAATTCTAACATCACTATTGCAGTGATGCATACTAATACTGAAATGTCATGTTACTAATTAATTGAAATTATAAATGTGACAGGGATGATAACATCTTATTTGATCGAGAGAGGATCAAATGATTCACCAAACGAGGTTGTAGAGATTTCGGGAGCACGGCTGACAGCATGCTCACTAAGGTCCAAGTCAAGTAACGACTCGGGCTAATGGATCAGTAACGAAAGGGAACACGGGAGCAAGTATCAAACAGGTACATGCTCGAAACCATAGTAGGTGCATTAATATGCAATTATCACCTGAAGAGTGGTAATTGCATATGCAAGCAATAGGAAAAATGTGAAAGGTGCATAGTTCACAATAATGAACGATCAATGCACAAACTTAACTTGAACATCGAGACCGGGTTGGGGGTAATCATCCCCAAACTAATGTTTAGAAAGGCGTTGTGATCATACCAACGAGTGTGATCACACAAAGCTTATTAATTTGAAAACGCATCGCTTTTTCTTAATGAATAAAGGTAAAAACCTAACATTGAATAATTGATCAAGGAGGGGTTTTACCAAATAAAATAGGGGGCACAAGCATGAGCTGAAAATTTGTTTGCATAGGGTGTGATGCCTTAATTGTAATAAGTCCGTGCGTACCATATGCGAATTACTTACCCTGGCCAGGTAAGTGTTAAACATATGATACCATGGGTTTCTTATGATTAATACATATACAACCTATGTAACAAAGGCTTAGTAAGTGTGAGGTGCCGGGGGATTTTGGACGTAGTCCACTGTCTAACACGGCAGGGATGCGATCCATGCAAGACCTTGAGCGAGGCACCAGCTAGAATACGCTGGGCTAGCAAAGAGGACAACAAACCGGAGCGTTTGGACGTAGTCCACTGTCTAACACGGCAGGGATGCGAACCATGCCAGACCTTGAGCGAGGCACCAGCTAGAATACGCTGGGCTAGCAAAGAGGACAACAAACTGGAGCGTTTGGACGTAGTCCACTGTCTAAAACGGCAGGGATGCGAACCATGCAAGACCTTGAGCGAGGCACCAGCTTATACACTGGGCTAGCAAAACGGGCAATATACGATACAAGTTATCCTGGGTTGATACAAAGATTGACTTGAACCTTAATCAAGGATTAGTCATAAAGAGATTCAGTTTGGAAATAGACTTGAACCATAATCAAGGTTGAGTCATAAATAGATTTAGCTTGAAAACCGACTTGGACCTTAATCAAGGTTAAGTCATAATTAAACTCAGACTTTTATAGAAGGTTAAATTCGTAAAGAGGGACTTGAACCTTAATCAAGGCTTGAGTCAAAATCACATTCGGGTAAGTCGTGAATCTCCGGATTATGACATAAACAGCGGGATTGGGCCGTGATAAATCAGTAATTCTTTCAACCCTCGGGTTAAGGATGAAAAAGGGTGTAAACTGCAAAAACATTAGATTGTATCGTTGGTACAATTTAAAGCAAATTATGATAATCGGATTGTGTAGTTATTACAATCTGATGCAAACCGTGATAATAAGAGATTAGTCGATACAATACGTTGTAATGACGAATCAACACCAGGTTTTATAAAAAGGAAACCGACCTCAATTTATATTGAGATCGGTAATTAGAAAGAGGACTTTTAGAAACTAAGCGTTCTAAATATATATAAACGATTTGAAATCTAAAACTCAAAAGTCTTTAAACGGGTCGGTTGGGGCGATGACCACTAATCGAGTTAGCAAACGGGAACTTGGGTAAACCAAATAAATGGCAAATTCTTAAAATAGGGATTAGCCAAACAAAGGAAAATGTTAGTGTAAAGCAAGGTTTGTTTATAACATTATAGCAAACCAAGAAGAAACGAGGGTTGGATTCGGGGATGAATCCAAGAAGCTAGAAAACGGCTATGTTAAAAAGCCGGGTTAGTCTTGGAAACCAAGACAAATTACTTGTTAGAAATAGACGCATAGACATGTATGCATATGCATGCTACAATCGAGTATTGCAGCAGATACCCTAAGGTGCATGATAGTATGGCCCCTTAAACATTACATCATTCGGGATAATAGTAGACGGGGATAGTCTACGGATCTAGAGAAGACCTATGAGAACATAAGTAGCTAAAATTCTTGTTAGGGGTTAGTATGTAGATATTGCTCCTAGTTAATCGAGAGGGTAGAATAACTAAAGTCATATTATGAAAGGTAAGGCTTTCATATAACAATCGAAAGGTGTGAAGTCGAACAAAGGGATAATCGCCCTAAGTATATAGCATTAATTGTTTAGACTATAGATTGGTAAGGAACGGGCGGTGCTGAAATCAGTTTAGAGAACCAAAGTACTTTGGGGTAACCAAAGCAAATACAATAGAAAGGTTTCGGGGACGAAACCTCTTTAAGGGGGGTAGAGTTGTAACACCCCAAACTCTCATTTTGCCTAAATACGCCAATAGGCGTAATCGTTAAAAAAAAACAAAGCGAGTTTAATGGTGGATGTTTTTAACCACCGAATAAAAAAAACGAGGCTATACCCTTTACCGGAGACTAATCTAGTTAATGTTATAATCTAAAAAAAAAATAATGAAATCGAGACTAAACCTGAGGGGCTAAATATGACAGTTAAGCAAAGTTGTGATAAAAGGGGGTTAAAATGAAAAAGTGTGTGAAGACACACACTTCACATCGATCATCACACCTCCAAAAACACACACATAAGAGCTCCATCCAATTCAGCCCTAAATCATGCCAAAAATCGACGGTTTTTCTTAATGCATGATGAAATTCATGATCATCTAGTGTTCTAAACATCCTAAGGTAACTCTAGATCCTTTTAAATCATCCAAATCCGTGGTGTATGGAAGATGATGATTTTAGGGTTTTTGTAAAAACGTGATTTCTTAGCTTCTATAGACTTCTATGTGTTAGTAGACCCCAAGGAAGCTATAAAACGTGGTAAATCATTATATGTTGTTGAATCATGTGAAATTATGATTATTTGTATGTGTAAGTAGTGGGTTTTTACCCTAATCATGAAATACACTAGTATGTGGAACAATCTTGCAAATTCTATGTGATTAGTATCATGTATGTGAGCTAAATGATGGAATGATCATGTACAAAGGGTTAGCTAAGCCATGGTGGAATCTAGAAAGCATTGAACACCTAGAATTAACATGATGAAAATAGTGCATATGATGTGTTCGATAAAATGCTTGAATGAGGAAATAAATGTGTAAACATGTATGAACATGAATACTTAATATGTGATGTTGAGCTAGAGGTAAAACGAATACATGAATGCCATGGATAATGGAAGAAATCCATATTATGTATTCTAACAAAAACAAGGTTTGACATGTCCCTAAGTTAGGTACGAGAACTAGGGAGCAAGCGGGTCAAACGGATGCAAACTCAATGCGTATGGAAACATGAACGGATATGAAGTAAGTTCTACTTACACTATTAGACTATGACATGGATTAAGTGTTATATATTGGTATTGAGTGTGTACTAAAGACAAACCCCAAGGGGTGAAATTCATTAAGTGGGTCGATTTATGTGGACTCACAATAAATCAAGGTTTATGAGATTAATTGAAACCATGAGTGGTGACCGAATTGTGAAATTCATCAAACGGGTCAATTAATAATGCCATGTAAGAAATGGTGTTTTAATCCAAAATGGGTCACTAAAATCATTTGAATGAAGTTGTTAAGTATGTTGTTAAATGGTTCAAGTTTGTGACACTTGAACCATAGATAAAAGCTTGAATAACTTACTATAATGAACTATGAGTCTAAACGGGTCAAATGGTGATGTCCTCACCATGTGAGTCTAATACTTGATGCTTGTATTTCAAGCATTAAGATCCATGAGGTTAAACGGATCAAATGTCAAAGTATTAGCATTTGAGTTCCGAGAAATTAATGCGTTTATTTAGAAAGCAAGCAGGTAAATGCACTTGTGCGTGCACGCTTGATGCAAAGAATCATGGAGGAAAAGCACAAGGTATGAGAATGGGTCAACACTACCGGGTAAGTCCGTAGTATAAAATATAACTGTGGATGAAGATATATGTTAAGGAAACAACTCACATGAAGTGTGGGTGCCAAATAGGTAAGTTATTTTCATAACTATGTCTAATGCGCACTAATGCGCTTAATATTGATCAAATTGGGAATAATCATATGAAATGGTGAAAATCTAAGTCCGTAAGGACTTAGAAGTTTTTAAACAAATCATGGAGTCAAAAACAATGGTTATGAATCAAGAAGTGTCGCCACGGATGGCCAAATTGAATGATTTGGCTATAAAGGGCATTTTGGGAATTATAAATGATTCACTAAAGGTTAAAACCATAGAAACGAGATTATAATGAACAAATCGTACAAACGCTTTGGTTGATCATGTGTCTAATTTGACAACATTAACTATATGCATTTTGTGTGTGTAAATAGTGCCTTGTTTGATTTAAGGCCTTAATGGGTCAAATTGGGTAAAAGTCGCCATAAACATTCAAAACTAAGAACCGGATCATGGCGACATAAACCGGACCATAATTTCAGTCAAACAAAGGTTTATTTAGTCGGCAAGTCATTACTTAGGCTTCGGGAATCATCAAATGCAGTTGCGATATGATTCCCATGCTTAAAAGTCACCAAACAAACATCAGAGGCTTCGCGCGGCCGCTCACAGGGGTCGCGCGGCCGCTCACAGCACACAGCGACTTGAAAAAAATGATCAGAAGCTTCGCGCGGCCGCGCGATAAAAGCGACCGGCCGCGCGCTTTGACCTGCATGTCAGCGCGATCTTTAAAATTCAATATAAAATCGTAGAAAAATCGTTATGAGGTGTTCTTTATATGCCTGGAAAGCTCTCGGAGCGTAGAACAATTCTCATTTGAAAGTCGAAGTCGGATTTTGGGTTTTAGAAGGGGTAAAAGCGATCCGAACAGCTGCTGCGCAAAAGTCGCAGTAGTTTGTTCTCCTGAATAAGGGCCATTTGGCCTGGTTCGTTCCGTTTCGACGTGTAACGACTCCCATACTAGTTTAATTGTATTATTGACAACCCACTAACCATTCTTTGGGTGGTGGTGCTAGGTAAACATTTGATGGACGTCCCGGAGCAAGGATCATGTCACGAGAAGAACCGAACACGCCCGAACACTCATCAAGCTTCCGCAATAGAATTCAAGGAATTCCCGTTAAAACGCTAAATCTTAGAGTATGTTTTAACTACTAAAACGTAAAAATTTGTGGGAATCAAATATGTATTTGATCTTAATGGTTTGAGTTTATAATAAATATCAAAGTTTAAATCGGGAGTGGTTTAAGTAAGGTCAAAACCCGTAAGATTAGACGTTAATCACGTGATTACGGGTTAGGGTCTTACATGTTCAACTGGTGGCGCCAGTTTTAAGATTTTCAAACTAGACACCTCCCAACCGGCACACTCACGATCCTCCTTCCGACCTTCGGTCTTCTAGTCTTTATTCTCACGCATCTCAAAAGTATACCAGTCTCTGGACCTATTCAAACGGTAGAACGCTCTGAAAACGTTAGGGTTCGGGATGACTTCGAGAGAGCGATAGTAATTTCAAATTGGTTCACCCGGCTAAGGCCGAAAGGGTTCACCTGGGAATATGGATTTTATGGTGCTTTAACACCTTCTTTAAAAATCGGGTGAAAGGAACTCAATAGTTCGCATAGTTATGTTGGGTTCAGTTGAGACGACAGTTACCAGAATGAAGACTTTTGATAGGTTATAATAGGTCTTGAAAGCCAAGGGGCTGAATATGTAATTAATCATAGTTTTTGGTGAAACCCTAGTGATCTGCGCACTTAGACACGGGCCCTGTGCACTTAGCTTAAGTGCGTAGGCCCATCAGCCTACTCTATATATAGAATGCAAGGGCTGCTCACTAGGGTTAGGGGTTTTGGTTATCTTTGTATCACAAGTAAAGGGTGCGTACTTATCTGTGTATTCCATGGTGTTTTGATGAATATTATCAGTAATGGAAATCTTGATTCTCCTTATCTTGTGTGTCGGTTTTACTAGTCTTATCTAGTTTCTTTGTTTTTCAAGATTAATCACTTAAAACACCTAATCAATAGGTGTTTCTAAGTGATATGAATCTCTTGCACTAACAAGATCTAGTATTTGGGACTTACAATTTGGTATCAGAGCCTTTGTGCTCTAGATTGTATCTGCTTAAGATACCAAAACCCTCATCTTGTTAGTTTTTCTCAAAAATTTTATAAACTTTTGTGTTTTTTTCAAAAAAAAAGGGGAGTTTCTTATCTAGTTGCTTCAGATTTCATTTGGTGTTGTGTTTCTAAGGTGTTAAAAGTTGTTTATTTTGAGTAGAAACATCATCCAAGCATTTCTGATTGAGTGAAAAAGTCTTGGATAGGATTCAGCTGAGTTTAGTGCTTGTTAACAGACTGTTTTGCGCACTTATTTCTTATTTTGCGCACTTATGTCTTGTTTTGCGCACTTAACTCATAAGCTGCATATTTGTTTCTTATTTTGTGCACTTAATTCCAGTCTTTATGTGCGCACTTGTCTCATAAGTTGCGTACTTATTGCTTGGTTTGTGTACTTAACTCAAGCTTTCAGAATTGAAAAGTTTTCTATGTCTCCGGGCACACAACTAGGGTTTCTGCGCACTTAATCAGAAACTTCTAGTTGTCTGTGCACTTACTGAAAGTGGTGTAGTTTTGAGTACTTGGCTAGGGTTTCTGCGCACTAAAATCTTAAACGGAAGTTTAAGTGTCTGCGTACTTTATTTAGTACGCAGATTGATTTGTCAAGACTCTAAGGTTACCATGCCCAAGTCTTGACTTATCTGCGCACTTATCAAAGATACACTAGTTCTCTGTGTACTTGTCAAAACTGCGCACTTATCAAGAGACAAGATCTTGACAGTGTAATTGCTATTGTTTCAGGTTGCTGCATACTTAATCCCTGCGTACTTAACATCTGCGCACTTAATCTCTGCGCACTTAAGGACTGCTCACTTAAATTAAGGACTATGGACTTAATTTTGGACTTTAATCTTCAAAATCAGAAAATCAAACTTAAAATCAACCTTAATCAATGGCTGGTAACAATAACAACTTAACCATGAATGCTATAACCCAAGCTGAACTGGAAACGGGAACTATAACTCGAATCCCTAAGTTGATCGGTGCACAGGATTATGGAACCTGGAAAAACCGAATGAAGGCTTTCTACTACGTTAACGACTTCACCCAGTGGACTTCTGTGCAACTTGGACCTGACATTCCAGTGAGGACCACTGAAGCAGGAGAGGTGTTTAACACTGATCCAACTACCTACATTGACCTTGATAAGCAGTTGCTGCAGAGAGATCACAAAGCTTATGGTGCCCTCACCATGACCTTGTCCAACGACGTATACAACATGTTTGAGGAATACGGATCTGCTCATGATCTGTGGTTTGCGTTAAGTGAGTACTATGAAGGAAATGCTGAGATGAGACAGAACAAGCAAGATATGATTAAAAAAGAATATGATATGTTTGGAAGTGTTCGGGGTGAGAGCTTGTCGTCTCACATTGACAGGTTCATAGCCTATTAACAAAGATGAATAAAGCAGGAATTCCAGTTAACAACCGAAACTCGATCAAGAAATTGCTCGACTCTCTGCCCAAGGAATGGAGTCTACATTGCATGTTGATTAAGAAAGAGTATTTAGATGCTCAATCCACTTTGGCTGATCTCATCAATACTCTGTAGTCATTCGAAATGGATATCACCAAAAGAGAAATGAATCAGACTGCTCCGAAAGTCGTTCCTAGCACTGCTATGAAGAATCTGGCGTTAATGGCTCCAATAGGTGAAATGGGTTCAAGTTCATCATATGTATATGTGGACTCAATTGGTGGTGGAAGTTCAAGCTCGAGTAAAGCAGTCTTGTACTCTGAAAAAGCAGCAAAGACACTCAATCCACAGGTTACAAAACTTGCTACTGAACATGTGGAACTCTTTAACACGTTCATGAGTGGCTTTGAAGCTCTGAAGACTGGTGAGCTTAAGAATGAGATGATGACTCCTGAAGACATGTACCAGGTTGATCCAGATGATATGGAAGAAATGGATCTCAAATGGCAAATGGCAATGATCACGCTGAGGGTAAAAAGGTTCCAAGACAGAACTGGTAGAAGAGTCGGAATGGGTAAAGCTTGTTTTGACAAGTCAAAGATTCGATGTTACAACTGCAAGACTCTTGGGCACTTCAAATATGAATGTCCCACTCTGAATCAAGCTGAGATCAAACCGGCTAAGAGATTGGTGGCGATTACTGACGGGAATGAGGCAAATGAAAAGAATCCACAGAAAGCGCTGGTGGTTGAAGACTTTGATTGGGGAGAGGAGGCAGCTGCAGCTGAAGCTGACGTGAACAAAGCTTTGATGGCCAAAATTTGCACCAAATCCACAAATGGTGTGAATTCACTAGAAGTGTCGTCAGCTGAAATGCCCAAGGGTGGAGTGCTAGAAAATGCAGGTCTGAAGGGAGTGTTGATTGCTGAGAAGGGAAAAGAAGCGACCGCTGAGGAAGCACTGATAGCCGAAAAGACACCCACTACCAAAGCAAATGAGAAGCTACAGGATGTGCCCAAGAAAGCTGAGGAAAGAGATCTGGTAAGTATTCCTCTTGAAATAAAATCAAAGTTGTGCTCACCAAGGTGTGTTACAGCTGTTGCTTACTGTTTGTCACACAATAGGAGAGTTTTAAGAGAAATGGATGATATTCGAAAAATTAACACTGAAATGAAAGAAAATGAGTTGGCGTATCAGCGAAAGTTAAATGCAACTCTAGCTGAAATAGAAACTCTTAAAAGAATTTGTTCTCAAAAAGGATATTCTAATAAATGATTTAACCTCAAATTTAGAACAATCTAGAAATGAAACAAATCATCTTCATATCATTGTTGACAAATTGAATGTAAGCAAACAGGCTCATGCTGATATCATATTGTTCAAGGCAATCGTTCGTCAAAGATGGAATTGGGTATAAGGATAAAAATGGGATTGAAAGATCTCTATTTTTACCTTTGAGCCGAAGTGAATATATACCCATTCCAAAACCTCATCCAGAAAACGATCTTTTTGAAAAAGAATGTGTCAAATCTGAGTTAAATACTAATATAAGTAAAAGCGATGCAGATGTGACCCAAAAGGCTCAGGTGGAAGATGATGAGAGTTGTGGTGGACAGACGTTGGGGTTAGGTCACCCGGGTGCCAATTACTCTACAGTGAATTGGTTCATCTGGAATAATGAAAAGACTAAAACTATTTTGAATTCGGATGACTGTAATAGTTTTACTAAGCTGGATAACTGTAATAGTTTATCTAGGATAGATAACTGTAATAGTTTATCTAGGCCGGATGACTGTATTAACTTAACTTCTAGACTAGACTTAAAGGGCGTTGTGGCCCCTGAGGATAGGAAGAATCCTATCAAACGCTCTAACGTTTGTGTTGACAATTGTTGATGCATAATGTGCGACTAGTGCTTCGGATTGCAACAATAAACAAGTTTTGGATAAAACGTAGGGTCGAAGGTGTATTTGGTTAAGGGCGAATGTGGAGTTTGTAGGGCGAAAGTGGACTAGATAGAAGATGTGTTTCAGGTTCGTGCTGATATAAAGGGCGAATGTAGAACAAAGCTACATTCGACCTTACGTAAAGGGCGAAAGTGCAGCAGTATATAAGCTTAAAGTTAATTTCTCATTGTAACTATGATCATTTTGTTAGTGTGAGTCAGGATAGAGCTCTCTAGTGTGTGTGTTTATTCGAAGTCGGTCTGAATTGCTTGTAAACTTAATCGTTGTCATATTTCTACAAGTAATTAATGAAAAGGTTGATTGAAAAGCTTAATCTGTGTGTTTGATTCATCAATTATCATTTTGTATCTGTTCTAGGGTTTCCGCACCTGGAATAGAGATTTGTATGATCATTTTCAACTGTTTTACATAAAACGATCCTTAACAAAGTGGCATCAGAGCCAATAGAGATCATACAACTACAATTTGATAGTTTTTGAACTGATTTGGACCCAAATTTGATCAAATTTTTGCTGTTTTCAAAGAACAATGGTTTTTGATGAAAATTGAAGGATTTGGATTAGATTTCATGGATAAAATCAAGAATTCGATGTATTAAAGTTGTTCCAAATCAATTCCGAAGCAAAACCTGATTAAGATCATCAAAATTCATCAACTTTTGAAAAATTGAGATCAAATTAACTGATTTTCAAAGTATAACCATTTTTCAAATGAATGGGTCGAACCTAGAGAGCTCAGGGTCGAACGTGGGTTTTTAGGGTCGAATCAAGGTTTTTCAATGGACGAAAGTACTTTTGGTGGTCGAACCTAGGTTTCTGTTGTGTTGAATTTCCACTTTCGGGTCAAAGTTCCACCTTCGTCTAATCGGGAGGGCGAAAGTGAAAGTATTAGGGACGAAAGTGAGTTTGGTTTGTTGTTTTCTACATTCATGTCACAGAAAGAGCACGAAAGTGAGGAATTAGCCACCTTCGACCTCAAGTAAATTGAAAAGGGGACGAACGTAGATTTTGTTTTGTGAGATTTTCAAGTGTGTCGTATTTCCAACTTCGAAAACAACATGTGGGGATTTCCGACTACACCTAGGCCTGGTAAAACACAACAACAACAAGTTACCATGGACCCTTGGACTGTGGCTGCTCAGATGTCGAATACTCAGTCTTCGCAACCAATTATCTATCTTGCAATGACGAGTTCGATTCCTCCGAGTGTTGCTTCATCTTCACAACAACCAGCAGCTGATTACTGGGGTGCAGCTGCAGCAGCGGTACACACTCAAATTACTAATGCTATATCTACTCTAATCAATGATTTGTCTTCAGGTAGCGGGAACAGACCACCCAAGCTGATGGAGATGCAGGAGTATAACCAATGGCAGAAGAAATTCAAGATTCATTTGGAAGGAATGGGACTTGAAGGAACTAAGGCGTGGCAGATGATTGCAAAGGGATATGTAGCACCAGTGTTAGAGAATACCGGTGAACAGATTCCACTTGAGAGTTTGTTTGATGAAGAGAAGAAGAATTTTGCGGTGGAAAAGAAGGCGTATTCTCAACTAACGCAAGCAATGACCAATGATCTTTTACATCAGTTTGGATCGTGTACTACTTCCAAACAATTATGGGACATGTTGAAGAATCGTCATGATGGGAATGAGGAGACGAGGAGGCTAAGAATGGAAGAACTGAAGAAAGAATTCGAGAACTTCAGTTATGTTGGGAATGAAACACTGAAGGAGCTGACTCCCAGATACTGTCATTTGTTAACTGAATTATCAAATTATGAAATTCAGATTCCAATGTCAGATTTGGTGGATAAATTTGCTGATTCTTTACCACCATACTGGGATCAACACATTGAGGTACTTAAGGAGAAAGATGCTTACAAGTACTGGACCATCAATGAATTTATCCAGAAATTGTAAAACAAAGAGCTTGAGGAGAAGAGGAAAGCTAAAAGATCACAAATTCCTCAAAACCCAGAGTTGTATCATGCTGGTACATCATCAACTGTGGGTAACTCAAGTCTTGGTGGGACAGTTGCTCCTCATATTGCCTGTGTTTCAAGTGTGATGGAACCACCAAAAAACCCAATCAACTATCTTGCTCAAACCTCATCTTACACACCACCATCATATACACCACCACCACAATCATACCCAAATTCTTTCGTTTCACCATTTTCTCCTATGCAACAAGCAACGTGTTACTCTGCAAACCAACCACAACCTCAACAACAACAATACATTTCTCAGATGAATCAGGCTAATCAGAGACCAGTAGTGTTGGAGACATCTAACATGAATAATGTCACAGTGGAAGTTGCTCAACAACACATTGCATTGGTTTCAGAAATGGTTGCCTCATACAATGGTCTGGTAGCTAGTCAAATTGGTAACAACAATCTAACCAATGAGGGCTATGCTCAAATCGATAAAGAAGAAATGGAGCTTATCGATATACAGTGGGCTTTCGCAAGCATCATGAGGCGAGCAACAGAATTCATTGAGAAAACCGAGAGAACTGACTTGGCCACTACACCAAATACAACATATGGCTTTAACAAAGAAAAAGTCACATGTTTCAACTGTGGTGGTAAAGGTCATTTCAAAAGAGAGTTTACCCAGCCAGCAAAACAAGGTAACCTAAACCCATTCAACTCAAATTACCAGAATCGTCAATCTCAAAACCAAGTTTCTTATCAAAATAACAACTATCAAAACCAAAACAATTACCAAAACCGACAAAATATCTCTCATAACAACTCTACTAGACAACCAAATACACTTAACCAGACTCAAACTCAAACATCAAATAACCCAAACAGAACTGTCATTCCTATCACAACATCAAATGATCAACCACAGACTAATAATCAAAATCAAGCTTTGGTGATTCAAAATGATGAGGGATTTGACTGGACTGATATACAACTTGGTGTTGAAGAGATAAAAGCTGGGAATGTAGCTTGTGTTGCTCAGCAGATTGATTTAGAGGAGTCGGAGATAGATGAGAAAGTTGAAGAAACTGAGAGTGAGATTGAGGAGTCAATTGAGGAGATGAATGTTTTGATGGCTGATACAGTTGAAGAACACCATGAAGAGAAGAGTTTGGGAATCATTATTGACTCAGTCACAGATGTTCCTGAAGAAAGTGAATCAGTGTATTCAGATTCGGAGAGTGAATCAGATTCGGAAGCAAGTGTGAACTCTTTAGATGATGACATTGATCAATTGTTGGCCGAAGCTGATTTTCTAAGACCAGGAAGTCGTGTATAGTGGATGATGCCTTTACCAGAATCGACTATTCCAAGTTCTTTGCTGGGAAGGAAGCTCATTTCGCTCTCATGGCTATGACAGATCCTCCGAAGCAGGGAGCTTCAGCTGGCCCTGTTACCAGTCTTTGGATTGTTGACAGTGGAGCTTCAGGCCACATGACTGGTGATCTAGCACTATTGTTTCACGTGAAGAATATAAATGGAGGATATGTTGCTTTTGCGGAAAATAAAGGAGGTTACATCACAATGGAGGGAAGTGTGAGTAACGGGATAGTGAGTTTCGAGTGGATTTCCTATGTGAAGCAAATTGACTACAATCTGTTAAGTGTCAGTCAGATATGTGACAAGCAATTTTCTGTGTATTTCGATGACAAATCTTGCTATATCCTCAAACCAGGCTTTAAGATTCCAAAAGAGTGGGTAATGTTGAAGGCACCTAGAGTTAACAATCTTTATATTCTTGATATGTCGAAGGCGATGACAACTCAGGGCCAAGTGAGGTGTTTTCTATCGAAGGCTACAGAGAAAGAATCTATCATGTGGCATAGAAGAATGGGCATATTCACCTCAGGAAAATGAACCATTTGGTGAAGAAAGGACTTGTCGAAGGCGTTAATGTCAAACATTTCCATTTGAACGACAAGTGTGTGAGTTGTAAGAAAGGCAAGCAGCACAAACAATCCCATAAACTGAAGAAAGTAAACTCTGTTGAGATGCCACTTGAGCGGTTGCACATGGATCTATTCGGACCTGTCAAACGTAAAAGTCATATCGGAGAGCTTTACTGTTTAGTGGTTTCTGACGATTTTCACGATTCTCATGGGTGATGTGTTTGCAACATAAGAGTGACACGTTTAACAATCTGAAAGTTCTGTTCACTCGATTGGAGAATGTCTATGGTCTTAAGATCAAAAGAATTCGGAGTGACAATGGGACGGAGTTCAAAAATGCGCAAATGGATGCTCTTTGTGAAGACAAAGGAATTCATCATGAATACTCTGCTCCGTATACCCCACAACAGAACGGTGTCGCAGAAAGGAAAAACAGGACTCTCATTGAAACGGCAAGGACAATGCTCGCCGATTCAAATCTTCCGGTAATGTTCTGGAACGAAGCGATCTATGCAGCTTGTTATACACTAAATCGGGTCTTAACAGTGAAGAAGTTTGGCAAAACCTCTTATGAGCTGTTGAACCGACGAAAGCCGAACTTGGAGTATCTAGAACCATTTGGGGCTCCGTGTACGATGTTGAATCCAGGTGAAAAGTTTAGTCCGAAAGCTGAAGAGGGATATTTTGTTGGATATGCAACCCCGCTCAAATGGGTATTCAACAAAAGAACTCGACAGGTGGCGGATTGGGCAAATGTTGAGGTTCAACGGTATACTCAAAACATGCAGGGAAATGGTCCTGATTGGATGTTTGATTACAAAGATTTCTTTGAATCATTCAATCTAGATAGCTTGGTTGAAGAGGCTGTTATACGATTACTTTACGAGTGTGAAAACGCGGCAACCTCACCATTGGTGCGTCCGATCACCGTAACTCCTCCAACAACTTCTAATGATACCAATGCTCCTGTAGCAGAAGAAGAGGTTTTTCAAGAAGCTTCGACTACACTTGATACTTCAGAATCAGAAGATGATGGAGATTTTGATGAAGCTATTCTTGATCATGCAACAGAGGCACTGCCAGTGAACCCAAATCCAGATGTTCCTTCATCTTCCAACACGGGTCATGATCTGGATGCAGTGGAGAACTTGACTACTCATACGGGAGTGACTGTACCTGAACATCCGGAATCTCGGATTCATCGTATTCACCTGCTAGAGCAAGTTATCGGTGACCCTGGTAGTAGTGTTATGACTAGAGGACAACTACGCAGTGTTAACACACCAGAAAGTTTTGGTGCTTTAGCTTTATATGCAAAAATACAAAAATCTGGTTGTCAGAATGATTGGTCGTTTGCATGTTATGTTTCGCAGGTTGAGCCGCGGACATACAAGGAAGCTCTTTTGGATGATGCTTGGGTCGAGGCAATGCATGAAGAGTTGATGCAATTCCAGAAATTGGGTGTCTGGACACTTACGGATTTACCTCCTGGTAGGAAGAAGATTGGTACTAAATGGGTATTCAAATGCAAGAAAGATGACAGAGGCGTGATCGTGAGAAACAAAGCCAGATTGGTTGTTCAAGGATTTCATCAAGTTGAAGGAATTGACTATAACGAGATATATGCACCCGTGGCACGTATATAAGCTATCCGAATGTTTCTAGCGTTTGCCTCATATAAAAAATTCAAGGTGTATCAAATGGATGTCAAAAGCGCGTTTCTCTATGGTGTAGTCAAGGAAGAGGTCTACGTCAGTCAACCTCCAGGCTTTGAAGATCCTATCCACCGGGATAAGGTTTACGTTCTCAACAAAGCGCTGTACGGGTTGCACCAGGCTCCACGCCAATGGTATGAGGAGCTAAGCACGTACCTGATGTCCAAAGGATTCAAACGAGGCTTGGTCGATTGCACACTGTTTACGAAGAAAATAGGGGATGACTTGCTTCTCTTCCAGATTTATGTAGATGATATTATTTTTGGCTCTACTACGAACTTCTTTGCAGAGAATTTGAACGTGTAATGCAGGAAAAGTTCGAGATGAGTGCGATGGGAGAAATGCAATTTTTCCTCGACCTGCAGGTGGATCAAAGACCAACGGGGATCTTTATTCATCAAACCAAATACGTATCTGAAGTCTTGAGTCGGATCCAGATGGAAGATTCGAAGCTGATGGACACCCCAATACAACCTAATCACGGGATTGGTGCTGACGCTAAGGGGAGCTGACAGATCCATTTACATACAGAGCAATCGTCGGATCTCTGATGTATCTCACTGTATCAAGGCCAGACATAATATTCGCTACATGTCTCTGCGCACGTTTCCAATCGAAGCCGAAACAAAGTCATCTGACAGCGGTCAAGCGTATCCTTAGATATCTGAAGGGTTGTCCGTCGAGAGGACTATGGTACCCTAATGACGATAATTTTGACTTTATAGTTTTTAGTGATGTAGATTGGGGCGGCTGTGACAAAGACAACAAATCCACAACGACTGGATGTCAGTTTTTAGGGAGCAGGATCGTGACCTGGCAGTGTAAGAAGCAAACTTTGGTCGCATTATCTACTTGCGAAGCAGAGTATGTAGCAGCCTCGAGTTGTTGTGTAGATGCACGAAGTGCGACTAGTGATTGGATCTACAAAGTTAACATGTGTTAAAAGTTTTGCTGATGGGTTGAAAGTGGAAAAAGTGGGCGAATGTAGAAGTATATGGGCGAAGGTAGAGTGCTAGTGGGCGAAGGTAGAAAGAGGCAGATAAGAAGAACACATTCGTACCAAGTAGTGGGCGAATGTGGAAGAAGTCCACATTCGACCATCTCTACTGGGCGAATGTGCAGACATTATAAATAGAATTTGTGTGTTTTTGAGTTATATAGAGTTTTAGTTGAAGTGTGTGTTTGTGTCAGATTCTAGGTGATTTTGAGAAAGTGTGTGTACTGATTAGATTAACTAGGAAGCTTATTGTAACAAGTTTTTATGAATGTTAATCTATGAAAAAGCTTTGAAAATGATGTTTACTGTGTTTTGATCCGAGTTTTATCAGTTTGTTCATAACTAGGGTTTCCGCACCTGGTTTTGTTACTTGTATGATCAATTAATCCTGTTTTAGATAAAATCTTTCGTTTACAAAGTGGTATCAGAGCCATACGGATCATACAACAACAAATTTGATAAACTCAGAGCTGATTTGGACCTAATTTTGATCAAAATACATCTGTTTTTTGAATGAAAATGGTTTTTGAGTGTTTTTGATTGATTTAGAGTTGAATTTGTGGATAAAATCTAAAATTCCAAGAATTAAAGTTATTCCAAATCAATTCCGAATCAAAACCTGATAAAGATCATTCAAATCCATAAACTTTTGAAAATCAGAGATCAAAATAACCATTTTTCAAAGTGTAACCGTTTTTCACATCTTAAATGGGCGAAAGTGCACTGTAGTGGGCGAACCTGACATAAAGTGGGCGAACGTGTGAGTTTTCCGGTCGAACGTAGCTATTTTCTGGGCGAACCTGGAAATTTCTGTTTGAATTTTACACTTTCGGGTAGGAATTTTCACATTCGATTCGTCGAGCGGGCGAAAGTGGAAACAAACCGGTCGAACATGTGCTAGTTTGGGCGAAAGTGGAAAGAAAGTTTTCTGATTCTACATTCTGTTGAAACTCTACATTCGGGTATTATCTGTTTGGGCGAAAGTAGACAAAAAGGGACGAACGTAGGATCATATTGGGCGAACCTAGAACTGTTTTTGGAAAATCTTCTAAGTGTTGGATTTTTCGAAGTTCGTGAACATCATGTGGAATTTTCCGACTACCCCGAGACCAGCAACGACACAACCACAACAGCAAGTGATGGACCCATGGACAGTGGCAGCACAAAAGACGAGCACACAGTCTTCGCAACCGATTAATTACATCGCGATGACTAGCTCGATGCCTCAAAGTGTGGCACCTCCAGCACCACAACCTGACTACTGGGGAGTAGCAGCAGCGGTTGTAAATACTCAAACCACAAATGCTATTTCCACACTGATTAATGACTTATCTTCAGGTAGCGGGAATCGGCCACCTAAGCTCATGGAGATGCAAGAATATAATCAGTGGCAGAAAAAGTTCAAGATCCACTTGGAAGGCATGGGAGTGGAGGGTGCAGAGGCATGGAGTATTATTGCTAGAGGTTACACTGCACCGGTTTTGGAGAACACCGGTGAACCAGTTCCATTGGAGAGTATGTCTGAGGAGGAGAAAAAGAAGTTTGCTGTGGAGAAGAAAGCCTATTCCCAGTTGACACAGGCGATCACAAACGATCTGTTGCATCAGTTTGGGACATGCACTACATCTAAGCAACTGTGGGATGTGCTTAAGATTAGGCATGATGGGAATGAGAAGACTAGAAGATTGAGGATGGAAGAGTTACGAAAGGAGTTTGAGAATTTTACTTATATTGGCAATGAAACTTTAAAAGAATTAACTCCTAGATATTGTCATTTGCTAACTGAATTGTCTAGTTATGGTATACAGATTCCTATGACAGATTTGGTGGACAAGTTTGCAGATGCTCTACCACCATACTGGGATCAGCATGTGGAAGTTCTCAAGGAGAAGGATGCATATAAATTCTGGACTATTAATGAGTTTGTGCAGAAGCTGGAGAACAAAGAGCTTGAAGAGAAGAGGAAAGCTAAAAGATCACAGATTCCTCAGAATCCTAGCTTGTATTTTGGAGGCACTTCAGTTCCTGTTAGTAACTCAAGTTCAGGGGGTTTAGTGGCACCACATGTTGCTTGCATTTCCAATGTTATGGAATCACCAAAACCTACCATCAACTACATTGCACAAACTTCATCCTACTCACAACCATCATACCCACCACCACCACAACAACAATACAACAATTCCTACATTTCACCATTCTCACCAATGCAACAAGCAGCTTTCTATACTGCTAGTCAATCTCAACAACCACCTCAACAAACACAATACATGAACCCAATGAACCAAATTACTCAACCTAATCAACAACCGGTGGTTTTGGAGACTTCTAACTTGGGAAATGTGACTGTTGAAGTTGCTCAGCAACACATTGCACTAGTCTCTGCAATGGTTTCATCTTACAATGGGTTGGTTGCTAGTCAAATTGGAAACAACAACTTGACCAATGAAGACTATGCACAGATTGATAAAGAAGAGATGGAATTGATTGATATCCAGTGGGCTTTTGCGAGTATTATGAGAAGAGCAACGGAGTTTATTAAGAAGACAGGTAGAACAGACTTGGGAACTTCTCCTAACACAACCTACGGGTTCAACAAGGAGAAAGTTACTTGTTTTAACTGTGGAGGGAAAGGTCACTTCAAACAGGAATGTACCCAGCCACCAAAACAAGGTAACAGAAACCCTTTCAATGCAAGCTACCAGAACCGTCAACAACAAAACCAAAACCAAGTTTCATACCAAAATAACAACAACTATCAAAACCAAACTAATTACCAAAACCGACAGAACAACTCTAACAACAACCAGAATAGACAACCAAACACACCAAACCAGACTCAAAACCAATCACCAAACAACACTAACCGAACAGTCATACCGATTACCACACCAAATGAGACACAACAGAATACCAATCAGAATCAAGCATTGGTGATTCAACAGGATGAACGGTTTGATTGGTCGGGTTTGCAAATTGGGGTTGAGGAAATTACAACTGGTGGAAATGTGGCTTGTGTTGCTCGACAGGTTGATATTGAAGAGTCGGTGATAGTTGATGGGAAGAAAGAAACTAAGGTTGAGGTTGATGTATCTGAAGCAGAAGTGGAAGTGGAGAATGAACCTGTTGAGGTTAAGGCTGAGGATGCTAATCCTGGAATGGTGATTGACACTGTTTCTGATGTTCCTGAAGAGTGTGAATCGGTTTATTCAGATTCAGACAGTGAATCGGATACAGAAGCAAGTGTTACATCTCTAGATGACGATATTGATCAGTTGCTAGCAGAAGCTGATTTTCTGAAGACGAGGAAGTCGTGCATTGCTGATGATGCTTTCACCAAGATTGACTATTCCAAGTTTTTCGCTGGAAAGGAAGCTCATTTTGCTTTGATGGCCATGACAGATCCTCCAAAACCTGTAAGTTCTGAGTGTAGGACTGATATTACTAGTGATAAATATTGTGGAACTTGTGATAGATTGTCAGAGGAGAACAAACAACTCCGTGTTCAACGTGATAGTGCTATCATGAACTGTCAATCTACTCGCAAAGAGTTGAATGCTTTCAACAAAGTACTAGATGGCTATAAAAAGGACATTTCTGATCTCAAAAATACTCTTTCATTGAAACAACTTGCAATTAATAACTATATAAATGAAATTGAGAACACTAAATTGGAAATGGCTGCCATTAAGTGCTTTGCTGAAAAAATTAATAAAAAGTTGGAAAGTTATAAGCACATTGCTTACGTGGTAGACCACATCATTGATGATCAAACCACTAATTACAAGTCTGTGCCATCTCCGGTGCTTTTTGAAAACCATAATTGTCATCAAGTGACACCGGAGAGCTCGGTAAAATCAGACTCATCATCGGAAAATGAATCTAATACCTCGAGTATTGGTGATCCACATTCCGATGTGAGGCCGATTTTAGGTTTCAATGATGAGGGTGTTACTGCTGAAAGCGTTGATTCAGATGCTGAGAGTGATGATACTGGTTGTCACCAAACTGTTAATGCATGTGAAATTCCAAAAGAAAATCACATCATTACTACTGAACTAGTTTCACCATCTCAACATGTGCATCCGATGTCAAATACTCATCATGAGAAAAAGTCTGAAAAGAATGTGGTTAAGAAAGAACTTGAGAAAAAGGATGTTAAGAATGAACCGTGTGACAAACCAGTCAAGGTGTGTTATCGGATGGAAGGATCCGATAAGATCATCTCTGACGAGGAATTTCCAATCAAAAATGCTAACTATGCTAAAATTGATAAAATCTGGCAAGAAAGTACCATTCGGTTCCCAAAACATGAGAGAACGAATGAAATCCCACCTGCTATTTTAAAGAAATTATTTTTGGATGTTCCTCAAGAACCAAAGGTCCATGTCACAGAGTTCATTAGACCCAAAAACAGAGCTAACGGTTTTCATGAGCCTGCTTACTCAAAAGGGCCACTCCCTGAGAGTTTGAGGAATCAACAGTATAATGATCAATATCCTGTTAGATCATTTGCTCAACCGAATGCTCCAAATGTTTTTGAAGAATACCGTGCATGCTTTAAATGCGGGGAGAGAGGGCATTTACTTGCTCAATGCTCGTATGTAAGGCATAAAAGGCACGAAGTTGAAGTGAGGAATTCCATGAGAAAACCGATTGATCATTATGTTCCACCACACAGACGTGTTGTTCCTCAACAACAACAGTTTTATAATCAAAACAATTTTTATCAAATGAGGAACAATCGTCCAATTCAAAATGATCGAAGAAATCGGATTGCTATGGAACAATCATGGAGAAAACCAGTGGTGAACACAACAAATGATAGGCAAAAGGTTCCACCTAAACCTATTGTCAAGTCAAATGTTGGACCTAAGTCTGTTAAATCAGATAAGGTAACCAAGAAAGTTTCATTTGCAAACAATGTTCAGAAACCGACTGAGAACCCAAAATCTCAGATTCGTATCTTAAAAAGAACTGAACAATCTTGGACACCCAATGGTTCTCTAGGTGCCTTTACTTCAAAGTCAAATGAGAAAAAGGAAAATGTTTTGAACAATCCGAAAAAGATTGATCCAAAACAAATTGTTAATGAGAATGTTTCTTTGCAAGCTGATGTTCAAAGACCCAAGACTCAGGCTTGGGTCCCCCGAAAGAACTAACTGATTTACTTTATGTGTGCAGGGAGCTTCAGCTGGCCCTATTAGCAATCTTTGGATTGTTGATAGTGGAGCTTCAGGCCACATGACAGGGGATCTTGCGTTATTGTTTGACGTGAAGAATATCAATGGTGGATATGTTGCATTCGCGGGAAATAAAGGCGGATATATCACTATGGAGGGGAGTGTGAGTAATGGAATAGTGAGCTTTGAGAGGATATCATATGTGAAGCAGATCGACTATAATCTGTTGAGCGTCAGTCAAATTTGTGATAAACAATTCACTGTGCATTTTGATGACAAATCCTGCTATATTCTCAAACCGGGCTTTCAAATTCCAAAAGAGTGGGTAATGTTGAAGGCTCCTCGCGTCAACAATCTCTATATTCTTGATATGTCCAAGGCGATGACATCACAAGGGCAAATAACATGTTTTCTATCCAAGGCGACCGAGAAGGAATCGATAATGTGGCACCGAAGAATGGGGCACATTCATCTGAGAAAAATGAATCATCTTGTGAAGAATGGGCTTGTCGATGGAGTAAACGTGAAACATTTCCATCTGAATGACAAGTGTGTAAGCTGTAAGAAGGGGAAGCAACACAGACAGTCCCACAAAGTAAAGAAAGTTAACTCTGTTGAGATGCCACTTGAGCGATTGCACATGGATCTATTTGGACCGGTCAAGCGCAAAAGTCATCTTGGGGAGCTTTATTGTTTAGTTGTCACTGATGACTACTCAAGATTTTCATGGGTGATGTGTCTGCAGAATAAAAGTGACACATTTAACAATCTGAAAGTTCTGTTCACTCGATTGGAGAATCTCTACAACTTGAAGATAAAGAGAATTCGGAGTGATAATGGGACGGAGTTCAAAAATGCCAAGATGGATGAACTTTGTGAAAGCAAAGGGATACATCATGAATATTCGGCTCCGTACACCCCACAACAGAACGGTGTTGCTGAACGCAAGAATAGGACTCTAATTGAAGCGGCTAGAACAATGCTCGCAGACTCAAATCTTCCGGTAATGTTCTGGAACGAGGCGATTTATGCAGCAAATTATACACTCAATCGGGTTCTAACAGTGAAGAAGTTTGGAAAAACATCTTATGAACTGTTACACCGACGAAAGCCGAACTTAGAGTATCTAGAACCTTTTGGGGCACCATGCACGATGTTGAATTCAAGCGAGAAGTTTAGTCCTAAAGCTGAAGAGGGATACTTTGTTGGATATGCAACCCCGCTCAAACGGGTATACAACAAGCGAACTCGTCGGGTGGAGGATTGGGCTAACGTGGAAGTTCAACGATATACTCAAAATGTGCAAGGAACGGGTCCTGATTGGATGTTTGATTACAAAGATTTCTTTGAATCATTCAATCTAGATAGCTTGGTTGAAGAAGCTGTTATCAGATTACTTTACGAGTGTGAAAACGCGTCGACTTCACCGCTGGTGCGTCCGATCACCGTGAACCCCCTACCAGCTTCTAATGATACCAATGCTCCTATACAAGAGGAAGAAGTGTTTCAGGAGGCTTCTACTTCATTAGACTCTTCAGAATCTGAAGATGAACAATTCGAAGAAGTTATCCTTGATCATGCAGAAGAACCAGAGGCACCGCCAGTGAACCCAACTCCAACTCCAGATGTTGCTTCATCGTCTAACACGGGTCATGATCTGGATGCTGTAGAGAACTTGACTACTCAGACGGGAGTTACTGTACCTGTACATCCGGAATCTCGGATTCATCGGATTCACCCGCTGGAGCAAGTTATCGGTGATCCTGGAAGCAGTGTGATGACCAGAGGGCAGCTGCGAAGTGTTAACTCGCCAGAGAGTTTTGGTGCTTTAGCGTTATATGCCAAAATACAAAAATCTGGTAGTCAAAATGATTGGTCGTTTGCGTGTTATGTGTCGCAGGTAGAGCCAAGGACATACAAGGACGCTTTGCTGGAGGACGCCTGGGTTGAGGCAATGCAGGAGGAGTTATTACAATTTCAGAAATTGGGAGTTTGGACGCTCACGGATTTGCCACCTGGAAGAAAGAAGATTGGCACTAAATGGGTGTTTAAGTGCAAGAAGGATGATCGTGGGGTTATTGTTCGTAACAAAGCCAGATTGGTCGTGCAGGGATTCCATCAAATCGAAGGGATTGATTATAACGAAATCTATGCTCCTGTAGCACGCATTGAAGCTATTCGGATGTTTCTTGCGTTTGCTTCCTATAAGAAATTCAAAGTATATCAAATGGACGTCAAGAGCGCATTTCTGTACGGGAAAGTCAAGGAAGAGGTTTATGTCGGGCAGCCACCAGGCTTTGAGGACCCAATCCACCGGGATAAGGTCTACGTGCTGAACAAAGCTTTATATGGCTTGCACCAGGCTCCGAGACAGTGGTACGAGGAGCTAAGTACATACCTCATCACAAAAGGATTTAAGCGCGGACTCGTCGACTGCACCCTATTCACGAAGAAATCAGGGGATGATTTGCTTCTGGTGCAGATTTACGTTGATGATATAATATTTGGTTCAACTAACGAGCTTTTATGCAGGGAGTTCGAAACTGTCATGCAGGAAAAGTTCGAGATGAGCGCAATGGGGGAGATGCAGTTTTTCCTAGGCTTGCAGGTAGACCAAAGACCCACGGGGATCTTCATTCACCAGACGAAATATGTATCCGAAGTCTTGAGCCGGTTCCAGATGGAGGATTCCAAGCCGATGGATACCCCGATTCAACCCAATCACGGGATTGGAGTGGACGCTAAGGGGGAGCTGACTGACCCATTTACATACAGAGCAATCATCGGATCTCTGATGTATTTGACGGCGTCTCGACCAGATATTATGTATGCAACGTGTCTCTGTGCCCGCTATCAATCGAAGCCGAAACAAAGTCATCTGACGGCGGTCAAGCGTATCCTTAGATATCTGAAGGGTTGTCCCTCAAAAGGACTTTGGTACCCTAATGATGATAAGTTTGATTCCATTTCTTTTAGTGATGCAGATTGGGGCGGCTGTGACAAAGATAGCAAATCTACTACAGCTGGTTGCCAGTTTTTAGGGAGCAGGTTAGTCACCTGGCAATGCAAGAAGCAGACTTCCGTGGCGCTGTCTACCTGTGAAGCCGAGTACATTGCAGCCTCGAGTTGCTGTTCGCAAGTGCTCTGGATTCAACAGCAGATGGTGGATTACGGTTTGCAGTTTCTTAAAACCCCTATATACTGTGACAACGAAGCCGCTATCGCATTAACTAAAAATACTGAAAATCATTCTAAAGCGAAACATATCCGGATCAAATACCATTTTATCCGTGATTGTTACGCCAAAGAATTGATAGATATGATCAAAATCCATACTGACTATCAACGTGCAGATTTGTTTACAAAAGCTTTTGACAGATCCCGCTTTGAATATCTTTTAAAAGTAAACAACATAAAGGAAAAACAGGACTAATCGGCACCTCGGTTTATCGCTTTTTAGTTTTATTTTTTATTATTTTTTTTTTGCTAATTGGGAATTTCTCTTTGCTAATTGGGAATTTCTCTTTACTATCGTAATCCTCAAAGAAGTTGATGCTTTCGAGTGGATTGTTTAATGCTCAAAAAGTTGATGCTTTCGAGTGGATTGTTTCAAATTTTCGTTTTTATTGTTTTTCAGAAAAAAATTAAAAACCCAAAAATATGTTCTTTATTTTAGGGGGAGCCATTTTCTCAGAAAAACCAAAAACATTGAAAAAAAATTCAAAAAGACCTAAAAATTAGAAAAACCAAAACTGACTTCCTGGATAAAAAGAGGAAATGATAGTACATCAGTGGGGATCTGACACAGGCTAAAGAATTGTATAGTAATATGAGGCGTGTGTTGACTACGTGTGATATGCTGATAGGCTTCGTAGACTAAAATTGCGTGCATTAGTGATACAAACATAACGAACTACGCGTTCGTGGCTAAACACCTCATAGGAATATGGTCTTAGTACCGTAATTTCGTTTGATAGGATTGCCAAAATCTGAGGTTTCGGGTCGTTATGTTATGGTTATCCGGGATATTCTGATTAAACTTCTGTCGTATTGATTTACGGACCTAGTTTCATCAGAATATTTGCTAAAAGAGCTTAAATGCCAAAACCGAAAGTTACCGAATTGAGGAACTTTATGTTTTATTGATCAAAGATCATTATTACATCGTATCGACTTACTGATGCAAATCAGTGGTTGATATCAGCCTCAACCTAGTGTATATGCACATGTTACTCTGCTGCATTCGTTTGCTGACCTGTACACCTCTGTGCTATATACTTTGTAACTCTAACGGGTAACTTTGGCATAATCACGCGTTACGACGAAGCTTTGTGCAATTACTTGATACGGGAGTATGTTGTGTGTGTGGGCACCACAACGTGTTAGTCTAATACACCTAACTCGTATAATTTTAAAGCATTGCGTAATAGTCTGCATGTGAGCTTACGTGGACCACAATATCAGCAATTGCCGTGTCACATATTGTTTCTAATGATAATATTAAACAAAAAGATCAACGCTGTGATCAGATTTCTCAGAAAACTGATATGATCCTCTTACCGGATATCACAAAATGTTTACTGTTTTAATTTACTTTGATGCATTTTTACTTTGATTGTCAAAAAGATACAAAATCCAAAAAGATTTTAGGTGTGTTTTGATAAAATTTCAGAAAAACCAAAATTTTTGCATTTCTGCTTTATTTTTGATAACCGACGGTGCTTGATGGTCAATTTCTGAGATTTGATAACACCATCTGGGCTTTGTATCATTCCAAAGGTGAAATTATGAGTTTTTAAAGTTTAACAGATTGAAAAATGTTGAACGGGATTCGAATTCGTGATTTGGCAAAATTTTCAGATTTTTCCATTTCACATTCGCCCCTTAATTGGGTCGAATGTGGAAAAATCATCACTTTCGAGCGTTTTAACTTGGGCGAATGTGGGACTTTATCACAAAATTCCACTTTCGGGTGCATAATTCCACCTTCGGGTCATTTATTTGGACCGAATGTGGAACAAACCCACTTTCGACCATCAAAACGGGCGAAGGTGGCCTTTATATATAAGCCATTTCAGGTTCAAACCCTCATTCATAGTTTTCAAAATTTTTCTTTCGATCCAAAGACTTGTTGCTGGAATTCTTTTGACCTGTGCCTTTTGTTCCTTTGAGTTTGTTGATCATTTTAACATATAAATCACAGGTAATGGAGCTTCAACGAGACCAGAATCGTCGTTTTTAAGACCGGACTTAGGGTTTTAGAATTAAGGGTTCTAGGATGCTTAATATTGTTTGTTTGTGATTGCATTTCAATTCATATCAGTTTTAGGGGGAGAAGGATTAAAGAATTAGGGTTATAACATCTTTTAATAGGTTAATCGATTGATTGAGTTGATAAAACCCTAATTTTTCTTTAAAACTGATATAAATTGAAGTTTGGAAACAATTGGATATGCACGAATGTTATTCGGCCATTTTAGAACACATTCCAACCAAAATCAGAGTCTAATAACAAAGATGGAAAAATTTTGAATTTTAAGGATTCATCAATTTTCACCTTTGGTTCTTAAAATGGGCGAAGGTGGATATAATTGGGCGAATGAGGATTAGTTTGGACGAATGTATTTTTGAATCAACACATTTTCACATTCGACCAGAATATTTCACATTCGTACCTAAAATCCTACATTCGACCTGATAAAAGGGGCGAATGTGGAATCTGAAAATCTTAAAATTTTTAAATTTTTGTCGTTTTCGTATTTTGACGTATTTTTCCTGATTTTGATGTGCAGATGACTGAGCAATCAGAGAATACTGAAGTTCAAGTGGAGAATGTCATTCCAGATCCTGTTCAGGAGGCTGAAGCATCAGTTCCGAGCAGTTGGCCATTTGAACGATCTCACAACTGCTGTGCGTATCTTGGTGATGTAGAAAAGAACACAAAGTTCACTGGGACTATAGAGTTCTTGAAGAGGAGCAGGATTATACATGCCTTGGCCACACCGACTATTATCTACAAAGACATTGTTGAAGATTTTTACAAGAATGCGAAGTATGATTTCTGGGAGAATCAGACAATTATCAAGAGCAAGATACAGGGAATGGAGATGTTCTTGACAGAGTCTGATATTAGAGAAGCACTTCAGATTAAGTTTGAAGTTAGTGAAGATCCCAGAGAGTTATCGTGGACTGAACAGAAAGCTTGTTTCTTGAGGATGAAGTACAAAGGACCGATCACTGATGGTTCTATGCATAAGGGGAAGCTGAGTGTGCAGTTCAAATATTTTGCACATGTCATTATTCACGTGTTTGGATGTGTGAGCGGTGGATATGACGTCATGAGGAGAAGTTTAAGCTCATTGATGGTTGCGTTGACCCTCAACAAACCATTCAATGTGTCTGGGATGATATTGGACCATATGCTGGAAATGCTTAAGGGTTTGAAGAAGAAACAATTCATGCTATACCCGAGATTTCTGATGATGATTTTTGACCACAAATATCCTGAATTGAAGAAGGATCCAACCCAGATCATAGGTCAAGATCATATGAACATCCGTACTTTGGTGAGGATGAAAGGGTATAAGGGTGTGCCTGATGAAGATAAGCCACCATACAGGAGATTGTTTGGAGCTCTAGCCAAACAGGATTACACTGATCCTGGAAAGAATAAGGCTAGACATACTGAGAGTGATTCGGATAATGACGATCCTTTAGTGTATGCAGATGCAAACACTAAGAGGAATGTAACACCCTAAACCTTTTTAACAGGAAATAAGCAGCGGAAATACGAACTAGAAAATTTCTTGCTTTATAAAAGAATTCTCGTATATTTGGAACCCATTTCTACAAGATATTATAGGTGTTTCATCTTTTGTTGTTTCTTATTACATCATCTACAACTCATCTTTATTAGTTTACTAACCGTGACCCCGTACAATCCGTGTCCTCACTCGACTTCCAACCATTTCTTGCTTTGTGAGATAGACTAGACAACCTGCAACCATCACATAACCATTTCGTTAGTTCATTAAGTGACATCATGCATATATATTCACAATATGGAAATAACATCAACAATACTCAATGATCATGTCCTACGCCTTTTTGCAAGTTTGGATCCGATCTCCGGATCCTATCCTCCAATTTCCATGCATTCATCCTTACATACCTGCATCTTCGACAATACTACGATAGGACCATTTTCGTGTTGACTTGTGACCCCAAGCTTTGTAGCTACCTTACTTACATGTTAACATTCCATATTAGAATACTCAATGAGGAATTTACCAATGCAAAACATTAGTGTTCTCTCTACACCATACATTCATGCAAACTCATTTAGCAATTAGTTCAATCTAATAAGTTCATTCCTATTTATGATCTTTTTGACCCATTAATTTATTTACTTTCATGAACTGGTTGTTAGGTACTTTAAACATACCACATAATATGATACTTATCCCCTACAATCAATACCCCATGATTAACGCGGGTTTGAACGATCCTACACCTTTTCTTGATTAATATGAGATTATTAATGTGCAGCATTTTTCTGCGCAGCTGAGTTCACCGGCTTATTTGACCCACTAGATGTCCAAATCAGGTCTTTATGTCTGAATATAAAATGTAGTACACTCGTAGAGCTTTCCGAACATATAAGGCTCGTCTACATCGGAATTTTCTGTGATTTTATATGATTTTTGCCAGATCAGGACAGATTCAAAGCTAACACATTTCGGCTTGCTTTCAAGGCTGAATTTTAACTTAACATGCTGTTTTGACCCGCTTAAGCTCTAAACTATCTTTCGATGTTTAAATATGAAATAGAGTACATTCAAATAGCTTTCCAACCATGTATAATACACCCTAAACGGATATGTTATCGTTCCATTACATTTGTTACAAAACTGGGTATTCTTCAACCTCTTGTTTCTTTCAACTTAGATCCGATTGTCCCATATGCCTACATTATTGCATAGAGCACCATTCATGCTCACTAATCAACATCCTATAATCTCATCAATTATAAATTACCTATCCATTCATGTTTTTCATTCTATACTTACACACGAGTAAAATGTACTAACCGAGAAATTAGTTCATGAGCCACTTACCTTTGCCCGTATGAGTGTTGTGTCCATTCCATTCCACCCGTTTGACCCGTTGTCTTCCAATCCATGTCATTCATATTCCTACTTTAACAAGTCAACTTGCAAACCATTAGAACATATAACGGGTCATTCACCACCTTTAATACCTAAGTATTATTCACCCATCCCATTACATGTGTTCATAATCATTTTACCATTCATACTAGTAATTTGGGTTAACCCCACCCATTTGACCCGAAATCACCCATTTGTGTCTAATGAAAACATATGGCTCATTTTCACCACAAATCCATGACATCTTACTTTTAATCCATATACATAAGTTTTGGGTTAATCCAACGCATTTAATCCATTCACCCAATTGACCCGTTTGGGTGATTCTCCCATTATTGACATACTTAACAATTTCATGACATTATGTTAACACAAAACAATTGAATCCACCAATGAGTTAACATCAAGATTATACCCACTTATCCATCCTTTCATTGTTACCATTCTTCATACACATAAGAATTCCAAATACATAAATGGAAGTTAAGTTTGTGAATTACTTACAAATGCGAGTAGAGGTCGAAACCATACCAAACGAACTCCGATTGAGATGATTTAGGAGTCCATGGAACCGTCTCACCGAGATCTACGAAACCTACTAGTTTCTACCGCCTGAAACAGCCACCACTGTTGCTGAAACAGCAAAACAGTGGCCAGATTACCCATTTTCGAGTTGATGTCTTCTGGTCAGTAAAAACCCCTCTTCCAGGCCTCTAAATCAAAAACCCACCGTTGGATATGATCGTCTATGTGTGTTAAAGCTCTGTAAAAATTTGAGAACGATCCAACGGTGCAATCTCCGGGAAATCACACTTTATTACAGGCTGAAAACCTAAAAACGGGATTTTCTTGACTTGGATGGTTCTCTCTCACACACACTCTCTTTCTCTTTATAAAATTTGGGGGAGAGGCATGAATGAACCAAAATCTATTTAACATACCTTTTATACTACCAAGGTTCTTCAATTGACACAACCTACCCTTGAACTTTTTAAAAGATTTATGGGCAAGTCTACATACTTTATTAATATTCAAAATGTGTCAATAACATAATTCCAACATTAGATCTTAGTAGTGATTTATATGCTTCACATTTAGTAGATAATTCCATTCTAAATCACAATTAAATAACTTACCCAACACATGGTAGGCATCATACCAATCAAGTATAGAGTAAAATCCCTTAATGCATAGTTCTACCAAATCATACCATCAAACTACATCCGCGTATGGATTCCTTCAAAAACATATTCCTCATGTTAGTTTTCTTACGATTACATCAATTCTCACATGTTGCTCACATTTCTTCTTGCATACAACTTCACACATCACCTAGGCATTTCGCCAACACTTGGTGTGCGTACAACATTCTAAGCACATTATACAAGCTTCTCATACATACATGCATTCAACTAAACACATAATGACCTTCAATCATGACCAATTTCAATATGAATCCTATCAAACATGAACTATCAACTACACTTTATTTCTTCCATTATATGAATTCTAACATTCATTCATGAAACTTTCACAGGAAGCTAAACCATCCATTTCTTTAACCAGGTTAATCATTCTAGCTAATTATTTCATGCAATAATACAAAATAAACATACTAATAAACATGAATTCTGGTTTTGGGGCGTTACAAGTCTACCCCCCTTAGATAAGGTTTCGTCCTCGAAACCTCTTTCATTCTTCCAACTTAAGCCTACTCTTACCTTTTAGTTGTTTACCAATTCAAATGACATGATTAGGACGTATGCCAAGTATCCTTAGTGCACATTTGTGTCCGTGGAAATTTAAAATCCTTGGGCACTCATGTCAACCTATCAAGTTACAAATTCTTGCATAATATTAAGCTCCTCTCAAATTACATATATATTCATTACAAGCTTGTCACAATATTCCACTATTATCATTCCTTCTAAATATTTCCAAACGTTACATATAAGTTAAAACTCGAACATACACATTTAGTAATCATTCATTCATTGTTGTCACTATCACAACATAATTACTATTTCATCCTCACTTACTCTCTTACTTTAGAGTTAGACATAACTCTATAGTCACTACTAAACCGGTACAGCTATCATGTACACCCCCACCCCTTAGGGTAAGTTTCTGTGTAATTTTATTCATGCCAATTTGTTTGTTAGTTCGTTTCATGTACTACATACAATAAATATATGCCCATTGCTTAACAGCATCGAATCTAAGCTAAAGTTCATTCATCATTTGACCCTTAAAAGTCAAAACTTTCTAATCTATATCATAATTGAATTATCATTCATTCTTACTGGGGTACTATTCATTATATCAATTTCCTACTTAACAATCACAAAATAACCAAATTTACTAACCTTCCTTTTACGACGTTAACCAACCATCCATATGTCGGATTGACTTGCTCCTTCACAAGTCCATGCCATACCTAGCTTGGTTTAGTTCATTCACATGACGAGTTCCAACTCACTAGCATCATATCACCCGTCCCATATATTACATCATATCCGAATTCGACCATTCGTATCTACAAGGTAATTGGTTAGACATATACCTTACATTCATGACAATTGACCTTCAGTGGTCTATACAAGATTTCTTTCACTTTCAATGTCTAATTATATACATTTCTTTCTTGATTTCCCGTTTACATGCTATACCACATTAGTTATTTCATGTCTTACGCAAGATCTTACATTTTATTTATTACTTTTATCAATCTTTCAACAGTTTGACCTTTCAAATTGTCACTTCTTACTAATTTATGACATTCGACCATCAATCCTTTCTAATGACAGTTGGAAGTATGCTTTGTACTTCCTTTTTAATCTAGGAAAGCTTATGAAAACAGTATTCATTCATATAGGTTTGATCCATACTTACCTATGGATTCAAACTTTTCATTCATACCTTTCATTAATGTATGTTCGATCCGTGCTTACCTACGGATTCAAACTTTTCATTCCTACCTTTCATTCATATAGGTTTGATCCATACTTACTTATGGACTCAAACTTTTCATTCATACCTTTCATTAATATATGTTTGATCTGTGCTTACCTACAGATCCAAACTTTTCATTTCTACCTTTCATTCATATAGGTTTGATCCATACTTACCTATGGACTCAAACTTTTCATTCCTACCTTTCATTCATATAGGTTTGATCCATACTTACTTATGGACTCAAACCTTTCATTCCTAACTTTCATTCATATACAAACTGCTCTCTATCACTTGAGAGTCATCTACCATAACCCACAACTGTCGTCTAGTTACTTATCTATTCATTGCCATAATTAGTTTCTAGGCACAATTTACATACATTTGGTTTAATACCTTTCGAGGGAACCCCTTCCCATTTTACTTTTAAGAAGGTTTATTCTACCCACGTATCCACACAATCGCTTACTTTCTAATTTACCAGGCATACCTGTGACAATTCTCATGGTCACACGTGTATCATATGCTTCTTTCGCACTGGCCAGGTGCGCAGTCCACATACTATCCAGGTGTCTCCATGTAATCATCACCTTATGCCTGCGGACTGGGTTTCAGTTTCATGCTACTCTTTCAATTTCCTTCCCTAAACAACATGGTTGTTTTTCATCTAAATTTTACCATCCTTGGGGATTTTCTCCCTCAGGTACCAATGTATTAATACCGCGTACCTGCGAGCATTCTATCCTTTCCACAATTTCCGATATCTATATTGGATCGTGTCCTTGAGACTTCTTCATCAGCTACAAAAGCTCACCTTAACATAAACACCACAATTAGTTTTTAACATGTTATGTGAGTTAATATTACATTCTACCTTTGGGCCTTGATCGAGTCTTGGATTGTACGGGTCACTGATTTCAAGAGCACACAAGTTTGAGTTCAAGTACTTACTCCTTTGTACAAGATTTCACTCAAACCAGGGCTCTGATACCAACTTGTAACACCCTAAACCTTTTTAACAGGAAATAAGCAGCGGAAATACGAACTAGAAAATTTCTTGCTTTATAAAAGAATTCTCGTATATTTGGAACCCATTTCTACAAGATATTATAGGTATTTCATCTTTTGTTGTTTCTTATTACATCATCTACAACTCATCTTTATTAGTTTACTAACCGCGACCCCGTACAATCCGTGTCCTCACTCGACTTCCAACCATTTCTTGCTTTGTGAGATAGACTAGACAACCTGCAACCATCACTTAACCATTTCGTTAGTTCATTAAGTGACATCATGCATATATATTCACAATATGGAAATAACATCAACAATACTCAATGATCATGTCCTACGCCTTTTTGCAAGTTTGGATCCGATCTCCGGATCCTATCCTCCAATTTCCATGCATTCATCCTTACATACCTGCATCTTCGACAATACTACGATAGGACCATTTTCGTGTTGACTTGTGACCCCAAGCTTTGTAGCTACCTTACTTACAAGTTAACATTCCATATTAGAATACTCAATGAGGAATTTACCAATGCAAAACATTAGTGTTCTCTCTACACCATACATTCATGCAAACTCATTTAGCAATTAGTTCAATCTAATAAGTTCATTCCTATTTATGATCTTTTTGACCCATTAATTTATTTACTTTCATGAACTGGTTGTTAGGTACTTTAAACATACCACATAATATGATACTTATCCCCTACAATCAATACCCCATGATTAACGCGGGTTTGAACGATCCTACACCTTTTCTTGATTAATATGAGATTATTAATGTGCAGCATTTTTCTGCGCAGCTGAGTTCACCGGCTTATTTGACCCACTAGATGTCCAAATCAGGTCTTTATGTCTGAATATAAAATGTAGTACACTCGTAGAGCTTTCCGAACATATAAGGCTCGTCTACATCGGAATTTTCTGTGATTTTATATGATTTTTGCCAGATCAGGACAGATTCAAAGCTAACACATTTCGGCTTGCTTTCAAGGCTGAATTTTAACTTAACATGCTGTTTTGACCCGCTTAAGCTCTAAACTATCTTTCGATGTTTAAATATGAAATACAGTACATTCAAATAGCTTTCCAACCATGTATAATACACCCTAAACGGATATGTTATCGTTCCATTACATTTGTTACAAAACTGGGTATTCTTCAACCTCTTGTTTCTTTCAACTTAGATCCGATTGTCCCATATGCCTACATTATTGCATAGAGCACCATTCATGCTCACTAATCAACATCCTATAATCTCATCAATTATAAATTACCTATCCATTCATGTTTTTCATTCTATACTTACACACGAGTAAAATGTACTAACCGAGAAATTAGTTCATGAGCCACTTACCTTTGCCCGTATGAGTGTTGTGTCCATTCCATTCCACCCGTTTGACCCGTTGTCTTCCAATCCATGTCATTCATATTCCTACTTTAACAAGTCAACTTGCAAACCATTAGAACATATAACGGGTCATTCACCACCTTTAATACCTAAGTATTATTCACCCATCCCATTACATGTGTTCATAATCATTTTACCATTCATACTAGTAATTTGGGTTAACCCCACCCATTTGACCCGAAATCACCCATTTGTGTCTAATGAAAACATATGGCTCATTTTCACCACAAATCCATGACATCTTACTTTTAATCCATATACATAAGTTTTGGGTTAATCCAACGCATTTAATCCATTCACCCAATTGACCCGTTTGGGTGATTCTCCCATTATTGACATACTTAACAATTTCATGACATTATGTTAACACAAAACAATTGAATCCACCAATGAGTTAACATCAAGATTATACCCACTTATCCATCCTTTCATTGTTACCATTCTTCATACACATAAGAATTCCAAATACATAAATGGAAGTTAAGTTTGTGAATTACTTACAAATGCGAGTAGAGGTCGAAACCATACCAAACGAACTCCGATTGAGATGATTTAGGAGTCCATGGAACCGTCTCACCGAGATCTACGAAACCTACTAGTTTCTACCGCCTGAAACAGCCACCACTGTTGCTGAAACAGCAAAACAGTGGCCAGATTACCCATTTTCGAGCTGATGTCTTCTGGTCAGTAAAAACCCCTCTTCCAGGCCTCTAAATCAAAAACCCACCGTTGGATATGATCGTCTATGTGTGTTAAAGCTTCTGTAAAATTTGAGAACGATCCAACGGTGCAATCTCCGGGAAATCACACTTTATTACAGGCTGAAAACCTAAAAACGGGATTTTCTTGACTTGGATGGTTCTCTCTCACACACACTCTCTTTCTCTTTATAAAATTTGGGGGAGAGGCATGAATGAACCAAAATCTATTTAACATACCTTTTATACTACCAAGGTTCTTCAATTGACACAACCTACCCTTGAACTTTTTAAAAGATTTATGGGCAAGTCTACATACTTTATTAATATTCAAAATGTGTCAATAACATAATTCCAACATTAGATCTTAGTAGTGATTTATATGCTTCACATTTAGTAGATAATTCCATTCTAAATCACAATTAAATAACTTACCCAACACATGGTAGGCATCATACCAATCAAGTATAGAGTAAAATCCCTTAATGCATAGTTCTACCAAATCATACCATCAAACTACATCCGCGTATGGATTCCTTCAAAAACATATTCCTCATGTTAGTTGTCTGACAATTACATCAATTCTCACATGTTGCTCACATTTCTTCTTGCATACAACTTCACACATCACCTAGGCATTTCGCCAACACTTGGTGTGCGTACAACATTCTAAGCACATTATACAAGCTTCTCATACATGCATTCAACTAAACACATAATGACCTTCAATCATGACCAATTTCAATATGAATCCTATCAAACATGAACTATCAACTACACTTTATTTCTTCCATTATATGAATTCTAACATTCATTCATGAAACTTTCACAGGAAGCTAAACCATCCATTTCTTTAACCAGGTTAATCATTCTAGCTAATTATTTCATGCAATAATACAAAATAAACATACTAATAAACAAGAATTCTGGTTTTGGGGCGTTACAAGGAAGAGGCAGGTTGTCAATCCTGGAGCCAAAGGGAAGGGCAAGGGAAAGACAGACCAGGGGAGTTCTAAGCAACAAGTGGTGAGAAAGAAAACTACTGCTAAGAAGGGAACGAGTTTGATAGATGAGGATTCTGTTGATTCGGAAGAAACAGAGGTAGATGAACAATGGGATTCTGATGAAGAAAGAGTTAGGGCCACCAAACGTAAGGCCACTATGGTTGGTGAGTCTGAATCTCTTAATCTGACTATTGAAGAAGTACAACAGAAGAAGAAGTCTGTTGATGTTGAAGAAGGAGGTTTAAGTATTAACCTGGATGAGTTGGAAACAGGTGAGACTGTTGTAGTGAATTTGCCAAAACCAAAGCACAAATCAATGGCAAAGAAATCGAGCACTAAACAGTTAAGGGAGAAAGAGATTGCCCAACTGATGAAAGGAAAAAGGATACCCGATGCTGGTACATCATCTAAGCTGTCTTCACCAGTAACAAAGAAGCAGAGAAAGACTAAAGAGGCTGAAACATTACCAGTTGATCAGTTTAATGTTGCACTGGATAATGTGTTAGATATGTTCAGGAAGCCTCAGAAAGAGAAAGCTAAAGAAGTTGAGCCATCCAAGTCTAAGAAAATCACTGTTGCTGATGATGTGATGAAGCAGGTGAACAAAAAGATGGATGAGATGATGAAGATGATTGTAGCTCAACAAGCAGAGATTGCTAAGTTCAAGCAGAATGAGGAGAAAATGCTTCAGATAGTGGTTGCTTCAAAGACCAATCAAGATGAGATTGAGCAGAAGGTATAGAAACTGGAAGCTAAAAATAAGAAGCTTGAGGGTAAATGTTCTAGGAACAAGAGTATGATTAAGGTGATCAAAGAGGATAACAAAGAACTAAAGGCTGAAAACAAACGCCTTAGTGATTTGTTAGACAGTTTGTATAATGAAGCACCCAAGCTAAAAGAAGGTGAAGAGGATAAGGAGAAAGAAGAAGAACAAGTAGACTTTGAGCCTTCTGATTCTGAGAAAGAAAAGGATGATGAGGAAGATGATGAGTCTGAGGAAAGTGATGATGAGGGTAGTAAGAAAAGTGATAAAGAAGATGATGATGATGCTGAGGGGTCTGGGAGTCAGAAAGATGATGATAGTAGTGATAGTGATGATGATGAAGGAGGAGATGACACTTCTAAGTTTACATTTGAGAAGAGACCATCGAAGAAGGATGCTGGAGAATCTAGTTCTAAAAAGAAGAAAGGTGAGAATGTAGATTCAGATGAAAGTATCTTTTGGAATGAAAAGGTGAGATCTCTAAATGATGATGCGAAGAAAGTGTACAGAGATATGTTAGAGAAAAGAGAATGGACGATAGAGTTCACAGGTCATTTTGTTGAGATATTCCAGACTGATGACATGAGATACGAACTGGAGTATAACGATCCTGATCTAGAGGAAGGTGAAGTACCTGCTACTGTGGCGAAAGAAATTCTTGATGGTCTTGCACAGAGAGTAGGGAAATCATTTGAGGAGTTTGTAATGGATGAGTCGATTCCAAATATTCCTGAAAAGGATATTGGAAATCACTCAGATGATAAGAATACTCCAGAAATGGATGAAGTGGAGATTGAAGATATTACACATGAGGAATATCCACAGTATTTTAGACAGAATGATGAAAATGTGGTATTTCCAGACTTCACAGAGATTCCAAACACTTCAGCGAAGAAGAAAGCAAAGAAAAGAAATGAAGAGTTTGTTAAGAAGGTGTTTGGAGCTGATAAGCAACAATCTTCAAGTCAATCTGATGAATTGAAGACATACTTACAGAAGTTGAAGGAGATGGATGAGAACTGACCAAAGCCTGAAGCTCAAGGAAGTTTCTATAGATTTCATAATGCTAAATTCAAAGGCAGAGCTCTCGGGTGGACTTATTTGAGTAGACTGAAGTGTTTAGCTGCCAAATGGGAATCAGGAATTCTGTACTTCTACAGATTCATTGATTTGCTAACTCTACCGTATTGGGCGGTCAGAGATCTTTGCAGATTTCCGATGTCTGGAGCTTCAGTGAATAATACACATGTTGGTTGGTGTGCAGATAAGTTAGTTTGGGAGAGTAGAACAAAGTGGAACAGATTCAAGCCTCAATATCCAAGAAGAAAAGTTCACAGGGATATTGATTCTAGAACTGGTCTGAAGAGGGTAACTTTGATCTACAAAGCACCTGAAGTGATGAGAAAGATACCTTTGATGCCTATGCCGCAACATTTCAGTGCTGACTTTATATTTTGGTATTACGATTGGAGGAAGGCAGAAGCTGTGATTGTTTTGAGAGATGGGAAGGACAAATACAAGCATGTTCATGTATTTGATCCGATGTGGTTGATTAACTGTACTTTCGAAGACATCATCATGCTTTTCTACAATCCGATTCATCATGAGCCTAACGATGCTGAACAAGCAATGAAGTATACTCAAGTTGTGGGAGTTTGTTTTGCGTATGACATAAACTCAGGGAGTAACTTGGATGCTAAACTTGGTAAAATGGTGAAGATGGCTAATGTATCAAAACCGGTGAAAAGAAAGTTGGAGCCGGAAATGACTAAAGAGCAAAAGAAGCAGCTCAGAATTTATTTGTTGAACAAGGAAATGGACGAAGACAGAAAACGATCCAATCAATAGTCGAGGGGGAGTTTGTAGATGCACGAAGTGCGACTAGTGATTGGATCTACAAAGTTAACATGTGTTAAAAGTTTTGCTGATGGGTTGAAAGTGGAAAAAGTGGGCGAATGTAGAAGTATATGGGCGAAGGTAGAGTGCTAGTGGGCGAAGGTAGAAAGAGGCAGATCAGAAGAATACATTCGTACCAAGTAGTGGGCGAATGTGGAAGAAGTCCACATTCGACCATCTCTACTGGGCGAATGTGCAGACATTATAAATAGAATTTGTGTGTTTTTGAGTTATAGAGAGTTTTAGTTGAAGTGTGTTGTGTCAGGTTCTAGGTGATTTTGAGAAAGTGTGTGTACTGATTAGATTAACTAGGAAGCTTATTGTAACAAGTTTTTATGAATGTTAATCTATGAAAAAGCTTTGAAAATGATGTTTACTGTGTTTTGATCCGAGTTTTATCAGTTTGTTCATAACTAGGGTTTCCGCACCTGGTTTTGTTACTTGTATGATCAATTAATCCTGTTTTAGATAAAATCTTTCGTTTACATGTTGCTCACAGGTTCTCTGGATTCAGCAGGAGATGGTGGATTACGGTTTGCAATTTCTGAAAACCCCTATTCACTGTGATAATGAATCCGCAATTGCATTAACTAAAGACACGGTCAATCACTCGAAAGCTAAGCATATCCGGATTAAGTATCACTTTATCCGTGATTGCTATGCAAAAGAGTTGATCGATATGGTCAAAATCCACACTGATTATCAGAGGACGGACCTTTTCACAAAAGCTTTTGATAAATCCATATTCGATTATCTCTTAAAAGTAAATGGTATAAAAGAGAAACAAGACTGATCATCACCTCGGTTTATCGTTTTTAGTTTTTAAAATTTTTTTAAGTTTTTACAGTTTTTCAGAAAATTCAAAAACCCAAAAATATGTTTTACATTTTAGGGGGAGTCTTTATTCAGAAAAACCAAAAACATTGAAAAATTCAAAAAGCCATAAAAATAGAAAAACCCAAAATGATTTCCAGGATAAAAAGAGGAAATGATAGTACATCAGTAGGGATCTGACACAGGCTAAAGATATGTAATGCAATATGAGGCGTGTGTTGTTTTCGTGTGATGTGCTGATAGGCTTCGTAGACTTATTAGTGCGTGCATTAGTGATACAAACATAAAGAACTACTCGTTCGTGGCTGAACACCTCATGGGCATATGGTCTTAGTACCGTAATTTCGTTTGATAGAGTTGCCAAAATCTGAGGTTTCGGGTCGTTATGTTATTGTTATCCGGGATATTCTGATTGAACTTTTGTCGTATTGAGTTACGGACCTAGTTTCAATCAGCATATTTGCTAAAAGAGCTTTTATGCCAAAACCTAAAAGTTACCGAATTTAGGAACTACATGTTTATTATTGATCAAAGATCATTAATTGCATCGTGTCAATTTACTGATGAAAATCAGTGATTGGTATCAGCCTCAACCTGGTATATATGAACATGTTACTTTGCTGCATTCGTTTGCTGACCTGTACACCTCTGTGCTACATATCTTGTAACTAAACGGATAACATTGGCATAATCACGCGTTATGAAGAAGCTTTGTGCAATATTTTGATACGGGAGTATGTCGTGTGTGTGGGAACCACAACGTGTTAGTATAATACACTTAATATCGTATCATTTTAACGCACTGCATAACAGTCTGCATGTGAGTTTATGTGGATAACAATATCAGCAGTTGCTGGATCACACATTGTTTCTAATGATAATATAAAGACAGATCAACGATGTGATCAGATTTCTCAATAACTGATATGATCCTCTTACCGGAAATCACAAAACATTTATTGTTTTTGTTTACTTTTGTGCATTTTACTTTTGTTTTTCAAAAAGATACAAAAACTCAAAAATATTTTAGGTGTGTTTTAATATAAATTTCAGAAAAACCAAAAAGTTTTACATATCTGCGTTATTTTAGATAACCGATGGTGTTTGATGGTCAATTTTTGAGCTTTGATGAACCAATCTGAGTTTTGTATCATTTAAAACTGAAATAATGCATGTTTGAGGCTTAAAATGTTGAAAAATGTTTGAACGGGATTCGATTTTGTAATTTGGTAAATTTTAAAATTTTCCATTTTACTTTCGCCCCTTCGCTGGGTCGAAAGTGGAAAATTCCCTACATTCGAACCATTCAATATGGACGAAGATTAGTGTTCAAGTTAATAAAATTTACTTTCGAACCTCATTTCTACATTCGGGTCTTTAATTAGGGATGAATGTGGAAAAGTTTTCACATTCGCCCATATGAAAGGGTCGAAAGTGGCATCTATATATATACCAATTCCTTATTCGACCCCTCATTACAAAATTTTTCAAAAATTTCTCAAATACCAAACCCTTGTTGCCCTTGTTATTTTCACTTCTGTTTATTGTTCCTGACATTATACTCATCATTTTCATTCCATATACACAGGTAATGGACCTGTTTTGAAGGCAAAATTGGGATGTTTATCACCGAACCCTAGAACTGTTCTGTTGGACAGATTCTACACTGTTTTAGTCATTATTGATTTTAGGGGGAGAATGATAGAAAATCTAGGGTTAATTCATAGTAATTGGATGATAATTGATTGATTGAACCGGATGAACCCTAGATTACATTGAAAATCAATAATAACTAAATGATTAACACAACTGATGGTTGATAATGTTTAGTCGGTCATATTAGGAGGTATTTGAATAAAAACAGAGTTTAAAACATCATAGATAAAATTCTTGAAATTTTGGGTTTAAACAGACACATTCGACCAGTTTGGAAGGGTCGAACCTGGATTTTACAGGTCGAATGTGATTCTAAACGGACGAAAGTGGAATATTGTGGACGAATGTGGATTTTGGTGCACATTCGAACCAATAGTTTCACATTCGAACCCTGATAAACACTTTCGTACTCCAAGATTTTTACTTTCGTACCTACGATAGGGCGAAGGTAGAATCTTGAAAAACCAATTTTTTTAAATTTTGTCGTTTTTGATTGTTTTTAATGTATTTTCTGTGTTTTATGATTCAGATATTCTAATGGCTGAACAACAAGCTGAGAACGTGGAGATACCTGAACAAGAAGCTCCAGTTGAGAATGTAGTAGCAGCATGGCCATTCGAACCTCCTCATAATTGTTGTGCATTCGTGGGAGACGTACAAAAGAACACGGAATTCTCCGGGATAGTCGACTTTCTTAAGCGAAGCAGGATCATTCATGCTATTGCAACGCCTGCTATTATCTACAAAGACATTGTGGAAGAGTTCTGGAGAAACGCACGTTATGACTACTGGGAATCTAAGACTGCTATTGTTAGCGAGATTCAAGGAAAATTTGCTTTGATTACAGAAGATGACATCAGAGAAGAATTGAAGATTAAAGATGATGATTGTACTGATCCTAGATGTTTGTCGTGGACTGAGCAGAGAGTTCGCTTTCTGAGAATGAAATACAACGGTCCGATTACTGATGGAGCGTTACATAAAGGGAAGTTGAGCGTACAATTTAAATATTTTGCTCATGTTATTATCCACATGTTTAGCACAGTAAGTGTAGGTTATGATGTGATGAGGAAGAGTCTAAGCTCGTTGATGGTTGCTCTAACGTTGAATAAACCATTCAACATAGCTGGGATGATACTGGATCATATGTTAGAGATGTTGAAGGGTTTGAAGTCGAAGAAATTCTTGTTATATCCCAGATTCTTAATGATGAATTTTTATCATAAGTATCCAAATTTGAGGAAAGATCCCACAATGGTTTTGGGACAGGATCACATGAACATTAGAACATTGGTGAGAATGAAGGGTTATAAGGGAATTCCTGACAATGAGAAGCCTCCATATAAGAATCTATTTGGGCATCTGATTAATCCGGGTTACACTGACCCAGGAGAGAACAAAGCAAGACATGCTAACAGTGAACCTAATACTGATGATCCACTGGTACATGCTGATGCAACAACCAAAAGAAAGCGACAAGTTAAAAATGCCGGAGCCAAAGGGAAGGGTAAGGCAAAGATGAGTGAAGCTGAACCTGCTAAGAAGCAGAAGACCAAAAAGAAGAGTATAGCAAAGAAAGGTACTAATTTAGTTGATGAAGAATCTTATGTTGATTCTGAAGAAACAGAAGAAGATGAACATTGGGATTCGGATGCTGAATTGTTGAGAAAGAGCAATTGCAGAAGGAAACAGTAGATTTGGAAGGTGAGTTAGGGCTTGATGCTGAAGATTTTGAAGGTTCTACAGTAGTTGTTAATCTGAAGAAACCTAAGCATAAGTCAATGGCAAAAAGAGATGTGAAAGAGAGCACAAAGGAGCTGAGAGAGAAAGAGATTGAGATGTTGCTGAAAGGGAAGAAAGTTCCAGATGCTAGCACATCCTCACAAGTTTCCTCACCGATCACCAAAAAGCAGAAAAAGACTTCAAAAGAACCTGAAGTAGTTCCTGATTTAGAAACTACTTTGGAGAATGTTTTCAATTTATTCCAGAAGAAAAAGAAAACTCCTGAAGCAGAATCTTCCAGACCCAAAGTAACTGTTTCTGATGATGTTATGGAGGTGGTGAATAAAAAATTGGAAGAGATGATGAAGATGATATCTGCACAACAAGCACAGATTGAGAAATTCAAGAAGAATGAAGAAAAGATGTTGCAGATTGTTGTAGCTTCTATGGCAAATCAAGATGAACTTGAGAAGAAGTTGAAACAGCTTGAAGAAGAAAAGAATGAAATTGATGAAAAGTGTAATGGGAATAGAAGGATGATTCAGGGAATAAAGATTGAGAATAAGAAGTTGAAGAAAGAAAATAAGAGAATGAGCAACCTGCTTGATAAATTGTATAATGAAGCTCCTAAATTGAAAGAAGGAGAGGAGGATAAAGAAAAAGAGGAAGAGAAATTAGACTATGGTGATTCGTCTGATGATGAAGAAGATGATGATGAATCAGATGATGGATCTGATGATAATGATGATGTTGAGGGGAAATCAGGTGGGAAAAAGGATGATGATGAGGATGATAGTAGTGATGATGATGATGATGATGATGATGTTGATACAAGTAAATTCACATTTGAAGAAAGACATACTAAGAAGGGTAGTTCTGGTCAGTCTAGCTCAAAGAAATCTGGAGAAAATGTCGATGCTGATGATGACATATTTTGGACATAAAAGATTAGAGCCTTATCTGATGATGCTAAGAATGTCTACAGAGAAATGTTGAATAAGAGAGAGTGGACACTTGAATTTACTGGAAAGTTTGCTGAGATATTTCAATCTGATGACATGAGATTTGAATTGGAATATAACGATCCTGATCTTGAAGAAGGAGAAGTGTTAGCTGCAGTTTCAAAAGAAATACTAGAAGGAATTGCGCAGCAGGTTGGTAAGACACTGGAGAAGATCATGGCTGATCAGATGATTCCAGACATTCCTGAAAAGGATGTTGGTAATCACTCTGATGATAAGTAGACTCCTGAGACTGAAGAGATTGAAATAGAGGATATAACACACGAAGAATATCCTGAATACTTCAGAGATACAAATGAAGTTTTCCCAGACTTTACTGAATCAAACTTGAAAGAAGTTGAAAAGAAAGCTAAACAGAAAAGCAAAGAGTTTATGAAGAATGTATTTGGTGATAGCAATCAGAAACCATATTCTGAACAAAGTGATGAACTGAAGACTTTGTTGCAGAAATTGAAAGAAACTGATGAGAAAAGACCTAAACTTGAGGCACAGGGAGGATTCTACAAATACCATAACCAATTGTTTAAAGGAAGAGCATTGGGATGGAAGTATTTGAGAAGTCTGAAATGTATTGCTGTGAAATGGGAGACAGGAATTCTATACTTTTAAAGATTCTATGATATACTAACTCTACCATACTAGGCGGTGAGAGATATTTGTAGGTTTCGAATGACCGGTGCTTCAGTGAATAATAGTGCGGTTGGATGGTTTGCTGATAAACTTGTCTGGGAGAGCAGAACGAAATGGGATATGTTTAAACCTCAGTTTCCAAAAAGCAAAGTTCACAAAGAGATTGATCCAAAGACGGGTAGAAAGAGGGTGACATTGAAATACAAATCTCTAGTGGTTATGAAGAAGATACCGCTAATGCCAATACAACAACATTTTAGTGCAGACTTTATTGTTTGGTATTATGATTGGAGAAATGCTGAAGCGGTGATAGTGATGAGAGATGGGAAGGATGCATACAATAAGATACATGTTTTTGACCCGATGTGGCTCATAAACTGTACTTTTGAAGACATCATCATGTTATACTACAATCCTATCTACAGTGACCCCAATGATGCAGAACAAGCGAAGAAATATCAACAGGTGGTTGGAGTTTGTTTTGCTTATGATATAAATTCTGGTGACAATCTTGAAAAGAAACTTGGTGAGCGTGTGAAGGTGAATGAAATGCCAAAGCGTTCGACGAAGAGGAAACTGGAACCAGAGATGACAAAAGATCTACGTAAACAACTTCGTCTGAAGCTGATGAACAAAGTAATGGATGAAGCATGAAGGCAATCCAAGCAATAGTCGAGGGGGAGTTTGTTGATGCATAATGTGCGACTAGTGCTTCGGATTGCAACAATAAACAAGTTTTGGATAAAACGAAGGGTCGAAGGTGCATTTGGTTAAGGGCGAATGTGGAGTTTGTAGGGCGAAAGTGGACTAGACAGAAGATGTGTTTCAGGTTCGTGCTAATATAAAGGGCGAATGTAGAACAAAGCAACATTCAACCTTACGTAAAGGGCAAAAGTGCAGCAGTATATAAGCTTAAAGTTAATTTCTCATTGTAACTTTGATCGTTTTGTTAGTGTGAGTTAGGATAGAGCTCTCTAGTGTGTGTGTTTATTCAAAGTCGGTCTGAATTGCTTGTAAACTTAATCGTTGTCATATTTCTACAAGTAATTAATGAAAATGTTGATTGAAAAGCTTAATCTGTGTGTTTGATTCATCAATTATCATTTTGTATCTGTTCTAGGGTTTCCGCACCTGGAATAGTGATTTGTATGATCATTTTCAACTGTTTTACATGAAACGATCCTTAACAACAATGTTATGCCAGTGTGTGTTGATCTTAATGCTGCGTTCTCTGATGATAAAAATGCATATAAATCATCTGTGTTTGTACCAGAACTAAAACAGAACAGGTTTGGGAAATTTCTCACTGAAGAAATTCCAGAATTTGTTCCATCATCTACGGATATTTCATGTTCTGAGGAATCACAAAGTGAAACAGGTAACTCAAGTTTTGAAGAATCACATAGTGATACAGAAAGTGACATCAGCACACCTGACTGCAACACAAATGAAGAATCAAGTGGTAACAAGGATGAATCATGTTCAAGTGAAAGCTCCTGCTCAAACAAGATCAAGACAAGAACATCACAACCATCATCATCCAGATCTTCTCCAAAGATCAAGCCTAAACACTCAAAATGCTTTAGATGTGGAAATGAGGGACATGTGGTCAAAAAATGTCATTTGAAACCTAAACCACAAAATGAAGTCAAAACTCAAAATTCTTTCTCTGATCAGATCAAAAATCTTCAAGAAACAGTAAAAAGTTTTGTTAAAACCACACAAATTTGGAAAAGACAAGAGTCAATTTTGGGTGAAGATCATGATAGATCAAAACTAAAACAGACTTGGATTCCCAAAGTTAGCTAATTAATTGTCTGAGTCGTGATTGTACATAGATTTTCTTGTATTTATCTTTGTTTTTCTTTGGTTTTTGCATTTCAGAATAAACTACAGAAATGGTTGATAGCTCTTATGAGATATCTATGGCATGTTGGTAGCGGCGCTTCAAGGCATATGACTAGGCTGAAGGAACTCCTCAAGAACTATCGGTTCATTGATGGAGAGTTTGTAGCGTTCGCTGGAAATGAAAAAGGTGGAAAGATTGTTGGCATAGGAGATGTGGTCACTGACGCCCTAACTCTAGAAGATGTCAATTATGTTCCAGAATTGTGCTACAATCTGTTGAGTGTATCACAAGCCTGTGACAAAGGAATCTGGGTGTTATTCAATGACATGGAGTGCATCTTTCTAAAGCCAGGATTTAAACCACCCACCAACATGATCATGTTGACAGCTCCTAGGCAGAACAATACCTATGTGATAAATATGAGAGATGCCAAGTCTGAATGCCCAATGACTTGTTTACTATCAAAGGCATCCGAGTCAGAGTCACTGTTATGGCATAGGCGATTGGGACATGTTAATTTTAAACACATAAACAAACTTTCTAAACTAAATCCAGTTAGAGGTCTTCCTTCCAAGGAATTCCCTTTTTCTGAAAAATGTTTAGCATGTGCCAAAGGAAAACAACACAAGAAATCGCATAAATCCAAAACAGTGAACTCAATTGACTCTCCCCTTCAATTACTGCATATGGATCTCTTCGGTCCAATTAGTGTTAAAAGCTTGGCTAAAAAGTCTTACTGTTTGGTGATTACAGATGACTTCTCTCACTTCACATGGGTGTACTTCTTAGAATATAAAAGTGAAGCTGCTGAGACCTTGATGATGTTTGTTCCTCTTATTGAGAACATAATCAAATTGAAGGTAAAGTCTATCAGAAGTGATCAAGGGACAGAATTCAAGAACCAAAGCTTCATGACATTCTGCAGCGGCAAAGGAATTCATCTTCAATATAGTGCTACAAGGACTCCTCAACATAATGGAGTGGCTGAAAGAAAGAATCGTACACTTATTGAAGCTGCTAGAACAATGCTCATTGACTCAAAGTTGCCAATCATTTTCTGGGCAGAAGCCGTGAATACCGCCTGTTATGTTCTTAACAGAGTCTTGATCGACAAACCACGTGGGAAAACTGCTTATGAATTACTCTTCAAAAGAAAACCTCTCATCGATTACTTCAGACCATTCGGATGTTCGTGTACTCTTCTAAACAACTTTGAGAATATAATAAAGTTCGATGCAGTTGGAGATGAGTGCTTCTTTGTTGGATACTCTTCAAGTCAAAAGGCTTATCGAGTATACATCAAACGCACCAAGATGGTACTTGAATCCTTCTATGTAGACTGGCAAGAATCTAACTCCACTAATACATGAGCTGGTCCTCACTGGTTCTTTGACATGGACGTTGTTTTCAATCATTTCTTCATACCTGAAAATCAAGCACCTGACGATCAAAGTCATGAAAATCACGCTGCCAATTCGTCTCCTTTTGGCGATATTTTCTACTCTTCTGACGATGGCATTGCACCGATCACCACCCGTCTTTCTCCACTTCGCTGATCCAATCGTTCCTTTTCAACCCATAAATGGTGATACAACTGCTGAAACTTCTCAACTTCCTGAAAGTACTCCAACTGCAGAAGAAACAGCTTCAACTCAGCAGTCTGTAAATGATCCATCCAGCTCCTCAGTACCTGGAGATCACCTATCAAATCTACCCCCACAAGTGCAAGAAGAAGAGAACATGGGATACAAATCTTCAAAGATCATCCCATTGAAAACGTCATCGGACCAATCACTGAGGGTGTTCTTACAAGAAATCAGGCAGTCAAACTCAACACCGCTCTCTCAGCATTCTTGTCTCAGACAGTACCATTCAGCATTGAAGATGCAGTCAAAGATGCAAGCTGGGTACAAGCCATGCAGGAAGAACTCTTTCAATTCAGAAAACTCAAAGTTTGGGAGCTCGTGGATCTGCCTGAAGGAAAGTATCCTATTGGAACAAGATGGGTCTTTCGCAACAAAATGGATGAATGTGGTGTGGTGATTAAGAACAAAACTCGTCTGGTTGTTCAAGGTTTTCGTCAGCAGGAAGGGATTGATTATGAGGAAGTCTTCGCACCAGTTGTCCGACTTGAAGCCATTCGTATCTTCTTAGCGTACGCCTTATACAAAAAATTCAAAGTCTTTCAGATGGACGTGAAGAGCGTGTTCTTATATGGGAAAATCAAGGAAGAAGTCTATGTATGCCAGCCACCGGGCTTTGAAGACTCTCATTATCCCAACAGATACTACAAACTGGATAAGGCTCTCTATGGTCTTCATCAAGCACCTCGAGCTTGGTATGAGACCTTGTCCTCATATCTGTTGCAAAATGGATACACCAGAGGGAAGATCCACATGACCTTGTTCACCAAAGAAGTCAACAAACACTCTATTCTGGTTCAAATATATGTAGACGATATTATCTTTGGTTCAACTGATGAAAATTTGTGCAGGGAATTCAAAAGCATCATGAAGTCTCAGTTTGAAATGAGCATGATGGGAGAATTGTCATTTTTCTTAGGACTGGAGGTCCAGTAGAAGCAAGACGGAATTCTCATTCATCAAGCCAAATACACAAGAGACATCTTGGCAAAATACAACATGTCTGACTGCAAACCGTCTAACACTCCTTTTGCTGCTCAAACCACACTTATATCGGATCTTCAAGGACTATCAGTAAATCCCCACACGTATCGATCAATGATTGGATCCTTGATGTATCTCATAGCCAGCAGACCAGATATAATGTGGGCAGTTGGATGCTGTGCTCGCTTTCAGTCAAATCCCAAGCAATCTCATGAAACTGCAGTGAAAAGAATCTTCCGCTACCTCAAAGGAACACCAAAACTCGGTTTATGGTATCCTAAGAGTGATAATTTTGATCTAATTGCGTACTCTGATAGTGATCATGCAGGTTGCAGGATTGACAGAAAATCTGTCTCTGGTGGCTGTCAATTTCTGGGGAATAGGCTTGTGTCTTGGCAGAGCAAGAAGCAGACAACTGTGTCTATCTCCACCGCTCAGGCTGAATACACGGCTGCCTCCAGCTGTTGTTGTCAAGTGCTATGGATACAAAATCAGCTGTTGGACTACGGTTTGAATGTCATGAGAACTCCTATTTATATTGATAATGATGTTTGTCGTGACATCGTGAAGAATCCAATTGATCATTCTAAAACTAAACATATAGAAATTCGGATTCATTCCATTCACAATGCCCACGACAAAGGATATATACAGGTGTTGCCAATAGATACTGCTGATCAAAAGGCAGATATCTTTACAAAAGCTTTTGACAAAACCCGTTTCCGCCAATTGGTAACGTGGCTGGAAATGATCAATTTTGAATGATTTTCCTAAAAATAAGAATAATAATAATAATCATCTTGTATAAAATATAGAAAAATCTTATTTTGAGTTAAAACAAGATTTTTGGGCGAGAAAGTAAAACCATCTATCCCTACTGCAAAATTTCAAATTTCAAGAAATGATAGGAACTAATTATATCTTGTCAGCATGTGAATAGGATCCAGAGGATGTTGCGGCTTCAAGCAACGATATGCCGGTAGATTCAGCTTGGAATCGAGTAAACTGCTACTAGGTGATTAACAGTAAATGTCTACACGGAAAGCTGGATTCCCACTGTGTTATTAGTCTGCACAAGCTGAGTCTGGTCATACACAGGTTGAGAGATCAAAAGACACAGAAAATTTTGTGCATATAAAATCAAAAGACACCTAAGAGTGCAAGCTACCAATGCGGGGCTATTCAATCAAATGAGAAACAAAAGACACGCAATGTTAGTGACGTGCAAACAAATATAGATAGCTCAACAAGCGATTAGATGATCATATTCTATGCTTATGGAAACATAGATCTGAAGCTCTCATCATCTGATTGGCATAAGGATCATCTTCTCTGCTTATGGAAACACAGACCTAAAGCTCTCATCATTATATCTCAATAAACCTTGAGGATTGGTAGGCTTATACCTAGCACAAGTGGGGTCTACAAAATTTCCGTCAATATTACCAAAACATGATAAAGCTCATCACCAAACGTATGTTGAAAGACGAGAGGCATGGATTTAAGTGGACAAGTATACCGGCAATTTTTTCTTGGGCTGCAGCTATCCAACGGAAAGTTGAAATGTGATCTGGCAGGTATGGTTAGTATGATCTTGATGCAGAAGGTGAGAAACGGTAATTTTTCTTTTACAACCATTACCATATAGAAAAAAAAACCCTAATCTTCATTTAACCCCAAATTATCATCGTTCATCATCACCATTAAACCCTTTAATCACCCTTAAACACACTTGTTAATCCACCATTTTCTTCTCCATTTTCATTGATTCTCGTCATTTTTAAGGTTGATTAAGTTCTAACTGATCTGTTGTTGTGATTACAGGGATTTCGAGAGTGTTTTGGAAGGTTTCAGATTTGGTTTTTGGGGTTTTGAATACTGCGCACTTATTTCTTGAAGATTGCGTACTTGTTTCAAGAAATCTGCGCACTTGTTTCATATATTTAAAACCCTGAAACCCTAGATTCCTGCGCACTTGATCTGCGCACTAAAATCTCAAACAAAAGTTTAAGTGTCTGCGTACTTTATTTAGTACACAGATTGGTTTGTCAAGGCACTAGGATTACCATGCCCAAGTCTTGACTGACCTGTGCACTTAAGTTTATAATCTGTTTTGACTCGTGTGACCTGCGTACTTGATTACCTATGGCTTTGGACTGGACTGCGTACTTAGACTTGTGACCTGCATACTTAACCTTGGACATCAATGATTATAGACTACTAAACCTTATACACCTTGCGCACTTAACATAACCCCTTTATAAACATGTGGACTTATCATACACAATTCTAAAACCAAAACACAAGATATCTAACTTGAAATGGTCTAAGTCCGTCGTACGTCTAAGTCTAAGATATAAGTCCTTGGTTAGTCGCTTAGTGTCGAAAATTCTAACTTTCTTTTCGTGCACGTGTCCTGATACAGATGGAAATTCCATGGGATAATAGAGGCATGCACAATCATGCTATCAATCTCGAGACGGATGATCACAAATTCAGAGATGTTGTAGCTTGGATCCGGCAAAGCAGAATCGGATATGCAGTGGAACACAATCTGACCGTCTATGCAGACCACATTGAATATTTCTGGAGATCCGCGAGATTTGAAGTCGTCGAGTGTGTTAGAAGAATCAACGCAACTGTCCGAAACAAACCCGTGATTATCACTGAAGATACAGTCAGACGTGTGTTAAGGCTTGGAGATCAACCTGGAAACGTTAAATTCTTAGTCAAAGCTGATCTTCTGAGAGAGTTCAAGAAAATTGGATACAAAGGAGAATTCGACAAAAGAAGCGACGTCAAGAAAAGTGAGCTAACTCGTGACTGGAAACTGATTTGTCACGTATTCACCATGGCTCTCTGTCACAGAAAAGGTGGATACAATGCACTCAGTCCGGAGTGGTCTACTGCAATGATCAAAGTCTGCAAAAATGAACCGTTCAACCTGTCCGGGATGATCTAGACTACATGGTAAAGAACGCCCAAACTGATGCAAATTGGGCCATGTATCCTAGATTCGTGCAAATGATGATAAATGCACAACATGAGAACCTGCCTCATGTTGGAGTGTATCATTTTGCCAGAACTGGAAGATTTTTCACAGAGTGCAACACTGTTGACTGGAGCCGATGTATGAGTGTATGTATCCCGCTCAAAGATATTCTGGAGTTAAAGCACTATACAAAAAGATTCAGCAAAAGAAACGAGAAGCTGAGGAAGCAAGTCTCAAAGCTGCAGCTGAATCTGCTCCATCTGAAACAGCTCCCACCACCGCTCCACAATCTGCTGAAGAAAGAGCTCGAGAAAAGGCAAGAGGAAAAAGACTGGCAACTGAAGAAGCCCCATCTCAAGTGTCAAAGAAAAGCAGGCACAAGTTGTTGACAGAAAGTTGGGAATCACAGACTGAAGAACAGCTTGAACTTGCGCGAGCGTTAAAGAAAGTAGCTGAAGCCAAAAAGGCTGAGAAAAGAAAAAGAAGAGATAGTCTTCCTGAATTTGAAATTCCGGCTGTGGTGACTAAGGAAGAGATGGAAGATCAGGAAGTTCTCGAGTCTATGTTTGGTGGTCAAGATCGACCGGGGCCACCCACTGCTAGAGCTCCTATTCCTAAGGCTCCAGCAAAGAAACCAACAGAACCGTCCTCTTCAGCTCCGGCTGCACAACATCACAAACCAGTGCATCAGGAACTGTATGAGACTTTGGTGAAAAAGGTCGGTAAGATTGCTGCTAAAGAGATTTGCACATTGAAGGGCTCGGTACACAACAATCATGAACTTAAGAGAAAGCTGAAGAAGTTGAAACACAAGAACAGAAACCTTGAAAAGATTGTGAAAGATCAAACATATCTCATCAAGTTCCAGAACAATGTGCAGATGAAGATGTTTGAGATGATTCAGGATCTGCAGAAACAACAAAACATTGAACCGAGCATGTCATCCTATGAGTTGTTTGATTTTGGAAAGTTCCTAGAAGAAGAAAAAGAAAGAGAGAGACTTGCTGAAGAAAGTGATGTTGATGAAATAAGTGAAGATGAGATTCCTAAAACGTTCATAGAGTTTGGCGAAGATGAGGCAACTGTGTATGAAACGGCTGATGGTCACAAGGTCAGCCCTGAAAAGCCCACATGGTTCCCAAGAAAAGAAATTAAGATTCCAGCTTTCCATCAAAACATCCACCACACTAAAGAAGCTCATCAGAAAAAATTATCTCGTGGAAGTATGATGAATCTAAGAGGTTGTTTGTGATAAAGCGTAGAGGGAGAGTTATTCAGTACTTCCAAGGTCAAAATGACTTGCAGTCTCTCCCTCGCTGGGACATCAGGGAGCTAAACAGGGCACACTTTATCAATCACACTAACAACTCTATTGGAACCTTACTTGCAAGAATGATAGAGAGAGTGTGTGCCTGTGATTTCAAAGTATTCAAGCCTAAAAAACGGAGACGTCGCTTGTCAAAGAAAAGAATTGATCCTGCTATTGGACAAGGTAGGATCACCTATGTGATAGATCCTCCCAAGGTTGTCACTAGGGTTCCAATACGTGAAGAGCTTCCAGTCATGTTAAAAGATTTCAAGAAATGGTTCTATGACAGTCTGACTGGTGAAGCAGTGATCAAGTCCAAGGATGATGCAGAGATTATGAGAATTCTTGATCCAGTGGATGTCTTCGCTCTCAATTTGTCCGATCTGAATATGTTATTTGCAGACCAAATCAATGTGGGGGCGGGGCATGTACTTTTTGAGGAAGCTGTATTATTCAGAAGAGCAGTAGATCGTGTGATGAAGTTGAAGCAAGAGCTGCTAGATGTGGTGAACAAGATCAAGGCAGCTGACATTGCTAAAGAACAGAATGAGAGAGCTGCAAAAGAAAAGGCTGCTAAAGCTGCTGCTGCACAGGAAATTCAAGCTGATGCTGAAACTGCTCCAGAGGTGACTACTCAAGAACCTGCAGCAGTATCTGATCCAGAACCACCTGTTTACGAAGAACCTGCTGCAGAAACTGTTCAAGAACCGCACGTTGTCCAAGAAGAACCTGCTGCTGCTATTGTTGAAGAACCCCCTGTGCAGGAAGAAAGAGAGGAGGGGGAAGCAAGCGACGTGTCATTTGACTAAGAGAGGGGAAGATCTGGTAGCTGTGGTCTAGAGGGAGTATTGTTGGGTTCAGTTGAGACCACAGTTACCAGAATGAAGACTTTTGATAGGTTATAATAGGTCTTGAAAGCCAAGGGGTTGAATATGTAATTAATCATAGTTTTTGGTGAAACCCTAGTGATCTGCGCACTTAGACACGGGCCCTGCGCACTTAGCTTAAGTGCGTAGGCCCATCAGCCTACTCTATATATAGAATGCAAGGGCTGCTCACTATGGTTAGGGGTTTTGGTTATCTTTGTATCACAAGTAAAGGGTGCGTACTTATCTGTGTATTCCATGGTGTTTTGATGAATATTATCAGTAATGGAAATCTTGATTCTCCTTATCTTGTGTGTCGGTTTTACTAGTTTTATCTAGTTTCTTTTGTTTTTCAAGATTAATCACTTAAAACACCTAATCATAGAGAGACCCTTCCTTCTCTCCTGTGATGAGCCTAACAATGTTTGTTTTGCAGGTTTATTCGGGTCTAATCTTTAACAATCAATCCCATTGCATCCTTGATCAATCCCTTAAATCTAAAGCAACTTAAACCAACCGGAGGTAACTTTTTTCCTCTTTAGAGAGAGAGAGAAATGAAGATTATTGTCCACATATCTCCGTTCGACCGATTACTTATCGTTGATTTAGGCAGGATTTCTTTGCCAGAGAAGATGAATATGTTGGTATGCCTCAGACGAAGAGGTCTGCTTGGTAGTTCATTTTCTCTGGCGCTATAGGAAATGGTTCTTCGCAAATCTGAGCCACCGACTAAGACTGGTGTTGGAGGCGAATGGTGGTGAAGGGCTAGCCGATGACCCAGTGTTGATCTCAATGAAAATGTCACCATTTAGGGACTTTTTAAGGTCAGCAGAGGTCATGATCGTTAACATAGAACCCACCAAAGCCAACGAAGACCAAGGTTACCAGGTAATCGACCAAAGACTGAACTACTGACTGAACAGTGACCAGCATTTAAAAGATGTGGTGATCGAAAAAACCTTTCTTTCGGTGATCTTTATCTTTACGACGTCAGAAAGACCGATCACCGTGAATATGGAGCTTAGAACTCGAAGAAACAAGATTGATAAAAAAAATTATTATATAGGTAGGGGAATTGTGTGTATCGATAAAATTGAAGTTTGGAGGGTTGGAGTTGGTGATGATTTTGAAAACCCAGTGATTTTTTCTCTTTGATATGATTTTCTGGCAAAAGGAATACTTATTATTTTACCAACATTAGCTATTTCTTTACTTGATATTTAATTTATCCAAGGAAAATAGGAGTACAATAAATTTAAGATTCAAATTTATCAAAAATTTAATTTAGATGCATATCAACCTAACACACACACACACACACATATATATATATATATATATTGAAAATTAACTTCATTCAAAAATAAGGGAAACGTGTTGCTTCCAAGACAAAAACAACATTCCCACAACCCAAAGAGTTACATCATATCAAGCTTACACCATTTCGCCCAATCGACATCATTACCTTTACATCTATTTCTATACCAACGAAAACCTAACGACTTCACATCCGAAATAATGTCCATCACATTAGTCGGTTTATTGGAAAAGACCTTTTCATTACGCGACTTCCATATCCTCTAACACGCGATGATCACTAGTCCATTGAAAGCTTTCTTCTTTGTTTGCGACCCGTTATATTACCTCCCATATCTAACAAATCCTGATGTTACACCAACTGGATATAACATTCCAAACATCACACGAAACGTTGCATGCTGTAAACACATGATCGACCGTCTCCTCCCCTTCTCCGCATAAGCTACAAGTCGTTTCTTCAACTTGGATGTTCCTCCTCTACAATGAGACTTTAGTAGGAATTCTATTAAGCTCGGCGCGCTACATAAAAATATTGCACTTATTAGGAACCCATTTGCACAAAACATAAATGAATCTGCCTGCATTTCGGTTATTATTTCCCACATCGTTTCGCAGCCATTTCTTCACTTCTTCCAGTGAAAATGATTGATCTGCACTCGAAACCCACTGCCACTGGTCTGACCGAGAGTTCAGAACCACATTCCGCAGCAGCCCCTTGCATTCGTCGTGTTCTTGTATCTCCGCTGTAACACCCCATTTTGTGGACAAAATAAAAGTATATGAAACTTATATGTTGTCGAACGTGTAAGATGGTTATTTGAAATAGGAAGTGTCTAGATGAGTTCGAACTAGTATAGGAGACCGTTTAGTAATAATAATAAAGTATAATATAATTGACCGTACTCCATTTTTAATAAAACTTAGGTTGACGTGTAGATAAAAATTAGCCCGTCTTAACAATATATTCGGAATTTACTAAAACGTTATAGCTTATAAGTTGTACAAGAAAAATGAGTGAAGCAGCTGAATTAATTATTATTATAATAATAATAATTAAGAATGATAACTATACATATATAGGAAACGTATGTGTAAATGTGAATATCAATAATATGTAGTAGCATTACTTGTCCTTGTGTAGTAGTATTAACTTATCACATCGAGACGGTAAGATTTTTGTGAGAAACTAAGCTAGCAGACTAGCAGAGTAAAATAAGTAAAGATTCTTGAGTAATTATAACTCTTATATAAATTATATAAATGAACATTTAATCAATATGTGTGTACGGTGTAAGAAAATAGGAAATGGAATTGTTGTTTAGTTGAATTAGATTCCTACTGTGGTCCTTTGAATTTAAGTAAAAGAAGTCCAACATCGAACCACCTATTCTAAGCATGCAAGCATACAGGACAAATTGATCCCACATCGGATGAATATAGGAAACCACCGTCCATTTACTAATATAAATAGGCACCTCACTTAGAGATTTAAATTTATAAGTTATTTTGGGAACACTCTGGTATAAGAGGATCCCGAGCCTACAATACCCCGTTGGGTATTGTTAATAGTCAATTTTAAAGCATAAGTAGGAGTACGAGTGGGGAGGCTCTACATCAACGTGCCGTAGATAGTTTTGAGGTATGTTCTCCTTTAAGTTATATTTAGTTATTTTTATTAGTATTATTAGTGGTATTTTAGTATTAGTTTGTTAGGTATTAGGATTATTATTAGGGGTGAGTATTGGGTAGCCTAGCCTTAGTTAGGCATGGGCTGATCACCCATGCTTAAACAAGGTAGCGTTAACCAATATCCAACCATAATAATAATTTGTTAGGCGTACCATTACCTAACCTAGGATTACGTAATTGTGTCAGGACCTTGAGATATTACCTGGTTATACTAGCAAGTGTTGAGCAATTGTTGAGCATCGTTGAACAGGTGAGTTTTCATGTTTGTTTATAAAACTGTGATAGTATACTCGTCCTGTCAAAACTGGTAATAAATGGGAATGCTGCAATATGCGTATATCTATAGGGGTATAAAGGATCCTTGTATGCTTAATGGTTACGTTACGAAAAGCTGAAATAGGGCCTGGGGTGTCCAGTATGGAGTAACCATGCGCTCAGTAACGGATTCCATAGGTGGCTGTGGTGACACTACTGGGGGGTCAGTGTGACAGTTGTACAGTGATTATGGGATAGCCAGTACGGTAGTCATAACCCATATTGTGTATGCATAAATGTTAATGTGATGTTTTGTGTCAACTGTATAGCATGAGCTCACCAGTAATATACTGACGTCGTTTTGAGTATACTTATCTCAGGTGAACCGTGAGGACAACTGTAAAACTCACTTGCCAGTAGTGGAGCTTGTAAGAGAAGAAGCTTTTAGTTGTTAAGAGTTTGTAAATAAATAATGTTTTGTAGTCGGATGTTATAAGTTAAAATGAAAGTTTAGTTTGCTTCCGCTGTAAGTTGTATCAATTGTGCATGATCACTCGGGTTATGGGTGGGGTGTTACAGTTGGTATCAGAACCCAAGGTTTTAGCGAATTAGGTATTGAATTGAGATTACCTAGGCTTTAACCAGAATATTTTAGGGACCATGATGACTAAGACTTGGACCTTAAGACTTGATTATGTTAGTTGCCCTAATAATACTTAAGTATGGATAATGAAATCCTTAAGTTCATTTACTTGGATTCTAACCAATAAATAATAAAGAGACTTAATAAACGGGTTACTAAGAATATTTTTATAGGCCATGATTGCTAGGTTATACTAGGTTAAGAAAAAATGAAAGTTTAAGTATTAGATACGAGGCCCGTGTGAACTTGAGTACCATGACTGCTTTCATAGAACTCTATGTATATTGGATATATATTTGTATGATAAATATATGTAAGGTAAGTGACGTGTTGACACCATGTAAGGTCAACAACACACCTCACCTGAGTACATAAATAAATATGATGTATCATACATGCATGGGCAGTGGGGTAATGTGGATCCATGAATCCGTAATGAGGTATTGAGGCTGGGGGAACCGCAGTGAGCCTTCCCAGTATGGGTTTCCCAGTAGTAAAATACAATAATAGTCAGGCAGTATGCCAGCCCAGTATATGTACTAGTTTGGTTTGGTTTGGTTTCTAAGGTGGATGGCATGTATACCCACACATGTAAAAGTAAATGTGGACACACTTTGGTAATTTAGTCATGTGTGAACCCAAGTCTGTGTTACTTGACTAATTATCGAACTGAGAGTGCATGTTAGTGTATATGACATGCTCACATAGTTTAAGAAGATAAATATACATTCTGGTACACCACAAAATAATCTACGTACTAACTTATATAAGGTATCCAATAACCATTATATCTGGAAACAAAGATGAACATTCTATTAATAATAGAAACCTTGGTCCTTTTTAAACCCATACTCCATCTCAAAATGTCAAGACTTGGGAAAATGTGAAAGTAAGTTTAGGCGATGTGACTAATGCGGAGTATTGCTTTAAAGATGGCCATGATTATAGATGTTACTCAACCGAAAACCAGTTTGGGGAATAAACCAGAGGAAAGTTATTTGTCATCTATAACTAGGATTATAGATTAAGAAAACTAGAATGATGAAAAGTAAGTAAAATGATACCTATATTAGATATCTTATAACCCTTTTTGAAGGTAGGAAAGGGATTGACAGAGTTGTATGACTAGTTAAGTCGAATGGAATCTATCTTTGACATTGTGACCACATAAAGGCAGTAAGGTCCGAATGGTTGTGCATTTCTTTCACTGTGGAGCACTATATTGGTGAAATATTATATTACGAACCTAAGGAAAATACACCGCCAATAAACTGAGTTAGGCAAAGCTCACCTTAGACTTTCTATAGAAGTTATGTTCTTAAGTAAGCCCAAATGATTAGAGATGTATTTATCATATTAGATTGGGGAACCATGCATAAAGAAATATGCCATGAAGTTTAAGGAAGCCTAGTTCCCTACTAGGTTGCAATAAAAGAACAACTGATGAATCGGCTTATGCGAAGTGTACCATCATAAATCATAGCATTGGTTAAAACTAGAGCCTTTAAGAATCTATTTGAAACCATGGAAGCTAGTGTGAAGAGAAGCTTAGTATCATCTATCTTTAAACGTTATCTGAAACAGGAATCTTAAGAGTTAGGCCATATCGTTATAGTCAAAATGACTTATGAAAATCAAAAGGAGATAGTAGAAATCATTAAGAACTCTATGGTAAGTTTGAATAATAAGTTGATTCCTATATACTTAATGCCAATGAAACTTGGAAAATTTAGTGTAGTCCTAAAGATAGATCGAGTAGCTCTTACCCTATTAAGCAGAAGTCATGTGCAATACAAAGATACTATAACTTAGACTGGTTAACAACAAGAAACTAGTGGTATCAAGAAACCTAATAAAATGGATGAAGAACATTATTGTAACCTAAAACCGCAAACTCAGCTTCTTTGCTAAGAAGAAAAAGAGGATGATATGTAAGTGCATTGATTATAAAGACTTGGATACACTTAGCGATGTCATTCGTATAAACCCAACACACCTTTAGTAGTTATGGGTCTCTTGAATTGAGTTTGTTAGGAAAACATGATCATGGATGTACTCGGTAGAAAAGAAAGAGCACAACCAGTAAGAGTATGTGCATCGAAAATTGTACTTATGATAATCCGTTTAGAAAAAATTAAGAATGCACAATAAGAAGCATTGATGCCTAACCATATTAAGAAGGAATTGATGAAATGCCTAGAAAAAAAACTATTAAGACCTGATAATGATTAGATCTTAAGATTCGACAATCGAATATGAGTTTCCAGTTTTGGCTAATTATAAAATATGATACTAGAGAAAAACCCGTATGTTTTAGTACCTAGTACACCCTGATAAGAAATGATTGTTAGTAGACGGAAATAAAATGATCTATTGCAAGACATGTAGAGAAATGCCTTACCTGCAAAAGAGTATGTAGAGCATCAAAAACCATCTAGCTACCTACAACAACCTAAAATGCAGAATGAAAATGGGGGAAATAACAATGAGTTATGTTACTTAACTACCAAGATCGAGTCATGGATATAGTGCTATTTAGGTGATAGTTGATAAGCTTACCAAATTAGCACATTTTCTACCCATCCGTGAGGACTATAAGATGAAATGTAAGTCCAACTCTATATTATAGAGATATCTTGTGACACGGTGTGTCTAACACAATCATAATTATTAGATATAGTTGTTTCATTTCAACATTATGTCAAAGTCTATAGTAAGATCTAGGAACTCAAATAAATATGAGTTATTTTGGACATAAAGAATGGGCTATCCAAAAATTAGAGGAAATGTTTTGCAGATATGTAATCATTTTAGATGGTAACTAGGACAACCATCTACCATCGATTGATTCATTATCCGATAATAGTTACCAAGTCGGCATTGAGGATGCAACCTAGGAAACATTACCACTATGTAGGGTGAGATGTGTAAGCCCCATCTATTGGACGGAAGTTCGCAAAAATAAGTGTATGGGAAGGATATCATCTACTTGACTACTAATAAGATAAATAAAACAATAAAACAAGTAGGGATATAATGGAACATAGAAAAAAATGTAATATGGCAAAAGTGAGATAGATGAAGAAATCCTACTCTTGGTTGATCACGATTTGACAGGTTTCGAGGACGAAACCTAATTTAAGGGGGGTAGAGTTGTAACACCCAATTTTGTGGACAAAATAAAAGTATATGAAACTTATATATTGTCGAACGTGTAAGATGGTTATTTGAAATAGGAAGTGTCTAGATGAGTTCGGGCTAGTATAGGAGACCATTTAGTAATAATAATAAAGTATAATATAATTGACTGTACTCCATTTTTAATAAAACTTAGGTTGACGTGTAAATAAAAATTAGCCCGTCTTAACAATATATTCGGAATTTACTAAAACATTATAGCTTATAAGTTGTACAAGAAAAACGAGTGAAGCAGCTGAATTAATTGTAATAACAATAATAATAATAATAATAATAATAATAATAATAATAATAATAATTAAGAATGATAACTATACATATATAGGAAACGTATGTGTAAATGTGAATATCAATAATATGTAGTAGCATTACTTGTCCTTGTGTAGTAGTACTAACTTATCACATCGGGACTGTAAGATTTTTGTGAGAAACTAAGCTAGCAGACTAGCAGAGTAAAATAAGTAAAGATGCTTGAGTAATTATAACTCTTATATAAATTATATAAATAAATGAACATTTAAGCAATATGTGTGTACGGTGTAAGAAAATAGGAAATGGAATTGTTGTTTAGTTGAATTAGATTCCTACTGTTGTCCTTGGAATTTAAGTAAAAGAAGTCCAACATCGAACCACCTATTCTAAGCATGCAAGCATACAGGACAAATTGATCCCACATCGGATGAATATAGGAAACCACCGTCCATTTACTAATATAAATAGGCACCTCACTGTGAGATTTAAATTTATAAGTTATTTTGGGAACACTCTGGTATAAGAGGATCCCGAGCCTACAATACCCCGTTGGGTGTTGTTAATAGTCAATTTTAAAGCACAAGTAGGAGTACGAGTGGGGAGGCTCTACATCAACGTGCCGTAGATAGTTTTTAGGTATGTTCTCCTTTAAGTTATATTTAGTTATTTTTATTAGTATTATTAGTGGTAGTTTAGTATTATTTTTTTAGGTATTAGGATTATTATTAGGGGTGGGTATTGGGTAGCCTAGCCTTAGTTAGGCATGGACTGATCACCCATGCTTAAACAAGGTAGCGTTAACCAATATCCAACCATAATAATAATTAGTTAGGCGTACCATTACCTAACCTAGGATTATGTAATTGTGTCGTGACCTTGAGATATTACCCGGTTATACTAGCAAGTGTTGAGCATCGTTGAACAGGTGAGTTTTCATGTTTGTTTATAAAACTGTGATAGTATACTCGTCCTGTCAAAACTGGTAATAAATGGGAATGCTGCAATATGCGTATATCTATGGGGGTATAAAGGATTCTTGTATGCTTAATAAATACGTTACGAAAAGCTGAAATAGGGCCAGGGGTGTCCAGTATGGAGTAACCACGCGCTCAGTAACGGATTCCATACCTATAGGTGGCTGTGGTGACACTACTAGGGGGTCAGTGTGACAGTTGTACAGTGGTTATGGGATAGCCAGTACGGTAGTCATAACCCATATTGTGTATGCATAAATGTTAATGTGATGTTTTGTGTCAACTGTATAGCATGAGCTCACCAGTAATATACTGACGTCATTTTGAGTATACTTATCTCAGGTGAACCGTGAGGACAACTGTAGAACTCACTTGCCAGTAGTGGAGCTTGTAAGAGAAGAAGCTTTTAGCTGTTAAGAGTTTGTAAATAAATAATGTTTTGTAGTCGGATGTTATAAGTTAAAATGAAAGTTTAGTTTGCTTCCGCTGTAAGTTGTATCAATTGTGCATGATCACCCGGGTTACGGGTGGGGTGTTACATCCGCAGCTGTAACCGGACTTTTACTCCAAGACTAAATCACCACTGTACCATGACTAGTCCTTTTACACCTATCCGCGACATGACAAACCTTCTCTTTTTTCTAATATGAAAATATTAGGAATTGGTCTTTCAAAATTTGTTGACTTAACCACGGATCGTACCAAAAGCGAATCTCTAAACCATCTTCTGTAACACCTCATACCGCACTCGATAAGCCTTTGCCATTAACCTTCACTTTCTTTCAAAAGGAAACAATGTTTTTTCACACTCTAGTAAATCATTTATTGCAAGAAATCATTTCCCATCTTCGTTTTGACCTGTGTATGGCTTCCTAAGTTCTCCTCCACAAAGCGCCTTGTTCTGATTTATACCTCCATACCCATTTGATGATTAAAGCATTATTACACAAGCTCAATTTATATAAACCCAATCCTCTTTCATTTCTCGGAGATGCGATCCTATCCCACGAAACCTAATGGGTCTTCCTTACCTCCGGAGCACCTCCCTGCAGAAAACGCTTAATCAAAGACTCCAAATTCTTCACCACAGTCACCAGAGCTTTAAAAAGTTAAAACTAGTATGTGGGAAAATTTTCGGGCACCGATTTGATAATAATAACTCTCCCTCCTATAGATAATGAATTAGCTTTCCACTTCGACAACCGAGTCCTAAAGATGTCCATAACTGGCTAAGTAAATGAGTAAGTAAATGCGTAGGTTTCCAAAACCACGTAACCAGTAACCAAAACCAAGAACCACTAGTTCAGCGTATGCCAAAGGTAGCTAACCCATTCAAGATAACTAAACAATGATGTACCGAACTGTTATTTAAACGATGCACTCACCCCGTGAGTTGGTTTTTGCCTCCCATCATTGCCTATCAACAGTGATAAAATCTAAGGTCGTAGTTCACGCCCGGCTCCCGGCATGGTGTGAGGTTTGTCAAACCTAATAGCGCTATCAACTAGTAACCCGCTTGCCACAACCCGGCAACTCATTCGGTAAATAGTGAAGGACTTCCATGATAGAATGCAGTTTAGTTCATCAAGGACAAAAGGTGTGAAACTAGCAAACCCGATTCCTCCCATGAATCAACCCATCCCAAAACCCGGGATAAAAATAGTAGTCCCAAACCTGGACTAGAAAAGTTAAGTAAGTTGTCTCCCCGAGACGCATGCTTTTGAGAAAAGAGTAGTGAAACTCACCATAGGTTGCAAAGCTAAAATCCAATCCAAAAGTAATAAGGGCATGCTACTGACTCCCTATCATATGTGTCATCATGTGAGTACGTGTGTACATACCATACACCACATAACTCGTTTGTCCAAAACGTTTACGAATGTGAAAACATTTAAGTGACAACTAGTGTAACTACAGGCACAAGTAAACCCTACGAACCTATTGGTGAACGTTATGATTAATATCAGTTTTACACTTCCAACATCTCACACAAGTGTACATGCAATTTCAAGTCATAATCAAGTCATATAAAACTCCAAATAAGCACATATGCACATATGTCACAATCTGCGTTTTTAGGACAGATTGTGCACTGCCAAAACGATTTTTCTAAAAATACTTTCACAAAGAATTAGATAACCAAAGATTTACAGAATATTCCTATGAGTCCATTTGTCGTTCCACTACTTTTATTTTTCAACAAAACCTTGTTGAAAAATTATGAAAAATCAATTACTACAGCTAGATTCTGAAAACTTTCACATCATGTCAGTTTACGATAAAAATTCTCAAAAATCGTGTATTCACCCAAACAGGATGAATCCACTTGGAAGGGCAGCTTTTCCATTATCGACCTACTGTCCCAATTTCATGACCTAACTCTTTATAAAAATCGAGTTACAGCCGATTAAAATTGACCTACGTTTTTAATCCGAAAATCAGTTCAGACCTTTATTCGAATAAAATTTCAAAAACATATCAAACGAACAACAAATCGCATGATCTTACCCATTCCAGAAATCTAAGACCATGTACAACATGAACATAACAAGAATCAATCAAAACAGATACATTAGAGTCATGATACAGAGCCTACAAGTCGACATTCAGATTATGTCCAGATTTTAAGCATGCAATGTTCACAACTATATCAAATCCTACATGTGTATTGTTGATCAAGAACACCGAGAAATCATCATACAATAACCCTAACACATTAATATGATCAGAACATGCAAGATTTATCGTACATAATATGATCTACAAACCCTAGATGTTCAAACATCATAGATAGTCAATAACATGCAAAAATAATACATAACCATTCATAAATCTTTATGTTTATCATGTTAATCTAGGTTTTAATCTTTATAAAACCATATCAGGTCTGGAAAAACTGTATTATGGTGTTGAAAACATGATCAAGAAGATTAAAACGCAAAGGTTTAAAATAATATACCTAAAGCACTTCACAATCGAACCAGAGACCTTCTAATCCTCCCAGATGATGTTCTTGAGCCATAGCAGGTATTAGAGGGTTATATTTTTGTATGGGGGCTGATATGGACGATTAGGGTTGTGGTTATGAGAAGCATGGGGCTTAAGGTTGCTTAAATAGAGGGATTAAGTTGGTTACCCGACTCTTGGCTCGTTGAACGGCCGTTCAGCCAAAGTGAACGGCCATTCACTTTGACCATGCCCGTTTCGACTGGCCCAGATCAATGTATGGCACGTTTTCTTTGATGTTTTCATTATTTTGAACCATACCAAGCGTAATCCCGTGTTTATAGACCCCAACCATCCTAACGGTTCATCGATTACGAGTTTGATAACACGTTCGGTTTAAATTCACATAATCACATAATAGTTTACCCATAGATTCACAGAAACACGTAATGGAAATCAATATCAAACAATTAATTCACAATTATCTATTTTCTCAATTCACCAACGTTCAGGGTTCGATACTCGTATACGTAGTTCGGTAATTCCCCGAATTACCTCTATTATGTGACACCCGGCAAACTCCGGTTATTAACTTATTGAAAACTCAATAAGTCTACCTTAGTGAGTTGTGCATACATTACACATGACAGGGTCAGTCGAGTCAAGTCGCGTTAAGTACTTGTCCAGGGATCAATGATTTGGAGGATCATTGGGGTTTTAACACACACAGGTCTCGAGTCCCGGGAATTGGTGAATGGATGTGAACGTGTTTGTTTTCATGAATTATGTGTTTATAATCTTTATGTGACTTGTCAGTATGTGTATACGTGTTTACATATGTTAAAACAACGATTACACGTGATTGCATGACATTATAGGTGATTACGCAACACGGGGGGCGATTAGGGCATTACAGGGGGCGAATAGGAGGCTAATCGCCTGACACATGGGCCTATAAATACCACCCTTGACTTGTAAAACATCATTTGTGCAACCCTAGCCGTCCCGTAACCTATCCCAACTCACAAACACCCTCTGGAACACGTTTTTGCATCAAAACACACATTTCCAAGCTTTACACATCATTTTCCTATAAATCTAAGGTGTATTCTTCATCCCCAAACCTTTGTATGATTATGTTTTGTTCCCTAAAGGTCCAGACCTGATTTCTAAACTATTGTGTCTTTGAAAATCTATTAAAACCCGTTTTTAAACAAACCCAAACCTTTATGCATGTTATATGTGTTGTATTTGTATAAAGGTAGGATTTTTATGATTAAAACATGGTTATTCTTGTGTTATGAATGTGTTTCTGACTTAAATGGATTATGATAATGTTAACTTAGGAGTTTGGAGGTCCATGGTTGGGTATTGTTGATGTTTGGTATTTTGACCCATTTGTATGGTTTTGAATGATTAAGGATGATAGGATGTGTTTTGTTAGTTATATGATGTTAGGGTTTGCTTTAGGATGATGCTAGAACAGTAGGATATCATCGGACAACGTTGTTACGTGATGAAATCTGGATATTTGCTATTTAGGGTAAGTTTTTGCATGTTGATGTGATGTTTACATGATAAGTATGCTATTTTGGGAAAACGCTCGCATTCGGGACTGTTAGAATGATGATAATTTAGGGGTTTTGCTTGGAATAAGTTTGCTAATGTGTTGGGATTGATATTTGGTGTTTCCACACCTTTCGGATATGTTTTGGAGGGTTAAACGCGCGAAAAATCAGAACAGACCTGCAGGGGGCGATTAGGGATCCTAATCGCCTATGTTGCATGTCTTATAGCCCCCAATCGCCTATATAGCATGCCTTATAGCCCCTAATCACTAGTTAAACTCTGAATTGCATGTCTTATAGCCCCTAATCACTAGTTAAACTCTGAATTGCATGTCTTATAGCTCCTAATCACTAGTTGACTTTTCCTAATCACTAGTTGACTTTTGCTAATCGCATGTGCTGCTGTTATAAGTGTATTTTGGCATTTCGAGACCCGATTTGACACCTAGGAACATGCTAGAAACCCCGTAACATGCCTAGTAACATGGTAACACGTGCTCGGACTTATTTATGCGTTATTTGAACTGTATGCTAGATTCGGTGAACTCCTACACGTGTTAAGTGTTGTTTGCATATATTGTATGATACATTGTAAAAGATGAACACGTGCGATGTCGGGTAACCAAGGGGATGTCGAGTCTTGTATCACATAGTCTGGTTGTCAGTCAAACGTATTTTCAAACGTATAATGGTCATGGACTGGACATTAGGGACTAATGAACCCAACGGGTTATTAGTCTAACGTTACACACGCATCTTATGATAGGTCGCCACTAGTTGGGGCTATCATACACATAACGGTATACTCATAAACAGAAGACGCAACCTAAGGTGAGTTTCACGGCCCCACTCTTTACTTTTTCGTTTTCGGGGGAGAAACATGCTTAGTACTTCGGTTTATAAAAGATCATGTTATGCTGGGTTGGTTGTACGTTTCATTTATGTTCTATGTACATGTGGTTCACGTTGTGACAGTTCATTGACCGTTATGGTGGTAGTTCGTTAATTGTGAATGCACAGTTCGTTGACCACGGAGTGGTAGTTCGTTGGCCATGTTTGAGCAGTTCGTTAGTCGTTGTAAACGATGGTGCATTGGTGGCGTTAAACGATAGTTCGTTGATTGGTTCGTCTCAGAGTCTAAACGTCTAACAAGTATTTACATCAGTTAGTAGTAACATGATAGTTCTTTCAAAAGCTCGTGAAACATTTTCCTTAAAAACCTATGAACTCACCAGTATTTTATACTGACGTTTTTAGCATGTTTTCTCAGGTCGTTAGAATTGCAGAAACTGGATTGGCGCACGGAGTCGCACTGGAGTCGTACTCGTGTCTAGGGTCATTATGCATGTTTTCTTTAGGATGTTAAACCCTTAAACTTATGTTTCTATTTACTTTTGACTTTTGTAAACTTAAATGCTTCCGCACTTTCGAATGTTGGTTTTAAATTAAATGCATGGTTTTACTACGTATGTTTTACATTTAGCTGTCGTTTATTGTGACCGTTGACTTGGATCCTGGTGTGTCACATGCCTCGCGGTAGAACTCCGCAAGTGGAAATTTGAGGGTGTGACAGATTGGTTTCTGAGCCAATGGTTATAGTGAACTAGGACTGCATGTAGAGTCTAGACTATAGCCGAGTCTCACACACTAGACGGTCGCATACATTTGAGTCGTGTCTTTTGGTAAACATACTAACCTTGTCGGGGTGTCGGTATCCTTACCACACAGTGTCATATTATCTATCTCGTTCATTTTATCTCCTCCTTCGGGTTTGCAGCCAAAGGAACTCGTTGTAGATCGTTTGAGTTGGCTGTCTCTTTCTAAGATGTGGGCACCGAGTGACTTGAGGTTTGAGCTCGGGGCACGCCTAGAGGACCATGTAGAGCAATTTATTATTTCGGGTGCACACAAAATCATAAGTTGAAATGCATGGAAGACCTGGTGGATCTCGGGTTGGGATTAATGGTCACATTTGGACCCGATCCTAGACTCTTCATATTCTTTTGGTTTAGCGTTGGTGATGGGTCTGAGTGTTTGTTTCTTGTTTTCTTAGAAGATGTCTGGACGCAATGGAGGACGTACTGGGGGACGACGTGGAAGCCGCACCGGCGGGGGGAGGGGTGGTGGTAACATCACCATGACACATGATGAACTCAGTGATATGATGCAGCAGCAGTTGGGCGTAGCACTGGCTGCCTTCCAGGCTGCCCAACAGGCCTTTATGAGTACTGCCGCTACTCCGGTACAAGCGGGAGTTGCCTATAAACGGTTTAAGGATTGTCAGCCCCTCAACTTCCGAGGTACGAAGGGAGCTGTGGAGTTGCTTAAGTGGTTGGAGAAGACTGAGTCGGTGTTTGCTTTATGTAAGACTCCAGCAGCGGATTGGGTAAAGATTGTTTCGGGGACTTTTGTAGGACCCGCCCTGACATGGTGGAACTGCATCACACAGACACTTGGCCTTGGGGAGGCCAACGCCATGCCTTGGGCAGATTTCGTGCGTAGGTTGAAGGCTGAGTACTGTCCGCGAGAGGAGATCAAGAGGTTGGAACAAGAATACGGGGATCTCAAGATAGTGGGTTCTGAGATTGAGGCGTACACGATCAGACACAACGAGTTAGCGGTGATGTGTCCGGGTTTATCGACACCAGAGTACCGAAGGATAGAGCAGTACCTTGCAGGTTTGGTGCCAGAGATTGTTGGGTTGGTGGCTGCAAGGGATCCTGCTACCATTTCTGAGGCTGTGCGGTTAGCTACAAAGATGACTAACATGAAGATAACCGAGGGTGTTCTACCTCCCAGGGGCTCCAATGTGAAGACACCGGGGGATAACAAGAGGAAGTGGGAAAGTACTGGAAAGACCGCGAGTTCGGGTCAGCCACATCAGCAGGCGAGGAGGACTGAAGCCTTGGGATCGTCCTCGGTCAGAGGCAAAACGGGTACACGGGAAAACTACCAGAGTGCAACCAATGCGGGTACCATCATCTCGGAAACTGTGAGAAGTTTCGTTGCAATCGTTGTAAGCAGGTGGGTCATGTTGCCAAAAACTGTAGAGTTAATCTTCAACCGACTCCAGGTCAAGCGATCGTCCCTGCTCCTGTTCCTCAAGGAAATCGTGGGTGTTATAACTGTGGTGAGCTGGGACATCTCAAGCGCAACTGCCCGAAGCTAAATCAGGTAGAGGCCAGAGCTACAGGTGGCGGTGGAAACAACGAGGGTGGTGGACCGGCTGCTCGTGTTTTTGTCATCGGTGCTAGAGAGAACCAGGAGAACCCAGACACTATTACCCGTACATATTCTCTCTTATCTTTCGTTACACTTTGGTTTTACCTTTATCCACATCGTTGTGCATTTCGTATCCGTTGAGTGTTTTGTTATTGGTTTTGGGTCACTGTTTCGTATTCAGTGGGCTGATGGGGGTCCTTTGGAGATGCTACTTGGACGATACCGGTGGGTTAGTTATACCGATCATAGTAGTCTCCAGTAGGCCTTCGATCGGGGGGGTCTCTTGTATTGTATTCACCCTTGGGGAAGTGGCTTCCCGACTGTTACTATCACTTTTGGTTCACGACCTTCATTTCATTGCATCTTGGGAAAATGTTACTTGGGTACACACAAAGGTCGACACTCATCACTGTTGAAGCCGAAAGAATCTCGGGACGAGATTCCTTTCAACAGGGGGATGATGTGACGACCCGGAAAATTTTTCTTCTATTGTTTCACTCTCTTCGACTTCGGGAAATTTTTGGGACGAAAATTCTTTCAACAGGGGAATGATGTGACACCCAGCAAACTCCGGTTATTAACTTTTTGAAAACTCAGTAAGTCTACCTTAGCGAGTCGTGCATACATTACACATGACAGGGTCAGTCGAGTCAAGTCGCGTTAAGTACTTGTCCAGAGATCAATGATTCGGAGGATCATTGGGGTTTTAACACACACAGGTCTCGAGTCCCGGGAATTGGTGAATGGGTGTGAACGTGTTTGTTTTCATGAATTATGTGTTTATAATCTTTATGTGACTTGTCGGTATGTGTATACGTGTTTACATATGTTAAAACAGCGATTACACGTGATTGCATGACATTATAGGTGATTACGCAACACAGGGGGCGATTAGGGCATTACAGGGGGCGAATAGGAGGCTAATCGCCTGACACATGGGGCGAGTAGGCCTAATCGTGTGATGATGAGAGCGATTAGGAGCCCTAATCGCATGCACTGTTGCGTAATCGCATGACGTGTTTTAAACGACTAGAAATGCCTATAAATACCACCCTTGACTTGTAAAACATCATTTATGCAACCCTAGCCATCCCATAACCTATCCCAACTCACAAACACCTTCTGTTTATGATTAAAACATGGTTATTCTTGGGTTATGAATGTGTATCTGACTTAAATGGATTATGATAATGTTAACTTAGGAGTTTGGAGGTCCATGGTTGTGTATTGTTGATGTTTGGTATTTTGACCCATTTGTATGGTTTTGAATGATTAAGGATGATAAGATGTGTTTTGTTAGTTATATGATGTTAGGGTTTGCTTTAGGATGATGCTAGAACAGTAGGATATCATCGGACAACGTTGTTACGTGATGAAATCTGGATATTTGCTATTTAGGGTAAGTTTTTGCATGTTGATGTGATGTTTACATGATAAGTATGCTATTTTGGGAAAACGCTCGCATTCGGGACTGTTAGAATGATGATAATTTAGGGGTTTTGCTTGGAATAAATTTGCTAATGTGTTGGGATTGATATTTAGTGTTTCCACACGTTTCGAATCTGTTTTGGAGAGTTAAACGCGCGAAAAATCGGAACAGACCTGCAGGGGGCGATTAGGGATCCTAATCGCCTATGCTAAAGGTGATTAGGAGCCTAATCGCCTATGTTGCATGTCTTATAGCCCCCAATCGCCTATATAGCATGTCTTATAGCCCCTAATCACTAGTTAAACTCTGAATTGCATGTCTTATAGCCCCTAATCACTACTTAAACTCTGAATTGCATGTCTTATAGCTCCTAATCACTAGTTGACTTTTCCTAATCACTAGTTGACTTTTCCTAATCACTAGTTGACTTTTCCTAATCGCATGTGCGGCTGTTATAAGTGTATTTTGGCATTCCGAGACCCGATTTGACACCTAGGAACATGCTAGAAACCCCGTAACATGCCTAGTAACATGGTAACACGTGCTCGGACTTATTTATGCGTTATTTGAACTGTATGCTAGATTCGGTGAACTCCTACACGTGTTAAGTGTTGTTTGCATATATTGTATGATACCTTGTAAAAGATGAACACGTGGGATGTCGGGTCACCAATGGGATGTCGAGTCTTGTATCACATAGTCTGGTTGTCAGTCAAACGTATTTTCAAACGTATAATGGTCATGGATTGGACATTAGGGACTAATGAACCCAACGGGTTATTAGTCTAATGTTACAGACGCACCTTATGATAGGTCGCCACTAGTTGGGGCTATCATACACATAACGGTATACTCATAAACAGAAGACGCAACCTAAGGTGAATTTCACGGCCCCACTCTTTACTTTTTCGTTTTCGGGGGAGAAACATGCTTAGTACTTCGGTTTATGAAAGATCATGTTATGCTGGGTTGGTTGTACGTTTCATTTATGTTCTATGTACATGTGGTTCACGTTGTGACAGTTCGTTGACCGTTATGGCGGTAGTTCGTTAATTGTGAATGCACAGTTCGTTGACCACGGAGTGGTAGTTCGTTAGCCATGTTTGAGCAGTTCGTTAGTCGTTATAAACGATAGTGCGTTGGTCGCGTTAAACGATAGTTCGTTGATTGGTTCGTCTCAGAGTCTAAACGTCTAACAAGTATTTACATCAGTCAGTAGTAACATGATAGTTCTTTCAAAAGCTCGTGAAACATTTTCCTTAAAAACCTGTGAACTCAGCAGCATTTTATACTGACGTTTTTAGCATGTTTTCTCAGGTCGTTAGAATTGCAGAAACTGGATAGGCACACGGAGTCGCACTGGAGTCGTACTCGTGTCTAGGGTCATTATGCATGTTTTCTTTGGGATGTTAAACCCTTAAACTTATGTTTCTATTTACTTTTGACTTTTTTAAACTTAAATGCTTCCGCACTTTCGAATGTTGGTTTTAAATTAAATGCATGGTTTTACTACGTATGTTTTACATTTTGCTGTCGTTTATTGTGACCGTTGACTTGGATCCTGGTGTGTCACATGCCTCGCGGTAGAACTCCGCAAGTGGAAATTTTAGGGTGTGACATGTTATGAAGTTACTAGCCTATAACTGTGCAACGTATGACTTACCTAACTAACCCTAGTTAAGTAACATGCTGTGAATTATCGTGTAAGTTAACTAGAGTTAGGTTAAACTATTAACCCGAAAGTGCGGGCTGTCACATCATGTTCGCCCCAACCCTGATACCCAAGTATATGAATGGAAAAACGCCTGCTATACATCCCAACAAACTAGCTTTCACATTAACAACATCGCTAGGAACCCCAACCACATAAACCACCAATTTATGAAGATTTACCTTAAGACCCGAACAAAGGTAAAAGATGCGAAGTATTCGCTGCAAATTACCAAAATTGAAATCCGACCATTCTCCCATAATCATTACATCATCTGCATATAATAAATGGGACAATACCGGACCTTCATTAGGTAGTTTTATACCATCGAAAGCCCCTACCGAACATGCATTCTTTATCATCCCTGAGAGTGCTTCCATGACAATAAGAAATAGAAAAGGTGACACAGGATCGCCTTGCCTAATTCATTTCTGACAGTTAAACTCAAAGGTCGGTGACCCATTAACAAGAATCGACAATCTCACGGACTCCAAAACTCCTTTGACCCATTTACATCACAAAGGCGGAAACCCCGTCTGCTTTAACATCGAAATAAAAAAAGCCCAGTTCACATTGTCGTAGGCTTTTTCAAAGTCTATCTTAAATAGAAATATCTCCTTATCAACTCGCCTAGCCCAAGACAACACCTCGTTCATCCAATATATATATATCCCAAATAAAAACGGCGACTGATTTTCAGATAACCTTACCCATACCCAATCGCATTCTGCTCGCAATATTTTAGAAACCAATTTGCTAATCACACTGATGTGCCGTAATTTTCACATATAAAATATGCATATGTAGTCTCTAAATAGGACAAAAATGGGCCTAAAATATTGATTTTAGCTACTTAATTGTTCATATTTGTATTTTTCAGGAAATTGGAGCTCCAAACTGAAAACAAGTGATTTTCGGGCAAAAACAACTAAAAAACGGAGATTCCCGAGAATACGAGACTCGCAGCATGTTTTCCGTATATTAGAAGACCTTATGGGACTTAAAAATGATAAAATTGACTCGGGGTTGACCCTGCACGCCCATGCTCATTTGCACAGAGGTCACGCATGCTAGAAGACAACCCAGCCAACTTGAGAAACAAGAAATCCTGCTGTGGTCACCTGCACGGCCGTGCCAGACAACAAGGACAAACATAGTAGATCTGCAGCAACAGAATGTACGCGGGGCAGTGTGCACGGCCGTGCACCTCCATTCTACACGCTCATGCAATCCCTGGAAGCTCTATAAATAGCAAGCTCACCCCAATCATTTGTCATTCCTTCTTGGGGTCTTGTGGGAGGACTTAAAGCCATCCTAACATCCCACCAAGGTTAGGCTTCGTCCTACCTTGATTATCATGGCCAGGAACGGGATCGTAGGTTTAGTTCATGCAATAAATAATCGAGGGTCTTGAGGTTTGCATTAGATACATAGCATCAAGATGATGGAATGCTTGATCATTTATTATGGTTGTATCTTTCTATCTCCGAACCCATTTCGATTTGTAGACTTTTATTATTAGTAGTAGTTTATTTTTAGTTATTTGATGTGTTATCGTCTTAACTAATTCTTGATTGTTTATATTTGTGATAGGTTCAACTAGTGATTAACTTTATAAATCTAAAACAACCCTAACTAAAATAATAAATTAAACTATCATGGGTTTCGATCGGCTTCTAGTAGTCCTGAGCTAGATCCATGGCAAGGAAACCGGTAGTGAGACAAATCCTTCGGGATTTTGATATCCAAACCGGGTTCTAAGCAATGGCTTCTGAAGTGGACCAGATCCGAGTGACACGTTTTTGGTTCTTACCAGATATATGAGTGATTTTCTTGGCAAAAAGACGATTCCCTACGGGTGCACCAGTGATTTTCAGATTGCACACCCTTAGGATTATGTTTCACCTTTGTTAAGGACTTCATTCATCGCGGGAGGTTATGGGTTGGGTTTGTCATGTTATCACTAAACAAAACTTAAATTTATCTGATCAATAAATTATTAAGTTGTCACTTGTAAAATAAATAAAACAAGAATAAATTATCTAGTTCTCATCATTCCAAAGCCGTTAACCAATGGACGAAACACTGACCCTTAATATGACTGTAAGAGATTCTTCGGTGTTTAAAAGCCGTCTCCTAGGTAGGTGTACGATGTCACGAGGGCTAACTATAAGAGAGATCCTTCGGTACGGAAGAGAGAACTAAGTGAGGTGGACCAAACCTCTAATTTTATTTAAGAAGGTAATTCAGAGGACAAGTGCCTAAAAGAGTGGCTTGGCGGTGGTTTTGGCAGTACCTGACATGCAAGACTCAAACGATGGCGACACAATCTAACACCCCAACCGATGGCGGAATCATCGAGGTGCCACGTAGTGACGATTGTTCAATAGCTCATGGACTAAAGTGTAAATTTAGATACACTGATTAAATAGTTTATTACAATGAAATAAAATACAACGAGTCTAAATGTCAACTAAACTGAAATACAATGAATCAAAATCTAAATATAAATCCGAAAGCTTAAAGAATGCATCTCAAATTAACCTGAAACATGTACAAAATAATTTTGTCGATACAAAAATTGTATTGGTGAGCATACCCTGTTTTGAATACATATAGTAGAAAAAAAAGTGCTTAGCAATTCATGTGTTGTATACCGTTTGCAAATATGTAATAAGTAGTATCAGTCAAAACCAAACCTATGAGTGATGACTAACACATGAATAACCAACTGAATAATGAATTAAAAAGATAATGACCAAGATTCTCTCAACAGAGTCTCAAGGGGTATACCATAGTACTATTGATTGAAATGTTAGGCCGCCTCGCGGTTAATGATTTTGACAAGCATAAATACACACCAAATCACATAAGGCAAACACACATGAGAATTGCATTAAGTATAAGAATAACATTTGATAATAGTGTACATGAGTAGCCCCAAAATAGTAAAACATGAAATAGAGGAAAGATATACTCACAGTTTTGCTAAGCGCGATAAATCCAAAACAACACTCGTCACTAGATAATCTTGGGAATTCCGAAGAATTCAACCTATATGGACAAGTATACTGATAAATGGAAAGTCTTAAAAGTCTAAGGTATCTAGGGTTCTAAGGCATTAGGGTTTGCTAGGTCGATTTAGGGGAAAAGTATTTATAAAACAGATGTTAAATAGTATAAATAAAAGATTAATTATGTCTAATTAAACATAAATAAGACTAAAAATACAAGATATGATCCAAAAATTATATTTTTATGGAAAATGATTATTTTCTTATGTAAAATAGTGAAAATAATTTTCTCATAAATTTTCTCAAACTATTTGCATATAAAACAGATTTAATGAATTTAATTCATGTTTAAATGATTAAAAATAGGAAAATAAATAAAAATAAATGTTTTATGAACCATTAATTTTTATTTCGGTTTCTAATGATTAGAAAATATTTCCAAGAAATTTTGTGGTTAAGAACATGTAAAATGAATTTTTAATCAATTAATTATGATTAAAACAATTTAAAATAATAAAAATACGAAATTAAATTATTTTTCAAAAACTAAAAATATGATGATTTTCTATGAGATGTCAAGAAGTTATATCTAAATTTTCATAATTTTTGGAGCAAAAATGAATTTTCTATGAATATTTAAAGAGTAATGTATATATATATAGGATCCGGATATTTTGAGAACCAAGGCGAGTTGTGAGAACCATAGGAACCACTTTTTGACCATTGATCTATGCAATCCAAGGGCTAAGATTTAAAGAAATTTTTTTTTGTCATTTTGTGAAAACATAAATCTGATTTGTATTTATTAATTAAAATATTATACATAAAGGGTAGTTTGGGAATCAAAAAACCAAAAATCTCTCTATCATCTGCCACATTTTCAACAGTCTCAAAGCCATCATGTCACCCCTTTGTTTTCAAATTTTGCAATTCACTCGTTTTATCACACCAGGCGAATTTTAGGGATTCAGTCTTCATCTTCACACCCGGCGATTCCTCTGCTTTTGATCATCTTCTTAGATTGTAAGTAAAAAGCCTATCTTCTTTTTCGATGTGGTTATTTTTTTGTAAGCCATTGCATGATCATCGGTGTAATGTTTTTGGGGTTTTTCGTTTTGCACTTCGGTGTAATCGTTGCTTTGTTTTTTTTATGGTTTTTAGGGTATGTGTTTTGTTGGTTTGTGTTTTGTTTTTTCGGACATGCATTTTATGGTTTTAGGGGGTGGGATTTTGATTTTTGCGGTTGGGTTGGTGATTCATACATTGCCGGAAGAAACTGAATTCATACATTGGGGTGGGTTTTTGATTTTTTGCGTTTGGGTTGTGCTTTTTGGGGGTTGGATTTTGATTTTTGGTGGTTGGTGATTCATACATTCCCTGAAGAAACTGATTTCACATTTGGGTGGGTTTTTGATCTTTTGTTGGTTTTGATTCATACATTGGGGGAAAATAACATTTTTATACATTGGGGTAAAAAGCAGTTTCATACATTGGGGGTTTTATTTCATAAAAAAGGTGTTTTTAGTTTGGTGGGTTTTTGATTCATAAAAAAGGGTTGTTATTTTGATTCATAAAAGCAGTTTCATAATTGGTGGGTTTTTGAGACTGGTGTATCACAGGGTTGCTTTTGATTATTGTGTGTACTTTGTATCATGCAGTTTTGTTTTTGTGTAATTGTGTCAAAACCATGGTTATTGGCACACGGAGTGGTAAGCGGCATCATGCAGAATTATCAGCAGCAGGGGCACTTGTTTGCCTCCCGTACGACGTTAGAGGTTGGTAAAAAAGTTCTATACCAGTGTTCTTTTGCTGCCCCAAAAAAGGGCCACTGTTTTTTAATTTGTGTCTTCTTTTTGTTTGTTTTGACAGCCACCCCTATCGATGTCGGGTCATCTCCACCAGTGTTTAAAGGAATTAAGAAGCGGAAGAGGAACTTTGAGATCAACTCAGATTCCGATGGGGACAATGTCGGTGACAGCGAAGTGGCGGGTAGCAAACTGAAGTCAAGGCCAACGCCGCCCTGGGTAAGCCTGAAAACAAGGTCGTCGCCCCGGCAGTTGTTCTTTGCTATTTCGAAGCTTAGTAACAGGCAGCAAGAGGCCGTCAGGCAGATGGGTTTCGGCGATATGTTGGGTTTTGTGGTTGACGGGATCCCAGTGAAGCTTGCGCACTACGCGGTTGATGCTTTCCAACCGGCTAAGATGAGTATGAAGTGCGGGCGAGACGAATTAACCATAGATGCTACTGTTGTGCAGAAGGTCTTTGGGGTTCCACGTGGCAACATCAAATTTGAAACCCTTACAGAGTTCAAGCATTTACATCCGGCGATCCAAGTTTGGCGTGATCGGTACCCTACAAAAGGTTACCTTCCACCGACGTTGATAGCAAAAAAGATCTTGGAGGATGACTATGAGGATATGTTTACTTTCAAAGTTGATTTCATTATGCTTTTTGTAACTACAATGATTACTTCTTACAAAAACGGACTTTGCAAGGAAGAGATCCCGAAATGCTTACCGATGAGACAAGATTCGAGGACAACGATTGGTGCGACTTTATGGTGCAATCGCTTAAAGGTTGTAAGCATAAGTGGCGACGTATGGACCCAACCTGTGCATTTGCCGGCCCGCTGACATTCTTGACGGTATTTTTTGGTGTTTTTTTTAGACTGCACGCGCATGATTTCCTGGATTGTTCCTTATATTTTTTGTTGTTTTTTTTTTATGCAGTTATTATATGTTGACAGCTTTTCAGTCAATGGAATGACCACTAAGCCGGGTGTGCGTGCCATGCATTACTGGACCCAGGAGTTGTTGACTGCGCGCCAGGAACATGAAATAACAAATGGTGGTTTTGGGTTAGGGAAGAGAAAAGAATTAAATGTTGGAGCAATCAGAGATGCTGGTGGTGTAGGAAATAACATTGAGGTACCCCCCCCCCCCCCCCTTCCACACATTGTAGTGTATTTAGTTTATACACATTGTTGTAAACTTTTGGAACTCTTTTTTGGTATCATAGATGGATTTGCGTGTGGCCCGGGAAAAGGTTGGAGAATTTAAAATGGTGAAAGTGGGCGTGGAGGAAATTTTGAGCTCACTATCGTCGAAACACCCGAATAACACGCGTGTGGTTGCATTGATAGCTGAGTACAGGAAATCTTTATCGTTTGCTAATGAAGATGCTGCTCAGACGTCGAAAAGCTTGGATACGCCTACTAAGAGGATCATGGATGTGGTGACAGAGTTGGGTGAGCGCTATGGCGTCAGGGCAGTGTCGAATGTGTCGGTGGATGTCGAAGGTATGTGTAAAAAATTATGTAAGTTTTTTTTTGTAGACACTAGTGTAACTAACGAAACCGTGTTATGATTCCAAGGGTGGAAGGTAATGTGGAGTCTGCTGATCTTGACACTCATGATGTTCGTCTAGGGCGAGACGGTTCGGGGGAGGAGGACGATTCGTCAGATTCCGGTGGTGAAAATGAATGGTTATTAACCAGGGTCGGGCCAGTTGGAAAGTGTTATGGTGGCCAGCCTGAAAACGACCAAAGTGTTCCAGTACCCGGTATCCCGCCCAACATCTCCGCAGGAGTTAGTAAACAGAGTGACCCGGTACCGGTAGATGATGCGCCCAACACAAAGGCGCCCAAAAACGTGTCAATCAACACTGAGTCAGCGGTATCTACTTCATTGGGGTTGGGTTTAAAACAAGCATTCGTTCCTGTTGTGCAATGGTGTGGTGAAGTGCAAAACACCTTGGTTGGGGCAATGGGCGCACACAGGATGAAGTTGGGGCTCGCATCTTCGCTATGGAAGCCCGATGCAGGTATGGATGCCAACAAAATTTATTTAGTGTTCAAAGATTTATAAAAATAAATGTCTTTTTTTGCAGGTGTAAAAGATGCCCAATCGACCGCACCAAGCCAGCCAACGTTTAGCCTAGGGTTGACGCAAGACATGGCGCCTAATTTTGGAGACGCCGCAGCTAGCTGTGTGGGAGGTTAAGCACTTAAGCATGACTTTTTTTTTTACTTCATTTTTGTTGCATTTTACTGTTTTGAAATTTATTTAGTTGTTGCATTTTTTTACACCAGTGTAAACAAAAAAAAAAATCTCAATTTTTGTTGTTTTTTTGTTTTTGGTTTGTAGGATCACCAGGGGAGGTTGTTCCTTTCAGCCAGCCAAGTTTTAGTTTGGGCCTAACCCAATTCGGGGATAACAGCCCTGTAGAAGGTTTTAAGTTGCACATGTTAACTTTTGTTTGAGGTTTGCACACTGGTGTCTGTTATTTTTGAGGCTAATTTACCTCCGGTGCAGGTAAAAAACACAACGAAGCAGTGGCGGAAGATTTGGTCGTCAATGTGGCGAAGGATGTGGTAGGTGAAAAGCTATCAGCTATTGGCACCTCAGTAACGACAAGTAGCGGCCCAACAAATGTGCCTGCGCGACGGGGGATGACAAAGAGTATGGTGGCCAGGATCCCAGTTTCTTTGGACAGTGATGTCGAGATAGAGACGAGAGACACAAGGAGGGAAAAAGCCGCCTGGACGTTCCTTTTCAAGCACACAAGTAAGACCGTGCTGATGGAGCAAGCAATTGCCAATGTTAAGAAAGGGTAAGTAAATACTTTTAGCGGCTTTATATTATTATTGTTTTTTTTTGTGATTGGCGGCGAGTTTAGGGTTTTTATGTGTTACTTTGGCGTAGGAGATCAAATGTTGCGCATCATGGTGAGGGGAGCATTGTTAGCCACGAAGATTCTGACTCCTCAGGCATAGACCCCACCGAACATTACCCGTAAGTGTCCGGCCCCACACACCCCTAATGTCTTTTGGAAAGCCTGTTTACACCAGTGTTTTCCTGAGTGTTTTTTTTTATTCTATGACAGGTATGCAATGTTTGAGACAACTTTCGGATTGCGAGCTGAGACTCCCTACCTACAGTCTCTAGGCGTGGGTAGGAGATTGTACGGGACAGTGGTAGATGCTTGGATGCATGTCCTTAACACCGAACAAGAGTATCAACTTCCTGGCGGACCACGGCGCTTATTTCTTCCTTGTTCCACTATTGTGAGTTTACATATCATGTTTCTGAGTTTACATATCAGTTTACTGTTTTGTGAATTGAAAAACAAGTAGATTTTTTAAAACAGGTTGACTGGATGTTAAATTTGAAAGAGGACAAGAAGGGTACTTGTGTGGAAGCTTTTAGGAATGGCTTGTCGGGGGCGCTGTCTGGCGACGATACTCAGTTTGATTTAGGAAACTTTGACATGGTTTTTGTGCCTATCCTGGAGTTGGAGCACTATTACGCAATGGTCTTTGACTTGAAACATGTTGATATATGCGTGATAGACAACAACACCCCCAAAAAGTCAAGTGTCTCGCTAACAGACAACCGGGAATACTTGCATAAAGGCACGCCATACAAAGTGGTAAAAACTTTTATTTTATTTGTTGTTTTTATTTTTTCTTGGGTGACCGCTAAGTAACCTTGAAACTACTAACTTGTCGCAGAAAGATATCTTTGTTCGATACCTTCGCCTAGTGAGGCACGCAAAGGCAGGTGTGATGGGGCGATGCAATATCAGGCGGGTTGATGTCCCATGGGCTACACACAAGAACACCTCGGACTGCGGAGTGTTCCTAATGCGCCACATGGAGAAATACATGGGGGTTTCAGCTCCTTTCTGGTGTGGGTTTAACTTGAATGGTAAGAGAAAGCAAGCACAAGTGGATGCCTTGAGGAGGAAGTATGCAACGAAGATCTTGCTGGCACGTACAAACATCTACAAGGATCGGATATCGGATGATATGCTGCGCACATAAAAAAGGGTGGTCTGTTGGTGACTAATTCCATTTTAGTTATCTCAAAACATTAGTAGGTTATTTTGGGGTTGTAACTTTTTTAAGACATATTTTGTGTTTTTGGCTACCCGATGGGGTTTATGCCGCGTTTTCGTGTCACGTGTAACCTTAATACGACGGCTTCGTAAGTACGTATCCTACTTAGTGGTTATAATTAATCTGTCCATCGTCGCGTACCCTATGTCATCGTAACTATGTAAGATGTATTCTCCCCCCCCCCCCCACCCCCTTTACACTTGTGTAAGTAGAAGGTCATGGCAAGAACACATAAACAGTTTTTTTTTCACTGGTGGATTATTACAAAATAAAAGAAAAATGGACAAAAAAAAACCAGTCTTTGGTTTTAATATGTCCATTCCCGACTAACCTATGACATTTGTTAGTGATTAGTATATTTATGTATGACAGTTACACTGGGGTAAAACCCAAAAAACAATGGACATAGAACAACTTCTTCAGTCAGGAGAAAAATAATCAACTAGTGGATTATTACAAAACAAAAGAAAAATGGGAAAATAAAACCAGTCTTTGGTTTTTAATATGTCCATCCCCGACTAACCTATGACATTTGTTAGTGATTAGTATATTTTATGTATGACGGTTACACTGGGGTAAAACCCAAAAAACAATGGACATAGAACAACTTCTTCAGTCAGGAGAAAAATAATCAACTGGTGGATTATTACAAAACAAAAGAAAAATGGGAAAATAAAACCAGTCTTTTGGTTTTTAATATGTCCATCCCCGATTAACCTATGACATTTGATAGTGATTAGTATATTTTATGTATGACCGTTACACTGGGGTAAAAACCAAAAAACAATGGGCATAGAACAGCTTCTTCAATGAGGAGAAAATTAAGGTGTGGTTTTTTGTAACGCCAACAAATTTGTGGCGTATCTTTACGAACCGCCATTATAGTGCTTTTAAAAATAAGGCATGAAGAAAAACACACGACGTTTTTTAACCTGTTGGACAAATTGCCAAAAAATGGACATAGCATAGTTTTTGTTCGGCCTTTGTAGCCTCGTTGATCACGAATGACTGTTTACTTTTTCCCGTTATACTATGTATTAGTTGGGCCATTTTTTTAGTGCCTTTTTTGTGGTGTCCTTACGTTTACACTGGGGTAAACCCCCAAAGATAAAATAAACCAACGTACTACAAAATAACACCCTTTCATTACTGAGTTTTCATTACAAAACAAGGCATACAACCCCCCGTGGACTTTGCCTGAACATAAGTTACCAAAATAAGCCCCTTCCGCCAAAAAAAAAGGCGTTCTAAAACATTTTAGTATGGTTACCAAAAATGCACGTTCCACACATTGTACTTAGGTCTGGAACACGCATTTACACCATATAACATAAAATATGCGGGGGGGGGGAGGGTTAGGGTTATGTTTTAAGGTTTTACACCACATCATAAAATATATAAAGTACTATGCGTAGCCTGTTCAACCATGTTACTAGGGGACTGGTTGTTGGTTCTTCTTGGGGCAGTTCCTGGAATCATGATCCGTCACGTACTCTTGGCAAGTCTTGCATTGCCGCGGGTTCTTCTTCTTCTGGTTCATCGCCTTTTCACCAGGGCCAATTAGTCGACGGTTCATCCCACATCCCTTGTTCCTTATTCCTTGCGGGTTGCTGCATGTCGGGTCAACATCTTCTGGTACACCTAGCAGATTCCCGATTATCGCCTCTTTCACAACCTCTGGTTCACCCGGGTCATTGTCCCTCTCTGTCATAACTTCCTCCATCAGACACTTGAGGTTTTCTTTGAATGTCAATAAACGTTCAGGCTTGAAAGTTAGGCGATCAACACATTGAGTAAACATGTTAAACAACTCATTACGCATCACGGCACTAGCGTTGTTGTCCACACCATACCGAGCCTCTATGCTGAAAACAGATTTAGGTAACACCTCGCGCCTCTAACGGTCTAGGATATACTTCTCAGGTATTGCCTCCACTTTTGTGTACCTGAACACACAGAAAATATGTCGACACAAATATCCTATCCGGGTCCAGTTGTTGCATGAACAAGTTGTGTCCGCATCAGCAGAGTTCACCTTAACCTGTAAAAAACACGCAAAAAACAGGGGGAAAAAACGGTTAAACTGTTGTGCATGTTCGGAAACTTTACACTAGGGGGTTGGGGGGTAAGCATAAAAGGCAGCCGCACCGTGAAATCATTCACCACATCCGAGTTCTTGTCAATGTGTGTAACAGTATACTCTTTAACACCGTCAACCTCTGCCTGGTTTGTGATGAAGCAAAGCAGTAACCCTTTCTGGATCTCCTTCCGAACCTCGTTGAATATCGTCTGAGAGTACACCGTAGCACAATGCTTTTCAATCGCCAAGCTAGTTTTTAATTCAGGGACCCGATAGTCAGTGTTAAACTCTGCAACTCTCTGATTGTACCTTTGCGTATCCATCGTTGTATCGAAACACAACAAGAATTGCACCAGTGTATTTGCCCAGCTTGAATTAACCTTGAATGATGCGTTAGAGCTTTCACAACGCGAAGTAGTCTTCATGAGACAAGACATTGGAATTTCACGGAAGTAAGCGGGGACCCAAAGTTCTTTGATGCTGTACATGTCTCTTAGCCAATCATTGTCGTTCAGCGCATATTTGTCAAGTAGCTTCTCCCATCGTTTTTCAAATGTAGATGGTTTAATGTACAGATTCCATACCAACTTATGAATGGCAGCCCGAACTTCTGAATTGTCATGAACACCTCCTGCAATCTGTTAAACTTTTCACAGATTAGTATCTCTCCACTGCAATAAGAAACTACACTGGTGTAAGAAACAAAAGCATGTTGCTACCTTTGTAGGCAGCTTCTTCATAATGTGCCACATGCACAGTCGATGGCGTGACTCAGTAAAAACAGCAGCCACTGCTTGCTTCATTGCTGGATCCTGGTCCGTTAGCACCAACTTGGGTTGTTTTCCATGAGCCCCCAGAAAAGTGTTTAGCAACCAACAATATGACTCTATAGTCTCGCTAAACAGCAGGCCAGCGCCAAATGTAACACTCCTTTTATTGTTGTCGACACCGGTAAAAGGGACAAAGATAAGATTGTACCTACGGCGGCACGCAACAAACGACAGAAATAAAAAAAAACAAAGTCACCATCACACACAAAAAATAAAAAATTACATAGGCACTGCATAAAAATAAACATTTTATGCCAAGTTTGTTACTTGTTCGTTTGATATGTGGCATCAAACACAAGCACCTCACCAAAAGCTTGATAGTTTATCTTGGATATCTCGTCCGCCCAAAAAAGGTATTTGAGCTCACCATTGACAACGCTGTATTTGAATGAAAAGTTTGGTAGGTTCTTAACCCTGTCGTCCAACTTATCGATCATCATTTGCGAGTCCCGGTTCCCGATAAACATACGGACACTCTTAGCAAAATTCTTGTAATCATTAGGCGTTCCCTTCACATTGTGGTGACCGCCTTTTAAGCTAACTTGCATTCTGTGGGCTACCGTCGGTCCAACTTTATTGAGACTCACACGATGGATGAATTCTTTTGTTGCAAAATCCAGCTTCCTACCAATTTTTGTTAAGTCTCTGTTGTAAGAAGGAACAAGCATGTGGTTGTGCGTCTCTTCAAAGTGGTAAATCACCCACATTGATGTAACATTACATAACTTAGCTCTAATCCCAGCCTTGCAGTCGCATACCTGGAAAGTTGACTGCCTAATCTTCAATGACGTTTCATCTAACGAGTCAAATTTCCTCTTTGTTTGTGGTTTACCTGACTTCGAACACAGGATGTACCTATGGGTAATAATACCCTTCGCCCTTTTTACAGTCCCAAGTCTAGTTGAAAACCCACACTTCTCAGCATACGACTCATACATACCCAGAACATCTTCCCACTCCCTATACCTCGCTTCCATGTTTGGTTTCACAGAGTCGTCTACAATGGGTTTCCAGTAACGGCTACCATTAGGCGTGAACCAGTACGAAACAGCAGACCCTACACAGCAGGCATAAAAAAAACACAATTTTTACACCATCTGTAGAGATATTTGCAGGCCATTTACATCTGTGTAAAGAACAATAAACTTTAGTGAACCTACATTGTAACTACAGAAAACAAAAAATCACTAACAAAAAGAATAAGCTACAATATGCTTACATGACATTTTCCACATGTGTGCAAGATAAATACTTTACCCATATTACTAAACAAGGTGGGTTATAAAAACTTTTACTCAAACCACAATGTAAACCACAGAAAACTAAAAATAACAAACAAAGAACAAACCCTAACATGCCAATTACACTTGTGTAAAGCAATAAAGTTTAGCCATAGTAGTCAACTAGGTTTTGTATAATAAACTTTACCCAACACCATATATTGGTTTTGCTGTTTACCTTTTAAGCCTTCCTATAAAACAATGACCCTATCCCTTCTCACACCACATTATAAATTACAGAAAACAAAAAATAACAAACAAAGGGACAAAGCATAACATGCTTTTACATGCCATTTACACCTGTGTAAAACATAAATTTTACCTATATTAGTCAAGTAGGTTTTGTATAATAAACTTTTTACCCAACCCCATATTGTTTTTTGGTGCCTATCTTTTTATGCTTTTGTATAAAACGCAAACATCCCTTGTCTCACCAAAAACACCAAAAACAAAATCAAACCTCTACCTAACCCATCTAAAATAAACCAAAAAAACAACACTATAACAAAATTTTTAGACTACAAGAAGGTTACCATCTTCAGCCTCGATCACCCTGTGACTTATAGGTGTGTCGTCATTGGGTTCAGGAGGTGACTCCACCTCTTCAGACGAAAACAGCCCCCCATCGATGGATGACTGGAGCACCCCAAGATCAGTTTCATCCGCCAACCCTTTCCCTCTTTCATGCGATGATGGACCAGCCACCCCTGATTTCATAGACAATTGTGGGTTTTCTCTAAGGAAAGTAGCTACCTCCTGTATATCTTTTTCGGATAAAAAATCACTAAGATTGTTCTCACCATCGTCTGGATTCTCCATTTTTTTTAGGGTTTGTGTGGTTTATTTTTGGGTTTGTGTTTTGTTGAATGAAGTAGGATGTGAGAGAAGTCTGTGCATGGGTGTAATAAATAAGGAGAAGGGTTCTTGTGTGATCAGAATATGTAAAGAATGATCAACAAAAAATGGCGGGACTTTTTTTTTATCACACTAATCCATGAGCTTGCATTGGGATGATGCATATATCAGTAGGTTTAATAATATTAAAAGATGGATTATCAAGACATAATTGTACTTGATCACACATTGATATTGACATAAGTGTGGTTTGACACAAATACCCCTAAATATAAAAACACTAATAAGCTTATGTGTCATGATTTTATTGGCTAAGGGGGGTTCTCTAGTTCTCGCAACTCACTAAGGTTCTCAAAGTATCCTAACCCTATATATATATATATATATATATATATATATATATATATAATTATTAAAAATTCAGAAATGAAAAGTAAAAAAAAAAGGAATCAGACCAGTAGCTAAGGGGTCTCGAACCCTGGTCTAATTCATAAACAAACTAGCTTACAACCACTACACCACTTGATCCATGTGTTGTTATTTTTGATTTATAATTTATTTAAACATCATATACAAAGTCATCTTTTTCCCCAAATCCTACCAAGAACCCTAACCCTAGAAACAAAATCAATCACCCAATACAGAACCGATTATACATCTGTTATAAGGCGCTTATGTTCGGAACTGTTTAAGAAACGAAATGGCAATAAAAATTTGAACTTACAATCGTGTTTTAAGATCGAAAAAGGAGATGTTTGAACCGAAGAAAAATGGATCGATTGGAAGCTTTCTGGACACGATATGATACATTTTTAGTGTGTTTGAATCGTGTAAAGGTGCAGAAGTGCAATGGTATAGACGTTTATATGATTGTTAAGTAAAACCGGGCCTTTAATTCGCTTAAATAATTCTGATCGGTTACACTTAAACCACGATTAAAACTCATTTATTACATGCTTTAACTACGTTTCAATGATTGGAAATCGTTGGGACACAAAAGAGAAACGTATGGAAACACTTTAAACGCGTTAGAACATAATAAATACTCGAGATTAAACCCACGCCAGACTGTTGACCGATTCCGGCCAAGACTCGCCGGAAAAACAAAGGAGGAGGGAAGGGATTCTTTTAAAAGTTTAAGGATTTGGCAAAAACAGTCCCTCAACCTTAACATTGTTAATTGTATAGTGTTTTGGTTAGGTTTTTCCTTTATAACAAGTTAACCAAGTTAAGGTGAGTTAACTTAAATTTTTTTTTATATAAAATCTAATCCGAATATCGTTTTCAATTTACGCATTTTATTAAAATGTAGATACGACCCATAATAAATGAAAATGGCAAATTTTGAGTTCGCTCATTTATTAAATTTGAAAACAACAAAACTTACAGGGTCTAAAATAGAAATATTTGAACACATGAAGGACTATAATTGACAACTTGCTAAAAGATGAGGGTGACAGTTGTCACAGTCTCCCCTACTTTAGAAAATTTCGTCTCGACATTTCTTTCAAGTGGATGTTACTATGAAACAAAAAGCGTTGTAAAAGTCAAGTAGGTTTTTTTAATAATAAAATAAAATTGCATCAGCCATGATTTGACAAAATTTAAAGTAGTTGTCTAATATCCAAAGTAAAAGTTTTTTTTAAAAAAAAAATCTTTGACAGTTGACCCGTGGTTAGGAAGTTGAGAGTTTAAATGAGAAAGGTTTTGGGAATGTGTAACTGGTGAGGGCAGATACATTGTTGAAGTAGTCTCCCTTACATTAGAAAAGTGGTCTGACCGAACATTGCTAAGGATATGCAACGGGATTTCAAATGACAGAAGTGTAAATGTATACAAGAGTTGAGTTTTCTGTGAGGGTGGTCAAAAGAAGATTCCAGAAAGACGAATTGAAGCTTGTGCAAAAAAAATAACAAAAAAAAGATAGTCATTGGTCAATGACCTATTAACGAGGTCGGAACCAACGCTATTAAATAGTCCAACATGCAAAAGAACAAAAAATAATGAGGTAGGTTCTTGGTTAGACTCCTAGTTTGTTCTCGCAGTATCTCTCGTGCTTATATATAGGGTGTACCACAGCTAACCCACCACACTACTGATACTTTGGACTCGTACTAATTGTCTACCAATAGCCTAAGTAGAATCACACACCACCCCCATGTACCTGTAAACCCATGATTGCGTTCCGGAGCGTAATCACCGATTTACCTTACACTAGGGTGTTATGCTTTTCCATAATACTAATATAAATGATACAATAAACAATGCGTGCAACCAGAATGTGTTAAATAATTGATACTACACTGAATTAATATTCAAGCATGACATGGTTAGAGGTCCTTCCCTTTCGGGTTCACCCTTTAACCGTACTGAGAATAGTGTGTAAGTATAAGACATGGACATGGTTAGAGGTCCTTCACCTTCGGGTTCACCTTTAACCGGCAAATTTTTATTCACATCGTTGGGCTCTAAACACTCATATTGCTAGACTCTAAGGATTACACCGTTCCCCTCGGGTTAGAGGAGTACTCCGACCCGAGTCGTACGTGGGCACTGGCTTAGACCTCATGCGAGTTATCAATTAGTATGTTCCTTGACCATGATGATGAACAAAATAATGAAAAAGTATAACAGGGTCTTGCTCAAAACAGGAAAAAAATATGCATACAAAATATATGTTCATGTAAGTATATATGTATAGCATAAAATTTCGATTGAAAGAATGATATAACACAAATCAAGTAAATCGCACAATTGCACAAAATGAAAGTAAACGAGTTAGATTAATGCTCAAAATCAGTGATGTAAGAATAACTACTATTAAATAGTGCGAGAATAACCGCAAATAAAGCGTGAAATTAACCACCAATAAAAGAATAATACGACAGTAATCATAAATAAGATAATGCGCGAACCTAACTATAAATAAAATGATATAAGAATAAAATAATGAAATTTACTGCAAATAAGAGTGCACAGAACAGACGTATAGTCTACTGGCATGAGGGTTTAATATATACACTATATGTTAAAAGACATTTAGCAACATTCCGATAAGGATATGTCCAATGTTTAGACCAAAAGTTTTGTTACTGAGAGAGTGTAAGTGTAAAAGATAAATTTGTGTTTACAAAAATGTAGTTTACTTGAAATTTGTGATGTAGTTGAAAGTATAGTAGTAATGCATGAGAATAACTTTGCAGAAATCTAAGAATGTTTTAAATTCAAAACAGGTTCATATGAAAATATTTCGTAAATACACACTTTCATGTGTTTACGAGAAGTCGAGTTGAAAATTGTTATAGGGCATACTATGAGTCGTAAGTTCTTTTCCAAAAACGTGCATGAATTTGTTATATGAAATCAAAATGGTTTACACTTGACTCATGGTTATGCAATGCAAGTCATAAACTGCAAAAGAGAACAGGTTCATGAAGTATGTGTAAATAAAATGTGTTTTGAAAGACCAATATTAATTAGCATAAATGTTAAAAGTCAATATACATGACATGAATAGACTCCAAATGTAAAAAGTTCGAAGTTTTGAAATAACACGAATGTGAAAAGATTTCAACATAACATTTCTGAAAATATACCACTTTAAGTTTTAAAAGAATGATCGTGTCACAGCAACTAATATAGTAGAGTTTGTGAGTAATGTGTAAGTTCCAAGTCTTAAGTGTCAGCTGGTAACCTAGCTTCAAAAACCCAATTCGACATTGAAAGTCCACTACGCACAATTTCTCGTGCTACGATTGATTGAGTGATTCAGCTCGGTATTTGATAATTTGGTATAGGTTTATGAGTTATTTGAAGGTAATGGAAAATCTGGTTTGGTTTGGGTAGATTCTCCTTGATAAGATTTGGAAAGTGTGGGTAGGACACGTATGAGGTTGTGAATGATCCCGGATGCCTTGACGAATCTTGGAAAATAGGATTTTAAATATTTCTTTAACTTGTAAGTTAAATTTCACTAAGGTTGAAAATTTCCAGTTTTTGTGACATGTTTTGAGAAAATCTAAGTGTTACCCGTTAGGATTTGGGAAACTTGAAACCTTGAATTTTCATAATGTTGCGAAATTTATGCGCTGAAAATTCGTTTGTTTGTAAAAGTTGTTAAGGCATCTCTTTGGGATCATAGCACGCTAAATGTTTCAAGTGTTGGATCAGGTGGTCTCATATAGCAGTTAAGTATTAGAACACTTATGTGTTTGCAGTTATATCAAAGTTATTTGCACAGAGGAATGATAAATGTTCTAAGTATAAATGTGACACCCGGCAAACTCCGGTTAGTGACTTGTGAAAATCTGGTAAGTCTACCTTAGCGAATCGCGCATACATCACGCATAACAGGGTCAGTTGAGTCGAGTCACGTTAAGAAAGTGTCTAGGGATCAATGATTCGGAGGATCATTGGGGTTAACACACACACACAGGGTATGAGTCCGGTGGTTGGTGATTTGTAGAATCGCCGGGTCCAATGCACACACACAAGTCTCGAGTCCCGGGAATTGGTGAACGGATGTGAACGTGTTTGTTTTCATGAATTATGTGTTTATAAACATTATGTGATTTGTCGGTATGTGAATACGTGTTTTTATGTGTTAAGATGATGACTACGCGTAATTGCATGATATTATAAGTGATTACGTGTAATTGCATGATATTGTAGGTGATTACGCGTAATTGCATGCTGATAAGGGGTGATTACGCGTAATTGCATGCTGATAGGGGGTGATTACGCGTAATTGCATGCTGATAGGGGGTGATTAGCCCTAATCGCCTATAGGTAGGCGATTAGGAGGTTTGGGTAGGCGATTAGAGCCCTAATCGCCTATAGGGAAGGCGATTAGAGCCCTAATCGCTAATAGGGTAGGCGATTAGGAATCCTAATCGCCTGTAGCTGCTGCGTAATCGCCTGACGTGTTTTAAACGACTAGAAACGCCTATAAATACCACCCTTGACCTCTAAAACATCATTTGTGCAACCCTAGCCATCCCATAACCTATCCCAACTCACAAACACCCTCTGGAACTCGTCTTTACATCAAAACATCCATTTCCAAGCTTTACCCATCATTTTCTCCTAAATCCAAGATGTGTTCTCCATCCCCAAACCTTTATATGATTATGTTTTGTTCCCTAAAAGTCCAGACCTGATTTCTAAATGTTTTTGTCTTTGAAAATCCATTAAAATCGTTTTTAAACAAACCCAAACCCAGGTAGGATTTTTATGATTGAAACATGATTGTTCTTATGTTATTAAGGTGTTTATAGCTGTTATGAGTTAGTATGATGATATCCTAGGAGTTTGGAGGTCCATGGTTGTGTATTGTTGATGTTTGGTATTTTGACCCATTTGAATGGTTTTGAATGATTAAGGATGTTATGAGGTGTATTGTTGATTATATGATGTTAGGGTTTGCTTTAGGATGATGCTAGAGCAGTAGGATACTATCGGACAATGTTGTTACGTGATGAAATCTGGATATTTGCTATTTAGGGCAAGTTCTTGCATGTTGATGTGATGGTTACATGTTAAGCTTACTATTTTGGGAAACGCTCGCATTCAGGACTGTTAGAATGATGATAACTTAGGGGTTTTGCTTAAAATATGTTTGTTAATGTGTTATGATTGATATTGGGTGTTTACACATGTTTCGGATCTGATTTGGAGGGTTAAACGCGCGAAAAAGACGGAACAGAACAGCATAGGCGATTAGGAATCCCCAATCGCCTATGCTGTAGGCGATTGGCCCCTAATCTTATGCTCTATAGGCGATTAGGGAGCCTAATCGCCTTCCTACCATGCAATTGTGATCCTAATCACTAGTTAACTTCTGATAGCATGTCTTACGACTCCTAATCACTAGTTAACTTCTGATAGCATGTCTTACGACTCCTAATTGTAGAGGACGGAATTTGACAAAAACACAGGATTATATGATCATACAAGTTGCTAAACCAGGTGCGGAAACCCTAGCTTAGAACAAACTGAAGTAAACTCAATCAAAACACAATCAAGATCATTTTAAAAGCTTTTCATAGATTAACTTGTTCAAATAAACCTTTACAGACTGATAACAGTTAATCTAGACCTCAAACAGACACTCTCAACACACTCAGGAACACACACACAAAACACACACTCTCTATTACTCGTTTTTACATTACAAAAACTTGAAATCTATTTATACTAGCTGTACGTTCGCCCAGTCTCACTGGTCGAAGGTAAGCTATTTCCACATTCGCCCAGGTGAACTGGTCGAATGTGTCTCTTGTGCATTCCTGTTCTTCATTCGTCCATGACAATTCTTCCTTCGCCCATTTCTAATACTCCTTCGCCCCTTCTGATACTCATTCGCCCATTAACACATGTTAGTATCTAATCATTAGTCGCAAAACGGTATCTACAAACTCCCCCTCGACTATTGATTAGATCTTTTTCTGTCTTCATCCATGGCTTTATTCAACAGCTTGATTCTCAGAATACTCTTCTGTTCTTTCGTCATTTCCGGCTCTAACTTTCTCTTTCCCGGCTTCGACACATTCGCCATCTTAACCTTCTTGCCAAGCTTCCCTTCCAGATTGCTTCCAGCATTAATGTCATAAGCAAAGCAAACACCCACAACTTGTGTGTATTTCCTTGCTTGATCTGCATCGTTTGGCTCATGATGAATCGGATTATAGAATAACATGATGATGTCTTCGAAGGTGCAATTGATCAGCCACATAGGATCAAATACATGCACATGCTTGTATTTATCCTTTCCATCTCTCAGCACTATCACAGCTTCTGCTTTTCTCCAATCATAATACCAAAATATGAAGTCAGCACTGAAGTGTTGAGGCATAGGCATCAAAGGAATCTTCCTCATAACTTCAGGTGCCTTGTAAATCAAGGTAACCTTCTTCAACTTGGTTCTGGGATCAGTCTCCCTGTGAACTTTCCTCCGGGGATACTGTGGCTTGAATCTATTCCATCTCGTCCTACTCTCCCAAACCAACTTGTCTGCACACCAACCGACATGAGTATTATTCACTGAAGCACCAGACATAGGAAATCTGCATAAATCTCTAACCGCCCAGTATGGTAGAGTTAGCAAATCAATGAATCTGTAGAAGTACAAGATCCCTGATTCCCACTTAGCAGCTAGACACTTCAGCCTGCTCAAGTATGTCCACCCAAGAGCTCTTCCTCTAAACTTTGCATTATGAAACCTGTAGAAGTTTCCTTGAGCTTCGGGCTTTGGTCGGTTTTCATCCATCAATCTTAGTTTCTTCAAATACTCTTTCAACTCATCAGACTTACTTGAAGATTCTGGCAAATCAGCTCCAAGTACTTTCTCAACAAACTCAGCACTTCTTTTTCTTGCCTTTTTCTTTGCAGACGTATTATGCCTTTCAGTAAAATCAGGAAACACCACGTCTTCATCATTTTGTCTGAAGTACTGTGGATATTCCTCATGTGTAATATCCTCTATCTCAACTTCCTCAAACTCAGGGGTTTCTTTATCATCAGAGTGAGTTCCAACATCCTTTTCAGGAATAGGTGGAATCGACTCATCAACAATGAACTCTTCAAAAGTTTTCCCTACTCTCTGAGCAAGACCATCCAATATCTCCTTTGCTACAGAAGCAGGTACTTCCCCTTCTTCAAGATCTGGATCGTTATATTCCAACTCATAACGCATATCATCTGTTTGGAATATTTCTGCAAAACGACCTGTGAACTCAATGGTCCACTCTCTCTTCTCTAACATGTCTTTGTAAACTTGTTTTGCATCATCAGATAACGACCTCACCTTTTCATTCCAAAACACTGTCTCATCATCTACATTCTCTCCCTTCTTCTTAGAACTAGACTCACCTGTGTCTTTCTTCTTCTTAGAAGGTGGTCTCTTCTCAAATGTGAACTTAGCAGTATCATCTCCTCCATCATTGTCATCACTGCTACTACTATCATCATCTTTTTGGCTTCCTGAACCTTCAGCATCATCATCATCATCATTGTTATCATCTTCATCATCACTTTTATCCGATTCTTCATTCTCATCATCCTCATCCTCCTCTTTGTCAGATTCAGATGGTTCAAAATCTACTTGTTCAACCTCTTTCTCTGCATCTTCTTCACCCTCCTTCAGCTTGGGTGCAATATTGTACAGATCATCAATCAGATCACTAAGGCGCTTGTTTTCAGCCCTCAACTCTTTGTTATCTTCTTTAATTGCCTTGTATCTGTTCTTGTTTCTCAGAACTTTACCTTCAAGCTTCTGATTCTTTGCTTCAAGCTTCTTCACCTTCTCATCTATTTCATCTTGATTGGATTTAGAAGCAACAACTATCTGAAGCATTTTCTCTTCATTCATCTTAAACTTGGCAATCTCAGATTGTTGAGCCACAAGCATCTTCATCATATCATCCATTCTTTTGTTCATCTGCTTCATCACTTCATCATCCACAGTGACCTTTTTAGACTTGGACTTTGACTTAGATGGCTCATCCTCAACTACTTTTCCTTTCTGAGGCTTAGTAAACATATCAAGAACATTATCCAGTGCAATGTTGAACTTATCCACTGGTAATGTTGTTGCCTCCACAGTCTTTTGTTTCTTTGCAGCTGGTGAAGAATGTTTAGATGATGTTCCAGCATCAGGTAATCTCTTTCCCTTCAACAATAAGTTCAACTCCTTCTCTCTGAGTTGCTTAGTGCTTGTCTTCTTAGCCATAGATTTGTGTTTGGGCTTGGGCAAATTCACAACAACTGTTTCTCCTTCATTCAACTCATCCAGATTAACAGTCAAAACTTCATCTACAGCATCAATAGATTGCTTACCCTTATTAGCTTCTTCTATTGATCTATTCAGTGATTCAGACTCACCAACCAAAGTGGCCTTTTGTTTGGTAGTCCTGACATTCTCAGCATCCGAATCCCATTGTTCTTCAGTTTCAGTCTCCTCGGAATCAACAGACTCCTCATCTACCAAACCCGTGCCCTTCTTTGCAGCAGTCTTCTTCCTCACCGCTTGTTGTTTTGAAGTTCCCTGATCTGCCTTTCCCTTGCCCTTCCCTTTGGCTCCGGGATTGACAACTTGCCTCTTCCGTTTCGTGCTTGCATCAGCATACACAAGTGGATCATCATTGTCACTATCACTGTCTGGATGCCTTGCTGTGTTCTTCCCTGGATCATTGTAATCCTCTCTAGCCAAGGCTCCAAATAACCTTCTGTAAGGTGGTCTCTCATTTTCAGGTACACCTTTATAACCCTTCATTCTTGCTAAGGTTCTCACATTCATATGATCCATATTAAGTATCTGTGTTGGATCCTTCTTCAAGTTTGGATACTTGTGATCAAAAATCATCATAAGAAACCTAGGATAAAGCATGAAATATTTCTTCTTCAATCCCTTCAACATCTCCAACATATGGTCTAAAATCATCCCAGCAACGTTGAATGGCTTATTGAGAGTCAATGCAACCATTAACGAGCTTAAACTCTTCCTCATCACGTCATAACCCCCACTAACACATCCAAATACTATTAAAATGACGTGAGCAAAATACTTGAACTGCACGCTCAGCTTGCTTTTATACATAGAACCATCAGTAATCGGTCCTTTGTATTTCATTCTCAGGAAGCATGCTTTTTGCTCAGTCCAGGATAATTCTCTTGGATCCTCACTAGTCTCAAACTGGATCTGGAGAGCTTCCCTGATATCATCTTCAGTAATAAACATCTCCATTCCCTGAATCTTACTTCTGATGATAGTCTGATTATCGAAGTAATCATACTTGGCGTTGTTATAAAAATCCTCAACTATATCCTTGTAGATAATAGTTGGTGTTGCCAATGCATAAACCACTCTACATCTCTTCAAGAACTTGATAATTTCAGTGAATTCTACATTCTTCTCCACGTCACCAAGATATGCACAACAGTTGTGGGTCTTCTCAAACGGCCATTTTGTACCGCTTGATGATTCTCCTTCTGGTACAATCTCTGGAATAGGATCAGTCACTGCAGTCTCCACAGGAATATCAGCAGTTGATTGTTCTTCAGCCATCTGAAATGTAAGATCAAAACAAAACGTCAAAACACAAAATCGTCAAAAATTCAAAATTTTAGGTTTTCAAAGATTCACATTCGCCCATAACATACTGGTCGAATGTAAGATTTTGTGGCCGAAGGTGTAAGATTATGGTCGAATGTAAAATGATTTTGGTTGAAAAACTACATTCGTCCGTTTTTATAAATACCTTCGTCCACTAGTTTCACCTTCGTCCGGTCGATGGACCGAAGGTGGAAACTATTCTTGCCCAAAAATTTGAAATTTTACCAATCATGTTTTTAACCTCTAATTCTGATTCAAATCTCATCTATAATGACCGACTAAGCTTCGCCATTCATCAATTTCCCTAACCATTCATTCTATATCAGTTTTAAAACGAAATTAGGGTTTTTATATTTCAAGCAATCAATCAAGCAATTTATCAGTGTTATAATCCTAATTCTTAAAACATTCTCCCCCTAAAACTGATGTGGGATGAATGTGAATCAAAATCAACCATTAAAAACCACTGAAAACCCCAAACACTTAAACCCTAGGTCCGGTTCAAAAACTCAACGATTCCAGGCTTGTTTCTTGTCCATTACCTGTAATCTTTATACGAAAATGATCAGTAATAAGCAGGGATTAAAACACACAAGCAGGGAATTCAAAATCAACAAGGTTCTGTTATGATGAAAAATTTTGAAAAAATGGAACTGTTTGGTCGAACCTGGTTAGGCTTATTTATAGACTTCCACATTCGCCCGTTCAGTGTGGACGAATGAACAAACTTTCCACATTCGCCCCTATTGAAAGGCACGAATGTAAACTGGTTTTACCCGAATGTGAAATTTAGATAAAAGCCACATTCGCCCAAACTGGAATGGTCGAAAGTGAACAAAAAATCCCACATTCGTCCCAATTAAGGGCGAATGTAAAATGGGAATTTTGAAAAAATTTTGCCAAATTACAAATTCGAATCCCGTTTAACATTTTTCAATCCGTTAAGCTTCCAAAACACAAATTTTCACTTCGAGAATGATACAAAGCCCAATTGGTGGTGTCAAATCTCAGAAATTGACTATCAAGCATCCCCAGTTATCAAAAATAAAGCAGAAATACAAAACATTTTGGATTTTCTGAAATTATATCAAAACACACCTAAAATCTTTTTGGATTTTGTATCTTTTTGACATTAACAGTAAATTGCAACAAAATAAAATGCATCAAAGTAAATGAAAACAATAAACATTTTGTGAAATCCGGTCAGAGGATCATATCAGTTTTCTGAGAAATCTGATCACAGCGTTGATCTTTTTAATTAATATTATCATTAGAAACAGTATGTGATACGGCAATTGCTGATATTGTGGTCCACGTAAGCTCACATGCAGACAATTACGCAATGCTTTAAAATGATACGAGTTAGGTGTATTAGACTAACACGATGTGGTGCCCACACACACGACATACTCCCGTATCAAGTAATTGCACAAAGCTTCGTCGTAACGCGTGATTATGCCAGAGTTATCCGTAAAAGTTACAAAGTATATAGCACAGAGGTGTACAGGTCAGCAAATGAATGCAGCAAAGTAACATGTGCGTATACACTAGGTTGAGGCTGATATTAATCACTGATTTGCATCAAATGATCAATACGATGTAATAATGATCTATGATCAATTAAAACATAAAGTTCCTCAATTCGGTAACTTCCGGTTTTGGCAATTAAGCTCTTTTAGCAAATATTCTGATAAAACTAGGTCCGTAAATCAATACGACAAAAGTTTATCAGAATATCCCGGATAACCATAACATAACGACCCGAAACCTCAGATTTTGGCAATCCTATCAAACGAAATTACGGTACTAAGACCATATGCCCATGAGGTATTCAGCCACGAACGCGTAGTTCGTTATGTTTGTATCACTAATGCACGCAATATTTAGTCTACGAAGCCTATCAGCATATCACACGTAATCAACACACGCCTCATAAACTATACAATTCTTTAGCCTGTGTCAGATTCCCACTGATGTACTATCATTTCCTCTGTTTTACCAGGAAATCATTTTTGATTTTCTAATTTGTAGGTCTTTTTGAGTTTTATAATGTTTTTGGCTTTTCTGATAAAATGGCTCCCCCTAAAATAAAGAACATATTTTTGGATTTTCATTTTTCTGAAAACAAAAACAAAAACAAAGTTTAAAAGAAACAATCCACTCGAAAGCATCAACTTCTTTGAGGATTTTACAATCCCCTCGAAAGCATCAACTTCTTTGAGGATTACGAAAGTAAAGAGAAATTCCCAATTAGCAAAGAGAAATTCCCAATTAGCAAAATATAAAAACTAAAAACTAAAAAGTGATAAACCGAGGTGCCGATTAGTCCTGTTTTTCCTTTATATTGTTTACTTTTAAAAGATATTCAAAGCGTGAACGGTCAAAGGCTTTAGTAAACAGATCTGCACGTTGGTAGTCAGTGTGTATTTTGATCATATCGATCAATTCCTTAGCGTAACAATCTCGGATAAAATGATATTTAATCCGGATGTGTTTCGCTTTAGAATGATTTTCCGAATTTTTAGTTAATGCTATTGCGGCTTCGTTGTCACAGTAAATAGGAGTTTTTAGAAACTGCAAACCGTAATCCACCATTTGTTGTTGAATCCAGAGTACTTGCGAACAGCAACTCGAGGCTGCAATGTACTCGGCTTCACAGGTAGATTGAGCTACGGAAGTCTGTTTCTTGCATTGCCAGGTGATTAACCTGCTCCCGAAAAACTGGCAACCAGCTGTAGTAGATTTGCTATCCTTGTCACAGCCGCCCCAATCTGCATCACTAAAAGATATGAAATCAAAATTATCATCATTAGGGTACCAAAGTCCTTTTGAGGGACAACCCTTCAGATATCGAAGGATACGCTTGACCGCCGTCAGATGACTTTGTTTCGGCTTCGATTGATAGCGGGCACAGAGACACGTTGCGTACATAATATCTGGTCGAGACGCCGTCAAATACATCAGAGATCCGATGATTGCTCTGTATGTAAAAGGATCCGTCAGCTCCCCCTTAGCATCCACTCCAATCCCGTGATTGGGTTGAATCGGGGTATCCATTGGCTTTGAGTCCTCCATCTGGAACCGGCTCAAGATGTCGGAGACATATTTCGTCTGGTGAATGAAGATCCCGTCGGGTCTTTGGTCCACCTGCAAGCCTAGGAAAAACTGCATCTCCCCCATTGCGCTCATTTCGAACTTTTCCTGCATGACGGATTCGAACTCCCTGCATAAAAGCTCGTTAGTTGAACCAAATATTATATCATCAACATATATCTGCACTAGAAGCAAGTCATCTCCCGTCTTTTTCGTAAAGAGGGTGCAATCGACGAGGCCGCGCTTAAATCCTTTGTTGATGAGGTATGTACTTAGCTCCTCGTACCACTGCCTCGGAGCCTGGTGCAAGCCATAAAGCGCTTTGTTCAACACGTAGACCTTATCCCGGTGGATTGGGTCCTCAAAGCCTGGTGGCTGCCCGACATACACCTCTTCCTTGACTTTCCCGTACAGAAATGCGCTTTTCACGTCCATCTGGTAAACTTTGAATTTCTTATAAGAAGCAAACGCAAGGAACATCCGAATAGCTTCGATTCGTGCTACCGGTGCATAGATTTCGTTATAATCAATCCCTTCGATTTGATGGAAACCCTGCACGACCAATCTGGCTTTGTTCCGAACAATTACCCCACGATCATCCTTCTTACACTTGAACACCCATTTGGTGCCAATCTTCTTTCTATCCGGCGGCAAATCTGTGAGCGTCCAAACTCCCAATTTCTGGAATTGTAATAACTCCTCCTGCATAGCTTCAACCCAGGCATCATCCTTCAAAGCATCCTTGTATGTCCTTGGCTCTACCTGCGACACATAACACGCAAACGACCAATCATTTTGACTACCAGATTGTTGAATTTTGGCATATAAAGCTAAAGCACCAAAACTCTCTGGCGTATTAACGCTTTTAAGCTGCCCTCTGGTCATAACACTACTTCCAGGATCACCGATTACTTGCTCCAGCGGGTGAATACGATGAATCCGAGATTCCGGATAATCAGGTACTTGCACTCCCGTCTGAACAGTCAAGTTCTCTACAGCATCCAGATCATGACCCGTATTTGATGATGAAGCCACATCAGAAGTTGGAGTTGGGTTCACTGGCGGTGCCTCCTGTTCTTCAACTTGATCAAGAATAGCTTCTTCAAATTGTTCATCTTCAGATTCTGAAGTGTCTAATGAAGTTGAAGCCTCTTGAAAAATCTCTTCTTCTTGTATAGGAGCATTGGAATCATTAGAAGCTGGTAGGGGGTTCACGGTGATCGGACGCACCAATGGTGAAGTTGTTGCATTTTCACACTCGTAAAGTAATCGAATAACAGCTTCTTCAACCAAGCTATCTAGATTGAATGATTCAAAGAAATCTTTGTAATCAAACATCCAATCAGGACCCGTGCCTTGAATATTTTGAGTATATCGTTGAACGTCCACGTTAGCCCAGTCTTCCACACGACGAGTTCGCTTGTTGTATACCCGTTTGAGCGGGGTTGCATATCCAACAAAGTAACCCTCCTCGGCTTTAGGACTAAACTTTTCACTTGGATTCAACATAGTGCAAGGCGCCCCGAAAGGTTCTAGATACTCTAAGTTCGGCTTTCTTCGGTGTAACAGCTCATAAGACGTTTTACCAAACTTCTTCACTGTTAGAACCCGATTTAATGTGTAATTTGCTGCATAAATCGCCTCGTTCCAGAACATTACCGGAAGATTTGAATCAGCGAGCATTGTTCTAGCCGCTTCAATTAGAGTCCTATTCTTTCGTTCAGCAACACCGTTCTGTTGAGGGGTGTACGGAGCCGAATATTCATGATGTATCCCTTTGTTTTCACAAAGTTCATCCATCTTGGCATTTTTGAACTCCGTCCCATTGTCACTCCGAATTCTCTTTATCTTCACATTGTAGAGATTCTCCAATCGAGTGAACAGAACTTTTAGATTCATAAAAGTGTCGTTTTTATTCTGCAAACACATCACCCATGAAAATCTTGAGTAATCGTCAGTGACGACTAAACAATAAAGCTCTCCAAGATGACTATGACGCTTGACCGGTCCGAAAAGATCCATGTGCAATCGCTCTAGTGGCATCTCTACAGAGTTAACCTTTTTCACTTTGTGGGACTGTTTGTGCTGCTTCCCCTTTTTACAACTCACACACTTGTCATTCAAATGGAAATGTTTCACATTTACTCCTTCGACAAGTCCATTTTTCACAAGTTGATTCATTTTCTTCAGATGAATGTGCCCCATTCTTCGGTGCCACATTATCGATTCTTTCTCAGTCGCCTTGGACAAAAAGCATGTTATTTGCCCCTGTGATGTCATCGCCTTGGACATATCAAGAATGTATAGATTGTTGACGCGAGGTGCCTTCAACATTATCCACTCTTTAGGAATTGTAAAGCCCGGTTTCAAGATATAGCAGGATTTGTCATCAAAATGTACAGTAAATTTCTTGTCACAAATTTGACTGACACTCAACAGATTGTAATCTATCTGCTTCACATACGATATCCGCTCGAAACTCACTATCCCATTGCTCACACTCCCTTCCATCGTGATATATCCACCTTTGTTTCCCGCAAACGCAACATACCCTCCATTGATGTTCTTCACGTCGAACAACAACGCAAGATCCCCTGTCATGTGGCCTGAAGCTCCACTATCAACAATCCAAAGACTGCTAATAGGGCCAGCTGAAGCTCCCTGCACACAAAAAGTAAATCATTTAGTGCTTTCGGGGGACCCAAGCCTGAGTCTTGGGTCTTTCAACATCAGGTTTAACAATGACATTTTCACAAACATTTTTAACAACATTTTGATCAATCTTTTTCTGATTGCTCAAAATTGTTTCCCTTTTCTCATTCACTTTTGAAGATGAGGCTCCTGGAGTACCATTGGGTGTCCAAGATTGTTCAGTCCTTTTCAGGATACGAATCTGAGACTTTGGATTCTCAGTTGGTTTTTGAACATTGTTAGCAAAGGTAACTTTCTTGGTAACCTTATCTGATTTAACAGACTTAGGTCCAACATTTGATTTGACAACCGGTTTTGGTGTAACCTTTTGCCTATCAACTGTTGAGTTCACCACAGGCTTTCTCCACGAGTGTTCCATGGCAATCCGATTCCTTCTATCATAGTGCATTGGACGAGTGTTCCTCATTTGAAAATGGTTTTGATTATAAACCGGTTGTGGTTGTTGAGGAACAACTCTCCTATGAGGTGGCACGTAATGATCAATCGGCTTTCTCATAGAGTTCCTCACTTCAACTTCGTGCCTCTTGTGCCTTACATATGGACACTGAGCAAGTAAATGCCCGCGTTCCCCACATTTAAAGCACGCACGGTACTCTTCAAAAACATTTGGAGCATTTGGTTGAGCAAATGATCTAACAGGATATTGATCATTATACTGTTGCTTCCTTAAACTCTCAGGGAGTGGCCCTTTTGAGTAAGTAGGCTCATTGAAACCATTAGCTCTGTTTTTGGGTTTAACAAACTCTGTGACATGGACCTTTGGTTCTTGAGGAACATCCAAATACAACTTTTTCAATAAAGCTGGTGGAATTTCATTTGTTCTCTCATGTTTAGGGAACCAAATAGTACTTTCTTGCCAAATCTTTTCAATTTTAGCATAGTTGGCATTTTTAATTGGAAAGTCCTCGTCAGAGATGATCTTATCGGATCCTTCCATCCGATAAAATACCTTGACAGGTTTGTCACATTGTTCATTTTTCTCATTCTTCTCAAGATCTTTCTTAATCACATTAAGATCTTTCTTCACAACATTCTTCTCAGATTTTTCCACATGATGAACATTTCTCATTGGAACAATTTGAGATGATGAAACTGGTTCATTAGTAATGATGTGATTTTCTTTTGGAATATCACATACATTAATAGTTTGGTTACAACCAATCTCATCACTCTCTGAATCTGAGTCAACACTTTCAGCAGTAACACCCTCATCATTAATTCCCAAAATCGGTCTAACATCGGAATTTGGATCACCAACACTTGAAGTGTTTGATTCATTTTCCGATGCTGAATCAGATTTTACCGAACTCTCCGGTGTCACTGAGTGACAATTATGGTTTTCAAAAAGAACCGGAGATGGTACAGCCCGATAGTTGGTGGTTTTGTCATCAATGATGTGGTCTACCACATAAGCAACATTCTTGTAGCTTTCTAACTTTTTGTTTACTTTTTCAGCAAAGCATTTGATGGCGGCCATTTCTAACTTGGTGTTTTCAATTTCATTGATGTAGTTGTTTATTGCCAATTGTTTTAAAGACAAAGTATTTTTCAAGTCAGAAATGTCCTTTTTGTAGCCATCTAATACTTTGTTAAAAGCATTCAACTCTTTGCGAGTAGATTGACTGTTCATGATAGCACTATCACGTTGAATACGGAGTTGTTTAACCTCCTCAGTCAATCTATCACAAGCACCACAATATTTATCACTAGTATTGTCAGTACTACAAGCAGAACTTACAGGTTTTGGTGGGTCAGTCATGGCCATCAATGCAAAATGAGCTTCCTTTCCTGCAAAGAATCTGGAATAATCAATCTTTGTGAAAGCGTCATCTGCAATGCACGACTTCCTAGTCATCAGAAAATCTGCTTCTGCAAGTAACTGATCAATATCTTCATCAAGAGAATTAACACTAGCTTCCGTATCCGAGTCACTGTCTGAATCAGAATAAACCGATTCACACTCCTCAGGAATGTCAGAAACAGTATCAATCACCACTCCTGAATTAGTCTCTTCATTTTCAACCTCAACATTAACCTCAGAATTAACCTTAACAGGTTCAAGATCTCCATCCAACTCAGCATCAGACTCATCACTATCAACCTCAGTTTCAACCTTCTCCTCCACCGTCACAGACTCTTCAAGATCAACCTGATAGGCAACACAAGCCACATTCCCCCCAGTAGTTATCTCCTCAACACCTATCTGAATACTCGACCAGTCAAACCTCTCATCTTGTTGTGTAACCAATGCTTGATTGGTATTCTGTGGTTCAGCTGGTGTAGTGATTGGTATGACTGTTCGGTTAGTATTGTTTGGTGTTTGGTTTTGTGTCTGGTTTGGTGTGGTTGGTTGTCTATTTTGGTTGTTGTTAAAGTTGTTTTGACGGTTTTGGTAGTTGTTGTTGTTTTGGGAAGAAACTTGGTTTTGGTTTTGTTGTTGACGGTTCTGATAGGTAGCATTGAATGGATTTCTGTTGCCTTGTTTCGGTGGCTGTGTGCATTCACGTTTAAAGTGACCTTTACCTCCACAATTAAAACAAGTCACTTTCTCCTTATTGAACCCGTAGGTTGTATTAGGAGAAGTTCCCAAATCTGTTCTACCTGTTTTCTCAATAAACTCCGTTGCTCTTCGCATTATGCTCGCAAATGCCCATTGAATGTCAATGAGTTCCATTTCCTCCTTATCAATCTGTGCATAGTCTTCATTGGTCAAGTTGTTATTACCAATTTGACTAGCAACTAATCCATTATAGGAAGAAACCATTGCAGAGACTAATGCAATGTGTTGCTGAGCAACTTCAACTGTCACATTTCCAAGATTGGAAGTCTCCAAAACCACAGTTGGTTGGTTAGGTTGGTTCATTGGTTGTGGTTGAGTTTGACCAGCAGTGTAAAAAGCTGCTTGTTGTTTTGGTGAGAATGGTGGAATGTATGAATATTGATATGGAACTTGTGGTTGTGGTTGTGATAAAGATGAAGTTTGTTGATGGTAGTTAATGATGGGTGAGTCTACAGCATTGGATATACAAGCAACATGTGGTGTAACTAGCCCTCCAGTACTTGTGCTTGCTGGAACTAAAGATCCTCCAAAGTATAAATTTGGATTCTGAGGAATCTGTGCTCTCCTAGCCTTCCTCTTTTCTTCCAACTCTTTGTTTTCCAGCTTCTCAACGAACTCTTGAAGAGACCAATACTGAAAAGCATCCTTTTCCTTCAGAACATCCACATGCTGATCCCAGTTTGGTGGTAATGCTTCAGCAAACTTGTCCACCTGTTTAGCCATAGGGATCTGTACACCATAGCTAGACAATTCAGATATTAAATGATTATATCTAGGAGTTAGTTCTTTCAAAGTTTCATTTCCAACATAAGAAAAATTCTCAAACTCCTTAACAAGTTCTTCCATCCTCAAATTCCGAGTCTTCTCATTCCCATCATGCTTCCTTTTAAGCATATCCCACAACGCCTTAGAAGTTGTGCACGTCCCAAACTGATGCAAAAGATCATTAGTAATGGCTTGTGTCAGTTGTGAGAACGCCTTCTTTTCCACAGCAAACTTTTTCTTCTCATCCTCCGCCATGCTCTCCAATGGCACTGGTTCACCCGTGTTCTCCAGAACTGGTGGTGTGTATCCTTTAGCTATCATGTTTCATGCTTCAGCACCTTCTACTCCCATGCCTTCCAAGTGTATCTTGAACTTTTTCTGCCACTGATTGTATTCTTGAATCTCCATGAGCTTCGGTGGCCGAGTCCCGCTACCTGAAGACAAATCACTAATCAGTGTGGAAATAGCATTAGTAGTTTGAGTGTTTACCACCGCTGCTGCTACTCCCCAGTAGTCAGACTGTGGTACTGTAGGTGCACTCTGAGTCATGTAGTTAACCGGCTGCGAAGACTGTGTGCTCGTCTTCTGTGCTGCCACTGTCCATGGGTCCATCACCTGCTGTTGTGGTTGTGTAGTTGCTGGTGTAGGAGTAGTCTGATAACGCCACATAGTCACGCACTTCGAAAAATTCAACACTTAGAAAAATTTTCCAAAAACTTATCCTAGGTTCGCCCAAAAGACTTTCAGATTCGTCCCTTTTGTTGCAGGTTCGCCCAAAAATCTTTCACCCGAATGTAAAATATTAACAGAATGTAAAAATCACAAACACTCTTCTTCCTTCGTCCAGATAAACCTAGGTTCGACCGTTTCTGATCTACGTTCGTCCGCCCGATCTCCCGAAGGTGAAAAACTGGACCCGAATGTAAAAAATTCAAGTGAAAACTTCTACGTTCGTCCAAAATTAACTACGTTCGCCCGAAAACCTACTCACATTCGCCCTAAAACACACACATTCGCCCACTAACCTCAGGTTCGCCCATATCAGACATTTGAAAAACGGTTACACTTTGAAAAACGGTTATTTTGATCTCTGATTTTCAAAAGTTTGTGGATTTGATTGATCTTGATCAGGTTATGCTTCGGAGATGATTTGGAACAACTTTAATACTTGGAATGTTGAATTTTAACCACAAAATCACCTCAAAATCTTTCAAAAACACACAAAAACCATTTTTAGTTGAAAACAGATGTGAATTGATGAAAATTATGTCCAAATCAGCTCTGAGTTTATCAATTTGTTGTTGTATGATCCTCTATGCTCTGATACCACTTTGTAGAGGACGGAATTTGACAAAAACACAGGATTATATGATCATACAAGTTGCTAAACCAGGTGCGGAAACCCTAGCTTAGAACAAACTGAAGTAAACTCAATCAAAACACAATCAAGATCATTTTAAAAGCTTTTCATAGATTAACTTGTTCAAATAAACCTTTACAGACTGATAACAGTTAATCTAGACCTCAAACAGACACTCTCAACACACTCAGGAACACACACACAAAACACACACTCTCTATTACTCGTTTTTACATTACAAAAACTTGAAATCTATTTATACTAGCTGTACGTTCGCCCAGTCTCACTGGTCGAAGGTAAGCTATTTCCACATTCGCCCAGGTGAACTGGTCGAATGTGTCTCTTGTGCATTCCTGTTCTTCATTCGTCCATGACAATTCTTCCTTCGCCCATTTCTAATACTCCTTCGCCCCTTCTGATACTCATTCGCCCATTAACACATGTTAGTATCTAATCATTAGTCGCAAAACGGTATCTACACTAATCACTAGTTAACTTCTGATAGCATGTCTTACGACTCCTAATCATTAGTTAACTTCTGATAGCATGTCTTACGACTCCTAATCATTAGCTAACTTCTGAATTGCATGTCTTATAGCTCCTAATCACCAGTTGACTTTTCCTAATCACTAGTTAACTATTCCTAATCACGTGTAACGATAATGTAACTGTAATTTAGTATTCCGAGACCCGATTTGACACCTAGGAACATGCTAGCAACCCTGTAACATGCCTAGTAACATAGTAACACGTGTTTAGACTTATTTGTGCGTTATTTGATCTATGTGTTAAACTCGTTGAACTTTAGCACGTGCTAAGTACTGGTTGCATGATTTGTATGTGTTAGTGTATGAGATAAACACGTGGAATGTCGGGTCACCAATGGGATGTCGAGTCTTGTCTCATGTAGTCTGGTTGTCGGTCAAACGCATTTTTCAAACACATAACGGTCATGGACTGGACATTAGGGACTAATGAACCCAATGGGTTATTAGTCTAACTTTACACACACATCTCATGATAGGTCGCCACTAGTTGGGGCTATCATACACACATTGGTTTACTTGTTAACTGAAGACGCAGCCTAAGGTGAGTTCACGGCCCCTCTTTTATATGTTTTCTTTCGGGGGAGAAACATGCCACGCGATTTAACAAACTCAACATTTTTGTATAAACATGTAACTCTTTTGGAAACGCTTTACTCGTTATGAACACGCAACTCTTTTGGAAAGTAAATTGTTATAAACACGCAACTCTTTTGAAATGCAACTCTTATGAACACGTAACTCTTTCGAACACAACACTTTGGATGACTACACGACGAAACACGGAAGTCCCTGGGGGAAACCATGAATGTGCTGGGCACAACGGGGAAACGTGGATAGATCTATTGGGCCTGACAAACCCCACCCGTCGGCTTGGAGCCGGGCGGGTGCATATTGTCTCTATTTTAGCAACACAAGTAACTCAAACACGGGCACAACACAAGAAACGCTGTCAGTAATGGTTTCAGCTTCACAGTCGTGGTAGTAGTAGGAAACGCTTGTTTGTTTGTTTAACGCGTCTCATGACATGGTATTTTGTGATCAACGCTCAACGCATGGAAACTAATTGTAAACTTAAACCTGTGAACTCACCAGCATTATATGTTGACACGTTTTTGGCATGATTTCTCAGGTCGCTAAGGTAGCAGCATCTCAGGGCTTAGGCGCACGCGTCTGCACGGCGTCTAGTTTAGGTTTCATGGTTTTGTTTATCGAACAAGTTTGGATACTTTTGGGTTTCGTTTTGTAAAACAATGCTTCCGCTGTTATGTCAAAATGGTTTGAACTTGTGTTTTGAATTTACTTATGTCTCATATAGTGTTGTTTATTGTGACCGTTGACTTGGATCCTGGTGTGTCACACGCCTCGCGGTAGAACTCCGCAGGTGGAAATTTGAGGGTGTGACAATAAAGTATCACTTTTACAGGAGTTATTACTCCCTCTTTACTAGGCAGTTAATGAGAATCAAAAGCAATTCAAAGTATAAAGCAGTAAGCACAAGTATTGAAACTTGTTCAAAGACTTTAACAAAACAATATTATACTAAACTACTGAAGTCTAAGTCGGTTAGAAGATATTTAGCTAAGATATTTTACTTAGGATAATGCACAAGTATAAAGCAATAAAGTATCATCTATTTATAGACGAATATACAAGACTGTTGTACTAAGTAATACAAGATATTTAGCTAAGATATTTTACTTAGGATAATGCTTACAGCAGGCTGTAGCATTGAAACTTGTTCAAAGACTTTAACAAAACAATATTATACTAAACTACTGAAGTCTAAGTCGGTTAGAAGATAAGATCAACAAACTACTGATGAGAAGATAAACTACTGATGAGTAGTTTTGTCTTCAGTAGTTCTGAAGTGAAGTGTCTTGTTAGACCTCAGAACTACTGATCAGTTTGCTCTTCAGTACTTTGTTGATTTCTCCTTCAGCACTTTGTGTTTTCTTCTTCCGTAGTTCCTTCCATACTTAGCAGAATATGATTTGGACTAAGGTTAGCAAAAAGTGGTTTCTTCAATCCTTTTTGTCCCTACATCAAGACACAAGGTGTGTGTAAGATGTGCAAATCTGATAAATAAGTTTCTCCAAAGCTAGGTACTTTGGTTTTGTGCTTTTATGAGATGACAACATAGGGTAAGTTGCTAAGGTAATCGCTTTAGAGAGTAGTGTACTGGTGTGTGTTGGATAGATCGGCATTTATGATGTTGTGTATATTGTATAGACACAAGGGAATAGTTTAAATATATACTGTGACATCGATCGAGTAAATTTGTAAACATGATGATAATAACAAGATGATTAATAAGTTTGTAACCACATTCGTGTTTAACTGTGCAACGTTCAAGAATCAAGAGGTGATCAAAGTTAAACAATAAGCTTAAAAATTTGAGTCATAGGAAAACGTTTTTTGAACAAGAGAAATGATGCTTTATGAAAATCACGGAACATATATGAAATAGTGTAAGTTTTAATGCGGTAAAATTGCACATAGAAGTTTTAGTAATGATGATGAAAAACAAATGATCAATGAGTATACAAAACATCAAGAGATGGAACTTAAAATCCAAATGTTAAACAAAACTTAAGAATCAATAACGAAAACAGAAAAAAATGCCCTAATAGCGATAGCTATTAATAGGGAAAACTCAAAAGAGATAATAACTTCATTATAGAAAATTATGATAAGAGTTTCAAACAGAAATGAAAAATATACCAATAATGAAATGTGATACTGAAAATATTTCTAATGAAACTGGTGACTAGCCGAAGAAATTGAAATATTATTAGTGACTTGTGGGGAGTGTACTTAAACCTATGAGTAAATGGTCATCCTTCCCGATTGCACGTACCCCGTCACTGGTAAATTTCAAAACTTTTAGCGAGACTTTAAAACGAGATGTAGAAATACTCCTCGAGGTATGGATTTCACTCCTAGCTCAAAGTTTTATTTCAAAAGCAAAAAGATGACACAGTGGAACTAGTCACTAAGATAAGGATATCACTCCCAGCTCAGTGGTTAAGTTTCTTTTGAAGGAATAATTCTTTGAGGTGTGGGTATCACTCCTATCTCAAAGATATTTATCCCAAAGATGTAAAATATATAGAAGAGTGAAACTAATCACCAAGGTGTGGATATCACTCCTAACTTTGTGATCTTGTTTCGTTTGTGAAACACGGGTGTCTGCTTCTCCAAGCAAAGTACCGTAAAGAATAACGAGAAAGAATCATAGCGAAAATATCTCGAAAGAAAGTATAAAGATAAGGAGAAAGATACACATATAAGATAGCTTAGTTATAGACTAGGCTAAAGGCATTCTAATAACCTAATTCCCTATAACCACGGCTCTGATACCAATCTGTAACACCCCAACCGATGGCGGAATCATCGAGGTGCCACGTAGTGATGATTGTTCAATGGCTCATGGACTAAAGTGTAAATTTAGATACATTGATTAAATAGTTTATTACAATGAAATAAAATACAACGAGTCTAAATGTCAACTAAACTGAAATACAATGAATCAAAATCTAAATATAAATCCGAAAGCTTAAAGAATGCATCTCAAATTAACCTGAAACATGTACAAAATAATTTTGTCAATACAAAAATTGTATTGGTGAGCATACCCTGTTTTGAATACATATAGTAGAAAAAAAGTGCTTAGCAATTCATGTGTTGTATACCGTTTGCAAATATGTAATAAGTAGTATCAGTCAAAACCAAGCCTATGAATGATGACTAACACATGAATAACCAACTGAATAATGAATTAACAAGATAATGACCAAGATTCTCTCAACAGAGTCTCAAGGGGGTATACCATAGTAGTATTCATTGAAATGCTAGGCCGTCTCGCGGTTAATGATTTTGACAAGCATAAATACACACCAAATCACATAAGGCAAACACACATGAGAATTGCATTAAGTATAAGAATAACATTTGATAATAGTGTATATGAGTAGCCCCAAAATAGTAAAACATGAAAAAGAGGAAAGATATACTCACAGTTTTGCTAAGCGCGATAAATCCAAAACAACACTCGTCACTAGATAATCTTGGGAATTCCGAAGAATTCAACCTATATGGACAAGTATACTGATAAATGGAAAGTCTTAAAAGTCTAAGGTATCTAGGGTTCTAAGGCATTACGGTTTGCTAGGTCGATTTGGGGAAAAGTATTTATAAAACAGATGTTAAATAGTATAAATAAAAGATTAATTATGTCTAATTAAACATAAATAAGACTAAAAATACAATATATGATCCAAAAATTATATTTTTATGGAAAATGATTATTTTCTGATGTAAAGTAGTGAAAATAATTTTCTCATAAATTTTCTCAAACTAATTGCATTTAAAACTGATTTAATGAATTTAATTCATGTTTAAATGATTAAAAATAGGAAAATAAATAAAAATAAATGTTTTATAAACCAATAATTTTTATTTCAATTTCTGATGATTAGAAAATATTTCCAAGAAATTTTGGGGTTAAAAACATGTAAAATGAATTTTTAATCAATTAATTATGATTAAAACAATTTAAATTAATAAAAATACGAAATTAAATTATTTTTCAGAAACTAAAAATATGATGATTTTCTATGATGTGTCAAGAAGTTATATCTAAATTTTTATTATTTTTTTGAGCAAAAATGAATTTTCTATGAATATTTAAAGAGTAATGTATTTATATATGTATATATATAATTATTAAAATTCAGAAATGAAAAGTAAAAAAAAAGGAATCAGACCAGTAGCTAATGGGTCTCGAACCCTGGTCTAATCTATAAACAAACTAGCTTACAACGACTACACCATTTGATCCATGTGTTGTTATTTTTTATTTATAATTTATTTAAACATCATATACAAAGTATTCTTCTTCCTCAAATCCTACCAAGAACCCTAACCCTAGAAACAAAATCAATCACCCAATATAGAACCAATTATACATCTATTATAGGGGGCTTATGTTCGGAACTGTTTAAGAAACGAAATGGCAATAAAAATTTGAACTTACAATCGTGTTTTAAGATCGAAAAAGGAGATGTTTGAACCGAAGAAAAATGGATCTATTGGAAGCTTTCTGGACACGATATGATACGTTTTTAGTGGTTTTGAATCGTGTAAAGGTGCAGAAGTGCAATGGTATAGACGTTTATATGATTGTTAAGTAAAACCGGCCCTTTAATTCGCTTAAATAATTCCGATCGGTTACACTTAAACCACGATTAAAACTCGTTTATTACATGCTTTAACTACGTTTGAATGATTGAAAATCGTTGGGACACAAAAGAGAAACGTATGGAAACACTTTAAACGCGTTAGAACATAATAAATACTCGATATTAAACCCACGCCGGACTGTTGACCGATTCCGGCCAAGACTCGCCGGAAAAACAAAGGAGGTGGGAAGGGATTCTTTTAAAAGTTTAAGGATTTGGCAAAAACAGTCCCTCAACCTTAACCTTGTTAATTGTATAGTGTTTTGGTTAGGTTTTTCCTTTATAAAAAGTTAATCAAGTTAAGTTGAGTTAACTTAAATGTTTTTTTTTATATAAAATCTAATCCGGATATCGTTTTCAATTTACGCATTTTATTAAAACGTAGATACGACCCATAATAAATGAAAATGGTAAATTTTGAGTTCGCTAATTTATTAAATTTGAAAACAACAAAACTTACAGGGTCTAAAATAGAAATATTTGAACACATGAAGGACTATAATTGACAACTTGCTAAAAGATGAGGGTGACAGTTGTCACACACAAGTCTACAGATTTTTGCGGTGATGCGCACCTTGGACACACCCTTATTAGTGGCGCCGATTCTCCCATAATCTAGAGCCAGACTTTCCAAAGAGCTGCACGACGATGCGAGTTAGACCAAGACCGCATGTCAACAGGAGAATGAAAGCCTACAGGCCAGTAGTCCGAAGACACCTTTATGGGGACTTGTACACTTCACTTGTGCGTGACCCATAGAGTTGCGAGAATGTCATCCCTTTTATATTTCTTTTCTCATCCCCAACTCTGAAGGGACCGTTCACCCATGTCCTCCTCATCAATAATTAACCTTAATACTATTATTATAATAAAATTAACTACTTATTTGCATGATTACTATCCCTACTATTATTATATTTATTTTTATTTTCAAAACCAAAACCTTTTTCAAAAACCATTTTCCTTGGAACCCCTCCATTTTATTTTTCTTTTTCGAAACCCGATTAATTAACGTGATGAAAGGTTGAGTAGGGGAAAATGTGTTCTCTGAATATGATACTCGGTATTTACCCTAGAAACCTGTGCTATACACGTCAGGTTCTCTGCCTATGTGTTGGTTTTAGTTTCTAAGTAATTATCATTTACTTATAAATTTAAAACTTGTTTAAAAGGTTTAGTAAAAATTAATAGTTTATCTAAAACCAATGTTTTGGAATTTAAACACCAATTTTTTGGCACCGAAAAGATGATTACCTTTTATAATTTACTAAAACCAGGCACATAATCAAATCCTTCCAAAAATGTTTAATGAAACAAAAGTTGAAACCGTCAGAACCCGGGGCTTTGTCGTCTCCATAATCAAATTCGACATCTTTAATCTCTTTTAATGAATACTGTTCCACTAGCATTTGCGATTCACTATCATTCGAGGAACTCAATGACGATAATTTTAGAGAATGCCTCGTTTTCATCTTTTCAATAAATTTATCTCGGAAAAAACGATAAACCTCATTCTTTACTTCCGTAGGCTTATGTAGCACCCCCCCCCACCCCCCCCCCCCCCCCCCCCCGTTTACCAATAAACCCGAGATATGATTACGAACCCGCCTCTTATTGATCACCCCGTGAAAGAACTTGGAATTTTTGTCTCCATACGTTGCCAAATTATTTGCTTTTTGTTTTAAGTCCAAGAGTTTAATTGCTTCTAATACTCTTAATCGCTTCTTAGTTTCTTCCAATGCACAAATCTCAAACTCCAAAGGGTCCCTTTCATCCATAGTCTTCTCATCCGATTCCAGCTCATGTCTCCGAATGGCTTCCTCCTCCATTTCCTTTTGAATGAATTGCGTCTTCCAAAAGCCGATAACATGCCTCAACCTTTTGAATTTTTGCATCAATCCTACATCAGGCAGTCAATCCACCACAACACTAGCAAGTTCTTTCTTTATCAACTCTTCAATGCTCTGCCTATGCAGCCACGAGTTAAAAAATCTGAAAGGTTTCGGTCCGAAATTCTTTGACTCTATCTTAAGAATTAACGGATTATGATCCGATTTATCTCTTGAAAGCGCTCTGTATTCTGCATCAGGCCACTTATTCAGAGTATTCCAACATACAAAAATCCTATCAAGATGACTTAACTTATTCCCCGACACAAAGTGAACTGTCACCCCTTTAACCCATACTCATGAATGTTTGCTTTATCAATGAACTAATTGAAATCCCGAGCTTCAACTATCGAAAACACCAAATTCCTTCTCTCCCATGGATACATGACCGTGTTAAAATCTCCTGCGATAACCACACACCCTCGCCTGCCTGAATAACTCCCAAAATTTCATCCCATAACCTTCTTTTCGAACCCACCTTATGAGGAGCGTATACACTAAGATAATTACTAATCACACCCGAACCTTTAATCGTACTCGTGAGACAAAGGAAATAGATGAACCGAGCTAACATTAAAGACTGCCGGATCCCATAAAGTTACAAGACCACCAGATCTCCCCGTAGCTTCCACCCGTTCAGCATTATAATCGCCCCCACCCCATCCAATTTATGTGCAAACTATGATTCTTGTAACATCCTCATACTAACCTCTTGCTGCATCCTCAAGCCTCTAACGCAACTACCTTTCCCCGGAACTCCCAATCCACAGATGTTTCGAGACAATATATTCATTGATCCACACTATTGATACCCTCCTCATTAAGCGACTCTATAACTTGCTCTTGGAACTCTTCAATATTCTCAGGCCCCAAACATCTTCCCCATTTGAATATCCTTGGTCATCTCATCCAATATCCCACCCCCAGCTTGATTACCACCCTAATGTCCCTCGTTTTGCACAGACCCAAATCTCTGAATATCGACATCTTAATGGCTTCCAGAAATTACACTCGATCCCAAAAGTTGGAGTGGGTTAAGATTTCATGATGTTTTTTAGTGATGAGATTCTAAATGATACAAAAGTTGGATTAACTAATGTTACCAAATGTTAATTGTTTTGTAAACATTTTGTTCCCGGTATTTTCTTAATTTAAGAGAGATATATAGCACATAACTTCACATTAATTAATTAACTGTTAATTTTTGAGGATGTACTTTTTTTATTCTCTACTTTATTTTTGGGCTTTCTGTAGCGTGTTTATGTACTAGTGAGGAACCCGCGCGTTACAACGGAGCTGACAATACGAAGCAAGAAACAATGTAACCTTTCAACAATACACAAAATTCAGATGTAAGTTGTCTGTGTATATATACTATATATAAAGAAACTTATGAAAACACTAAAAAAACTATTATATATACTACTCAATAAATGAACTCTTGTAACTTTCTAAAATATACTTCTTAAACATTGGACAAATCTACTGTCAGCGTATTGATTGTAAATAGGATTATTTTTCTTCCCCATGAATTTACATTATTACCTTAACCCATAAATGAATTTCCAATTTAAGATTGTAATACAGGAATCATTTAAAATACATTATAATATATTATTATATTCTTGTAGGCAGTGAAATTTCAAATAAAGAGTAAACAATATTAGTTTGAGAATGCAAGCGACACCTCTGAAATCACTATAAAAATACAAAAAACTTACCAATACAACAAACACTTATATTCATACAATACACAACCAATGGCGGAACTTAAACATTGGAATGGGGATCATATGTTTAATTGTAGCTTTGGACAATAATGAAACCACTTTTACTTACGGCGTGACATTAAGTATGATATTTTTTTTACTTATAAAACAATATACAACAAGGTAACTTATTGGTAAACTAAGTTTTGCAAGGAAAAGTAAAATGGTAAAAGTAATATCTACATATAAATATATAATAACAAAAATTCTAAAAATGAAATAAAACAAACTAATAACTTAATGTAGAGAAAAACATAAATACATTTTATAACTCTTGTAGATTATATGTAGCAATAATATATTGTGTACATGAATAGCCAATTAACTATAACATATATGGATCTTATTCAGTACAGATACACGTTTACATATTTGTAAGAAATTAAAACTTAACAGGATATTAAAATAATAATAAAATATCAAGTAAAACCCGCAAATAATAAAGGTTGTAAATAAGGAATATATGTAATATTCCCAATAATAAAATATCTAGTAAAACCCCAAAGAACGCATATAAATAAGACTCTTCTTATTCATTTGAAAAACTTAACGGGGGCATGGCCCTCTCTAGAGTCTCGCTCCAAGTAACCTCCATGCCTGCACACACCACACACAAGCACAGATTAGCGACATGAGCACTATCTGCTTTGAAGCACTTTACACCATACTTTTGTATAACTCTATCTTCAATCATATATCAATTAGAGTATATATAGAAAAGCATAAATAGGACACAATATGCTAAAACTAAAACAAGAAAAAATATATGTGTCGTCGACACACATACATAGCCGGCTTTCATATTACGTTCAAAACAAATACAATTGAGATCGTTACCTTCGCGATTGTGATGTCGTAGAGTAGAGGTGGCGGCTAGAATTTCGAAAGCTTTCGCGAGTGGCATTAGAGGTCACGGTGGTGTCAAGTGGCTATACAGAATTAGTGGGAGAGAATGGCTACATGAGTTGGTGGTTGTTGTTTTTGAATTGTGTGTGTGAAGCTTGGGAGACTCAATTTTGTTTATGAACCACCAAACGTAATGGCAATGATTTTAATTCATTAACTCATAAATATGGACATCGGTTACGGAATTGGAACAACCAACGATTATTGATTTCATGTTGCTGGTGACGAAGAAGAAGGGGTAACTTTTCAAAATCCACCCTTACATTTTTAAGTATTTACAAAACTATTTAAATAAAAACTACCATTAAATAAAAAAATGTCAATTGTTTAATATAGATCGCTGATTAAATACCACAATTTGTTTATGTAAGTTTCATTATATTTATTTTATGTGTTAGGATATTTATTAACTAAATATCACCTTTAATTTATATATACATATATAACTGTTGGAAACCGGGAATGAACACTACTTAGTCAAATCAGAAAGAAAATTTTCATCCTCTAAACAATTAGTGTCGACTGAATGCCACATAAACTGCAAGAAAGGAAAAAAATGGATAGACAATAACCTGACCAAAGAAGCACCGCAATCCATACTTCTTCAAAACATCGACAAACTAAATCGACGACTCCCTTTCCCTTTCCTGCAGGGCAGACAAAAAGAATAAATCACAAACGATGATGATATACTACAATTATAACAGGAAGTTATACCAGTGAAATCCTTGCCTTTGTCGACACCCTAATTCATGAAGTGATCGGAAGGAGTGACAGAACAAAATATGATAATACTGAAATTAAGTCGCAATTGTGGATTGAATGAGAATTGCTGAGTATATAAAGGAGTGAGGACAGGAAATGAAGGGGTGGATTGATTGGCGTCTTCAAATTTACACCACCATTCAAAAACATAACCGATGATTTGATTGTTATTGATATTCAAGGTAGAAAGCCAAGGGATTTATAGTGGGTGGTGGTGTTAATGTTCTAGAGAGAACTAGAAGGTTAATTAAATGAGAGAATATGAAGTGAAAAATAAAGAACTATTGAACTTGCCCCATTGTTAATAACCATTAACTTCAATATTGATGAGCAAAAGACTAATTTACCCTTTTACAAATACATCAAGTGTTTGTACTTTAGACAATGAAATTTGTAATTACTTAAATTTTACCGCTATCATTCCCTCATGCTTTATAATATTGTATAGATTAATTAACAAACCAAGTTGATGCTGATCTAGTTCTCATCGTGTCACGCACAAAAGCGCGGGTTAAATCCAGTAGTTCTTTTAGGGACTGTTTGGTAGCCTTTTAACCATTCAGGTCTGAATCATTTAGCATTCAGACTGTTTGTTTCAGCATCTGAATGGAATGATTAAGTGCTGAACCATTAAGTTAATAAGGGATGCTGAATGATTCAGCTCTTAGGGGCTGTTTGGTTGATTAAGTGCTGAATCATTAAGATGGTCTGAATGGTTAAGAGGCTCTGAATGGTTAAGAGCTGAATCATTCAGCATCCCTTATTAGCTTAATGATTCAACACTTAATCATTCTATTCAGATGCTGAAACAAACAGTCTGAATGCTGAATGATTCAAACCTGAATGGTTAAGAGGTTGATTAAGAGGCTACCAAACAACCCCTTAGCCATTCAGAGCCTCTTAATGATTCAGCACTTAATCAACCAAAAAGCCCATTAGTTTGTAAACTAAAGGCCCAAAAAAGAGCCCATTAACTTATAGAATCAAAATGCTCTCATCTTTCCCGGCCCAAAATTCCACCACTATTTATGCAAATGAATTCTAGGGTTTCTAATGTTGCGCAAACTGTGGACCGAACGGCCTCCTCCACCTCCGATCTCTTCCCTCTTCAAAGCAGCAACCATGGTATATATATATTTTTACAAACTTTATTTAATCTCAACATTAATATTAATAATAATACGTTCTGATTTGTTATTGTTTTTCAGATTATCCCTGACAAGAATCGCAAGGCCATTTCCAAATACTTATTTCAAGGTCTTAGTCATTTTCTGTTTATTTATTCATACATACATACATACATACATACATTTTCTACTGTTTACTGTATATATTCATTCATTAGAATTAGAATGTATGTAAATTTCACTATCTTTGGGTTTTATTTTTAAAATTTTTGTTTTCCTAATTATTGTTTATATGCGCCTACATTATCAATTACGTTTGACTGGTTAAAGCAGCTGTCAATAGCTGCTCCGAGTGAAGGCAATTGATTGATTGATTGAGATGATTATTGTTCAGCATGCTTAACTGGTTATCATCAATCTTTCTTTCCAACAACTTCTTTGGAAAAGATTTAATCAACATTTTCAGAAATGTTTTTTTTACTATAGTTTTTTGCTTTGTTTTGTGGGTATTGACTATTGATTAGGCTTTTTAAGCAGTACATGTGGGTTTTTTATATGTTAAAACGTGTATCAACCTTATTATAATATTTTAGTTAGGGGATGTTAAAAACATTTGAAATATATATAAAATATCATAAAATCAATTTGTTCTTCTCGTAAGAAAAGCGCACCACCTTTGCGCTTTATGCCTCGGTTTTAGGCCTTGTTGCCTCAGTGCCCTTCTCGCTTTTTAAAACTGAGTTATCAAACACATTGCTTAAGCTAATCTTAACATACTCGGTTTTAGACTGTCTGTCTGTCTTTTTGTGTATATATATACACGTAAATGTACGTGGTGATTGATTGTTGTGTGGTTTGAACCTGTTATTATAGAGGGAGTTTGCTTTGCCAAGAAGGATTACAATTTGGCGAAGCATCCGGAAATCGATGTACCGAACCTGCAGGTGATTAAGCTGATGCAGAGTTTCAAATCAAAGGAGTATGTGAAAGAGACATTTGCCTGGATGCACTATTACTGGTACCTCACCAACGACGGGATTGAATTTTTGAGAACTTACTTGAACCTTCCGTCTGACATTGTGCCTGCTACTCTTAAGAAGTCTGCTAAGCCACTTGGACGGCCCACCGGTGGACCTCCCGGTGACCGCCCTCGGTAATTATCATTTATGCTAATTTTTTTTTGTTTGTTCTTTTTTGTAAGTTTTGTATTTTGATTGGTGTGTTGGTTGTGCGTACAGTGGGCCACCAAGATTTGAAGGAGATAGACCTAGGTTTGGTGATAGGGATGGTTATCGCGGTGGACCTAGAGGGCCTCCTGGTGAGTTTGGTGGCGAAAAGGGTGGAGCTCCAGCTGATTACCAGCCTGCTTTTAACAGGGTAATTTTTCTCCCTATGAATATGCTTTGTTCGTGTTCATTTGTTTTGATGCTGCTTTGTTTCTTTGCTGCAATTTTCTTTCTATCATAGTCGAGTTGCATTAATTAGGAATCATAAAAGTGAGCATAAAGCCAATGTTGTAGGATATTGAATGGAGATCTATATGGTATGTGTTTGCTATTGAATGCATGTTGCATGTTTTCGCACATGGAAATGCTGTTTCAGGCTGAAACTTGTTCACAAAAAGGACGATTCATGTTCAATTGTTCATATAATCTTTATCTTTCAACACTCTGTAAACTTTCTTATGCCCGTTGATGTAGGTTGCAATTATGATTTACACAAATGTGTTGTCTTTGGCTTTCTCATGATTAGTAGTCAATGATCTTGGTTCACTGATAAATAACCTTTTAGCCTTTTAGGAAAGGTTGGCTACGTCTAGGAGACTGGTTTGAATTGAAACATAGATTTCTTAACAGTGATCCATTCTTTATTAATTAAGTATCAAAACATTATAACCCTGCCTTGCTACTACATTGCCATCTTATCCTCATCTTTATATCAGTGCTAAGATTTCCAAACACGTATGTGTCATATAGTTTACATTTTGTGATAAGATTAGATTTTCTTGAAAAGAAGAGTCATATGGATGATGTACTATTTGTTTTGCGTACCTTTTAGTTCTGCAGGATGCAGTAACCCGTTATTTACTTATTTTTTATGGAAGTTTACTTATTGTTTTGGTTTTGCTGATCTATGAGTTATTGGTGTGATGGAATTTGGTCATAAGTTTTTAGTCATCGGGTTCGTATCTGTTATTTAATTTAATTTACATGGTGAAATATGCAGGGTTCTGGTTCAAGACCCAGCTTTGGCCGAGGTGGCGGCGGGTATGGAGGTGGTGCACCACAAAGCTCAAACTTTTCTTAAGCATTTTTATTTATTGGTTTTGTTTTGCAGACTCTAGTCATATTTTCAACTCTATTTCAGTTTGCTGAATGTTGTGCTTCATTTCAATTATTATATAAATTTTACATTTTTTCCAATTTATTTTATGTGATTGATCATCTTTAAATTTCCAAGGAACATCAAGATTTTTTGGTTTCAAAATTTGATTTTTGCTCGAGTCTCATAATTGTTTCACATGCTATATGTCCGGTTGTCTGGTCGTTAGAATTACTAGTTGGCTCGTTAGATAACAGATTATCGGAGCAAAATTGCTACTCCAAAGGTAAATTGTTTTATTTGGAGGGTGTTGGATAACAATATCCCAACGCGGAGACATTAGCGTATAGAGGTGTTCAAATCGGAGATGGGCTGTGTAATTTGTGTAAACGGTGTGGAAAGGAGCTGTAAACGGCTGATCACTTCCTAATTGAGTGTTTGTGGGCAAGGGCGACATGGTGAAATATAGGAGAATTGGTAAAGGAAAACTGTGTTGTATCAGGAAGCTCGGTTGCTCAGCTGCTTCTTCAGTGTAGGGCCTTGGATTGTGAGCGGAACAAAAAGGAGGCGATCTATGCATTCATATTATTGGGTTTATGGAAGTTATGGTTAAGTCGAAACGAAAAGGTGTTTAAAGATGTAAACATTGTGACGATAAAGTTGATTGAGGAGTCTAAGGCGGAATCGTATTGGTGGATGGTCAAAAGGGCAAAGAGATCGGATTTGGACATGGCTAGGTGGTACGACTTCTCAGTTTTTGATAATAGGTAGGAAGTCGTAGTCTGTATTTGGGCGTCTGTGTATGTTTGTAGTGTTTCGTTGTGTTATGTGTCTTGTCTTTGTACCAAACCAGGTACCCGCTGACTTAATGAGCCTTTTGGGTGGCGTTTTTTGGTGATTGTAAACTATTGGTGTAATGAATAAAATGTTGCGTTTTGCTGTTAAAAAAAAGATAACAGTTGATCCTCAATTTCTTTTGTCACAACCAATGTTTTAAAAAACGGTTTTTTAATCATACCGGATTTGGATAAAAAATGGTTCAACCGGTTGAACCGCTTTGTACCGGATGGTTCAACCGGGTTGATTAGTTAGCTATACAATTTCATAAATTACAACATTAACACAAAAATAATCTAATAGTACATAATTACATACTAAAATACTATAAAAATTTAAACAATAATTAAAATATAATCCAAAATATAATCTAAGGTTTTTAATTTTTTAAAAGTTATTCCTTAATAAAAAAAAATAAACAAAAACTAACCCAAAAGCTAACCTATGCCGGTACCGGTATAGCGGTTCAAACCGGTATACCAGATTTTACCGGCGGTATAAAATCGATACAGTTTCCCATATTTACCGGAGTGTTTCGTACCGGATTTCCATCCGAAAACGGTAATACCGGTATAACCGGCCGGTATTTACCGGTTTTTAAAACATTGGTCGCAACTAAAAGCGTCACAACTTCAACTTTAATTTTAGATAATGTCATAATTGATTGTCTATTGTCACTCCAAGATGCAAGTATTTGTTTAAGAAAACAAATTAACCAATTTGTAGATGTGTACTGCTCTAATATCTATTGTTAAGAAATGTTGTGAAAAGTAGAGAAAAGCTCAACATTTTTCTAACTTGAATCATTTAATGTTTGATCAAGCTATTAAAACATAAGGATAAATAAATATCTATACATCTAGGATCAATGAAACATAAGATAAATAACTATATCTATATCTTTGAGATAAACCCAACCAAATGGTTAGTCCAAATCCATGCAGATGCGGTGATTTTAGAAGTAGGAATATGGTAGGTTTAGATTTAGAGTTTTTTAGGGATCGAGCCCGATACCGAACCATACTAAATCGATGCCAATATTGATTTTCGTTAAAACTTGGTACCGATACTAAAAATATACGATATAGTATTGGTACTTTATGGTAAAATACCGACTCAAACCGATACCGAAACGAAAATATTGATACCGATTTTCATCATAAGTTCTAACTGAATTGGTATCGAAAATGAACTGGTATCGGTATTTTTTGTACCGTTTACATAAGGAAACTGCAAAGTAGGTTGATACCACATCGACTTGATATGCCGAGTCTCCATGTTACCAACCAAGCATACATAGTTTCCAAATGCGAAAGATAATAAAAAAATTTCAAAGAAAATAAAGTTTGCAATTGCACATCATTTACCTATCACGCAAAACCAAACAAAAGGGGCAATCAGAAATTATCATGCTAAAATTATTAAATCACATGATAAAAACACAGCTAGTCATAGTCATAGTTACATTTCCTACCTGGGATTTTGAAAGTGTGTATGTTCACAATACTCAACCCAACAAGAGACGCCTTCTTCCACAAAGAATCTTAAAATACCTCCCATTTGTTATAAATAAGTTATATTATGGTGACTATTCATATTGCAACTTCCACCTCTTCATTTCTATTGTATTAATGTAAAAGCCCTATAAATAGAGGCTTCATGTAATTGTCATGTGATGAAAAGAATTCTCTATTCTCTATCCTATCTTTTCCTCTTTGTTCTTATAATCTTTGTTCTTATACTTCATGCATCGGTTGCTAGTAGACCGTTGTTATACAACACGTTATCAGCACGAATTGCTTTTGGAGTGGATCATATTATGATAAGGTAACTCGAGTATGTTTCAAACAAAATCCATATCGTAATTCATACAATATTGGGTTATGTTAGAGATTTTTTTTATTTACCGAACATTAGTTCTATTGCAATTCTTATATGTTTAGATAAAAAATTATGCAGATGTGTTGTTCACTTGTTTGACAAATCTTTACCATCAAAATAAGAATTCTAAAAAAAAAGAGAGATTTTCTAACACATTGAAAAGCGTATTAATAAAACTGAAAAATATTTATGCTCTTTTAAGTAAAATTGGTATATTATTAATTTGTATTATATATCATGGCATGTTACATAATTAAGTCTCTACATCTTTGTGACACGATAAAGAAAGAACGAAAACGAGGTGATTAATGAAATGATAACCTATTTTATAAATTTAATTTAATCCCTTTTAGTATTATATTAAATTTGTATCTTCAATTTTCATTCATAAAATAAATCGTTTCACATGTATTAACTTATCTTTTATACATAATGTCTAATTTGTCGTTTAAATCCCATTAATGTATTAAATTTGATGTCAAACAATCATAAAGTATGCTTTATAGTCATTATATGCTATTAATATGTCATTATAATAATATTATTTATCTCTTAAACATGAAACACCAATGTGGAATTAAAGAGACATTAGTTGCTAATCAAGTTTATTCAATTTCTTTGGTTTAAGCTAAAACATTAATAGCTTTTGGTGATACAAGACGTCAAGACTATTAATAACGACTTTAGTTGTCTTATTTCAAGATTATGGCAATCACATAACATATGGGTAACATATAACTGTTTTATATTATGGTATCTAAAATGTTGAAATTGTATATAGTTTCTATAGATATTTATGAATGTTAAATTCATGCTTATATTTTGATATTTGAAAAGTTTGTGCTTAAAAGGCTATATCGTGGTAAACTAATACATAGATTATATGTTTTTCTTTTAAATGATGAAACACTTTATTTCACAAAGATTGTACCATAACTTGTTTCATTTGGTAACATGTTATAACATCATATGTTGGATTATGTATACAATTGACTATCTTGTATTTTATATGCTATCATTTAGTTAGCATTGAACAGAACAAATAAAACAATGTTATGGTTTATTATCACTCTCATGAATGATTTACATTTGACATCCAAAGTGTCATACACCTTGAATCTCATTATCATGTTATAAAAGGCTGTAAGATGTTGGGCCGATAATATTATATGACTTGGACATATAATTACTTCTCTATGGTTGTTATGTGAAGAAAAGTTTATATATGACGAAAATTGGATAAAACAAATTTTGTTTGTTTGTAAAACCTTAAAATATGCTCATGAAGTAGCAAGATTATTAAAGAATATATAAGGTTTGAAATGACCACCATGAAAGTGGTGTAGTTCTCATCCATTCCCTAAAGTGAATGTGATGAAAAATGATCGGTATAAAGGTTAAAGATCATGTACATAACTAAGGAAGTTGTAATGTTTACACCATGAAAGTTTTGTGGTTATAATCCATTCCCAGAAGTGAATGTGATGATATAATGATCAGTGTAAAGTCCATGATCATGGTAATTGAGGAAATATAAATACTTCTCAATTTTATACGCTCCTGAAGTAGCAATACTTGAAATGACTTTATATTCTTATGTCCAAGAAAATAATAAAGCTTGGTTGGTTTTACTCCATTTCTTGAAGTGAATGTGATTATATAACGATCATTGAAAATTTCATGATCTTGGACATAATTGAGAAAATTGTAGTGATGGTTATTTTGATAAGGATGCAGCATACACAATTGATACCAACTTACACATAAAACTTCTTATTTATTTATATTAATATAAACTCCAAGGTACAACACTTGGAACTTAAAAGTACAAAACGTTATCCACTATTCCTAGCCGGAGATATAGAACTTTTTCATTAAAGCACACGAACTAGCATATCTATTCCACTTGTCATACGGGTCCGGGATAAACATCATGCGCAAGAACTAGCCATTGCTACCTGTGACACATGCTTAAAACGACGTCAGACAATGCTGGTGAGTTCATGAATATACACAAGTTATAAACCACATTATTTCAATTATTCATGACTTGTACCCGCCCATGTCATCATAACCTCGTGTCAATCTGGCACCCTCACCGGGTCCATGACATTTTACGTCAATCTGGTACCCTTACCGGGTCCATGACCTATATTATCATACAGTTAATGCCAGCTACACCGCAGCGTAGTACTGACAAATCCCACCGCAGCGGCACGTATAAGGGTCCCCATATATCATGTGTATGTATGTGCAGATTATATGCATGCGTACAACAGTCATGAATACAATTATAGCAATTACCAGTTAGGACAAGCATGCTCACATTTGTAGAACATTCATAAAACTCACCTGTTACACGGTTGCTTAACACTTTGCTATTCCAACCGGGTACTACCTCGGGGTCCTGGTACAATTACATCATCCTAGGTTAGGTAATGGTTCACCTAACTAGTTATTATCATGGCCGGATATTGGTTAACGCTGCCTTGTTTAAGCATGGGTGATCAGTCCATGCCTAACTAAGGCTAGGCTACCCAATACCCACCCCTAATAATAATCCTAATGCCTAAAAATAATAATACTAAACTACTACTAATAACACTAATAAAAATAATTATTGACAAAGCATAAGCTTAAACGAGAGCATACCTCTAACTGTCTATGGTAAGATGATGCCGAGTCTCCTTACTCGAGCTCCTACTAGTACTCCCAAAACTACTAATAACAACACCCAACAGGGTATCGTAGGCTAGGGATACTCTTTATATCAGAGCTTCCTCTAAAATTTAGTGTAAGTAAAATTGTGCAGAAGCCTTATACTTATAGATGAAATTGGACGTGGCTTATAAATGTTCGGCCGATGTGGGACAACAATGTGACATGCTTGGCTGCTTGCTTTTGTTTGAAATTAGCATCCATGTGGATATGAATATAATTACATCTTATATTTTCTATTCACTTGTGGATATTAACATCCACGTATAATTCAATACATCATTTGTTAAGTTTATATTAATTATATTATTATAATTAATTCAGCTGCTTCATTCGTTTTTCTTATATAACTTTTAAACCATAACGGTTTACAAACTTTCAAATATACTATTAAGACGAGCTAATTTTTATCTACGATTCAACCTAAGTTTCATAAAAATAGAGTAGGGTCAAATATAATATCGTTTGTTAATCTAACTAAACGGTCTCTTATAATACTATTGGCTCAACTAGATTCTTATATATCAATTAATAATACTATTCATTATTCAACAATATAAACTTCATAAATATTTCTATTTTATTTGATCATAAAACAGGGTGTTACAACTCTCCCCACCTTATAGAAATTTCGTCCGCGAAATTTAGGTGAAGAGGTATGGGTATTTCTGTTTCATTTCATCTTCTTTTTCCCATGTTTCTTCAGGTCCTCTCCTTGCATCCCACTGGACTCGTACTAGCGGAAACTCTCTATTTCTTAATTTCTTTACACGTCGATCTACAATTTGAATGGGACGCTCCATGAAATTCAACTTGTCGTTAATCTGGACTTCTTGCCAGGGCATCTTTAGTGACTCGTCTGCGAGACATTTTCTTAGGTTGGACACATGAAAGGTATCATGGATTCCTTGTAACTCTTCTGGCAGTTTTAACTTATATGCTACTGGGCCAATTCTTTCGGTTATCTCAAATGGTCCAATATATCATGGACTCAATTTTCCTTTCTTTCTGAAACGAATAATACCTTTCCAAGGCGAGACCTTAAGTAGTACCTTGTCACCAACTTGAAATTCTAAGGGTCTCCTTCGTCTATCGCCGTAATTTTTCTGTCTATCTCTTGCAGCTTTCATCCGTTCCCGAATTTGTATTATTTTATTGGTAGTTTCTTCAATGATCTCTGGCCCAGCTAACGGATTTCTACCAATCTCAGTCCAACAGACTGGTGAACGACACTTCCTTCCATATAAAGCCTCAAACGGAGCAGCCTTGATGCTTGAGTGATAGCTGTTGTTGTAACCAAACTCTATTAGTGGCAAATGTTCATCCTAGTTTCCTCCAAAATCTATCACACATGCCCAGAGCATGTATTCTAGGGTTTGTATTGTCCTTTCACTTTGCCCGTCGGGTTGTGGGTGATATGCCGTACTTAAATTTACTTTCGTTCCCAATTCCTTTTGGAAGCTTTTCCAAAATCTTGAGGTAAAACAGCTATCCCTATCGGATATGATGGATATAGGTACACCATGACGAGTGACAACTTCCTTGACATAAATCCTTGCTAACTTTTCCACCTTATAATCTTCCCGTACGGGTAAGAAATGAGCAGACTTGGTTAGGCGATCTACTGTAACCCAAATGGCATCATGCCCAGACTTAGTTCGTGGAAGTTTGGTAATGAAATCCATTGTTATCATCTCCCACTTCCATTCAGGGATCTCAGGTTGTATTAAACATCCTGCAGGTTTCTGATGTTATGTTTTGACTTGTGAGCACGTCAGGCATTTCTCCACATACTTAGCTATTGATGCTTTCATGCCTGGCCACCAATATTCACTCCGAATATCCTTATACATCTTAGTACTACCCGGGTGCATTGTATACTTAGATCTATGCGCTTCTTCCATCAGCTTATCCCTTAGTCCTCCCGCAATGGGTATCCAGATCCTATTGTGAAATCTTAATATTTCATCTCCCCCTTTAACGAGGATTTCTTGTTTTCCTACCATTCTTTCTTTATTAATCTGCTTATCGACCAAGGCTTGGGCCTGCGCATCTTTAATTTGCTCCATTAAGCTCAATCTCACTTCAATCCTTGATGCGCGTATTCTTACAGGCCTTGTTAGGTTCTTACGACTAAGGGCATCCGCCACTACATTAGCCTTTCCGGGATGGTAACAAATTTCACAATCATAGTCATTCAACAACTCCATCCATCTTCTCTGTCTCATGTTTAACATCTTTTGTTCAAAGATGTACTTAAGGCTCTGATGATCAGTGTAAATCACACACCTCGTACCATATAAGTAGTGCCTCCATATCTTGAGGGCAAATACTACTGCTCCCAGTTCTAGGTCGTGGGTGGTGTAATTCTTTTCATGAATTTTTAACTGTCGAGATGCATAGGCAATAACCTTCCCTCTTTGCATCAACACACACCCTAATCCATAGTGTGAAGCATCACAATATACTACAAAATCTTCAGTACCCTCGGGTAGTGCTAGTACTGGAGCACTAGATAGCTTCATCTTCAGAAGATTAAAAGCCTCTTCTTGCTTGCTACTCCAGACAAATGGCGTATTCTTCTGAGTCAAACTTGTCAATGGCACCGCTATCTTAGAAAAATTCTGAATAAACCTTCTATAGTACCCAGCTAAGCCTAAGAAACGTCGAATCTCTGTAGGGCTCTTTGGTGTCTCCCAATTCATTATTACTTCAATCTTTGCAGGATCCACTTGTATGCCCATTTCGTTAACCACGTGCCCTAAAAATTGGACTTCCCTAGTCCAGAATTCACACTTACTGAACTTGGCATAAAGTTTCTCTTCCTTCAATAACTTAAGAATGGCGCAGAGATGTTCTTCGTGAGCTTCTCTACTCATGGAGTAAATAAGAATGTCATCTATGAATACAATCACAAACTGATCCAAGTATGGCTTACAGACTTGGTTCATAAGATCCATGAAAGCGGCTGGTGCATTAGTGAGTCCGAAAGGCATTACTAGGAATTCATAGTGACCATATCTTGTTCTAAAGGCAGTCTTTGGTATGTCTTCTTCTCTTAATTTCAACTGGTGGTATCCAGACCTTAAGTCTATCTTCGAGAAGTAACTTGCACCTTGTAGTTGATCAAACAGATCATCGATTCTTGGGAGGGGATATCGATTCTTTATGGTGATCTTGTTCAAGTCTCTATAGTCAATACACATTCTCATCGAACCATCCTTTTTCTTGACAAAGAGAATAGGCGCTCCCCAGGGCGACGTGCTAGGACGTATGAATCCTTTATCTAATAACTCTTGGAGTTGGGTTTTTAACTCTTTCATTTCAGTCGGGGCGAGGCGGTACGGGTCTTTAGCAATAGGGATTGTTCCCGGCATCAAGTCTATTCTAAACTCAATCTGTCTATCAGGTGGTAGTCCAGGAAGATCTTTAGGGAATACCTCAGGAAATTCGGACACTACTGGTATCTCTTCAAGCTTCATTTCTTCCTTAGTTTCCAAGGCATATACTAGGTAAGCTAGATGAGCTTTCCGAATATACTTAGATGCTTTGATGCTGGTAATAAAACTTATGGGTTTGCTAGGTTTCTCCCCATGAATTATCAAAGATTTCCCCTGAGGGTCCTTAACTCGAATTTGCTTCTTATCACAAAATATCTGAGCTTGATACTTAGCTAACCAATCCATTCCTATTACTACATCAAATTCTCCAAGTTTCATTGGTAGCAAGTCTATGGGAATCGAGGTATTACTAATCAGGATAGCACAATTCTTAATAACACTTACAATTTCCTCTTCTCTTCCATCTGCCAGTTCGACTATAAAAGGTTTATCTAACTTACAGGGAATTTGATTAATCAAAACTCTAAAGTGCTCAGATATAAAACTTTTATTAGCACCAGTATCAAACAACACTTTAGCATAGAAGTTGTTTAGGATAAACGTACCTGTTATGACATCTGGGTTCCTACGAGCTTCTTCAGTGTTCAGAGCAAAGGCTCTTCCTCTTGCTCTATCAGGTTCCTCCTGCTTCTTAGGACAATTATAACTATAGTGATCTGTTTCTCCGCAGTTGAAACACTTACGAGGCTCCTTACAATCACGGGAGTCGTGTCCTCTTTTCTTACAGTTTCTACAGAATAGTGGATTACATGGACCAAAATGCCCCTTTCCACACGTTGAGCACCTAGGTGGGGGTCCCCGTTGCCTCTTATTATCCCTGTCGTTGGTCTTCCTCTGGTCTTGGGAATTGTCCCATTTCCTTTTTGGAGTAGGGTCTTGGATTTTCTTCTGTTGTATTTCAGCAGCGATGGTTGCCCCGACTTCTACTGCTTCAGAATAGGTGGTCGGTTTGGTTGCCTTGATAAAGGTACGGTATTCTGAAGGTAGTCCACAAACAAACCTCCTAATACGATTCTCCTCTGTTGTTACCTGATGAGGCACCAATCTGGACATTTCGTTGAACTTAGTGACATATTCCCGATAAGTCTTATCTCCGAGCTTAAGATGTAGAAATTCCATTTCAATTCTGTCTGTCTCACTTGGTGGACAGAAATACTGTTAAAAGAGTTTAGAGAATTCCTTCCAACTTAGCCGCTGGGCTAGATCCTCACCTTTGGTTTGCTTTTGTATCCTCCACCAAAACAAGGCTTCAGATTTGAACAAGTGAACCGCAAACCTAACTTTATTCCTTTCATGACAATCACTAACATCTAGAATGGCTTCTACTTCACTTAGCCATTCATGTGCCTCAATAGCACCTTTCTTTCCATCAAAGGTGGGAGGGTTACAGGAGATAAAGGTCTTATAGTTGCATTCTCTACTGATTTCTGCTTCTCTTGCCTTAGTTATTTTAAGATCGCCCATCATCTCTTCTTGTCGAGATTTTTCTTGTGGAGTTGGTGTGCGTGCGATGCTTCTCTCAGACTGAACAGGTCTTTCAGAATACAGACGTTCATGTCCCCGTGCGTTGGCAAGAATTTCTGCGACTCGCACTGCTATTCGATCAATTACATCATCTCCTACGTTTACAGGTTCACTATGACGAGCGGATTCAACCGGTGGTTCAGATTGACGACCATGATTATTGGATGATCCAGTCGACATTTTCTAGGTTTCCAAGAAAATACTACTTCAATATTTCATTCATATACAAGCAACTACAATAGCCACTTCACATAATATACATAATACAATCACGTTTTCACATATAACACGTATATAGACACACAAGTCCATTGCCCTCACTGGGCTTTTGCCTCGGCTAGTTCTTGCTAAGGTCTCGTATCCTGAACATTTACATTTCAAATTTCAAATTCTCTAGTATTTCACATCCCACTTACTTATTCAAATTTCCATACTTAATTGAGGTCGTACTAAACCTTATCCATAACATCTACATCATAACCAACAGTAGTAAGCTTAGGAATGAAATCAGGTCTTTCTTATTCTGGGCATCCTTATCCATAAAAGTTAATTCAAGTATAAAACTTAAATTAGGCAGTCCTAATCTCGAAGGTTAAAGCCTAGGTATCTCTACTAAATACCTAATTCGCTAAAACCTTGGGCTCTGATACCAACTGTGACGCCCACACCCAGATAAGGATGCACCATACACAATTGATACCAACTTACACATAAAACTTCTTATTTATTTATATTAATATAAACTCCAAGGTACAACAGTTGGAACTTAAAAGTACAAAACGTTATCCACTATTCCTAGCCGGAGATATAGAACTTTTTCATTAAAGCACACGAACTAGCATATCTATTCCACTTGTCATACGGGTCCGGGATAAACATCATGCGCAAGAACTAGCCATTGCTACCTGTGACACATGCTTAAAACGACGTCAGACAATGCTGGTGAGTTCATGAATATACACAAGTTATAAACCACATTATTTCAATTATTCATGACTTGTACCCGCCCATGTCATCATAACCTCGTGTCAATCTGGCACCCTCACCGGGTCCATGACATTTTACGTCAATCTGGTACCCTTACCGGTAGGGCTGGCAATGGGTAACCTGTTAAGACACGATAAGACCTGTTTGACTGAAAAGTACACTATTTGATTTTTTGACTTTTTTTAATACTTAGAATTAAGAAGCAAAAATCTTTCATTTCCCTTTTTTGGTACATAAAACATAAAACTGTGTTATAAACATGGGATATAAAACATAAAACCCGGTAAGGTCCATGACCTATATTATCATACAGTTAATGCCAGCTACACCGCAGCGTAGTACTGACAAATCCCACCGCAGCAGCACGTATAAGGGTCCCCATATATCATGTGTATGTATGTGCAGATTATATGCATGCGTACAACAGTCATGAATACAATTATAGCAATTACCAGTTAGGACAAGCATGCTCACATTTGTAAAACATTCATAAAACTCACCTGTTACACGGTTGCTTAACACTTTGCTATTCCAACCGGGTACTACCTCGGGGTCCTGGTACAATTACATCATCCTAGGTTAGGTAATGGTTCACCTAACTAGTTATTAGCTGGATATTGGTTAACGCTGCCTTGTTTAAGCATGGGTGATCAGTCCATGCCTAACTAAGGCTAGGCTACCCAATACCCACCCCTAATAATAATCCTAATGCCTAAAAATAATAATACTAAACTACTACTAATAACACTAATAAAAATAATTATTGACAAAGCGTAAGCTTAAACGAGAGCATACCTCTAACTGTCTATGGTAAGATGATGCCGAGTCTCCTTACTCGAGCTCCTACTAGTACTCCCAAAACTACTAATAACAACACCCAACGGGGTATCGTAGGCTAGGGATACTCTTTATATTAGAGCTTCCTCTAAAATTTAGTGTAAGTAAAATTGTGCAGAAGCCTTATACTTATAGATGAAATTGGACGGTGGCTTATAAATGTTCGGCCGATGTGGGACAACAATGTGACATGCTTGGCTTCTTGCTTTTGTTTGAAATTAGCATCCATGTGGATATGAATATAATTACATCTTATATTTTCTATTCACTTGTGGATATTAACATCCACGTATAATTCAATACATCATTTGTTAAGTTTATATTAATTATATTATTATAATTAATTCAGCTGCTTCACTCGTTTTTCTTATATAACTTTTAAACCATAACGGTTTGCAAACTTTCAAATATACTATTAAGACGAGCTAATTTTTATCTACGATTCAACCTAAGTTTCATAAAAATAGAGTAGGGTCGAATATAATATCGTTTGTTAATCTAACTAAACGGTCTCTTATAATACTATTGGCTCAACTAGATTCTTATATATCAATTAATCATACTATTCATTATTCAACAATATAAACTTCATAAATATTTCTATTTTATTTGATCATAAAACAGGGTGTTACACATGACCGGTAAGACCACACCAAGTCGATGAAGTGAACATAATGAAGAACTTAAAGATTCTTCAATCTGGTACATAGCATGTAATGTTTGCTCTTAAGCGGAATTATATATTTGCCATATAAAGTAGGGTGAGTATCACTATATATTTTAGAATTTATTAAAGGATACGCATATCCTAACATGATACCATTTAGTATTTAAAATCGATGCATCGTCTAAATGGTTATCAAGTGCGCAACCTGAAGTTTGTGTGATATATAGCGTAGCTAATAAAATATCAAGCACATTATTCCAAAATGGCATATTTGGTGAATTCAATTCCTAAATATTGAAATACTAGTAGCTTATGTTTATACACATATTGCTTTCATTGAGATGATCACTAAAACTTCTATTATTGATTGCAACATCAATGATCATGAGAGCAAAAGTTCATGTTTATATTTGATTTTACATGCAGTAACATTTATTCACATCAAGCCAATACATGGTATTAGTTTCTCCCCATTATAGTTGGTTTTTAGTCAGGAACCAAATATTGTCCATCGATTTTTGTTGTGCGACATATATTGAATTTGATCCACCATGACGCACGAAGATGGGACATTAAAAGGTGATTGGGAATATATGATGATTTATAGAGCCTTAAACAAGAGATTTATTTATATCTCAATTAATTGATATTCATCTCAATGGATTAACATTCCCAACATCAGGGGGAGATAAAAGGCAGTTGGAAATAGAAATGAGTTAGAATAAAATATCATTGATCCTCGTACTAAATAATGTGAACCAAAAGTTCAAAGGATAATTCATTCACAGTGATTAGCGAATTAATTACCAGACGCATTAACTGACCTAAATATGATGAATAGCTAATCAAGTCATATATACCAACGGCTAATGCTCCATTTAAGATGAGTGTCCGAGAAGGACAATCATATGTTGGTAATAAGCCTACTGCACTCCTGAAGCGTGGTAAATTAGTCGATTCCAAAGAATAAAAATCCTCGAGAAATTGAAGCAAGTAATAAAGATGGTCAAGTCGAGGTTATAGTAAAAAGGTCTCCAGAAGAGACATTGGACATTATGGTTCCAGAAGAACCTCAGGTACCTGAAAATAAAGATATCTCGTTATATAGTATCATGTCTATGAAATGTATGGAATCTAAATAAAATCGACGTCGTTATAAATTTTATGTAATGTAGCGCTTGAAATGAGGATAAAAAATGTAAGATCTGCCTATGAAGGAATACAAAGAAATGATTGGCCAAAATGGAAAGACGCAAATACGACAGAGTTGAATTCTCTATTGAAAAGGAAAGTTTTGGACCGGTAGTCCATACAACAAAAGTTGTAAAACATATAGATATGAAAAGGTCTTTTGTGTAAATCAACATTTGAAAAGAAAATGATGTAAGGTAAAATTGGTGGCACAAGAATTTCGCAAAAGACCCATAATTGATTGTGAGGAGACACATTCTCCAGTGGTGGATACAATGATTTTTCATTATGTTATTAGTCTGGTAATGCAAAGAGAGAATTGATATGCGTCTAATAAATATCATGATTTACTTGACACTGAAAGTTTACATGAAAATACCCGATGAAGGATTTAATGTGTCAAAATCTTGTAACGTAAGTTTTCGAGAACGTTATGATTGGAATAAATAGATTCAATTCTGAACACGTTATGTTTGTTATATGATTGAATTGAATATAAGTGGAACTCCTCATGAGTATCCTAAAGCAACTGAGTGCTTAAAAGGTAATATGAAACATCGTAGGATGCAATTATTGTGCACCAATACACCACATGTGATAAAGGGAGCCTAATCCAACTGGAGGAGGCGCCCCTATCCCCATAAGACAAGATCCTCGCGCCAGACTATGGCACAAGGATCCATCCACGCGCTGCCAACAAAGCATGCAGTGCAGCGCGCAAGGATAACAGCTGATAAGCAACAAGCAACACCTGATAAGCGCGTGCAACCACGCGCGGAATCTTCCCTCATCACTTTTTGTACGAGGTACAGAAGATAACAAAAGGAAAATTTACAAGGATCTCTAGCAGAGTACGCGCCAATGAGAGAGCGACAGGTGGCAAGAGTGGTCCAACCACCACTGACAAGGACGGCGACATGACTGTAGCCACGCCCCCACCATGCCATCGTCTACAGTGACAGCAGACATCCCCTGCTGATGTCAGAGGCATGGTCAACGACTATAGCAAGGACAGGGACGCCGTCCGCCAATCAAAACTCGCCACGTGTCCGCCTCGAGCAGCAGCCATGCTGCAGAATGACATCATCCACAGTAACCTGGTTTTCCCGCCATTTCTATGGAAGGCTTGGACTTGGGCTTTGACCAGGCCCAAGTAAGGATTACTTCTCGTGGGCTCCTCAGCTAAGTCCACGAGCTCTCCTATAAATAGAAGAAGATATCTCCTTGCAAAAGGATCCAAAAATACTCATTGTAACTTAGCATTGTTCTCTTGTAATTCTCTTTACTTGATCGTTAATAATATTCCGGCTAGTTACAGTGGACGTAGGTCACTCTTTGACCGAACCACTTACATCTTGTGTCCTTATTCACGTAATGTCACACGCACTCTCATTTCTTATTCTCACCCGGGTTTAACCTAGAGGTTTGGGTAAAGGATTACTCTTGGCGAACGTAAGTATTAACCACACGGTGATTAGTATTAACCACCGTGATACTTATTGTTTCTTCATTGGCGCCATCCAACGGTTAGAACTGCTCTTTTACTCATCTTTTAAACCCACCCATGGCTGAACCCAACCCCAACACCGCTGTCATAAACCAGTCCGGAGAGGTTGACACCCAACTCCCGGAGAACCAAACAACACCACACACCGTCGTCAAGCAACCCACCTCAAGGCTCGAAAAACCAGCCGTTGAGGTCCGGGATGTAGATTCTGACGACGACAGCAGTGCCAACTCCGAGGAGGACCTAGACCAGTGGCTCCCCCGTCAGAACACCAAAAATGCTGCAATCTACCAACGCAAGCTCCTGCAGCAAGCTAAGAAAAAGGGAAAGGCCCTAACTTATGATACCCCACCAAAAAAGGGGTACAAAAACAAAGATTCGGCTGTCCAGGGTGATGGTCGTAGCGGGGAACTCGGCGGAGACGCCAGAGTTCGAGGCTACGCGAAGTCACGGGACGAGCCTGACGGCTATGAGTCATCCAGTAGCGACTCTGGCTACAAAGAAAAGAAACACGGTCATCGTTCGCGCCACAACGACGAGGACGATGACTTGGTCAAGCCATTCAGGCCAAAAGCTTTTGCCGAAAACTCCAAGTTTGTCGCTCGTATAGCGACGGCTAAAATACCAAGGAAAGCTAAGCTTCCTAGCAGCATCGGTAGATACGATGGCCTGCGTGATCCTGATGACCATGTGCACGACTTCGAGTGCGCAGGTATGTCTGTAGACTGGCCTGTTCAGGTGTGGTGCCACTTATTCGCCCAGACCTTGATAGGCGCAGCGAGGGTCTGGTTTGACAACCTCCCCGCGGGGAGCGTTAAAGACTTTGACGACCTCACCGATAAATTCGGTAGCCACTTCTCGCATCTGCGCAAGCATAAAAAAGACAAGGCGCACATTCTGTTATGCCGCCGACATGATCATGAGTCCATTGAGGATTTCATCGTTCGGTTCAACAAGGAAGCCTTGCAAATAGGCTGCGGGGAGGAGCTCACGCGGGCAGCGTTCATAAACAATGTGCGCAGCCTAGAGCTAATGAAGTGCCTTACAGGCAAAGATGGCATTCCGGAGTCGTGGGACGAGCTTGTCCACTCCGCCAAAATATATGCCTCCTCAGAGAAGTCTTTTAACCAGATGCATGGTTTCCAACCGCAACACCATAATAATAATAATAAGAACAAAAACAAATCTGTATGGAGCCGCATCTCAGGCACCGCCGACGAAGGGAAATACTCCCCAGCCGGCGACGCCCGCCAGATCATAAGCCCAAAGCAAACACGGGACCAACGTGGACACTCCAAGAAAAACCACGATTGGACCCCGCTGACAAAGACACCATCTCAGGTCCTGAAAACCGAGCAGGTTACGTTAAAGGAGCCCAATCCATTGGGAAAGCGAAGGAACGTAGACCGAAGCAAATTCTGTGAGTATCACAATGACTTCGGTCATCTCACAGACAATTGTTACAGCCTGAAGATGGAGATTGAGGCCGCGCTGAAATCAGGTCAGCTCGGCCACCTGGTAAAGAATGTTCACCGCACTGGGAAGGGTCAAACTGGTGAAGAAAATCAGGCGGAGGGGTCACGGAAGAAAATTCGTGACCTCAACACTCATGCCGCCACACTGATTCCGCCACACTGATTCCGCGTCACCATTGTAACATGACAAAGAAGGGCAAGAACGCGCACCACGAGAAGCGCACCCGGGCGCAACCACTCGATGACTCATGGAAAGAGGCCGACGTCCTCATGCCCAAGGTCAGGGGCGGCGCTTCCTGCACTGCTCCTCTTGTCATTACCGCCGTCTTCGGACATTACCGCACGCGGTATATGTTCCTGGACGGTGGCAGTAGCACAGATATCATGTATGAGCAATGTTTTCAACAATTGGATGCAGAAGACAAAGCAAAGCTTGTGCCAGTCAATGAACCAATCTCTGGTTTCATTCACGAGACCATCATGCCGCGAGGTATGCTCTCCCTGCCAGTAACGTGGTCAGATGGCACCCATGAGCGCACAGAGATATGCGACTTCATGGTCTTGCCAGCCACCTCCAATCATGACATACTCTTAGGTCGGGAAGGCATCGCGAGCTTCAATGCCAATGCTTCAACGGCGCACGCGATGGTCGGTTTTCCAACCAAGACAGGCATCGCCTTCATCAGAGGCAACAAAGACTGCCACACCACCGAAACCGCCAAGCCTCCAAAAATGGTCAAGACAAGCACCCGCACTGAGCCGGAAAAATGGGTCCTCAACCCTAAATTTCCGGAGCAAACGGTGGTCATTGGCCATGAAATCTCCGAGACCATACGCAATCACTTGAAGCAGCTCCTGATCAGCAACATAGATGTTTTCGCATGGCAACCGGCTGACATGGTTGGCGTCCCTCGCGAAATAGCGGAGCATAGGCTCAATGTCTATCGCTCGGTAGAGCCGATAGTGCATAAGAAACGAAGTATGGGCCCAGAGAAAACAAAGGCCATGAACGAACAAGTCACCGAGCTGCTCAATGCGAGCATCCTCCGCCCCATCAGATACCAAACATGGGTGGCTAATCCTGTCATGGTCGCTAAAGCCAACGGAGGGTGGCGCATGTGTGTTTATTACAAGGATATCAATAAGGCGTGTCCAAAGGATTGCTATCCTTTGCCGGAAATTGATCTAAAGGTGAACTCCCTAGCCCCTTACAGGTATAAGTGTTTTTTGGACGCATACAAGGGGTACCACCAGATTCAAATGGCAAAGGAAGATGAAGACAAGACAGCGTTCCGCACAGACGCATGCATTTTCTGTTACACCAAGATGCCCTTCGGCTTGAAAAACGCTGGCGCTACATACCAACGCTTAATGGACACGGCCTTTATCAACGAAATCGGCGTACGGCTTGAAGTGTACGTCGATGACCTTGTAATCAAAGCAAGGAAGAAAGCGACATGCTCCGGGATATCCAGCAAACATTCAATCAGCTGCGCAAGGTGCGCATGAAGTTGAACCCGAGCAAATGTTCATTCGGGATGGAAGAGGGCAAGTTTCTGGGGGTCATCGTAACGCGGGATGGTTTCCGCGCTAACCCGGAAAAAGTGCAGGCCATCGAAAGGATGCCATCACCTGCTTCCATCAAAGAGGTACAAACACTGATGGGCCGCCTTGTCGCCCTCAACCGATTCTTGTCCAATTACGCTTCAAAGTCATTTCCATTCGTGGACACTTTGAAGAATTGTCTGAAGAAGAGCAACTTCCGCTGGACCCCAGAGGCGGAATCAGCATTCAAAGAAATGAAACAATGCCTAATGAATATTCCGACACTAACAGCGCCTCTTCCTAAAGAACCGTTCACGCTATACTTGTTTGTCACAGAGCGGACAATAGGCGCGGTTCTAATGGTCGACCGCAAGGGCGTGCAAACACCGATCTATTACATCAGCTGCACGCTGTTAGATGCGGAAACAAGGTATACAATCATGGAAAAGCTGGTTCTCGCTCTTGTCCACGCATCTCGAAGATTGCGCAGGTACTTTCAAGGTCATCCGATAAACGTCCTCACGGACTACCGGATAAATGACATACTCGCCAAGCCCGAGCTGTCAGGCCGCCTGGCGAAATGGGCCATCGAGCTGGGGGAACATACGATTAACTACAAACCCCGGCCCGCCATCAAAGGCCAAATCCTCGTGGACTTCGCCACGGAAATACCCGCGGACAAGGTTCAAGAATGTCAAGCGGAAGAATCACCCGCACCGGCACAAGACCCGTCGCAAAAATGGTCCTTGTACACGGACGAGGCTTGAAACGACGACGGCGCCGGCGCAGGTTTGCGCCTCATTAGCCCAGATAACCAAGAGTTCACATACGCCATCCGCCTCGACTTCAAAAGCACAAACAACGAGGCGGAATATGAAGCGTTGCTGGCAGGCCTCCGCATTGCGGAAAAAATGGGGGCCAGGCACGTGGAGGCGCACGTAGACTCACTACTTGTCGCGCGACAGATCAATGGATCTTATGACGCAAAGGACGAAATCATGGCATTATACCTGGAACAAGCCAAACAACTCATGCGCCGATTCGATTCATGCACGGTCGAGCACATCCGGCGCAGCGAGAACAAACCCGCCGATGCGCTGAGTAAAATGGCATCCACGGTCTTCGAACACATGGCCAAAGAAGTCCGAATTGAGGTTCTAGACAAACCATCTGTTCCGCCGCGACAAGTCAACGTCATCCAAACAGGCAACGCGTCCTGGATGACTCCAATCAAGGCCTTTCTATCTTCCGGCACCCTCCCTGACGACTAGTCAAAGGCCCGGAAGATCAAACACAAGGCTTTACAATATCAACTTGTAGACGGTACCTTGTACCGCCGCTCCTACTTAGGGCCGCTGCTACGTTGCGTAGATTCCGCAGATGCCTCCTTCCTCCTCAGAGACATACATGAAGGAACATGCGGGTTACACGCAGGCCCAAGGATGGTAGTAGCGAAGTTGATGAACGCAGGGTACTATTGGCTGGACATGCACGTGGACGCGGTCAACGAGTTGCGCAAATGCGACAAGTTTCAGCGCCACGCTCCGAACACCTTGCGCCCTAAGAACAACCTGGTGCCGGTTACAGCGGCTTGGCCGTTTCAAAAATGGGCTATCGATCTGGTAGGCCCATTCCCAATAGCTCCAGGTAATGTGAAATACCTAATCGTAGCCATCGACTACTTCACCAAGTGGGTCGAGGCAAAACCTCTAGCCAAGATCGACGACGCGCACGTCAAAAAATTCATCTGGGAGTTCATCATTTGCCGATTCGGCCTACCAATGCAACGGGTAAGCGACAATGGTACACAATTTGAAGACCAATCCCTACAGGAATGGTTGGCTCAAATGGGTGTTCAACAAATATTCACATCCGTCGCGCACCCGCAAGGCAATGGTCAGGTGGAAAGGGCCAACCGCACAATAGTAGAAGGCATCAAGGCACGACTCGGAACCAAAAGAACCGGGTGGGTAGATGAAATTCCCCATGTTCTATGGGCCTACCGCACCCTCACAAAAACAAGCAATGGCGAAACGCCATTTAGTCTGACATATGGTACCGAGGCAGTCATCCCTGCCGAAATAGGTTGTCCTTCCGCAAGGGTGTTAATGGCCGAAGCAAGAGACAATGAGAAAGAACTTCGCTTGAATATTGACCTATTAGAAGAACGCCACGATCTTGCTGCAATCAAAGAAGCCAGATACAAATCACAGCTAGAGCGCTACTACAACAAACGCGTCAAAGCATCCGCGTTCAAGATCGGGGACTACGTTTTCCGAAATAACGAGGCTTCCAACGCCGAAAAACCCGGAAAACTAGCTCCTACCTGGGAAGGCCCATACAAAATACAAGAAGTACTTGGCAAGGGCGCCTACGCGCTAGAAAGACTTGATGGCACACCTATCCCGCGATATTGGAATGGCGCGCAACTGCGACGCTGTTATTTGTAAAACACTTGTAAAACGGCTACACATGCCGCACTTATTAGTGAAAAATGGTTTCCTATATCTGTACTTCTACTTGTTTTTCCGCGCCAGGGTCTTCAAGCCTTAGGCAAAACTGCCGTCGGACCAGATCCGCTTGCTGTTGGCACAACACAAGTCTTCAAGACGCGCCTCACGCACGTCGGACTTGCAAAATTCACGCAACAGTACAGCACCTTATGGTCTTCAAGACAAGTTTACTTGCCGGACCTAATGACGCGCGTCACTCGTGTAGCTGAAAACCTTGTCTTCTAAACTTGTCAAATACAAGTTGGACAAAGGAAAAACACTACACGAGCGCGCAGTCAGTGGTCTTCTAGGCAAGGCTCAGATGCGCCTAATTCGGACCCTATGGCACAAGTCGCGCCCCGCTATAGTCTTCAAGGCAAATACCTAGACGCCGGACTATCTAGCGCGGCACGCGCCCTAACTTCTACTTACACACCGGGTGACGATTTGGTTAAATAAGCAAAAGGAGTTAGAGTAAGAAACACAAGATATAAACAAACCATGAAATTTTCATTCAAAAGACGGGACTTAAAAACCCTTTATATTTACAAGTATTTACAAACAAAAACAAAAAGAGCGCCTAAACATTATCTACATTTGAGGTACCCTCGCCAGTGGCCTTCTGCGTTCCTCTTCCAGGCGTTTGCGCTCCATCTCCTGCGCCAGTTCATCTGATCTATCGATGAAGTACTTAAGGGCGGCAGGAGGATCTGTATTATTGTTGCAGTCAGCTATCACCTGAAGGATGGGGAAGTCAACCTTTTCGAACTTGACCAACTCCGCCTCATACTCATCCTTCAGAGGCTTCCCATAATGCTCAGCATCCTCGAGCTGCCCGCCATTATAAGCGGCCAGGAATCCATCCTCGTAACCTTCACCATACCCATAAGCTTGGGCGGTGGCGGCTATGGCAGCGACTTGGTCGCCCAATTTAGGCTCCTGCCAGAACCTCTTGAAGACCTAAAAAATGACAAACAGTTAGCAACTCAATGGCAAACATAAGACAAACAACAAGAAAGTCATAAGAACTTACCCCAGTCATCCCATCAGTCATCAACCAACTGATGGACTTCTGCATCTGGGTCTGGGCACTCATCGCCTCCTCCAACAAACACTGGCCGCCTCACACTCCTTGGCGGCCGCAGCGCGCGCTTGCTCCGAAGAGCCAAGGTCTTGCTCCAGATCCTCTTTAGCATTAAGGATCCGGATCCTCTCCTGCTCCAGAAAGGAGACACGCTCAGTAGCCTTGATGAGATCAGCATCTTTAGACTCAAGCTCCAGGCGTTTCTCCACAAACTGGGCGGTCCGCTCAGAGAGGGCCTTGCTCTTCTCCTCCAACTGACGGGTCAGCACCCGACTTTCTTCTTGCGCTTCGGCCAGAGTCTGCTTTAAGCGCATTGTTTCTGCATTAGTCTTCTTGCAAGACTCTGACCATCTGCGCCTATCCGCCGCCGCGTCCTCCTCAAGCTTATTAACCTTAGCCTCTGCCTCATGGGCGCGACAACGGTACTTGGATATTTCAGCTTTGAAGGCAGCCTCTTTTTCAGCAAGGCCTGCCTTCTCCGCCTCCAAGCGTTGAATATCCCGCCACACCGCCGCATCTCGGCGGCGCAGCGAGTCTACCATAGACAGCTGAGTCGCCTAATTGATGCATAAAGCAGCCATAAGGTCGGCGCGACTCAGCATGTCTTGGTGAGTGCGCTCATAGGGAGGCACCACCTCGCTTACAAACTCCTCGGCGGCCAAGGAGTTGGAGAATAAAGTATTCTCCCTGACCGCCCAGCGAGGGCGCCATATGGCGTCACCGCCAGACCAGCAGGAACCATCATATGTTCCTGAGGGCTCCCGGTTCTCAACCCTAGAAGACTCGCGCCGTGTTTGGCGCGAGCCCTCCCCACTACCACCAATGCCCGCCTCTAGGAGTGCCCATTCAAACCCATCAACTTCATGGGTCACTCCCTCGGCGCCAGCATCGGAGCGCTCCCGAGCCTCCTGCTCCTTCAATTGGCGAGCCTTCTCCTCTAAGAATTGCTGTTCTTGGTGACGAAGACGTTCCGCCTCAGCCCGTAGTGCCGCCTCAGCCTTTTGTTTGGCCTCATTGGCGGCAGCTGCCTTCTCAGCCTCAGCCCTCCGAAGGGCTTCATCGGCTTCCGCCTTCTTCCTCTCAGCCTCAGCCCTCCGAAGGGCTTCATCGGCTTCAGCTTTCTTGCGCGCCTCCTCCTGCTGCACTTCCTCTTGCTCTTTCCAGAGCCTCTCTTCCTCCATCCTAGCCGCCTCCGCAGATGGAGACGTAGGAGGAGGAGGAGTAGGAATGATCTTGGGCGCAACTGAAACGAGAAAGCAAAATACATTACAAAGAAATACAAAGACAAAAGACTTAGTAAAGGCAGAAGAAAGCAACACTTACCAGGGGCCTTCTTTTTAATCAGCTTCTGGAATAGAGGCTGACGTGTGGGGGCAGCGCCAATACCCACAGAAAAAATGGGCGCAACCCCTCCTTGTTCACCACCATAAGAGGTGGCCTTCCCCTTGCCAACATCCCCAATCGGCGTCAAGGGGGGAGCGACAGACTCAGGAATTTGGGTGACACCCTCACCCCCCCTCCCCGCCAGTTGACGCCGGGGATGCTTCCTTCGAGACAGCAATGCTGCTAGAAGTGGCACCAGTTGTGCGCCTCCTCTTCCTCTTCTCCAACTTAGAGGACTCCCCTTCGTCCTCATCCTCAGAGGGCGGCCCATCCTTCCGGCGACGGCGCCCCTTCACAACCTCTCCTACTGAAATGGAAGAGTCCGAGTTAGAATTTGACACAAGTCTTATGGCATACTTATGCTTCCGCGGAGCGTGTTTCCAACAGCCACGCCCCGCAGACGCCTTCATGGGCTGAACAATCTCTACTGAAGAGTCAGTAGAGTCGCCGCCAAACAGACTAGTGAACAAAGGGTCACAGGACTCACCAGTGGTGTAGTAGGGTTCGGCGGGATAGACATGTCTGGGTAATAAAAGCGGTCAACAAATTCCTCCAGACAAGACACCTGCCCTTCCGCCACCGGCCTCCACTTAATGCCCTTCTCCTCACGGGCAGCACAAAACTGGAATTTGCTCACACCTGCGCGAGCAAACAGTTAGAAAAAATTATACACAAATAAAACAAAGGGAAATGAGACACTTACCCTCCAGAGCAATGTAGGGCTCTTTGCCCGCGCGAATCCCCAGGCGGCTCATCCCTAAGAGGAAGAAGATACCTTCCGTCAGGTTCTTGAACTCCAGCCTGGTAGCGTTGGCGGTAAGAGTGGTGAACCACGGCTGCTGCTTGTAATTTTTGGGCACAGCCATGTCCGCCACCCGCTGCCCGTCTGCAATCACCTTCCAAGGCAGACTAACAGGTATAACCCCCCTTTTGACGAAGAAGAATTTCTCCTTCGCCCAATGCAGTGACTTGGGGTTATTGGTGGCCATGGGCGTCACCCTCGGGCGCGGCTTAAATGAGAACCACATCTCATCGCGCGCCAAAAAGTAGAAGACGTTGAACCTTTCAACAGTATGTTCAACGTCCAGGGCGCGGCAGGACGCCTCAAAGTGAACTAACCTCAGAAGCCCAAAGGCGGTTAGTTGTGTAGGCCCAACACCATACGCCACCAGAGTGTCATTCTGGAAGCGGGTGCAGGGCAAGCGAAACCCACACTTAGTAAAGTGGGCTTCGTAGAGAGCAAGCTGACCAGTTCCCGCGGAGAGGACAGTTTCCGTCGGAGACGGTAAAGTGGGCTCCCATTCTGGAATAGATGTCATAAATCTTGCAGAACTGGTCAAAGGAATCCTGACTCCAAACACAATATGTGTTGGTCATCAGTTTCCTCTCTTTTATCTTCCCCTGTTCCACCGTCACCTCCTCCTCCAAATCATCAACCACCGGCTCCTTCCCAGGACCCTCACCAGAAGGAGACCCAGTCACCGAAATATCAGACATTTTTAAAGAAAAAATCAAAGAAAAGCCGCCGGAAAATTTGAAGATCTACCGGAAAACTTGAATACCAACCGGAATCTTCAACAGAAAATCAAAGTTTGAAGGAAACTTTGAAAACAAGTAGGATGAGAGAGAGCAAAGAACAAGAATCAGACAAGAAGTTTCAACAATAAATCTTCGAGATTGATTATAATCTTCGAAGATTCAACGGAAACTTCAAACTGTCGCCGGAATGTATGGAGAAAAAGGAGAGAAAATGAAGAAGTATGCAAACAACAATGAACGTGTAACCGTTCAATGATGCCTACATGCTCCTTATATACCCACTGCATTTATGGCAGTGGGCCCCCTTGGAAAGAGCAACCGTCATACGTTTTTCAAAATAGAGAGCCAGGATAATGACACGTGTCACATGCGCCATCGAACGGCTGAGATCAACATGGAGAAACGATCCAGCCATCACTCGCCGGATGACTGACACGTGTCAACAGATGTCACCAACTTAAAAGCTGGCAAGCGCGTGAACGTTCACGCGTCTGACAAAACACACGTGCTATACGACACGTGGCACAATCACAACCACTAAGAAACCAAGTGAGGCGCGTGACGGCACACGCGCCTGACACAGACGAAAGGTTGGTAAATGCACCCCAACGATGTGACAACCAACAGTCAGCACAACAGACGAGGACCTGACACATCAGCAACCCTCAGGCTTCCACCAGAAGGAACTGATCATTCGACTTCCAGGCGCATTAACTCCAATTTATGAGAGACAAATTGAATGCTAATGATTCAAAATTTATTACAACTACAGACGCGCATTAATCACCAGCAAGCATGCAACTAGACGGCGCAAATTTGACGTAAAACTGAAAAAGACGTTCCCCGCCCAGCTCCTTAACAGGTCATGGCGGAACACGACTTCCTCAGTGCAAATTTGACGTAAAACTGAAAAAGACGTTCCCCGCCAAGCTCCTTAACAGGTCATGGCGGAACACGTCTTCCTCAGCGCAAATTTGACGTAAAACCAAAAAAGACGTTCCCCGCCCAACTTCTTCACAGATCAAGGCGGAACACGTCCATATCACCAAGTCCCAAGAGCATACAGAAGCAGATGAGCTTTCATCCGCGACTCGATATTTTGAGTCTAGCGCTCCACCTACTCTTCACCAGAGAGCAGGAGAAGCCCTAGACTAGGGGGACTTGAAGGGATAGGGAGCCTAATCCAACTGGAGGAGGCGCCCCTATCCCCATAAGACAAGATCCTCGCGCCAGACTATGGCATAAGGATCCATCCGCGCGCTGCCAACAAAGCATGCAGTGCAGCGCGCAAGGATAACAGCTGATAAGCAACAAGCAACACCTGATAAGCGCGTGCAACCACGCGCGGAATCTTCCCTCATAACTTTTTGTACGAGGTACAGAAGATAACAAAAGGAAGATTCACAAGGATCTCTAGCAGAGTACGTGCCAATGAGAGAGCGACAGGTGGCAAGAGTGGTCCAACCACCACTGACAAGGACGACGACATGACTGTAGCCACGCCCCCACCATGCCATCGTCTACAGTGACAGCAGACATCCCCTGCTGATGTCAGAGGCATGGTCAACGACTGTAGCAAGGACAGGGGCGCCGTCCGCCAATCAAAACTCGCCACGTGTCCGCCTCGAGCAGCAGCCATGCTGCAGAATGACATCATCCACAGTAACCTGGTTTTCCTGCCATTTCTATGGAAGGCTTGGACTTGGGCTTTGACCAGGCCCAAGTAAGGATTACTTCTCGTGGGCTCCTCAGCTAAGCCCACGAGCTCTCCTATAAATAGAAGAAGATATCTCCTTCCAAAAGGATCCAAAAATCTTCATTGTAACTTAGCATTGTTCTCTTGTAATTCTCTTTACTTGATCGTTAATAATATTTCGGCTAGTTACAGTGGACGTAGGTCACTCTTTGACCGAACCACTTACATCTTGTGTCCTTATTCACGTAATCTCACACACACTCACATTTCTTATTCTCACCCGGGTTTAACCTAGAGGTTTGGGTAAAGGATTACTCTTGGCGAACGTAAGTATTAACCACACGGTGATTAGTATTAACCACCGTGATACTTATTGTTTCTTCATCGTAGGATGCAATTATTGTGCACCAATACACCACATGTGATAAACTGAACCTGGTGATTATGATACTTTAATGTATAAGAATGGTACAATACATATTGGAGAAATAGATATTATTGTTCTTCCAGTTGAAGAGTTAATGCACTTGCGTAATTGGTCAAGATGGAAAAGTCCTCGATGGATTGATGATGCCTGTAGATTGATATCAATACCTTAAGAAGTATTATGTAAAGGTCATATGTATGGACTAAAATAGGGGGGTTGAGTGTTTTAAAACTCATGAGATATCCCAACAAAGAGCAACATAAGTTTGATTGTATTATCCAGCTTGTATCAAAAAGTTTTCTTTTAAAGGTTCACTCGCAGTTTACAGTGATAATGTCTGAGCATTATTGAGAGACTCTGTAGAACTTTTAAAAGGGAGATTTTTGAAAGTCCTTGACATAGTGTACTTGTTGCTTGACCTACAATTCGAGTATATATGTAATGATATGTTTACCAATCCATCAAAGTATATCTTGAAAAGATGGTGTGACATTTTACAATGGACATAACTCATACTTAAAGTGCATTAAAGGTTGTCCAATTACTTGATATGGAAAAGTATTCATTTCATCTCGTACCAAAGTAGAGATTTTCACTCTACAAGTACCGTAGTTAAATATATATGTACATTAGTATATGTCTTGATAGTTACGCATGATTGTAATATCTTTCATTTGAACTTATCGCCACGATACAGCCTATGACAAGCAAGCGGACATTGGAATGAGTCAAAACAAATATTACAAGTATGAATGATGTTTGATTTAGTTTTCTAACCCATGGAAACAAGTTTGGTTAGTCTTGTAAATGTTGGGAATGTAACACAACAATAGTGGATCATATGATATTTATTTTTGATAAGAGGTACCAGAAAATCTCATATGAAAATTATACACCATTTCTCAACATAAAGGTTGTACTTCAAGGGATCGAGCGAAATGTCATTGGCTAAGGAAGCTTTAAGCAACTTTCAAGGAAGATTGACACATGTTACTGAAAGACTACATATTCAAATGAGGGGGAGTATAATACAAGTTGCACTCTTTTTCCCTTAACTAAGTTTTGTCCCATTGAGTTTTCTTAGTAAGGTTTTTAATGAGGCAACATACCTGATCCAGAAGTATCAGGATGAGTAATACGCTCTGCACTCTTTTTCCCTTAGCTGAGGTTTTGTCCTACTGGGTTTTCCTTGCAAGGTTTTTAACGAGGCAGCATCACCAAGCGTATACTACATTATTTTCTTTTATCACATGGATAGTCAAGGGGGAGTGTTATAAATAAGTTATATTATGGTGACTATCCATATTGCAACTCCATTCTCTTCATTTCTATTGTATTAATGTAAAAGCCCTATAATAGAGGCTTCATGTAATTGTTATGTGATATACTCAATGAAAAAAATTCTCTATTCTCCATCCTATCTTTTCCTCTTTGTTCTTATAATTTTTGTTCTTATACTTCATGCATGGGTTGCTAGTAGGTCGTTGTTAAACAACACCATTAACATAAGCCTATCCCGAATTTTCTATTCAAAAATTGGTCCCAACTTATTTAACCCATTTAGCAGTCAAACCCTCAATTGACCGAATTATTAACCGATCCAAATTAATAACTGCAGTTCGGTTTTGTTTGTTTTTCAAAATCGAAAGTTATAATTCAGTTTCGAGCATACCCCATCCAACATCATTCTATAAATGTTTGTTATATGTTTTTATGGTCCAATTTACTTACGTTGTGTTCCGGAGTTTACTAAATTAAAGAAAATGAGAGAAAGGAATATTAGGAGAGAAAATAGAGGAAGTGAAAACGAAATATATAATTTTATTTTGTGTTCGTGAGTTAGAAGGAAAAGAAGATAAAGGAAAGATTTTATGTGTTCTCGAGTTCAAACGAAAAGACAAGAAATGTATATTTTACAGTTATGGGCTGTTTGGTAAGTCTCTTAATGAGGCTCTGAACCATTCAACACTAAATAATTCAGCATTCAATTCGTTTGTTTCATCTTCTGAATGGAATGGTTAAAGCTGAACCATTAAAATTTAGGATGTTGTTGAAGCATTAAGCACTAAACGATGTTAAACTTAATAAGACTTTTCTACCAATGCGGGACAAAAAAAATTGTCCACCTTAATGATTCAGAATCATTCAGATCTGTTAACAATTCATACCTCTAAATGATTCAAGACTTAATAATAGGGTTGTTTAAATCGCTCGCCGCTCATGGATCGCTCGTTCGGAAAATGCTCGAAAAATGCTCGCTCGTTTTTCCGCTCGGTTGTATATGAGCCGATTGGCTTAGTTCGGTTTGTAAATGAGCCAAGCACGAGCATAGGTACGCTCGGATCGGTTCGGCTCGAAAAATTTTTATTTATTTAATAATAAATATACACAATTAGATTTGACTCAATATATGCAAACAAAATATAACCAGCCCACTTAACACAATAAAAAAATTAACACTAGATTTAATAGTAAAACAATAAGTCATGAGGTGATAGTCTTGCCTTCTTTATGTTAATAGTCGTCCATCGCTAATTGTCGCTTGATATCACACCTACGTAATAATGCAACAACTGTTGTCTGACGTATGCTCAACACCTCACCAGCCTCAATGTAAGCTTTATCCTTGGACACTGGGATCTCAATATTAGTGTTAGCATCAGACATTTTGACCTTAGTTGTCACCCGACAATGAAACATCGAAGGAAACATCCCAATTTTATAATCGTCCATATTATTCTACGCTCGATTCCCGCTCGACGCTCGCTCGGAAAATTTGCGCTCGAAGAATGCTCGTTCGGTTTTCGGCTCGATTGTAAACGAGCCGCTCCGCTCGGTTCAGTTTGTAAATGAGTCAAGCACGAGCAAAGCTTCGTTCGAATCGGCTCGGCTCGTGAACAACCCTACTTAATAACCAAACAACCCCATATACATTTATTGGATTTTATTATAGATTATAAGGGGAAGGGTAAAATCCTGAAAAAAAAAAAAATCGGCGACGTAAACGGAATACAGCAAATAAAAGGCAGGTAGACATTGGTCATTACCATTAGGCATTGATCCACTCAAAAGGATTTGGAACGCTAACTATAGCTGACGCAATCCAACTCGCGAGTAAGTGGTTAAATAAATTGTCAGATAATCTTTATTCCTCATATCAATTCCTGTTTGTATCAAATGCTAGGGTTTCATTTATTTATTAATATATAAATTAGTGCCCTTTTTTATGAATTGTTGTTTGTTCCGGATAAAAAGTCTAGGACTCAGATGGTTTAGTTTGTCTTTTCTACTCTCTAGTCAAAATTGAATTGCTCAGGAAAACGCATCGGGAAAAAAGGCGCTCCTGCGTCAAAATTGGTCAAAGTTCGGGTTTGTAAGAGATTTAGATTATGTGGTATGGTGGAGGCAAGGCTTGGGAAGCCTTACCGCCACATCATCAAAAAGTGGGTCCCACAAGAGCTTAATCCTTTTTAGGACTACCCAAGGGTGTGGGGTAGCCCTCCACTCCCATTAGTCATTTTAAATATTATTTTCTAATTTTATAAATAAGTAAGCAATTGAAGGAAATTAAAATAAAAGGGCAGATAACATTAAAAAAAATTACACACCGAGAATTAAAAAAAAAACATCAAGAATTTAAAAATTAAATAAACGGAACACATTAAAAAACAAACTACCAAATGATTAAAAACGTCTACCAATCGATATTAAAAAAACGCAACAAATGCCATGAGAGGAGATGGGTGACGGCAAATTCGACTCCGTAAGCAACCCGATGGTCTTGTTGCGTGAGTTGAATTGCCGCTCGTTGGGTAAGACGAGGGTTCGAGGCCATTGTTGCTGGAAACAAATTATTCCACATCGTACACCTTATTTGTATGGTCCGCCACTTGCTAACGAGTAGATCCGTGGAGCGGTTATTTGTTCCGGTTAAATGGTTGTATTCAGCCGAAACGTTGTTCCAAAAAGAACCCGAATTAACTTGTGAGCCCGTCATCAATCTGATATTGATGTACGTGGTCACCAACTTGATCTCGTTTTCGTTAGTCCAAGCAGCCATTTGATGAGGTGAGGGGTTTTGTTTTGTTGTTGGTTTTATAAAAAAAAAGGAGTATAAAAGAAGAATAGAAAGAGATTGTGTGGTAAAAAATGTGAAGGTTTGTCGGTTTTTATAGATTGAAAAGGTTTTTTTTTTTTAAAGCCCCAACGTTCAAAACTTTTACTCCATGGCCCACCAAATTCAAACCATCCAATAGGAGAGCTCCGTCCCATCCGTCCACACCTAGCCGTTTGGGCCGCACCTCCTCCGACCGGGGCGGTGTTCACCGGGCCAATGACGAGCCCCATACCACATAGTCTTATATGTAAAAACAACTAAACGGATATGTAAAACGTATGAGAGAGACATAACTTTTGGATGTAAATAAAGTTGGCGCGCCTCACGTACGTGATGCGTTTCTCATAGCGTCTCGCACTTTTGTAAACCAAACTAACTCTTGTAATTATGTAGGCACACTTACCTGGTGATGTTTTTTATTCTACGTCTATAATCATTTTCCTTATATCTGTTTTCATTTATTTTACAATTAGCAAAGTTGAGTTGTTTCATCGTTAACGAATATAAATAACAGCTATAATTAACGGCCGGTTTTTAAACGAGTATGACAGTTTCCATCAAATCTAATTGTACAGTGATTCTGTTTATGGTTTTTGAACTATCGAAATACTTGATAGGAGGTGATTTCTACGCCTATCAGTTTTGCTTTCAACACTATTAATTAAATCAGATAAAGATGCAAAGTAATTATGTAGGTGCTTAAATTACCTTAGTACATGACATCTATGCCAGCTCAGCTTGATTATATACTAACCGTCAACCATAACCCTGAGTCAATATATAAACGATACTTGAACACAAAAAAGATAATTTATTTCTTTCATTGATGTCACGTTAGTTTATGATAGTAAAGACTTTAAGTGGGAACAAATACTCTCAATCGGGCATATAGTCTATCTTTTGTTATAGATTGTTTTTGGGAGTCAATATGCATTATTTTGTACTCTAATCATGTGTGAATGAAATCTGAATTCATTTGCAGGCTTTTAAAAATCTCTTGCGTGTGGAGGTTCAGTGACGACGTTGCTTGCATTTGTAGCGTTTTATCCTGTAGATGGTAACTAATGTGTAAAAGCTCTATAAAATACATCTAGAATTACCTTCAAATAAGGCTATTTATTTCTTTCTTTTATAGATCATGTGAATATGTGATATTGGTTCTTAACATGGCTGTGTTATTTATTAATGCAGGACAAAGATAGTTATGTCATTTCTGATGATAAAATCGAAAGCCGGCTTTTTGTGGGCAATCTTGATCTGAGAATAACGGAGTAAGCACAAACATCTCTTTCTTTACTTACCTTCACTAATAAATGGGCTGATTCAGGATGTGTACTATCATATAAATTCATAATATCAAGCTAGAAGGGGAATAAGTCAAACTCATGCAAATAATAGCCTCCTGAATTGTTATAGGTGTTGTATTTGAATTGTGATGTAATCTTAATGTATCAATGAATTATGAATATGGAGGTAAACTGTTTGGCGGTCATCCCAAACCCTTCTAATCTCTGACTCAACCCGATCAGTCCATCTTGCCACTTTCCTTTTATTGCATAATTCATTGTCACTTGACAAGAGTTGTTTAAACTTCACAGAGCCGCTCTGATAAAGATGTTCTCTCCATTCGGAAAGATTGTGTTTGAGGACTTCCTTTGGCATACTCGCGGCCCAAAACGTGGGGAACCACGTGGCTACGCGTTTATACAGTTCAGCACCAAGGAGGTTAGTAAGCCCTTTCAGGTAATTTTATATTCTCTTTTAACAAAATTCTGATTCTTTTCATTTAAAGTGAGTATGCAGGAAGCTAAACTGGCTAAGGAGAAGATGCATGGTAAGTTGGCATGTGGACGCCCTTTAGATGTGCACTTTGCTAGAGATAAGTACTTGGTTGAAACAGAGGGCAAAGCTGGGAAATTAAGTGGTGTTGGCGAGTCAAATAAGTTAAACATGTCGGGTCAAACAAGCCGAAGTGCCAAAATCGCTGCAATAAAGAACAAATTGAAGGCCATGGAAGAAGAGGATCATGATAGAAAGAGGCAGAAACAAAACTAGCAGTGTTGGCATTTTACATACTGTGATTTTAGGGAAAATCTTGTGTTTTGGAGTGGTTATGTTACGGTTCATGCTAGCAACACAAAGGATGGCTCTTTGGGTTGTGTTAGCCTTTTTGGCCACTCATAACTGTATGACCGATCACCGTAATAGTTATAAATATTTCTTTTAAGACGCTATACATACAATGTTGTAATTTATAATCCATCAATCTCTTGTAATAATAAAGTTAAAATCACTTTAAGGATCACTAATTGTTTGGTGCATTGATAGTTGCATACATATTTTTTTTTTAAAGGAAAATTTCATTAAGCACACACTCGAAAGTCCTCAAAGAGAGGACCTACGAGCGGAAAACAACCGAAAAAACAATATCAACCCAACGGGTAATTACACCAATTTTTCCAATCGATATTTTTCCACCTAGACCTATTGCGAATCCAAAAATACGACGAAGACTTGACTTGTTGCACCACCTCAATAGGCCTCCGACTCTTATTGTGGAAAATCCGGTTGTTGCGTTCATTCCATAAGACCCACAATGTGGTATAAACAATACCCCGAAGCTTGAGCCTAGTATCTTTCGAGTAGACTTGGTTCTCCGGGGCTCGAATAATATCCATGACATCAAAAGCGAAACCATATGGAATGCGACACCACGCTTCTATTCTTTGCCAAACCTCTTGAAAATAACAGCAGCCCGTGAAAAGGTGTAGAGTGGTCTCCAAATCGCCTTGGCAAAGATAGCACTCCGTGTGTTGAATATTAACTCCTCTTTTAATAAGTTCCGCAATTGTGGGAAGTCTATTGCGAGCAAGTCTCCAAACGAAGATTTTACATTTCAAAGGCACCCATCCCTTCCATTTTATCAAAGAATCGCTACCTGAAGGATGATGAGCAAGAGCCGAGTTGCATACATATTTAGTTTGTTAATTTGAATGACAAAAATAAAAAAATCTACATAGGATGGAGGTGGTATCTATCATTAAAATTCAACAAATTTCCTCACTAAATCACTTACACTACCCATTACGGGTGAGCAAATAATCAAACCATAACCAAATTAACCTACAAAACCAATCAAGAAAATTGAACCAAACAAAAAATCAATGGGCTAGTTAATTGTTTTTTTTTTAAAAACCGTGTGTAGCGTGTCGGTTATGGTTATCAATGTTTTCATATCCGCCTTAACCGAAACGAACCGACAAGTAGTAAAATGTTAGTCGGATTTTGGACTTTTCACTGTGAACGTTTGTTTGAATCTATAGGTTATGTCATATCGCTTTGGTTGAGCATTTGTTTGAATTTATAGATTATATCATATCGTTGTGTTTGAATATTCGAGACTAATTAGTATTAATAGCATAGATTATATGTACCTTTTAATAGTATATAATACACCAAATATAGAAATGTGTACTAACAATTTATTATTTGTTCAAAAAGACTTTAAACCCAAGCTTTTAGACCGGACAAATGGACAATGCATCATTTTATGGTTTTGTGTTATTTTTAAGTACGCCAAATTTCATGCTTAATCGACCCATAACCCTCCACTATAATCTTCATAACCGATTAACCAAAACCACCATAATCAGTTGCTTATGGTTATGGATATCCATTAACTGACATCTCAATTATGATTACGGTTTTAAGCCAAAACGAATTAACCTGACCTATGCACACCCTACTTCCCACCACTAAACAATTTTTATCACTAGATTTTTTCAAAACTAAATTTAAATATAAACTTAAATTATTTAAAAACATGATTCATATTCATATAACTAGTGGTATTAAAACGTTGCACACCTTGTCACCCTAATTCAGTATCGATTACTCTAAAGAAAACTGACGGACAAAAAATTGTAAAACATAGTTCAAACCAGTACTTAAACACATTATTTAACCAAAAACGGATGTGTTTACAATTGAATTAAAATGAGGTATCTACATGTATAAAAAATACATTTGGTTTCACACATAACAATACAAACTTTTGTTAGTTGTTGACTTTTCTTTGGCAGTGGAGTTTCAAATGATGCAATTAAATATGTAATTTAGTATAATAGTTTAGTAAATGGTGTATTGAATTTTTTTTTTGTTGGTCGTTATGGCGCCAGTTCCTGATAGTAGCCCAATATAATCTGTTGTGAAATAAAATTTTAACTAGTATTTGGCTCCCGCGCTTCACATCGGAGATGCAATTGACTTATAGATTTGAAAGGTTCTCAATGCTAAAACATTGTGATATCACATTCCCAAAAGTATCAGAAGCCCAACTATCTTTCAGCTACAACATCAGCATTACAACTCTTATCAATTTAGAACATTGTCCTTGGTAGAAGTACCAGGAGTCCATCATATCTTTAGGCCATAATCCATCATAAGTATATTTGTACCTCCAAATCCCTTGTAGAAAATTAATATAAATAAATAATGATAACAATCAATTTACCTACTGTTTCTGTTCTTTCTTTACCTTGATCTATTAATCCTTCTTTCTCACCATTAGTTTTTCCAATTATCAGCTCTCCGATCTTCTTAAACAAATTCCTATGCTAATGGAACCCGTATGAAGGGATAGGGAGCCTAATCCAGGCGGAGGCGGCGCCCCTATCCCCCAAAACCAAAGTCCTGGCGCTATAAGCTCCCTCCTCAGAGCTGGCAAGGCGGAAAGCAAGCCAGCGCGCAAGGATCTCAAGTGATATTAGCGCATAGCAGCAGGCAAGCGCGAGCACATACGCGCGGAATATCCCCTTGCCACTTTTAGTACGAGGTGCAGAGGATAAACAAAAGGAAGATTCAGCAGGACCTGACAAAGTACGCGCCAACAGGAAGGCAACAAGTGGCAGGAGTGGTACAACCACTACTGACAGGAACGGCGACATGACTGTGTCCATGCTTCCACCATACCGTCGTCAACAGTAACCAGCAGACATCCCCTGCTACCGTCAGACGTCACATTAGGTGGCAGAATCATGGTCAACTACTGTAGCCAGGTTGAGGCCGCCGTCCGCCAATCAGAGGCTGCCACGTATCCGCCTCGATCAACGACAGGGCTGAAACCTGACGTCATCCACAGTAATCCGCCTTTTCCCGCCATTTTCCTGCAGGACTTGGGTTTCTGGTTGGGCCCAAGTGGGGTTAACTTCTCGTGGGCTCCTCTTCTAGGCCCATGAGTTCCCCTATAAATAAGAATAGACATCTCCTCACCAAGGGATCCGAAAATATTCATTGTAACCTAACACTAGTCACTTGTAATCCTTCATACTTGATCGATAATAATACTCCGGCTAGTTACAGTGGACGTAGGTCATATTCCGACCGAACCACTTACATCTTGTGTCTTTACTTACTAGTTCATTCACACACGTACACACTCTTTATTCTCACACGGGTTGAACCCAGAGGTTTGGGTAAAGGATTATTCCTGACGTCTCATAAGTATAAACCACACAGAGATTATTAGTGATAATCTCCGTGATACTTATTGTTTCTTCATTGGCGCCATCCAACGGTTAGAACAGCTCTTTTCTTCATCTTTTAAACCCACCCATGGCTGAACTCAACCCTAACACTTCTGTCATTAACCGGGCCGGGGAAGTTGACACTCAACCCCCGGAAAACAAAACCACACCACGCACCGTCGTCAAACAACCCACCTCACGACTCGAGAAGCCAGCTCTCGAGGTCCGTGACGTGGACTCCGGAGATAATAGTGGTGCTAGTTCAGAGGAGGACCCAGACCAGTGGCTCCTCCGTCAGAACACCAAGAGTGCTGCGGTCTACCAGCGTAAACTCTTGCAGCAGGCCAAAAAGAAGGGCAAGGCCCTCACTTATGATACCCCACCGAAAAAGGGGTATAGAAACAAAGACTTGGTCGATCATGGCGACGGTCGTAGCTGGGAGCTCGGCGGAGACGCCAGAGCTCGGGGCTACGCAAAGTCACGTGACGAATCAGATAGATACGAGTCGTCTAGTAGCGGCTCCAGCCACAAAGGAAAGAAACATACCCATCGTTCACGCCACAATGACGAGGAAGATGACTTGGTCAAGCCATTTAGGCCAAAATCCTTTGCTGAAAAATCAAAGTTCGTCGCTCGCATAGCGACAGCCGAAATCCCAAGGAAGGCTAAGCTTCCTAGCAGCATCGGTAGATACGATGGCCTGCGTGACCCTGATGATCATCTTCATGATTTTGAATGCACGGGAATGTCGGTCGACTGGCCCGTCCAGGTCTGGTGCCACTTATTTGCCCAAACCTTAACGGGCGCAGCCAGAGTCTGGTTCGACAACCTCCCCGCGGGGAGCGTTAAGGACTTTAATGACCTTACCGATAAGTTCGGTAGCCATTTTTCACACCTGCGCAAGCACAAAAAGATAAGGCACACATTCTGCTGTGCCGCCGTCATGATCATGAGTCAGTAGAAGATTTCATCGTCCAGTTCAACAAGGAAGCCTTGCAGATAGGCTGTGGGGAGGAGCTCACACGGGCAGCGTTCATACACAATGTGCGCAGCCCAGAGCTCATGAAGTGCCTTACAGGCAAAGATGGCATTCCGGAATCTTGGGACGAACTCGTCCACTTCGCCAAAATATATGCCTCCTCCGAGAAATCCTTCAACCAGATGCACGGCTTCCAACCGCAACACCATAATAATAATAGTAATAAACATAAAAACAAATCTGTTTGGAGCCGCATCTCAGGCACCGCTGATGAGGGAAAATAGTCCCCCGCTGGCGATGCCCGCCAAATCATCAGTCTAAAACAATAGCGGGACCAGCGTGGACACTCCAAGAAAAATCACGACTGGACCCCACTAACAAAGACCCCATATCAGGTTCTCAAACCGAACAGGTCACGTTGAAGGAGCCCAATCCCCTCGGGAAGAGAAGGAACGTATATAGAAGCAAGTTCTGTGAGTATCACAATGACTTCGGTAATCTCATAGACAACTGTTACAGCTTGAAGATGGAGATCGAGGCCGCGCTGAAGTCTGGTCAGCTCGGTCATTTAGTCAAAAACGTACACCGCGCTGGCAAGAGTCAGGCGGGTGATGACAATCAAGCGGAGGGGTCACGGAAGAAAATCCGAGACCTCAACACTCACGCTGCCACACTAATCTCTCGACACCACTGCAACATGACAAGGCGCGGGAAGAACACCCAAACCGGAAAGTGAACCCGTGTACAACCGACTGACGACTCATGGAAGGAGGCCGATGTCCTCCTGCCCAAAGTCACGAGAGGCGCTTCCTGTACTGCCCCACTAGTCATAACCGCGGTCTTTGGACATTACCGCACGTGGTACATGTTCTTCGACGGCGGCAGTAGCACCGACATCATGTACGAGCAGTGTTTTCAACAGTTAGACGAAGAAAACAAGTTGAAGCTCATACCAGTCAATGAGCCGATCTCTGGTTTCATCCATGAAACTATCATGTCGCGGGGCATGCTATCTATGCCGGTCACATGGTCTGATGGCACACATGAGCGCACACAAATATGCGACTTCATGGTCTTGCCATCCACCTCCAACCATGATATACTTCTGGGACGGGAGGGCATCGCACGATTCAATGCCAATGCCTCCACGGCGCACGCGATGGTTGGCTTCCCAACCAAAACCGGCATCGCTTTTATTCGAGGTAACAAAGACTGCCACGTGGCGGAAACTGCCAAACCCCCAAAGATGGTCAAGACAAACACCCGCACTGAGCCGGAAAAATGGGTACTCAACCCTTAATTTCCGGAGCAAACGGTGGTCATTGGCCATGAAATCTCCGAGACCATACGCAACCATCTGAAGCAGCTCCTAATTAGCAACATGGACGTCTTCACCTGGCAACCGGCGGACATGGTCGGTGTTCCTCGCGAGATAGCGGAACACAGACTCAACGTCTACCGCTCCATAAAGCCAGTGGTGCAAAAGAAGCGCAGTATGGGCCCGGAGAAAACAATGGCCATGAACGAACAGGTCACCGAGCTGCCCAATGCGGGCATTCTCCGCCCTATTAGATACCAGACTTGGGTGGCCAACCCCGTCATGGTCGCGTATAAAGGGTACCATCAGATCCAGATGGCTAAAGAGGACGAAGACAAGACGGCGTTCCGCACCGATGCAGGCATCTTCTGCTAAACCAAGATGCCCTCCGGCTTGAAAAATGCGGGCGCCACATACCAACGCATAATGGACACGACCTTTATCAACGAAATCAGCGTACGGCTGGAAATGTATGTCGATGATCTTGTAATCAAAAGCAAGGAGGAAGGTGACATGCTTCGGGATATTCAGCAAACGTTCAATCAGCTGCATAAAGTGCGCATGAAACTGAACCCGAGCAAATGCTCATTCGGGATGGAAGAGGGCAAGTTCCTGGGCGTCATAGTGACGGGGGATGGTTTTCGTGCCAACCCAGAAAAAGTACAAGCCATCGAAAGAATGCCGTCACCCGCCTCCATCAAATAAGTACAAACATTGATGGGCCGCCTCGTTGCCCTCAACCGCTTCCTGTCCAATTATGTTTCAAAGTCCTTCCCGTTCGTCGACACTTTGAAGATTGTTTGAAAAAGAGCAACTTCCGCTGGACCCCAGAGGCGGAATCAGCATTCCAAGCAATGAAGCAATGCCTAATGAACCTCCCGACGTTAACAACGTCTCTTCCCAAAGAACTCACGCTCTACCTGTCCGTCACCGAGCGGGCAGTAGGCGCGGTTCTAATGGTTGATCGCAAGGGTGTGCAAACACCGATCTACTACATCAGCCGCACCCTGTTAGACGCGGAAACAAGGTACACAATCATGGAAAAGCTGGTTGATGAAGTGGGTACCCAAACCCCCACGTTTAAACATATTCAAGAAGCTATCAAGCTCGGGCCAGGAAGCCGAAAAGCCAGAAGCTGGTGTAAAGAAGCTACCTGCATCGGCTCCTCAGCTCCCTAGCACAGGACCTGCCTTACACAAGCACAGAACCTGCTTTACAGGAGGTCAGTAATAAAGGTGGGTCCAACATTTATGGGCCAGCCCAGCCCATTACTACAAAGCCCATTAGGATTTGGGGTTTCACCCTCTATAAATAGAGGGGTCACACCTTCACCCAAACCCATCCCATTTGCCTTGATCTCAACTCAAGACATCTCTCTCTCTCTCTCTCTACCTCACTTTAGAAACATTCCCTCACTAATTAATCTGCCTAGCTCCCATAGAGGAGCCTACGAGCTGCTAAAGTATCACATCAGCAGCTCATGAACTCTCTACAATTACACATAATTAAGCTGTTAAGCTCCCGTGCTGAACTCGCGAGCTCCCCTAACGGAGCCCTGGAGCTGCCATATCAACGATCTACGGATCCATGGTTCTAATAACCTACTTTCATCCATCGAGCTAAGCAGCCCGAAATCACCTCGACTGCTAGCTAACCATCGGGTTTCAACCACCACCTCCTCTTATACTTTGTATCCCCCATTTACTCTTTTATATTTACCTTTATGTATATTTCTTGGGATAAATCACTAGTGTTGAGCGTCGGAGGGTGGTCCAGAGACCGGGGTCTCTGGACCCCTTCTAACGAGTTGTTCGTGGTGCAGGTACATGCTCGGAAGGTGTTAGGTTCAACCCGAAGAGACATCCATACCATCTCCATGCCTTATCCTTGTTGTTTCAACACTGGTCCTTGCTCTCATCCATGCATCCCGAAGACTGCGCAGGTATTTCCAAGGCCACCCGATAAATGTTCTCACAGACTATCGGATAAACGACATCCTCGCCAAGCCTGAGTTATCGGGCCGCCTGGCGAAGTGGGCCATCGAGCTAGGGGAACATACGATCCATTACAAGCCCCGATCCGCAATCAAAGGCCAAGTCCTCGCAGACTTCGCCACAGAGATACTTGCAGACAAAGTCAAAGAATGCAAAGCAGTAGAATCACCCACGCCGGTACATGACCCGTCGCAAAAGTGGCCCCTCTACACAGACGGGGCCTCCAACGATGACGGCGCCAGCGCAGGGCTACGCCTCATCAGCCCAGATAAACACGACTTCACATACGCCATCCGCCTTGACTTCAAAATCACAAATAATGAGGCGGAGTACGAAGGGTTGCTGGCAGGCCTCCGCATTGTGAACTCGTTACTTGTCGCGCGTCAAATTAACGGATCCTATGATGCAAAAGACGGAACCATGGCCTTATACCTGGAACAAGCCAAACAACTCATGCGCCGATTTGACTCCTGCACGGTCGAATATATCCGGCGCAGTGAGAACAAGTCGGCCAATGCGCTGAGTAAAATGGCATCCACGGTCTTCGAGCACATGGCCAAAGAAGTCCGAATTGAGGTCCTGGATAAACCATCTATTCCACCGCGACAGGTTAATGTCATCCAAACAGGCAACGTGTCCTGGATGACCCCAATCAAAGCCTTTCTATCCTCCGGCACCTTGCATGACGACAAGTCAGAAGCCTAAAAAATCAAACACAAGGCTCTACACTATCAGCTTGTAGACGGTACCTTGTATCGCCGTTCCTACCTAGGGCCACTGCTGCGCTGCGTAGATTCCGCAGACGCTTCCTTCCTCATCAGAGACATACACGAGGGAACATGTGGGTTGCATGCGGGCCCAAGGATGGTAGTAGCGAAGTTGATGAACGCGGGGTATTATTGGTCGGACATGCAATTAGACGCGGTTAACGAATTGCGCAAGTGTGACAGCTGCCAACGCCACGCCCCAAACACCTTGCGCCCCAAGAACAACCTGGTGCCTGTCACGGCGGCATGGCCATTCCAGAAGTGGGCCATCGATCTAGTAGGCCCATTCCCAACAGCACCAGGCAACGTAAAGTATTTAATTGTTGCCATCGACTACTTTACCAAATGGGTCAAAGCAAAACCTCTGGCTAAGATCGACGGCGCACATGTCAAAAAATTCATCTGGGAGTTCATTATCTGCAGATTTGGCTTACCAATGCAACTGGTAAGCGACAATGGCACGCAATTTGAAGACCAATCCCTACAAGAATGGTTGGCCCAAATGGGCGTTCACCAAATATTCACAAAAAATTCATCTGGGAGTTCATTATCTGCAGATTTGGCTTACCAATGCAACTGGTAATCGACAATGGCACGCAATTTGAAGACCAATCCCTACAAGAATGGTTGGCCCAAATGGGCGTTCACCAAATATTCACGTCAGTCGCACACCCGCATGGCAATGGTCAGGTTAAAAGGGCCAATCGCACTATAGTAGAGGGCATCAAAGCTAAACGGCGAAACTCCGTTTAGCTTGACGTATGGTTCCGGGGCGGTCATTCCCGCAGAAATTGGCTGCCCTTCCGCAAGAGTATTAATGGCCGAAACAAGAGACAACGATAAAGAACTCTGCTTGAACCTTGACCTGCTAGAAGAATGCCGCGATCTCGCTTCCATCAAAGAGGCTAAATACAAGACACAACTGGAGCGCTATTACAACAAGCGCGTCAAAGAATCGGCGTTCAAGGTTGGGGACTACGTTTTCCGCAACAACGAGCCTTCCAACGCCGAAAAACCTGGAAAACTAGCTCCTACTTGGGAAGGCCACTACAAGATACAAGAAGTCTTAGGCAAGGGCACTTATGCGCTAGAAAGAATGGACGGCACACCTATCCCACGATCTTGGAACGCCGCGCAACTGCGACGCTGTTATTTGTAACTTGTAATACGGCGACACATGCCGCGATCTATTTATCAATGAGAAATGGTTTACAATTTTTGTATTTCTACTTGTTTTTTCCGAGCCATAATCTTCAAGACTTAGGAAAAACCCATGTCGGACCAACGTCGCCGGCCGTTAGAGCAGCGCAAGTCTTCAAGACGCGCCTAGCGTCTGTCGGACTTGCACATCTTGCATAAACATGGCACGCCATGGTCTTCAAGACAGGTTTACTTGTCGGACCTAAACGATGCGCAGATCACATGTACGTAGAAAACCCTTGTCTTCAAGACTTGTTGTATATACACAAGTCGGACAAGCGGACCATACACTACACAAAAGCACAGTCAATGGTCTTCTAGACAAGGCTCTCACGCGCCTAACTCGGACTCTATGGCACAAGTCGCATCCCGCTACAGTCTTCAAGGCAAAAGTATCAACACTACACAAAAGCACAGTCAATGGTCTTCGAGACATGACTGTGTCCATGCTTCCACCATACCATTGTCAACAGTAACCAGCAGACATCCCCTGCTACTGTCAGACGTCACATTAGGTGGCAGAAGCATGGTCAACTACTGTAGCCAGGTTGAGGCCGCCGTCCGCCAATCAGAGGCTGCCACGTATCCGCCTCGATCAACGACAGGGCTGAAACCTGACGCCATCCACAGTAATCCGCCTTTTCCCGCCATTTTCTTTCAGGACCTAGCCTTGGGCTTCTGGTTGGGCCCAAGTGGGGTTAACTTCTCGTGGGCTCCTCTTCTAGGCCCATGAGTTCCCCTATAAATAAGAATAGACATCTCCTCACCAAGGGATCCGAAAATATTCATTGTAACCTAACACTAGTCACTTGTAATCCTTCATACTTGATCGATAATAATACTCCGGCTAGTTACAGTGGACGTAGGTCATATTCCGACCGAACCACTTACATCTTGTGTCTTTACTTACTAGTTCATTCACACACGTACACACTCTTTATTCTCACACGGGTTGAACCTAGAGGTTTGGGTAAAGGATTATTCATGACGTCTCATAAGTATAAACCACATGGAGATTAGTGATAATCTCCGTGATACTTATTGTTTCTTCACCGTACATGTAAAATCCCTTATTACCTAGCAACGTTGTCACCGAGCACAAAATCAACTAAACCAACGTTGTCAATGCATAATTGCACACAACCTGTTCTGGCGGCGACGTTCTATGTATTTCCGGCAATCATGAAGTCACCGATCACCCTCACCTCCCTAAATGGAAATCCGTCACTGTCGCCTCCATCCATGGCAGCAGCACTACGCTACGACCAAACATCGAGCACTGCACACCGGGCGGCGTCCCTACGGCGGTAACGACAGTAACCTCTGGTGGTTCAACGGTTTGAGTTCATGTGATAGAGAGAAAGACATAATAAATAAAGTACAGAGAGAGAGAGAGTTTGTGTGGAGGTCAGAGAGAGATGCATGAGAGAGGATATGCTAGTTTTGACCTTTGAAAGAAAGAAATGTGCTTAAGAGGGTTGTACCCTTGCTTTAATTGTGTTGTACAATTTACAATAGTGAGTTTCTACTCACAAAAGCATTTTGCTAATTATATATATAATAATAATGGTCTCTATAACAATTGTATTATTTTAAGTGTTGTTTATATGAATAGTATCATTTTAGTTTTAGAAAAACAACTGTTCAGGACCAATGTACTTGGTTTGTGCAACTAAACATAGGTAGAATTAACACAAAGAATGAGAGATATTTTAGGCGGTGAAAAGTGAAGATCACATGTACCATATAGCATATCATGCCCACTCTACATAGTCTAATGAGAGATATTAACACAAAGAGATATTTTAGGCGTGTGTTGCGCGCCTTACAATTTTGTCATACCCAAAACACTAGGAAGCTATTATCAACCAAGTAACTACCAATTTTCATATCATAATTTAAGAACGACACCTCACACAAACATGTTAGATACAAATTTCAAAGATATATCATCATATTATGTCCTTTCAAAACGTTGAACCAAGAACCCAACACTTACAATTCAAAACTTTGTTGAACGTTATATCAAGTATCCGATCTGCATCAAAACATTCTAAACATCAAAAAAAAAGAACTCAGTATATAGGGTTATAGAAGAAGAAGAAGAACGAACATGTAGTTAGGTTTATAGGGTTATCAATACATATTGAATGAAGACGAACGTAGACGAATTTGAGTTAAAGATTGGATGTTGCAGATGAACGTAGACGAACGTCAAAATCGGCTGACCCACGGCGGCGACGCTACGTGTTCCGGCACGTCAACTACTCGTACCTCAAGATTGGAGGGGTGAAGGCGGTGGGAAAAAATGGCGTAAAACCAAACCCAACAAATCTCCTATAAATATATCACCCTTCACCAAAAAAATCGAACTTGAGACCTCAAGCAATAGAAATGCACAACAAACCACTCCACCACTAAGCCGAATTGTGATTTATTATGAAATCATTTGTATATTTGTATTTATTACTTAATAACATGTTGTGAATGAAAAATAAAAATGGAGCCGCCCCTTGCCTTTCCCATGTTTTGAACCTGAGAGCTCAAACAATAGAAATGCACCACAAACCACTCCACCACTAAGCCATATTTTGATTTATTATGAAATCATATATATTTATTACTAAAAAAGTGTTTGAACCTTAAAAAAATTGGAAAAGTCAATGCATTAATTGAAGTTACTGTTTAATTTCATGGTGTATTACTAAAAAAGTGTTTGAACCTTAAAAAAATTTGAAAAGTCAATGCATTAATTGAAGTTACTGTTCAATTTCATGGTGTATAAAGTTATATATAATAGATGCAATTTTGTCAATTTTAAAAGACAAAGTAGGGCTGTAATCGAGCCGAGTTAGGCTAAGCTCGAGTTCGAACTTAAACGAGCGAGCTTGGCTGGGTTTGTTTTTTTGGTCGAGCTGAAAAGCCGAGCTCGAGCTCGACTCGTAAATGTTCGAGCCTGTCACACCCCGCCAAGGCGGAAACGCGAGGTGCGAATTCAAATGATTTCCAAGCACAAAGGTCACACGAGCATTAATTAAAAAAACGGGAACTTTCATTAAACAACCAAATTTGTTCAACATCATGTTAATTGTTTAAAATTAAAACCATTGTATGTAATTGTCTAGAATTATAACGACAACACAACGGTCCAAAAGAAGGTATCCCACAAATGCTCGCACGCGACCCCCGCAAATTCCATTATCCATGCTAATTTCCTGAAAAACATGCATTAAAGGAAATGTAGGTCTACACAAGGTTAGTGAGTTCACGGATTTTCTATATGGTGGACATGTAATCCAAAACCGACTAAATCATTTCCTAGCTAGGGAAATAATCAATATGTGATCTGACATGAGCCCATAACCAAACCTTGACATGTTGTGCCTCGCCCATTGTACACTAAAGACAATGAATAATGTGAAATACAAGCACTCTTTTGATATATGACATCCGGTCAGAGCGACTGCCAAAAGTGGGGGTGTCAACCCAATATATCTATCTCGGTATTTCATGGCTAAGTCCATAGCTAATGGTTATGGTATGATGTATGACACGAGGGTTTAATGGATCCTGAACCGTAATGTCTCATGTTCACATAATAGTTATGATTGTAACTGAAAACTGTACACATGTTTTTCCCCCTGAAAAATGTAAAAACTGTAAAAAGGGGCCGTGAAATACTCACTTGGTATCTGGATGCTAAACTGAACTGAATCTGATGTGGTGTGTCTGGTCTGGGAACCCTAAGTTCATTTAAAGGCAACCTTAAGTCTGTGTTTGGCCCTAACTACCATGCAATTGTTCACCCGACTGTAACACCTATGGACTAGGGGCTTCTGTACCACTATCCACGTGTGTCACACACTGTATGTGTCAGAAAATGTTCGTTTTGTTGTTAAGGTGACTATGTTTAGTCTATTTTTAGTAACACAAGTGTCTTGACTTACTAAAGGTTACCGAGTGTTACTTATGCCTCAGTTATGTAAGTCTAGGGTGGGATATGGACATATCTTTTGACAATTTTGTATACAAATGGCATTTTTTGGTATTTTGTCCGTGATCATACCCACATGTTTGTGTATATCATTGGTTTCCATGAAAACTCTTGTGTTAAGCTCATTAACACATGTATTTAAGGTTTTTAACACATGTTTATAAAGCAATCCTTAGTATAAGTTATAATACTAAACGAGTTTGGCTTTGCTTGGGCCGGCCTCGATCCTATTCTCTCACGCATACACTTATGTGTATGTGTGGGGGTACGTATATGTCCATATATGGGTTCTAATATGCTTGTAATCGTATATATGTGGGTGAGTATGTATAAGCTAAAATATTGAACCTTTAACATAAAACTTAAGTGTTTTAGTTAGTATAGCTTGAAAAACTCATTGATATAGTGTGTACGAAGGTGTGTGCCTCGGGTGAGCTTGTCATGGTCGAGCATTTATACAAATAAATGAATAATGGTTCGGATGTTATACCTTGAGTGTGTATAGCCGAAAATATAAAAGAAAACAAGCAAACTCCTCACAATGCAACTCCTATGTACTTTCTAGAGACTTGGAGCTCCTAAACAATGATGGTGGTCGATCGAAACAAGTCCCTTGGGTGGAGATTTCCTTCGGCCGAGTGGGTATCAAGAGGGAGAGGAGTGTTTCAAGTGTTAAAGAGATTGAGGATTATTATGGTGTGAGTCTCTTGCTCCTTTGGCCACTATATATAGGCGAGAGGAAGAGAGGAGGGTCTTGGATGATTGGTTCATAAACATGGTAAGTCAACCCTCTACTTTTGTGTGGTGAAAAGGTTAACCTTCTAATTGGATGAAAGTAGTTGACTTGGGCATTTGTTTGGCTGTGTAGAGTGGGAGGGGCGGCTGAAGCATGCATGGGGAAGGGGTATTCTCATTTTGGTAAGGTGATAAGGTGTGGAGTCATGGGGTTTATGTTGTTTCCATGCTTGTGTACATGCCTAGAAACTTGAAATATGAGGTTTTCCATGGATGTGTACATGCGTGTGTGTGTGTGTATGTGTGTATAGTGTACATGTGTAGGCTAGTTAGGTCCATTGTTTCACTTAGCTTGTCTTAGGAACATATGGACCGAAATTGTATGGGTGTAAGTGAACAATTTTGGAAGTCAAAGTTATCTAGGTTCATGAAGTGAGATTACAATGCCTCTTGTTAGTGAAACACCTAAGTTTTAGTAATTGTTGGATGGTGGTGTAGTGGTCGATTGATATGGGGAAAGAAAATAAGATTTTTGTGGCAAATCAACATGACTTGGAGGTTGTGGAATGTTTGTGGATGCCATTCTTGTGTAAGATCTCTTGTTAGGATAAGAATGGTGACTAGTAAGTGAGTGTGCATGTATGTATGTATCCGTGTGTGTATATGGGTAGCCGTGTGTGTGTGTAGTCGTGTATACATGTATGTGTGAGGTATTTTGTTATTTCCAAACATATGTTGGTAACCTCATGTTAATAAGCATTGTTTGTCTTTGTTCTTGTTGGGACAACAATTTTGAAATCGTATGTTATATTGCATGGTTTTGCATGGTTATTTCTATGGCACATGGTAGACTATTTGACTAGCTATGGAATTGTATTGACTAATGCGTCTAATGCTAGACTGTAAGCATCGGAATGGACTTGTTGGAACCCTGTATGACCCAATTGAAATGTAACACATGGAATGTAATGCTATGCACACTGTATTCATGTAGCTAGATGTACGGATATGACCTGTGATTTCGACGGGTGTCACAGAGCCTAGCTCGAGCTGGTTTGAGCCAGCTCGTTATTTTTTTAAAAATATTTATAAAATAAAAAACAAAAAAATAAAAATAAAATTACACATATACATGTATATATTTTTATTTTTCCAATATTTTAATGAGAAAAGTATTATTTGTATAATTTGTGTTTTTGTTATATTATTTTTCATACTTTATTGATGAATTAAACTTAAAATATTAAGGTTCAAAGTATTATTAAGTATACAAATGATATGTTTATCGAGCCACGAGTCGAGCCATCGAGCCGAGCCATCAAGCCGAGCCACCGAGCCGAGCCACAAGCCAAGACTCCTAGCTCGAGCTTGGCTCGATTACAAATGGAGCCGGCTTAGCTCGGCTCGATAACAAAACAAGATTTTTAGAGTCGAGTAGTTTTTAAGCATTTCTTGAGAGAGTTTCAAGCGAGTTACAAGCCGCGAACATTTTTGTACACCCCTACAGGGCCGGTCAGAGAGGGGTGCAGGGAGGACTTCCGGCCCGGGCCCAATATTCAAGGGGGCACATCCATTCAGTGGCGGATTTACTTTTCGAGTATGGTGGCCGGTGCCCACTGTCCAGCCGAAGGGTCACCGGTGAAGTGACTGTAAATCTGCAAGTTTCTTTTAATTGGAGGACCTTGAGTTTTTGCAGGATAGCTTTTTTAGTGAGGTATATCATATAGAATAGTTAAGTGAAAGGAGAGAAAGATGGAATCACTGTGGCTTTTTTGGTTTCTTGAGCTCTAATGCCGATCAGGGAAAAAGAATAATCAAGAAGAAGATAACTATTATTTTATTATATTATGAATGAATATGGTCAAAACTCAAAAGCAGTTTTTTTAAAATTTTATTTACGGATTTCGTAATTTATATCTTGTATAATTCACTTTGATCTTTAAAAAAAACTTGATATCAAAAAACGAAATGTTAGATAATATAAACCGTGAAGAGTTAATTCATCAATTTGATATTACTTTAATCGTCGTTTAAAAAAATAGTTTAAGTTATTTACTTCGTTAAGGCCTAATGCTAGGAGGCACGTTTTTCGCGTCTCGGCCCGGGTACAAGAATTCTCGGAGACGGCCCTACACCCCTAGATGACAAAGACATGTGAATTTCATGCATCTAAAAGGTGGGTCCACACATCTTTTCCCTATTGCAAATAATTCAATTTTTTCTGACCAATTTCAATAATGCCAGTTTGTTATTCAAAATAATATTTTAAAATACAAAAGAAGACACTTTTACAAACCGTCACAGCCTAACAAGTATCCCGTGTAATACTTTTATTTGATAGACATGCATTAAAAATTATCCATGGACAAAACTTATACATTTATTAATATATCATGTTCAATAAATCAACAGGCCTTGTGTTTTATATCATGTATAATGAATCCACACCAGTTACACCTGCAAGCTCGGTCTCTACCTGAGAAACAACCTTCATTCTCTGCTGCATCGATTCATTTCCGCGCTGATTCATAATCATTAGACTATCGTCAGGTGAGTTTTGATAAATTTTCAAATTCGCCGTTTATGTTCGTCATTGTGTTGATCTATGATCTATCTACATGGAATCTACTTCAATCACTTTATATGTTCGTATTTGAGTTTTGATTCGATGCAACTGTGTATGTTAGTGATATAGTATATGATGCTTGATAGATACTCTATTTGTCCTTTTTGCCGCTTTTTTGTTGGTTAAGAATTTATGATACTAGTGAATATAACATTTGGAGCTTGCTTAAGCAGAACTAATATCCTTTTGACTTGGAGATTCATACTACTTTAGAAGGTATATATATAGAGTTAATAATCATAATAAAAAAGTAATGTTTCAGACATAGTTATTTTAATAACAGATGTAATTATATTAGACTAATTGTTAAAACCGTAAATACCTGAGATTTTAAAAAACTTACAACTTATAATATCATACATTCACACTTGCTGAATTTTGTACGTAAGAATATTTTTGTGTAATAATGATCTTATGGGATTCTGAGGGTCAGAGCCACGTGAAAAGTTATTTTTTGTTGTACATAAACAATTTAACTTACATATAGGGTATGTTTGGCAAAACTAGCTATTAGCTGGTAGCTAGAAGCTGATAGCTGATAGCTAGAAGCTGGTAGCTGGAAGATTTTTAAATACTCATATTGTATGATGTGTTTTTAACCCGCGAAGAGTAGAAAGCCCCCATGATGCAATACGTGTGCTGGGCGAGAGGCATATGTGCCAAAATAGACCCGTGGCTTAATTACACAACATATATAAATAATTACGCACAGTATTGCGCAACATGTATAATTAATCATTTAATCGCACCCAAAATTAAACAACGTATATAAACAACTACACACAATATAATGCAACGCAAATAAATAATTACACAACATATCCAATTAATTATCCAACATATGCATATAATAACACGCATTGACATAAATATTTACGATGCACATAAATAATTATGCTTAACGTGTATATAAATAACTATGTAAAGTATACATACTCACATAACAACATATTACATAATTACAAACAATTATCGTACCGTACAGAATATCAATCAACGATTTTTGTTTGAAAAATCGTTACTTATAGAAAGATACACGTGTGTATATACAGACACTCAAATTAAGGGCAGTTAAATTCACTATATTTTATGGAAAAATGTTTTTTCAGGATACATGATATTTAAACCCAAAAAATAAAAACATAGTACTATTTTTTTTCTCTTTCCAGCTAAAAAAGTACACAAATCTAAATCCAGCTAAAACATATATATACTTAAGTTCGTAGTACGTTTGACTATCCAACTAACCTTGGTATAAAGTGGTAAGTAACAAAAATGTTGTCTTATTTTTTGAAAAGATAAGAGAAGAAAAATAAAAATAAAAATTTCAAGAAAGTGGTCCACACTCCATAGATTTTGTAGACACAAAAAGCTGTCAGTTCAGTCCGTTTGTTTATCTCTCGGTGTGTCCCTCTTGTGCCCACAAAACAATTGGTACCTAACCTTCTCAAGTCCACACTGTTATTAGACAAATATCTCTTTCTTAATCTACTTATTATTATTATTATTTGATTTAGATTAGATTTTGTTTCCACCTTATCCTTGTGGAGCTCCATAATAAAGTAAGCTTCAGTTTTTCTTTCAGTAGTAGCTTAGATCACTATATGATGATGATGATATAAATGTAACTATCTATTTTATTCTTCTTTGGATTATAATGAATTATTTAACAATTAAGCATTCAGTTTAGCATGTTGGTATTCTTTGGATCATAGTTGTTTTAATGACTTGTTGATGTTATTATAATCTGTTGTAGAAGTTGTCATGATCGGTAACAACAACTCTACTACAAGTGCGGTTTTATAGGTATGTTTGTTTGTTTTGTTTTGTTCAAAGCGTGTGAATTAGCTACTGACTGTACGTCTGTTTCAGTTTTGTTTAAATAGGATAGGGTGGGTGATTGTTGTCTCATCTATTAAAAACTGTGTGTGGAATTGTGGATCGTCAATAATCATGGTTTTAGCTCCTTCAATCAAGGTGGTTCTAGGATGTCTTGCTTTTGGTATATTTTGGGTTTTGGCGGTTTTCCCTGCGGTCCCGTTTATGCCTATTGGAAGAACAGCAGGCTCTCTTCTTGGTGCCATGCTCATGGTTCTGTTTCAAGTTATAACCCCGGATCAAGCGTTTGAAGCTATTGATCTTCCGATTCTGGGTCTTCTGTTTGGGACAATGGTTGTGAGTGTTTATCTTGAACGTGCTGATATGTTTAAGTATTTAGGGAAGTTGCTTTCATGGAAAAGTCAGGGATCAAAGGACTTGTTATGTAGAATCTGTTTGATATCCGCTATCTCGAGTGCTTTTTTCACTAACGACACCTCTTGTGTTGTGTTGACCGAGTTTGTACTTAAAATTGCTAGACAACAAAACCTCCCACCCCATCCGTTTTTACTAGCACTCGCGTCCAGTGCCAATATTGGATCCGCTGCTACTCCTATTGGCAACCCTCAGAATCTAGTGATAGCAGTTCAAAGTAAGATACCGTTTGGGGAATTTTTGTTTGGGATCGCGGCTTCAATGGTGGTGGGCATTTGTGTGAACGCGTCGATTCTGTTATGCATGTTTTGGAAGTTGTTATCTGTTCAGAAAGATGAAGAGGAGCCTCCTGTTGAAGTAACCCCTGAAGAAGATGTTAATTCCCATAGGTTTTCCCCTGCTACAATGTCCCATCTTACGTCGCAAAATTCTCATGATTTCAATGCTCATTTGGAAGCCATGAGTATTCACAGCTCGCCAAGTGTGAATGGTCATCTAGATCATAATATTCTTAGGAACCGTGTAGGTGGTTATGCTGACAATGAGATTCTTAGAGATGAAAATGTCCCGAAAGATGTTACAGATAGTGGATCGTCACATAAGAAGGATGAGCGAATTGTGTCAAGGGTTTCCTCAACACACGGATTCATGAATAGGAATTCTGATTTGGGTTTGGAGGAAATTGATGAAAAGTCTGCCAAATGGAAGATAATATTGTGGAAAATAGGAGTGTATACGATCACAGTTGGAATGTTGGTTTCGTTTCTAGTGGGGTTAAATATGTCATGGACCGCCATCACAGCTGCATTGGCTCTCGTGATTCTTGATTTCAAGGATGCACGGCCATGCTTAGAGAAGGTACACTCTATATAACCTTGGACTGTAAAATAGCAAAACGGATTGGTTGGGTAATGGGTCGAAATGGATATGTTTTGGTTATGCATTTAGACCTTGAAACACTTTCTGTTCAAAAATTTCAACGAATGATTAATTTGTCAAATATGATGAAGAAAAAGTATAATTTTTGTAATAGTTTAATGTTTTTGAACAAACCACGAGGTTTTATGCGCTAAAAATACAATTTAGGACCTATTTCCATTTAGAGCTATTTGTTTCAATAACCAGGTTGAGTTGGATTTGACTATCTACAAATTCACTTGTTTATAACTTTGATGGATACTATTTTCATCACTCAGGTTTCTTATTCACTGTTGGTATTCTTCTGTGGAATGTTTGTGACCGTTGAAGGCTTTAACAAAACTGGAATCCCAAGTGCAGTATGGGACTTCATGGAACCATACGCGCGAATTGATCACATTAGTGGTGTAGCAATTCTTGCAACGGTCATAGTTATATTATCAAATCTAGCTTCAAATGTGCCAACAGGTATTCATTCTTTCTTTAATGCTAACTTAACCCCCCTTTAGGATGCTTAAAAACCATACATCTGACCAAATCGGTCAATTTGAGTTTTCTATAGTTTGATACTAATTTTTCTTGTCTTTTTGCTCATTCATTTGTTGCTAATATAGTTTACTCAGCAATTTATGTTGCGAGTCTTTTACTACTGTCATTGGACTTACTAGTATTTCTGGCATGGTTGTTGCTAGGAGCAGAAATTCATGACACGACCCAAATATGACACGAAAAAAGATAGGCTTTGGGTCAACTAACACAATTTGTACGAAAACGGCTCATGTTTGGGTTGACCGGTTTTAAAAACGTTACTGATAACGCACTTACAACCCGCTTATAACTTGTCAACATGAATTACTCATTTTTTTAAATGGGTTAAATGAGGCGTGTTGTGTTGACCCGAATTATTTGTGTGGGGATTAGGGTTGAAGCATGTGACATGAATAGTAATATGTCTCGGGTTCATGTTGCACATTTCAACCCGTCAACCCGACACGATTGACACCCCTAGTTGTTGCTTGTATACTCTTAGTCACATTTTTATGTTATATGGAATATGGATTACTATATTGTACATGTAAAAGAAAAGTGTTTCATAGGCGGGGCTCTCGGTGGGAGTAGTCTCTCTATCCTCTTGGATAGAGGAAGGTATGCCTTATCCCACCCTTCTCCTCAGACCTTACAAATAGCTTAGTTGTAAGTGAGATTTTACTAGATCATAGATACGTTTGTTTGTTCGTTTAGTTCACAGTATGAAAAAACAAGGCGTGAGGTTTCCGCCGCTGTTTGAATCTTAGAACCACTTGCTAAAGTCTTAGCTTTATGTTTTAGCCTTTGATTGTTTTTTTTGAACTTCAGTGTTGTTGCTTGGTGGAAGGGTGGCAATAGCGGCAGCTAGTATATCGCCGGAAAAAGAGAAGAAAGCATGGCTAATATTGGCCTGGGTGAGCACAGTGGCCGGAAACCTTTCACTGCTAGGATCAGCAGCGAATCTGATAGTGTGTGAACAAGCTCGTCGTGCGCAGCATTTTGGGTACAATCTTACCTTCTGGGCTCATCTCAAGTTTGGTGTTCCCTCCACAATTATAGTTACAGCTATTGGTTTGGTACTCATAAGGGCATAAACATACATAAATTTACAACAATTTTGCTTTGCAATATGTAAAAAACTTCTCAAATTTTAGTGCGTGTTGTAAATCCAGCGTTGTATGATATTTATTTCATCCTACTCTTAGCTTATTATTATTATTTTCTTTTTCTTATGTTTGTAAGGTAAGATAATAATGATAGAAATAATATTAATGCACAATCCATGTAGAAATGCAATATGTGATAATATTCAAATTTATTTATTTGTTATTAATATTTTTTTTTGGAATTGGATTTAAATCATTTCAACTTTGTCGGGGTTGAAAGACAATAATCACAACTTGAAATTTGAAATTTAACAAATCTAACTTATTTTGGTTTTTATTTCACTCGACCAAAACTAATTGGGGTTAACCCAGTTAGTTTTATGTTTGATTTCTGTTGCTAATTAGGACATTTTTTACACGTTATCTGCAAGGCCGGCCTTGAGGGGGTGCAGGGAGGACTCCCAGCCCGGGCCCAGTTTAGAAATGGACACTTTGAGCGGTGATGAGTGTTTTCTTTCTGTCTGTTTTGACCCAAAAAAAGATATCATCTTAAACATTACTGGTTATAAACGCAAGAAGGTGAAGAGTAGATAAGGAAGAAGATGAGTCATACATGAAAAACTAGATCGGAAGGATACGACATAATTAAAAAAAAATTGAAGTGTGTTACTTGAGATTTGTGTTGTGGTACAGTAATTGGCAGCCTTTGTAGTAAATTTTAATATATAGTGGTACTACAAAATAATAACTGTCTCACGCTTTTGCACATGATGCAAGTCAAATTCATTTTATTAAAAAATTTTGAAGTCGATCTAGATATAAAATAATGGCCCTTCAAATTATTATGGAATTTTAAGAAATGGTGTTTTTTTATGATCAATTAGCCAAACATATTAATTTTTATAATTATTATGACACTTTCAGTTCTATATATCCGGTTCGACCGGTCCGACTAGGGAACCGGTAAGGACACCGGTTCAACGTCCGCTTCGGTTATAATACATTGCTTAAAAGACCTTAAGTGGCATATATTTCGCAGCTCGGCCCGGGCACCTGAATTTTCAAGGCCTGCCCTGGTCATCTGCCAACATGGCATGCCACGTATGCAGAAAACTACCTAGGTTAACCCCAGTTAGTTTTGGTTAAGTGAAATAAAAACAAAACAAGTTAGGCTGGTTAGATTTCAATTTTTAAGTTGTGATTATTGCATTCCAACCCAACAAATTTTGGATTATCAATTCCAACTCTATTTTTTTTAGTTTGTATAAATCCTTGTAGTGAATCCATACACTGATACATGTGGCTCATGTTGTTTTAGACTAATATAAGTATCAATTGAGTATATTTTTAGATAGAGTTAATACCCAAAACCAATTTATGTGGTTTGGTGGTTTTCTAGTCCAGCCTAAAATAATTGCTTGAACAGTCCCTTTAATTTTATGAAATAGGTTAAAACGGTCCAATTATTTAACGAATAAGAAAGGAGGAGGCCTGTACTTGTGGACGAAGAAGGGATGTCTGTCTGTTTTGCTGTTTTATTTCTTTATGTTTAGGTTATGAATTGTAATTTTGGGTTATAATTGGTCCAGGTAGCCTCTGGCTTAATGTGCCCGGGTGTTTCGGGTGTTTGGTTATTAATAAAGATCTGTTTGATTGTTCAAAAAAAAAAAAAAAAAATTTAACAGGGTTAACTCAATCTTGTTAAGTTAGAGGCAAAATCATCAGGCCATCTCAAATATTCCCTTACTGTTAAAATATTTTTTATAATTAAAAAACTCAAATCTATAACTTATAATAAAAGAATTGAACTTTGATGATGTGGCCTTCAATGGAGGCCCCAACCCCTCCTTGAATGTGCCACATAGCATCATGTATGATTTTTTAATTTTTGAGTTTTTTTAATAAATCTATATATATTATAATTATTTTAGGAAAAGATAAGAATTTAAAAACAAAATTATATTTTTTCTCTAATGTTTTCTCCCATAACTTTTAAACGTTAATATCTTTTATATACGAGATTTTTTAAAGAAAAAAATTACACCAAATTAACGAGCGTTTTATTATCTTTCTAACGAGTACCATAGTGCTATATAAAAAACGGAGAAAATAAACAACTATTTTTGTGGGGTTTTGTTTTCAAATATATTTTACTCTATTAATAAATCACAAACGATAAACATAACTTAATAGGCAGAGATTCTTTTTTTATATTTGAATATGATAACTTATGACAGAAATTTGTTTAAAATAAATAACAACAATAATAATAATAATAATAATAATAATAATAATAATAATAATAATAATAATAATAATAATAATATTATTATTATAATAATTATTATTATTATTCCTTAATCATGTATTGGCAAAGAATTAATTATGTTGTCATATTAGATATTTTATTACGTTATATTAGATATTTTAACCCCGGGACACTCCCGGGATAAAAGCTAGTGAATATATAATTAATATTTAAAAACTTAAGTGGGACTCACCACCCACCTCATCCTGTTTAGTCTATACCACCCACCACTATCTTCACCTTTCAACACCACCCCCATCCACCCATTGTTTTGAAACTCGGATCGGTTGGACCGAGAACCAGGGGTCGATCCGGTCCGGGTCGGGGTATTGAACAGGGTATGCATTGAACCGGGGGTCGGACCGGGAACCGGGTCGGTCGAACCGGGTTTTGGAGGGGTTGAATCGATTTTTTTTTTACTCACAATACACAATCTATTTGAGAACAAAATACGAAAATTACATCATAATAGAAGGTAGACGGGCAACAAGCTGCGCCGCCACCCCTTTTTATATTTTTTAAAATTTTACCCCTATTAATTTTACGACACCTTCCGGTTTCTTAAATCCGGTCCGACCGGTCAGTGGACCGGTAATGTGACCAGTTCGACGTTCGGTCCGGTTCTGAAAACATTGCATCCACCCACCAACCTGAAACCTGTAGATCACCACCAGATCCTCCTTCAAAAACCCATCTCCACTACCTATGCCATTTTCTTTCGGAAACCCACCCCACCTTCACCTAATCCCATAAAACCCAACCTAACCATCATCAGCAACCGCACACCAAATAGGTTCGATTTTGACCCAGCCCCGACCCAGTGGGTTCATCACCAGCAACCACCATCAGTAATGGATGTAACTGTAGGAACTTCTGATTGCCATCAGACTTTGTAGGAGTATGCAGCAATTGTAAAAAAGTGACTGGCCCATCACGCTTTGAAACAAGTTCAGTAAAATCAGAAGCATCCTCAACATCAATCACTTGAAAACCAGTTTGATAATCAAGCAATAAGACATGTTTGAAGGAAGTAGGACTAATTTCTAATTTGTCAAAGACGACCCATATTACCTTCAATCCTTCATGCATCCAAAAGTAGGAATTAGTAATTACAAGGCTTCATAAACTGAACAACAATTACATGGTAGTTAGAGGGTGTTTGGGATTGAGTTTGGAAATGCAAAAGTGCTTTTGGTCAAAAGTGCTTATTGGCTTATGACTTTTTGAAAAGGAGTTTTAAAAAAAGTGTTTGGATTAGCTTTTGGGATGGGAAACGTCAAAAAGTCAATAGATTGTTATTTTTTTAAGTGTTTCGCTTAACTTATTGTGAATATTGGTTGTATGGGTGATAAATTTATAATTTTTTTCCAAAAGTCAAAAGCCAAAAGCTAGGATTTCTAACTTTTCAAAACAGCTTTTCCACCCTTAAAAAGCTAAAAGTCAAAACAAAAAGTGCTTTTGGGTTACACAAACAGCTTATTGACTTATTAGTTTTTTCAAAAAGCTAATAAGTCAATAAGTTGGTATGAAACTCAATCCCAAACACCCTCTTAGTTCACACATATTTGAAGTGTTTAATTAACAAGTCAATACACTTTCCCATTAACATATTTGGGTAAAATGTTTTGAAAGAAGACTAGTAGTGTGCCCGCGCGATGCGGCGGGGAACACAGCTACTTTTACCAGTATGCATGGTTCAATTCAATTATTAGGCTCAACCAAAACAAAAGTCAACGGTTAAATAATCTTATTAACCGATCGGTTAATTGATTTTGTTTATTTGATAAGATTGTCGTTTTTCAGTCCAGTTAAGTTAATTTGTTAATAACCAAAACTAAACTTTGGCCAAAGTATAAGTGTACTAAAGCATGAGCTTAGTGCCCCATCTTTTTGGGGCGAATAATGTTATGTTATATTTGTATCGAATTTGTTTATGTAGTATTGAATCGTAGCTCGTTCCAAAAAGAGGCAACAAGGTTAGGTTAAAAATGAAAGCGGGAAAGTGAAGAATGGAAATCGAATCAAACTGTGTAGTAACGGTGAAAGGTCGTATACTTGAATCGTAAAATCACGATCATCAAAGTCCAACTATCTTCAGTTGCATTTTTTTACTGTGGTCTCTGTTATGCTAAAAGTGCCTAAAATTTAAAATTCGTTTTAGGCCCCTAAAATGGTCGAGTGGCCCTGGTAAATCACATAATACATCAACTTTTTAAAATTACAAAAAAATATTAGCATTACTATACTCAAATTAAAGATAATAAAATTCTCGTTTTTAAGATTATTTAAAAAAAAAAGTTAACCAATGAAAAAATTATGGCCATTTAAAAATCATGGGGGTAGTTTCCTTAAAACAAGGGAAAACATGTAACTATTATTTTTCGTCTAATCCAGTTAGTTTTCATTCCAGTTATTACTTAAACCTATCATATTATATGAAAAACTACATCAATACTATACTCAAATTAAAGAGAATAAAGTGCTCTTTTATACGGTGTAATAATATTAAGAAACTATTATCGTCTGAAAAAGTTATGAACGTTTAAAAATCATGGGTGGTGATTAGTTAAAATAAAGGTGCAAAAGTGTAATTACTATTTAAATAAACAAAAATTAAGTAAAGTTAATGGGCAAATATGTAAGTAATGTATAAAATTATAATATAGTATAAATAGATAAAGGGGGAAATTGTAACTAACAAGGGGTTTATGTGTAACTTATGTTTGAAAAGACATAAATACCCTTAAAAAGTAGTTATTATATGCATTATGTGTTGTACTTTAAGCTTTTGTAGTTGTATTACTTAAAAATTAAGAGGTCCTTGTGAAATGCTTTATAAGATAGTATAGATGATGATACATGGGAGAAATGGAAGTGGGGTGGGGGTAGCGATGGGGTTTATTTTTTTTAGAGGTGATTTGACGATTTTGCCTCTAACTTGTTGTTGAGTTAACCTTGTTAAGAAATTGGACCGTTTTGGCTTATTTCGTGAAACTAAATGGACTGTTCAAGCAATTATTTTGATTTTGGGCTAGACTGACAAAAACCACCAAACTACAGGGACTGTTTTGGCTATTAACTCTTTTAGATATAAATATTTAGGCTTAAATAAGCAAAAACGGTAAAATTTAACTAAATGATACGGGAAAGGATAAGGTATAAAGGAAAGATTTGCTGCCACCACTGTTCATATGGGTTCTCTGAGTAAGAAGGTTGAAGTTGCTGGCGAAAGTTTCGGGGACAAGCGAAAGCGATCTGATTCCAAGAAAGGTAAGAACTCAAACTCATCTGGCAAGCGCCAAGACCTCGTGAAGGTATTTGCTGCCACCACTGCTGCGGAGCCTAGAAAGAAATACAATGGGCCCACCTCCATTGCAGCAAATGCAACTACCATCATGTTGGTACATGCAAGAGTATTTTGTGCCAAAACTACAACCGAAGAGGCCATCAAACCGTTAACTGCAAAGCCAAATCCACCAACACTCCCCTTACTAAGAATGAGTGTTTTGAATGTGGTGCCACCGGTCATTTTCACAAGAACTGTCCAAAAGCAAAGGATCAAGCTCGCGGTCGAGCATTCATGCTAGGGGACAATGAAGCACGCGATGATCCTAATATGGTTATCGGTACCTTTCTCCTTAACAACCATTACGCGACGGTACTTTTTTATTTAGGCGCCGATTTTAGTTTCGTGTCAACTGACTTTAAGAGATCCCTTGGATTAGAAACAAGTAGGTTGGATACACACTACACCATAGAATTGACCAATGGTAAGTTAATTTTGTCTCAAGAAGTTGTTAGGGACTGTGTTTTGGATCTCAGCGATCATACGTTTAGCATCAACTTACTGCTGATTCAGCTAGGTAGTTTCGATGTTGTTGTTGGAATGGATTGGTTATCCAATAATCGTGCGGAGATTGTTTGTCATAAGAAGTTGGTTCAAATCCCCTTGTCCAATGGCGAAACTCTCTCGGTCAGAGGTGATCATGGTGGATCTACGTTATGAATCATATCTTGCATCAAGGCGCATAAATGTTTAAGGAAGGGTTGTGTCGCGTTTCTGGCACACGTTGTTGATCAGAAAGCTAAAGATAAAAAACTTTAGGACATTCCGGTAGTGCGACACTAACCTGAAGTATTCCCTGCAGAATTGACTGGGTTGCCACTGCCACTGCCACGACAAGTCGAGTTTCGCATTGACCTAGTCACAGGGGCTGGCTTTGTAGCTCGCACTTCGTATCAGTTGGCACCATCCGAGATGCAAGAGTTGTCTAACCAGCTTCAGGAATTGTTAGACAAAGGTTTCATTCGTCCGAGCTTTTCCCCGCGGGGAGCCCCAGTTCTATTTGTGAAGAAGAAAGACAGTAGTTTCCAGATGTGCATCGATTATTGGGAACTGAACAAGTTGACCATCAAGAACAAGTACCCACTGCCAAGGATTGACGACCTGTTTGATCAGTTGCAATGTTCCAGTTTTGTTTTGAAGATTGGTCTATTATCTGGGTACCATCAGTTATGGATCCAGGAGGAGGATATACCTAACATCGCGTTTAGAACTCGTTATGACATTATGAGTTTTCGGTTATGCCTTTTGGTTTGACGAATGCACCAGCCGTTTTCATGGATCTTAAGAATCGCGTCTGCAAGCCCTATTTGGATAAATTTGTGATTGTTTTTATCGATAACATTTTGATATATTCGGGATCAAAGGACGAGCAAGAACATCATCTTTACTTGATATCGGAATTGCTCAAGAATGAGAAATTGTTTGCCAAGTTCTCAAAATGCGAGTTTGGGATTCGAGAAGTTCATTTCCTTGGTCAAGTTGTAAAAGAAAAGGGCATTCAGGTCGTCCCTACTAAGATTGAGGCGATTAAAAACTGGGAAAATGTCACACCCTCAAATTTCCACCTACGGAGTTCTACCGCGAGGCGTGTGACACACCAGGATCCAAGTCAACGGTCACAATAAACAACACTATATGACAAAATACGCAAAAATAAAAACATTTAGTTTCATAACATAAACCAACAGCGGAAGCTTTTTAAAATCTTGATTACAACTTTAAACAACGTGACTGAAGTCTGAAAGTACTGAAAACATGAAACTAAACTCCTAGACGCCAAGTGAGACTCCGTGCGCCTAAGTCCGATGCTGCTACCTTAACGACCTGAGAAAAACATGCTAAAAACGTCAACATATAATGCTGGTGAGTTCACAGGTTTTTGTGAAAAGCAACTTAGTTAGTTCCAAAGAATATTCCAAAGTAGACCAAACCATACGTAAACCGACCAAGAGAATACTACTCAAAGAATGCCATCCAAAATGAATACCTGTCGCTACTACGATTGGAAAACCATTACTAGACACGCATACATGCATACAAGAATACTACCTGCCCGAATACAAGAATACAAGAATACTCTAAGAGACAACATGCACCCGTCCGACCCTCCAAGCCGACGAGTGGGGCCGGTCATGCCCAAATAGATCTATCCATATTTCCCCTGTTGTGCAACCACCGCACATTCATGGTTTTCCCCGGGACTTTAACAAATCGTATAGCAACCCAAAAGAATACCTCAATACGTAAAGAATTCAAGAATACCAGAAAGTAATACCGTATTGTAACCAACGACTACCTTGTAAGTTTTACCAATATGAATACTTAGTAAATCACAGGTTTATGAACATGAAAACGTAAGTTGACACACCTTTTATGAATATGCGAACGTAAGTTGACACACCTTTTATGAATACGAAAACGTAACTTGACACACGTTTTATGAATACCAGTACCCAGCATGTTTTCTCCCCCGAAAGCAAAACCAGTAAAGAGTGGGGCCGTGAACTCACCTTAGATTGCGTTCTTCTTAATAAACCACAGACAATGCAATTGACAGCCCTAGTATTGGCAACCTATCATTGAATGCATATGAGTACCCGAACCATTGACCCGCAGGTCAAATAGTCCCCAAGTGTCCAGACCATAACCAGGTTCGTTTGAAAACACGTTGACTGTTAAACTGACCAAGTGTACAAGACTCGACATCCCATTGGTGACCCGAGACTCCCCATGTTCATCTCATACTCAAACATACACAAATCATGCAACTTAGTACTTAACATGAGTTAAAGTTCAACAAGTCTAACACATAGGTCAACTAACGTACAAACAAGTCCAAACACGTGTTACTAGGTTACTAGGCATGTCACGGGGTTCCTATCATGTTCCTAGGTGTCAAATCGGGTTTCGGAATGTCAAAATACACTTATAACAGCATTACACGCGATTAGGAACTTAGCATGCAATTAGGAAAGTCAACATGTGATTAGGGATGGTCAACAGGCAATTACAGAGGCTAATCGCCCCCTATTATATGCGATTAGGGCTATCCACATGCATTTCAGGCGATTATGGTCATAAGGTATGCAATTCAGGGCTTAACTAGTGATTAGGATCACAATTGCATGAAATGAAGGCAATTAGGATCACAATTGCATGAGATGAAGGCAATTATGATCCCAATCGCCTACCTATACACGATTAGGCCCTCTATTCAGGCGATTGGGCTCCCAATCGCCTATAGCATAGGCGATTAGGATCCCCAATCGCCTATAGCACAGCTGATACGGTTTTTCGCGCGTTTAACCCTCCAAATCAGATCCGAAACGTGTGTAAACACCCAATAATCATCCTAACACATTAACAAACATATTTCAAGCAAAACCCCTAAGTTTTCATCGTTCTAACAGTCCCGAATGCGAGCGTTTTCCCAAAATAGCAACTTAACATGTAAACATCACATCAACATTCAAGAACTTGCCCTAAAGAGCAAATATCCGGATTTAATCACATAACCACGTTGTCCGATAGCATCCTACTGTTCTAACATCATCCTAGACCAAACCCTAACATCAAACCATCAACAACACATCTCATATCATCCTTAATCATTCAAAATCCTTCAAATGGGTCAAAACATCAAGTATCAACAATACACAACCAAAACCATTCAAACTCCTAGGACATCATCATACTAACTTGTAACAGCCATAAACATCATAATAACACAAAAATAATCATGTTTCAATCCTAAAAATCCTACCTTTAATCACAAATAACACATATAACACACAAAAAGGTGAGGGTCTGTTTAAAAACGGTTTTAAATGGATTTTCAAAGACAAAAACATTTATAAGTCAGGTCTGGACATTTAGGGAGTAAAATATAATCATTTAAAGGTTTGGGTTTGAAGAACACACCTTGGATTCAAGAGAAATTGATGGAATAAGCTTGGAAATGGTTGTTTTGATGTAAAAACGAGTTCCAGAGAGTGTTTGTGTGTTGGTAAGGGTTATGGGACGGCTAGGGTTGCATAAATGGTGTTTTGGAGGTCAAGGGTGGTATTTATAGGCGTTTCTAGTCGTCAGGTACCTTATAGGCGATTATGCAGCTTTATCAGGCGATTAGGGCTGCTAATCGCCTTCACTATAGGCGATTAGCCCCATAATCGCCTATAGACATTGCCCAATCGCCTATAACATAGGCTAATCACCCTCATGAAGGCAATTAGGTCATCCTAATCGCCTTTAGGGTCTGATGTTGTGCATTTGGCGCGTTAAACTCCGTTTTAACATATGTTAACACGTTTTCACATACCGACAAGTCACATAATGATTATAAACACATAATACATGAAAGTAAACACGTTCACACTCGTTCACCAATTCCCGGGACTCGATACTTGCGTACGTTAAAACCCCAACGGTGTGCGACTCGACTCGACTGACCCTGTTATGTGTAACGTATGCGCGACTCGCTAAGGTAGACTTACTAAGTTTTCAAAAGTTAGTTACCAGAAATTGCCGGGTGTCACAGAAAAGCCTAAAACTCCAATGGAAGTTCGACAATTTTTGGGTCTGGTTGGTTACTATCGTCGATTCATTGAGAATTTCTTGAAGATTGCCCAACCTCTTACGATCTTGAGACAGAAGGACAAAAAGTTTGATTGGGGAATCAAGCAAGAGGAGGCATTTCAGGTTTTGAAGCATAGACTGTGTAGTGCACCGATTCTCTCACTTCCAGAAGGTACGGATGATTTTGTGGTTCACTGCGACGCTTCACATCAAGGTCTTGGATGTGTACTCATGTAGAAGAATAAGGTGATCGCTTATGCTTCTCGTCAACTCAAGGTCCACGAGAATAACTACACGACACATGATTTGGAACTAGGTGCGGTAATCTTTGCCGTCAAGATCATGAGGCATTACTTATATGGCATTGAGTGCACCATCTTTACTGATCACAAGAGCCTGCAACTCATTTTCAATCAGAATGATCTGAATATGAGGCAACGCAGATGGGTGGAACTGCTAAATGACTATGATTGTGAGATTAAGTACCATCTGGGTAAGGCAAACGTTGTGGCGGACGCCTTAAGCCAGAAGGAACGCGTCAAAACCGTGCGTGTTCGCGCACTAGGTTTAATTATACACACCAATCTCATAATTCGCATTCGTGAAGCTCAACAAGAAGATCTCAAGGTCGAGAATCTGGAGGGCGAATATTTATTAAAGATGGTTGAACTTTTGGAACCAAGATCTAACGGTACGATGTATTTCGCGAATCGGATTTGGGTACCACGTTTTGGAGGACTACGCAATTTGGTTCTTGAGGAGGCCCACAAGTCCAAGTACTCGGTTCACACTGGGGTTGACAAGATGTACAAGGACGTGAAGGAATTTTACCTCAAGGGTGATATTGCTACATATGTCAGCCAGTGTCTCACGTGTTCGAAGGTTAAAGCTGAGTATCAGAAGCCATCTGGCATGCTTCAACATCCGAAATTCCCATTTGGAAATAGGAACAGATTTCTATGGATTTCATCACCAACCTGCACAAATTGTTAAGTGGTCATGATACGATTTGGGTAATCGTTGATTGATTGACTAAGTTTGCACACTTCTTGCCAATCAGAGAATCTGACAAGTTGGAGAAATTGGCAAAGTTGTATATCAAGGAGATTGTGACTAGGCATGGGGTGCCTGTCCCAATCATTTCCTACCGTGACAGTCGATTCACTTCCAGATTCTGCCAGACTCTCCAAGATGATTTAGGCTCTCATTTGGACATGAGCACAGCCTATCACCCACAAACTGATGTCCAATGTAAACGGACGATTCAGACACTTGAAGATATGCTCCGTGCTTGTGTAATCGATTTTGGTGGAAATTGGGACACTAATATACCTTTGGTTGAATTCTCCTACAAAAATAGCTATCACACCAGCATCAAGGCCGCCCTGTTTGAGGCTTTGTACAGACGCTAATGCAGATCTCCTTTGTGTTGGGCAGAAGTTGGAGCCAAATACCTGACTGGCACTACAAAAAAATTGCCATTTAGTGGCACACGCTTTTAGTGGCATTTAGCATTTGTGACGCTAATTAAGGTTTTAGTGACACTTTTTGTATGTCATATTTTCTTAACACATACTTTCAGTAGCATTTAATTGTTATGCCACTAAATTTGATTTTTAGTGACACTTTATGTATGCCATAATTGATTGATAGACGCTTTAGTGACATTTAATCGTGTGCCACTAATATCAAATTTTAACTACGTTAATGATGCCAATGAGGTAGTGGTGGAGTGGTTGTCAATTTCCACTATCTCCATTGGTGAAAAGCGAATACAGATGGTGCCGGTTTGACTCGAATGAGAGGCGAGGTTTTACCGATTAATCCACTGTCGTGCCGTCATGCATGTGAAGGTTGGGTTTCTGTGTATCTAAGAGAGCCAAGGGTTGCGACAGTCGAATGGTCGACCTTGGTCACAACGCCCAATGTCAAGGTGACATATCGTTCCTTGCCATTCAAACAAAAAAAACTAAGTTAAAGTTAATTTCTTTATATTAAAATTTTATTTATTGAATTAAAACCAGAAATTGAAAATTTTAACCTAAAAAGAACTCGTCCATCTGACCATCCCTCTCGTCGCTTTGATCGAGCCTCCCATTACTTTCCCACTCAAAATTTCATTATCCCGCTAGTTTCCTCTCAAAATTCCATTATCCCGCTATTAGTTTCCCTCCCTGAATTCCATCAGTTATTCACTTCCCCTCTCAATTACACTTCCCTCATTATTTTTCCAATCAATTGAACTTGCGTTGAGATAGGGTTTTAAACCCTATCGATCTTTCTCTATCTCTTACACCTGTCTCTGGTAAAAAAAAAATCTCTTACACATGTCTCCTCTCTCGTCTTCTTTCTCTCTTGCTTTTGATCTGTTCCGGTGAGAAAGTGAGAGGTTTTCAGGTGGCCTTTGGGTTTTGGTGTTTCCGGTCTTCTTTCTCTATTGCTTTCGATCTGTTCCGGCGAGAAGGTGAGTGAATTTCAGGCGGCGTTTAGGTCATGGTGTTTTAAACGCCACGACCAATATCTGGTTTAGATCTTTATATATACAACGGATTTGTTAATTTTCTCAAATGAGAATTGATGTTGGATGGCGGATTTTCTTTATTATCTCAAATAAGAATTAATGCTGGGTTGATGAATATGGACTCAACGTGTTGATACCTCTCCTTTCTGTTTAAAGACACCACAGTAAGTCTTATTGATCCCTGTGATTGCTAGAATACTGTAAGTTATCGATCTCTATGTCTCTTTTGGGTTACATTTGATTCACACTACAACCTGATATTATTTTGTGATTATACGTTGCGCTTAATTTTTTTTCAAGCTTGTTACTATTTCTTTTATTAGGTGTATTTTTGGTTTGTAGTGTGATCTTGGTATGTAGGAATACATTTTTTTAGGGTATGTAACCGATTTCACCATAAAGTTAAAATATACGGTTTTGTTATAAGTGTTTGATGAGTAAGGTCATAAATAGAAATAATGATACTCACTTTAGATGTTAATAACTGTAAAAAAATGATAGAAGTACATGTGTTTCATGAAATGGGTGGGTAAGGGTGTCAAACCAAAGTGTTATATGGATTTTTTTGTGAAACACGCAATGTGTTTGATGAAATGCCCCAAAGAAAGATATTTTTTAATTCAAATGTCTATTTCTATAAACACAAAATGGAAATCTCTTTTTATGGATCAAAACAAGGACATGAAATATTAATTAACCATTATTGTTGTTTGTGAATGACATTTTGGTTGCCTTTGTGTGTTGGTTATGCGGGCGACATGATTAACAATTCAATCACGTCGCAACCGGCTCATTTATCATAACACGAAACTGCTGATTTCCATTGCTGTGTGTTGTCGCTATGTGTTTATTACAGCTCTATTCTTCGGATATGGTGGTTTTTGGGGCTATTATGACATCTATGTTTTGAGATAGCCATGACTCCTGTTCTTTGGCTGTTGTGTTATCGTATCATGCATGCGCTATGATTTTTTTATGGGAAATGATGGATGATCCTGTCTTTAGAAACAATAGGATTATCTCGTAGGTGAATTTAAACGAGAGCACATTTATAGCCATATTCTTTCTTCTATTTCTCTGCATCTTGTGGTTTCACCAAATTCCACACACAGGTATGTCTTTGATTCAACTTTATGTGCCTGCATACATGCCTCTTCGTTTATGTTTATTTATTTCATTTGTGTTCATTGCAATCAAAATCTATAGTAACATGTTGTATTGAAAAAAGGAAAAAAACAATTACATGTCAAGGCGTGTACAGGGTTTAAAATGTGATAGCGTGTTCACCATTTCCCTTTTTATTACAGGTCTTGAAATGTGAGTAAATTGTTCATAGTGAAGTCGTCTGTCTGTCTGGCTCGCTTAGGTAAACTCAAATTCAACCAATGTTGTTATTGTTCCTCAACACAAACTGTGGCAACGAAAGGACAATCTTTTCATGTACTTTGAAGGTGAGTTTCGTTGATTTGTTTTGTTTACCGTGGAACCATCTCATCTCAAGTCAAATGTTATGCAAATATTTTAGAGATTCTTACACAAGGTGGTATGATTTTAAAATTAAGTATCGTATTCTATTGCAAGTAATAAATAAAAAGTATAATGTTATAAATTTAAAATTAAAAATATATTTAGTACTGTCTTTTATTCTAAAATTTTGCTGTTATTCCCTTTGTGTATTAAGAATTTAACAGAATTATTCAAAAATCATGGACGGAACACCTGTAAGAAATTCTACAGAATTAAACAGGGTATGTTGTTTTTAGTTATGAATTTTTATTTCAAGTGTCCTGTTATTTTGGAAGAGACATGATACTTTATTCTTGAAGCAAGAGACGTTGATAGCACTCTAAAGTTAAAGTCTTCTCACATTGATATCAACTCCACATGACAATTACATTACAAATATATTATTATTATGTTTCATTGCTATTTGTTCTTGCTTAGTGAGAATACAAATATACGATTGACCACAAAATCAAACAGCCTTAATCTATAACACATTTCATTTAAGATTTTTTTATTACATGTTTAGAAGTGTAATAGTATTTCTAACGATGTAGAAATCATCTCTTAGTTTATACCAAGTAAAAAAGCGAATTTTTATTGGGCAAGCAAAAATCGAACAAGCGTTATAAACATAACGCCTAACCCAAACTTTGAAAGATGGCGCCCCCTTGTAACGGTGTGGGGGGGCGCTATGTTTGCCAATCATGCCCATATAACGCTGCACTACACCCGGTCTAATGAGAGAAAGAATGAAAAAAGAAACATTTAAATATTTATCCTTACTGGTATATAGGGTTATACAGGTGGGATTGTGTATTTGTGGATGTAGGGGTATAAACGTCAATGGTTTATACCAGCAGCCCAACAACAGAACTGTGGAGCAGATCAGCAGCAGACCCATGCAGTAGATAGAGGAGCCAAAACTTGACAGCAGATCAGCAGTTCCAAAACTGGACAGCAGATCAGCAGCAGACCCGCGCAGTAGACAGCAGACCAAAACTGGAACGGAGCTCCGTGACGCTGTAAGTTTTGTTTTATTATGACATTGTTGTTTGAATGTGTGAATCCAATATGTTGCTTAAATATTTCAGTTTCCGAGGACACTTGAGTTGAGGCCTGCCTCTCGGTTGGGACGACTCTTGTCTAGTGATTTCCTGCCGGATTTGTTTTGGTGTTTCCCGTCTTCCTTCTCTCTTGCTTTTGATTTGCTCCGGCGAGAAGGTGAAAGGTTTTCAGGCGGCGTTTGGGTTTCGGTGATTTAAATGCCACGACCAATATTTGGTTTAGATATGTATATATCCAACGGATTCTGTTAAAAAACACCACAATAAGTCTTCTTGATCCATGTGGCTGCTAGAATAATGTAAGCTATCGATCTCTATGTCTCTTTTGGTTTACATTATATTCACACTACAAAATGATTTTATAGGGTAGTCATTGTGGGAAATCGTGGAAATACAACTGAGAAATGTGTTAATTGTTGCATCTTCCGTTATTTTTGTGATTATACTTGCGCCTTTTATTCATGCCTTCTATTTTTAATTTCTTTATTTCTTTCTTTTGAGTTTGGTTTACTTCCGTGATTTAGAGTTCAGTGGTTTCTATTGTTTATGCACTTAGCTGATGGGTGGCCCTTTATCACACCTTTTTATTTTCCTTTTGTGTATTTTATGGGAAACACTATAGGCAAAACAAGTTTTCTTGGTTGTTTACACGCAACACCACCATAATAGACATTCTAACAGACAAAAATTGGTACTACATTGTGTGTCTGGTTGCTTAAAGACTATCTATGCATGCATCACATAAAAAGGTGTAGAAAATCTTCTTATTTTCAATAGTGATATGTGTACAGTAGTGCCATTTAGTGTAGACTTTGATATTTCCATCCAACTTTGGTCTCTACAAAACTTAGACGATGCTAAAAAGTGGAGTATTGTGAGAATTTTTATTTATTTTACATATTTCTCTACATGTTACTATAGAGTAGACTATTTTGACATTTTGGACTGTATAGTAAACTGTCATGCTACACCACTTGACAAAGAATTAGATGAGGTACGAACACAATTTTTATAGTTTGCGCAACCACATTTTTGTTCACCTGATTTCAGATTTTGATTATTAATGTTTGTCGAACAGTTTTTTTTAAACTGAAGTAGCAACATTGATTAAAAGATGCGTCTCACTTTGTTAATTTGTGTATACATGATACATGTAGTTTGCATGTCACTAATATGATCTTGTAAAAAAGGAAAAAAAGCAGCTCTAGATTTAATTGGTTTTTATTTATATCTTCACAGATGTTTTCTCTTATCATGGAGTTCATTATTGTGCGTTTATAGAGGTATGTGACTGTTTATTACCTTTTATCTGGTTTAGCAGATTTGAAATTCAGCTTACTCATCTACCTTAGTGTCTTAAATTTATTTACCATAGGTAACAGTGTTTGCTTTCATTGTCTGCTGCATGCATTATAAAGTGGAATTAGTTACCTTGGAATATTGTATGTCTAGCCTACCTTATTTGCGCATAAAGTATAAGCGAATTAAAACATGTTCACTTTTGTGCAAATTAAAACAAGTCGATTTCTGAATAATGATTTATGCAGCTTTTGTACAGAATGGAATGAACAGCGCGTCGTGAAGCGTACTTTGACATGCGAGAATATTTATGTGGTTTAGAGGCGACCAAATCACATGGGGTGCAATACTAATGCTTAATTATATTGTTGATGATGGCAGGGTAGATATCATGAGAAGCTTTGAAGCCAAGTTCTATGATAGTGGAATTCTCTCCAAAAAAGAATGTTTTGACTTTTTGTGTAACTATTTAAAATTTGGGATACGTTACCTATTACATATTGTTTTGCTAACGTTTGAAATATGTTTCGGATTGAAATTATTTAATTTATAATACTATGATTTCTACATTTACAGTTCTTATCGAACATTTGTTTTATATTAAAATTGTAAATAATGTACATATATATATAAACAATTTTTACCGACACAAAATTTGTGACATAAAAGGTTTTTTATATTGTGGCAAAAAAAATGTGCCACTAAAACTAATATAGATATGTAACTAGAATCAATTTTTAGAGGCACAAAATATGTGCCACAAAAGTCTCTTCTATATTATGGCAAAAAAAAAAGTGTCACTAAAGCCCTAAAAACTTTGTGCGGCAGATTGGAAAAGTGTCACTAAAAGGCTTTAGTGTTAGCTCTTCTAGTGACACTTTTTTTGTATGCCACCCATTCTTACGTGGACTTTCAGTGACACTTTTATGGCCTTTTGTGACATTTTTTGAGTGCCACTACATGGAATTTTTTTTTGTAGTGTGGACCCGAGCTAATTCAAGAAACGACCGACAAGATCTTTCAGAGCTGTAATCGTTTGAAAGTTGCTCGTTATCGTCAAAAGAGCTGTGCCAATCGCCGAGGCAAGCCATTCGATTTTCTGGTTGGCAATAGGGTACTCTTGAAAGTCTCAACTTGAAAATGTGTGCCACGTTTTGGAAAACATGGAAAACTCAACCCACGATACATAGACCCTTTCGATATCCTTGCGAGGATTGGTCCCGTGGCCTATAAGCTCAAGTTTCCTGAAGAGTTCAATGGTGTTCATGACACTTTCCACATGTCCAATCTTAAGAAGTGTTTATCCGATGAGTCACTAATCATTCCCCCCGAAGAAATTCACATCGATGATCAACTCCACTTCATTGAGGAGCCGATCGAGGTGACTGATGGGAAAGTCCAGAAATTGAGAAGGAGCCTAATCAAGCTTGTTAAATTTAGATGGAATGCAAAACGTGGACCCAAATTCACTTAGGAACGCGAAGACCAAATGAAATGCAAGTATCCTTCTCTTTTTCTAGAAACTACTACACCCGATAACTCAACACAAATTCGCGGACGAAATTCCAAAAACAAGGGGAGAATGTGACACCCGTCAACAATCCAGGTCAAGATCCGTACACACCCTAATTAACTATGTCATTTTATGTGCATATTAGACATTTTTAACATTGACAATGTCGTCCCAAGTCTAGCAAAGCCCAAACTATTTCAGAAATTCAGTACATTATCTGTTTATGCATAAAACACCCGATTTATCCGAGACAATTGGCGTTGAACAATCAAGCCAATCACACGCTCAATAGAGAGCAACCGAATATCCAATTACTACGTATAGACAAAACAACATTACACGTGACAATACCTAAGTGAGAAATTGTTCAATTCCACTCAAAACCTGAACAATTCAGGAGACACATTGTGGCTATGTGACACATTTAAATCATGGAACAACATCATATATCCATTCAAGATACAAACATATGTAAACATGAGTTAAAACATCTAAACAACACATGTCTATAAAGGAATAACGTATGGTATCAATGACATGTTAATATTATTTTTGTAACATATAACCTACACTCGGTGACTAATAATTTTCAATAACATATTACCTACACATCTATAGGTGGATAATTCGGCCCATACACAAACACACACACTTGTTTAATCAAGACTAAAAGCAACATATATAGATCTATATTTATATGTGTATACTCATGGCATATATATATATATATATATATACACACACACACACATACATGTGGGAAGCAAGGGTTACCATCATCACTTGTCAACATCATATACCTACAATACATCATATACCTATAATACATACACATCCACACACACGAACAAACAACATACATCCAAACATAAGAACCTATGAGTTTAATAATTTAAGCACCTACACAATTCTACCCCATCCCCCATGGATTTTGACTTGCAAAACTCCTCCATTGTGCCTTCCAAGAATCGGCCCTAAGCCTACCATGCATGCATATCTTCTTCTCACTTGTCAACTTATTATACTCAAACAGATTTCACTTTTTTGTTCATCATATCCCACACATCTTGACCTCCCATAACAAACACTCACTCTTACCCACTCTCTCTCTCGGCGTATATATATATGGCTGAATGGCCGTTGTTTTTCCTCACAACACTCATTCAAAACCCACTAAAACAAACACACACTCTCTTCCTTTCTCTTTGCCTTCGGCTAAACCAAACAGCCCCACCCGAGGCTGTGATCAATCGCGAGCCATCACAACAGCCCTACACGAGCCTTACATGTGTTCAAGAGACCATATTCGGGAGCAAATGACTAGGAATTAGCCCACATTCTTTTGTTTTTGGAGCACATGGAGGTATGATTCAACTAACTACATTCATTCCATTTCTATATTTTCTTAGTCAATATCAAAGTTCACCCGAATCTATAACCTACATTAACACTAAAACACTAAGTCTTGGATCATAAAAACTTTCAAAACTAAAATTAATACATCTTATACACACACGCATGTTACATATATATATATATACATGCAGGAATGTATATATATACACACATACATACTCACAAATACACTTGTGAGAATATACGAGTTTAATGTGTATCAAGTCAAACAAGATACATAAAACTCATTTTTGAACTCAACATAAACATGTGCAAATCTTTGGCTTATAAGAAACACATATTAAAATCGGCAAAACATGTGTTAATGATTCTTCTAACATAAGAACTTTATACATGAGTTAATATATGGTAACTTGTTAACCCGGTTTTGACAAAAGTAGTTATTTTACAACTTAAAACGAACAGATCTAACAAGGGTTTCAAAGATCTACAAGTTAAAACCATACGTACGAACAATGATACGTAATAATCGCCACGTGTATGGACTAAAACACCAAGTATACATAGTCCCGCGATTCACAAATCGGGTGAACAACTTACATGGTAAATACACACGTACAAAAACCTAAGTTTTCCTTAACATTCTAGGGCACTTTTGTTCAGACTAGGGTCATTTGGGCTTATGCATTTGCTAGACCACTCGCACAGACACTAGTTGAGTTTCACGGCCTCATTTTACTGTTTTTACATTTTGGGGGATAAACATGCTACATTACTGCATATATATTTCATTTGGGGTGAATTCTATCATGACTACCATGTGAAGCACGAGAGAAATGGTTCATAAGCTCAATAGTCCTTGTACTTACATATACACTGTAACCAATAGCTAACAATCACCATGGAACACTTAAATAGATCTATTGGGTTGACACCCCCACTCTTGGTTAGTCGCTCTAACCGGTTACATACAAAAGAGTGTTAGTTTTCTACAATTTATACGTTGTCTTTATTGTACAATGCGTGAGGCACAACAGTCAAGAGGTTGGTTATGGGACTCATGGTTGGCAGAGTAATCATTGGCTTAGCTAGCTTTGATTGGTCATACACGAATTTCACCAACTTTACCTTTATGTTAAACATGTGAACTCACCAACTTTATGTTGACAAAAATCTTTAATGCATGTTTTTCAGGTAAAGTTAGTGAAATTCGTGTATAACCAATCAAAGATAGCTAAGCCAATGATTAATGTGACAACCATGAGTCCCATAACCAAACCTCGTGACTAATGTGCTTGATGCATTTTACAATAAAGACAATGTATGGATCGTAGAAAACTAGCACTCTTTCGTATGTAACGGGTTAGAGCAACTAACCAAGAGTGGGGGTGTTAACCCAATAGATCTATTTAAGTGTTCCATGGTTACTGTTAACTAATGGTTACCGTGAAATGTATGTACTAGGGCTGTTGAGCTGATGAACCATTTGTCTCATGTTTCACATGGTAGTCATGATAGAATTCACCCCAAATGAAATGTAACTAGTAATATAGCATGTTTATTCCCCCAAATTAAGAAAAACAGTTTAACAGGGCCGTGAAACTTACCTGATGTCCGAGGGAATGGTCTAGCAAAGCAGAACCTTGAACAACTATAGTCCCGACAAAAGAGTGCCCTATAATGTTAAGGACACCTTAAGTTATTTGTACTTTGTTATTTACCATACAAGTGGCTTACCCGATTTGTATATCCTTGTACCATGTGTACTGTAAGTCCAGAATCCTCTCCACGATATCAAACACACCCAATTAAGTGCAGAACCAAGATTGAATGTAAGAACAACAAGGAAGAAAATAGAACCGCATGATTATATTGCAAAAAGTGCACAAGACTACAAAGAGTCGTCTGGTACACTATGTTCGAGTACAAGAAACAAGAAAGCAAAACTAGCAAAGTAACAAGCAACCCAAAATGTTTTCGGAACCCCCTATTTATGAAAGCATAGGGCGGTTCGAGTACATACGCCCAATGGCCGAAACCCACTAACCCAGTAGACTAAACTACCCAAAATGTCTAATGGGCCAAGACAGACGCAAACCTCTAAACCATGGCTCTACAATATCCCCCTAGGTTTGTGTCGTCTTGGTACAGTTACATTACTTGATAACTACTTATAGTCTACAAAAACAGTCAAAACTTGATCATCCTGATGTGGATCTTTGGTCAATCAACGTCACTTGTCTTCTAACCCCATCCAGGTTCGTCTGATTTAATCATCCTAAGTATGAGAAACTCCATGATCCAGATGGTTCGATGTCTTTTTGAGATTTGGCACTCCATGATCCAGATGGTTCGATGTCTTTTTGACCCCAACTTGATCCTGAGTCCTCAGTGACGACCTTTGAGCCCAACCTGATCTTGAGTCCTCGGGGACGACCTTTTAACTTAAGTTTAACCCCGAGTCCTCTGTGATGACCTTTTGACCCGTGGGTCTTCTTTTATTATTTATATATAGTAGACGAGTCTCACTGCATCAGCAAAAATTTGAGCCTCGTCTAACATTAGGTACTAGTGAAGCACCCTAGAGACACATGGTGGGCGTAGACATTTTCCATGATGTACCTCTTCCCCGCATCTGCTCACCATGTATTTCTAGCTGCATCTCGTTTTTGGCGAAATATGGAAAGTGATCTTCCTCCGCAGCGTCGGGTGATTCATCATCATCACCATCATCATCCACACCTGCAATCAAAACACTACTCCCATAAGAACATCATTTTCAAATGTCACACAACCCCACATTCATAACATATCTTCCCAACAATTTATTACCAAACCAAATCAGATTTGTACAAAAAGCAAATCCTAGGGTCGTTAAAAAAATTTCAAATGAAAAAGATTGTTACGAGTAACACATAATAACTCTTGGATGATCTAACAATTATCAAGTACAAAAACATTTTTATGATAGTTTTGAGTTTTCGAGAGACCAACTGGCTCTTGAGGGGACCAGTGGGTTCTCGGGTACCTGGTGGGTTCTCGAATGACTAACTGAATCTCGAGTGGCTTGTGGGTTCCCGAATGGTTTGGAGGATCTCGAGAAGACAAAAGGTTATCGGATGGTCAAAATTTTATAATATTAAAAACAAAACCCAGATCCCCAGGCGCGTGATACCCACGCGCCGCCCCATCTTCAACACAACATCCTCCGATCATCTTCTCCGATGATATCAACACCTAAAACACAATTATTTTCAAGAAAAACAACACTTTGACCAAGATTTAAACCAATCAATAACCATAACAGTCATCAGTTCATCACAGATTCACATCACTTACACTCGATTCTTGAAAAACCAAACTAAAATTTTCGGCTCACCGGTAAGTGTTAGTCAAGATCCTCACCTACCGGATCCTCACCGAGCAAGAAGAAAACATACCTTTAACCAACAGGAGGATCATGACGTCCAGTTAATCCTAGCACCGAATCTTACCTTTGAAATTGAAGTGTGTTTGTGTGTGTGAGAGGGTGAAGGGTTCGATTTCCAAAGAAGAAGCCGAGTGTCTTCAATTGAAGAACCCTAAACCTTCCTTTTATAGCCAAACAAGTATAAAATGTAAGATTTTGTGGAGCCCACCAAGTGTGCGGTGGGTCCGGCTCCAATCCCAATACTGTCAAAACTTTTTGAAGTGGATTTTAAATAAAAGTGGGTCCAGGTCAGAACATGAGCTGGTCAAAATAAAAAATTAAGACTAGAATAACAATTTAATAAAATACACTAAACTAATAAACACAAAAAAAAAAACTATTCACACTTACACAAGTCTTATTAAAATTTTGCTTACGGGATCAAATCACAATGTTTCAGGCCAGACTACACTTATCAACACTGATCTACTTAGGCCGGTCTTAGCAATTATTGTTATATTTGTCCACTTAAATTTATTGCCTTAGGCCTTCTAGTATGATAGTCCGTGATATTATTTTATCATGTTTTGGTTTATTTAAAAATGAGCACTCAGATAAGTCACAGTCAAATCCTAGAATCATAAATAGTACACTCTATCATGCTAGTAGTTTCCTTATCGCATATTTTGCACAGTATCTGTTCTAGCATTCTGAAACCATGACTGGGACTGGGTTGAGAAGAGAAAAGAATAGATCTGTAAGAGATATGGTGTAATATACAAATCAAATGATTTCTCAATTGATATAGGCTATGGGTTTTGGACTTGAGGGTCTCTTTTATGACGTTCTGACTGTGTCCATGTTAGGTCTGCTGACCTGGAGAAGAACAGATGATTAGAAAGCCAAAATATTCTATCTAAATGATCCTTTGAATAAACAGTAGATTCAAGATACTTTCTCCAAAAGACTGTTGACCCTAACAACTGCTACACCAAACAACTGATGAAGACAACTGCTGCTGCTAAAAGGTCTGCTGAACAAACAACTGATGGATAAAGATCTGATGAAGAAACAACTGCTGATCAAGTACTGAAGACAAAGGTCTGTTGAACCAACAGCACTTTGGACTCAACAGATGATAAAGACCATCAGAGTTTTCCTTTATAGTAGTTTATGTTAGCAGTGTTTTGAATGTAACAGTAGTTGTAGTTAGCAGATGTTTTATGTTGTTATTCTGTTAGAGGTCGCTGTCTTAGGTGACGTCAGCTGTGATCATCAGAGGTTTAGGTTTGTCTATAAATAGAACAGTGATTGTACTGTTCTATTCATCACTCTAGTCATTCTCTTAGACAAACATTCTCTGAGTGCTCAGGCTGAGGGGGAGTACTTGTACAATTATAACCTTTCAATTAATGAAAGCTTTCGATTAAAAACATTTATTCTCTTGTTTTGATTTACAGTTTATCATTCCGCTGCACTTTCCATTTATACTTCACTTCATTTATTTCATTATTCATCTAAACTATCAAAACAATCAAACTCAGATCCTAACAATTGGTATCAGAGCTTGGTCAATTAAATTCGATCTAATCAATCAATTTAATATAAACAGATCAGCTCACAATTTATTGATATCGTTTGTTTGTCGGATTGAAAACAGAGTAATAGTTTATTTTCGTTTCAACCGTTAGTAAACAGATTTTGTTTTCGTAAAAATCAGAGAATGACTTCAATTAATCAAGATCCACATAACACTGGCACTAGCAACAAGCCACCGATGCTTGTCAGATCTGAATACAATATCTGGCAACGTCGGATGAGTCATGTGCTAGCACAGCAAAACACTGGGTGTTGGAAGTCGGTTGTCTTTGGACCTCATGTTCCAATGGTGCCGAGTACCGAAGATCCCAAGGTCCAAGTACCTAAGAGTGTTGAAAACTACTCCGAGCAAGATTTTCAAAAAATTGAGTTAGATGCTAAGGCTTTCAGTATTGTAGCCATGGCTCTACCAAATGATATCTATGCTGGACTGTTGCATTGCAATAGTGCAAAGGAGTTGTGGGATGCTCTGAAAGAGCAGTTTGGTGGGACTGAGGATGTGATTGAAAACAACCAAGAAATACTTAATCAACAATATGAAACTTTTAGTTATGTGAAGGGAGAGTCGTTAACACAACAATTTGAGAGATTTAATTGTCTGATTAGTGAACTAAAACTGGTGGGTCTAACTTACCCTAATTCAACTTTAAATCATAGGTTTCTTAGATCACTTCAGGACAAATGGGACACTATAGCAATTGTCATGAGAAACTCTATCGGATTTAACGACCAGACTCTGACCCAGCTTCATGGTAAGCTCTTGACCTATGAGAGAGAGCTTAACCAGAAAAAGAAGCTCCAGGACTCTGGAAAAGTGTCTGATGACTATGTATTTGGTAATACAGCACTTTTGGGTCAAGATGAGGTACCTGGAAGTAGTAAGGATCAGGGTTATGATCATTACATTGATATAACCACTGGTTTTAACACTGATTCTTACTCATCACCCAGCTATGCTTTTACAGCAAGTGGTGATATCCAGGCATCTGATAACACATCTTTTGTGTATAATGACCTTCAATACATTGACCCTGTGGACTTAGAAGAAATGGACATTTTGCATCAATTGGCCCTGCTCAGTATTAGAACCAATAACTTCTACAAGAAAACTGGCAGAAGGTACCCATGTTTACATGGTGGGTCAAAAGTGGGGTTGGATAAATCAAAGATCAAGTGTTATAAGTGTCATAGAATGGGTCACTTTGCTAGGGAATGTAGGAGTCAAAATAGTACCCCTATGCAAAACACTGCTCACTTTGCACAGACTCCAACCACTGTTCCTGTGCACTATGTCCAAACCACTGTTCCTCAGTATCATTATGTCCAAACACCTGTTACTCAGGCACAAGTGCCAATGACTGCTGCTTCATCCTCTGCCCCTGCAGAGACCATTCAGCAAAGTCAACAGAGTTTCTTCACTCAAGGCTTTGTTGATTGGAGTAGTCTACCACATGAGATAACAGATGAAAACATTGCTTTAGTTGTCAATTCTGAAAATAATTTTTGCTTTGTGGCACTAGAAACAATTGTTGAAGAGACTGATTCTGAGGGAGTGGTGTCTATGTCTGAAAATGTGACTAATGATGTTGTTGATGAAGTTGTTTCAGCTGAAGAATCTGAAGTAGAGGTTGTGAATCTCTCATACCCATGGGGTACTGATGACTGTGATTGCCAGTGTAATTGTGCTTTGATGGCTGCTGCTAAGGGAGCTTCTGCTTGCTTAGATAGTTTATGGTATGTAGATAGTGGAGGCTCCAGGCACATGACAGTATGTAGAGCCCTTCTTCTGGACTTTCTTGCACATGGAGGGGGTGATATATCCTTTGGTAATGATTCTAAAGGTAAAGTGTTGGGTTCTGGAACTGTTCAAGCAGGGAGACTTAAGTTTGAAAATGTTAATCTAATAGACAATCTAAAATTTAATCTACTTAGTGTATCACAAATGAGTGACAAAGGATATGGGTCATTCTTCACTAAGAAAACATGTAAGATTGTTGGACCAGAAGTGGTTGAAAAGATTAACACCATCATTGCTGAGAGTAAAGCACAACTTGTTGCTCATAGAAGTGGCAATGTGTATGTAGTTGATATGTTGAAGGATAATCCTATGGCAAATGTCTGTCTGTTCTCTGCTGCCTCTACCAAAGAGACAGAATTGTGGCATAGGAGACTGGGTCACACCAACCTTCAAACTATCAACTCTCTCTCCAAACAAAACCTTGTCAGAGGTTTTCCACCAAAAGAATTTAAATGTGATGAGCATTGTGTTTCCTGCCTAAAAGGAAAACAACATAAAAGCTCTTACAAATCCATTGATGAGTCCAAAACCAGTCAATGTTTACTAATGCTACACATGGACTTGTTTGGCCCAGTTAAAATCATGAGTCTAAGAAGAAAGAGATTTTGTCTTGTCATAGTTGATGATTTTTCTAGGTTTACATGGACTTACTTTTTACACTCTAAGGATGAGACTGCAGGTATCTTGAAGGACTTTGTCACCAAAGTTGAAAAACAATATGACTTGCTAGTAAAAGTCTTTAGAAGTGACAATGGGAAAGAATTCAAAAATAAGGAGTTGGATGATTTCTGTGTGTCAAAAGGGATTGTAAGGCAGTACAGTATCCCAAGAACACCAGAGCAAAATGGGGTGGTTGAGAGAAAGAACAGAACTCTTATTGAAGCTGCAAGAACAATGCTAGCAGATTCTGGTTTGCCACTGTCTTTCTGGGCAGAAGCAGTAAACACTGCTTGCTATGTTCAAAACAGAGTTTTGATCAACCCAAGACATCAAAAGACTGCTTATGAAATTTTGTTCAAAATCAAACCATTAATCTGATTTTTCAAAATCTTTGGCTGCCCTTGTTTCATTTTAAATCTTAAAGATTCCATTTCAAAATTTGCAGCCAAAGTAGATTGTGGATATTTTCTGGGATATTCTTCTAATGCCAAGGCCTATAAAGTGTTTAACACAAGGACCAAGACAATAGAAGAAACTTTGAATGTGAAGTTCAATGAACTTTCATCCTTAAAAATCCCAGCAAACCCTGCTGATTTATTTGATTTGGATCCACATGTAACAAAATGTGTGAGGAGTTTAGGGAACTCATGACAGCAGAGTTTGAAATGAGTGCTATGGGTGAACTTCAGTGCTTCCTTGGACTCCAAGTGAAGCAGCTGCAAAATGGCACATTCATTCATCATAATAAATATGTGAAAAACTTGTTATCCAAATTTGAGATGAATGATTGTAAGCCATGTAGTACACCCATGAGTACAGTCAAGCCACTCACTGTTGATGACAAGGATGAACTGGTTGATCAGACACATTACAGATGCATGATTGGGTCTTTATTGTACTTAACAGCATCTAGGCCAGACATTATGTTTGCCACCTGTGTTTGTGCAAGATCCCAGGCTTCACCCAAAAAGTCAAACCTTATTGCTGTGAAAAGGATATTCAGATACCTAAAAGGTGCTCCCACACTTGGTATCTGGTATCCTGCTAATGGAAACATTGAGCTTTCAGGTTATTCAGATAGTGATTTTGCTGGCTGCCACACCACAAGAAAGTCCACATCAGGAGGGTGCCAGTTTCTAGGGAATGCCTTAGTTTCTTGGCAAAGCAAAAAGCAAGCAGCTGTTTCAACTTCAACAGCTGAGGCTGAATACATTGTTGCTGCAAGCTGTACAACCCAAATCATGTGGCTTCAAAATCAATTGCTGGATTTTGGGATAACTGCACTAAGGACTCCACTCATGCTGGATAGTCAAGCTGCTGAAAAAATCATCAAAAATCCAGTCTCTCATTCAACCACAAAGCACATAGACATCAGACATCATTTTGTCAGAGATAGCTATGAAAAAGGTTTGATTTCTCTGCACCATGTTCCAACAGAGGATCAGTTGGCAGACGTGTTGACAAAAGCTTTAGACACATCTACCTTCACAAACTTGATCTCTCGAATTGGAATGCTAAACATGGACTAAAACAACAAAAATGTTTTCAATAAAAACATTAAAATGTTTTCAGAAAATCAATTTTCTCCTTAAAAATAGCTCTTTTGGTTGAAAAATCTGTTTCAAACATCTGATCAGATAAAAAAACCACTGTTTCATTCTATCCACTGTTGGTTGAAAAATCTGTTTCAAACATCTGATCAGATAAAACAACTGTTACTTCATCATTCTTTTGGTTAAACAACAGCTGTTGGCAACAGACTTTTGCAAAACAGCTGTATATCACCAGATTTTTAACCACTAGATGTTTGCCATGTCTGCTCTCAAAAGCAGAGTTTAGCCACATCAGCGGTTTCACCAGAGGCTATAAAACCCTGTTTTTCCCCTAACAACAGTTTTACTGTCTCATTGTATTCAAAATACTCAGACCGCCTTCTTCTTCCTCAAACCCTTAATCAAATTTCACTCACTCTCACACTCGAAATCCATTACAATGGATCTTCAAACCCAAGCCACCCGTAATTATTTACCATATCTGGTCAAAACAGACGACAACGTTCCATTCCATTCTTCCATCGACATCATCTTAAATTCCAAATACAAAACCATCCTAACTGCTGATGCTCCCATCCATCTTGAAACCCTCCAAGAATTCTGGTCAAAAGCTGAAGTCTTGCTTCAAGACAAAAAGCCTACATCCATTATTTCAAAAATTGGAGCCACAAGCATCTCCATCACACCTGGATTAATATCCACAACATTCTCTCTCAATGACCTGTCAGGTAAGGACTCTTTTCCCAAAACAGAGCTTCACACAGAGTTTCAGGAAAGAGGGTATGATGCTCAAATGACTGGATCAACTCTTTTCAAAAAGTTTTTCCATCCAGTCATGAAATTTTTCTTCCATACTCTCCTTCTCTATGCCTCGGCTAAGACCACATCCTTCAATGAAATCCCATTAAGGATTCAGTACTTGGGGTATGCTATGTTGTCAGACTCTGACTTCAATCTATCCCAGAATTCTTAGTGTAATCCTTCAAAAGGTTTTACCAGAAAATGATTTTCAAAAGGGTGAGTCTTTTCAAATGAAAAGTTTAACTGATGAAACTTTCACAAGAATGCTGGGTTCTTCTACCCAAGAAAAAGTGTCAAAAGTGTCAAAAGTTTCCAAAACACAAACAAAGAGGTCCAATACAACAACTGTTGTTCAAACCTCTGTTGTTGAGCCCACTGCTCCTGGTGATCATGGCACTTCATCCAGTGCTATGAAACCCACACCAGCCACATCCAAAAGAAAAATTCCATCTACAAAAACCACCTCCACACCTAAAAAGGGACTTCTGGAAGATGAGAAGCCCCTCAACCCAAACAAACTCCTCATGCACCCTCACAAAAGGATCATGTTGTAAGCCAAAGGGAACCAAATAATGAAGCATATGAGTCACTTGATCATATGTTTACAAGCCCCTCTCCCAGGGCTAATTCTCTTCTTACTCCTTTACCTTCACCACAACATGTCCCTCAAACCATGCAACCTCTGTTTGAGGCTATTGATAAAACTCAGGATAATCCCAGTTCCTCTCCTTCACCCATCACTGAGAGTATTCCCCCACAAGTGACTGGGCCTGAGAAAAATCAATCAGCCAACCAACAAACAGAAGAGGAGGTTACACTCCCAGAGTTCAATGTAACTCTTGGTGAGTTTTCAAGAGAAGCAGCCACTACTGATGTAGAGACCATTGTCTCACAACAGGACAGTGGTTACATAGCTAAGACTTCCTTGAAGGCAACAACTGATGAGGCCACAATTGTGTCCCCAAAATCAGTTGGAAGTCCCCAGAACCAAGACCAAGGGGCATATGGTTCTCATTCCCTAGACTCACCTCCTAGGACTGAACCAGTTAAAACTACCACGGGTAGGAATTCAGATGATCCTATTAACTTAGGTGATGGATTAAAATACCAAGAATTGACGGATAGAGTTCAATCCATTGAAACCTCTGTTGCTGACATCAAATCTGATGTCAAGTCAATATTGGAAACCTTGGCTACCCTCACCAAAAGTCAACCATCCACAGCTGATATTGCTAGTGAGCTATGGAAATCTGTTTCCTCCATCATCATAGCTCACAGGAAACTAGCAGATCAGACTCAAGAGACCTATATGCAAATGATCAGAAATATGGTGGATGCCAGGTTAAATGACACCAAGGCAGATATCAAAGTGATCAAGGACCACCTGCTGAAGACTACTGGCTCTGCCCTACCACAATTCTCAGAGATGATGATGATGATGCATTTACAGCTGATGATGCCAAAAAGGGGGAAAGTGGCAGAGATAGGTTGCCAAAATTAGATCCTTTTGGTTGTCCACCCTCTCAAAAGGGTAAATCAAAGTCTGGTGACAAACCAGAGTCTACCCAAGCAGCACCATAAAAACAACAACAACCAAGTGTTCAAACCTCTGCTGCTACTGAAACTGCCAAGACCAGCAAAGCAAAGGAAGTTGACACCTCTGCTAATGAAAAAGCTGATAAGGCTGCTGAAGACAAGCTTAAGAGGGCTGACACTCTGGAGGTTAAAGTAGAAAGGTTAATTCAGCTGAAAAAGGAACATCAGCAAGAAGTTGAAGATGTGGGTTCCTCCAAAAGAAAGAAAATCTCTGCAAAACATACAAGGAAACCACCATCTAAACTAACTACTGAAACCACTGATGCTGAAACCACTGCTATCAAAACCACTGCCACCAAAACCATTGATACCACAACCACTGCCACCAAAACATCTGATATCATCAAACCAATCACCAAACCAACCACCAAAGCAACCACAAAACCTACTACTACATCCACTTCACAACCAAAACCCCAAACAACTGCTGGTTCTACAAAAGACCCAACAGAGGTTAACCCAACCACTGCTGCAACATCACCATCACCAAAAATCTTGTACAGCAGAAAAAGAAAGTCTACTTTTGTTGTGCAAGATGAAAACATTCACACCACACCACCCAATACTCCACTCACACAACCCTTAAATGCCATTCCACTCTCATCATTCTCACCACACACCTCATAATTCAAATCACATAGACCACCACCAACCATCACACCATTGGCTGAGAAGTATCCTCTTGAACTTGATCTACTCAAGTGGGAACTTCAATCCTTCTACAATACTGATCAACCATCAGAAAGATCTTTCCCATCTCCTAAAGATTTTCCTGTTCCCTTAAACATTGACACCTATCTGAAATACAAGGGTGAACATGCAGATGCCATAATAAAAGAGAAATGTAAAGGGAAAGATGACAGGAGTGCTCAGGGCATCCATTCAGCAGAGCTTAACAAACTGAGAAGGATTGAAGATTTGCTAAGACCCTGAGCAACTCAATGTCTTCCATGCCTCTCAGCAGTGACATGGAAAGGGAAGTCAGGGATTCTCTTCTTGAACAAATCTTGGCATCCATGCCTTACAAAGCAAACAAGAAACAGTTTGCAGGCTGGACCACTCATGCACTCAGAGAAGAGTTAATAAGAATTGAAGAAATGGCCAAGAATCCTCCATCAAAAGTCTCTGCTCCTGACTTCAGCAAAGGCAGAGATCCAGCCAGAGCTCTGAAGTTTAAAATAATGAGACAAGAGATTGTGGCTGCTGATTATGGAGAGATGAAGTCTGTGGCAAGATGGTCTGAGCTAAGATTGATTGAAACTTACAAGAAGTTAGAAGAAAACAGGAAGAAAGACCCTACCTTGCCAAGAAAACCTGTTTATGCTGATGAGCCTATGTTAAAGAGACCTCAACAGGCTTTTACCTTAGACAGCTTACTAGACACTTCTGACTTATCCATTGCTGCAAGAAGACAATTCAAAAAACAGAAGGAGATGTCAGAAGAAGAACAAAAAAAGTTTGCTGATACTTTTGTAAAAGAGGGACTCCTCAACCAAATCCGCTACTTCTCTGATCCAACATCTGAAAGACTCAGAGAAATCATTGGAAGACCTCCTTCACCAAACTCATCCAAAATAAAGATGCATCCCAGTCATTCCACTGATTCTAAAATTCTAAAATGGAAGTCCAACAAAGACACCCATGACTTGACTCTGCTCAGATCAGATGGAAAGATTCAGAAACTCAGCATGGATGATGCTCATGGCCTGTGTGCAGAAGATCTCCAAACACTGCTGAATCTAGAGCTGGAAAGAGATGCTGAAGACCTCTTCTCATTGAGCTTTGAATTACAACTCAAAGGTCAAATTAGAGAAAGTCTGATGAGAAATAAAGATCAAGAATAAAGCTTAGTTTTTGCATCATCTGTTCTAGGGGGAGATTGTCAGGTCTGCTGACCTGGAGAAGAACAGATGATTAGAAAGCCAAAATATTCTATCTAAATGATCCTTTGAATAAACAGTAGATTCAAGATACTTTCTCCAAAAGACTGTTGACCCTAACAACTGCTACACCAAACAACTGATGAAGACAACTGCTGCTGCTAAAAGGTCTGCTGAACAAACAACTGATGGATAAAGATCTGATGAAGAAACAACTGCTGATCAAGTACTGAAGACAAAGGTCTGTTGAACTAACAGCACTTTGGACTCAACAAATGATAAAGACCATCAGAGTTTTCCTTTACAGTAGTTTATGTTAGCAGTGTTTTGAATGTAACAGTAGTTGTAGTTAGCAGATGTTTTATGTTGTTATTCTGTTAGAGGTCGCTGTCTTAGGTGACGTCAGCTGTGATCATCAGAGGTTTAGGTTTGTCTATAAATAGAACAGTGATTGTACTGTTCTATTAATCACTCTAGTCATTCTCTTAGACAAACATTCTCTGAGTGATCAGGCTGAGGGGGAGTACTTGTACAATTGTAACCTTTTAATTAATGAAAGCTTTCGATTAAAAACATTTATTCTCTTGTTTTGATTTACAGTTTATCATTCCGCTGCACTTTCCATTTATACTTCACTTCATTTATTTCATTATTCATCTAAACTATCAAAACAATCAAACTCAGATCCTAACAGTCCAGGTCAGCATATTTCTAGATGCAGCAAAGGGACAACCAGGACATCATTGGACGCAAAGGTCTCTTTTTGGTGAAAATTTTGATCTACAGCACGACAACAAAGGACATCTGGATGCAGCAGAAGCCTCTTTATTGCCTAGCATCTCCATGTCTTTGCTTACGCAAAACAAAGGAGATACACGAGTGTTTCAGACAAGGTTTCAGACCTAGACCATAGTGTTATGCTTGGGGACATCACACAAGCCTTCAAATAGAGATTGTACTTAATTCCAAGTGATGTTCCTTACCGAGGTCATACCTTATCTTTAAGTGCTCCACAAGATCAATCATCTTTCCAGCCGCCAGGACCAAGCCTACCAGTATATCACACCAGATCCAAACCATTTCGGTACTCGTTTTACATGAGCCAGCCTTAATCCAGTTGTGAAAAATCATTTCATTTCCCGCATGACAAAACTGGAAAACACTATTTTTGTTTTTTTAATTGTTTTTGTATTTTTCTGAGGATACATCTCCCTAAATTTGTGCTTAAAAATATTTAAAGAACAAATTTTCAAAAGAAAAAAAATGAAGAAAAATAATATTGTTTGACCAGGCTCAGTCTTCAAACTGGACCATTCATAAAAGTTCTAAAAGAGCAACAAAACGAGCTCGATTAACCGGTTTTGTAAAAAATTGGCGACATTGTCGTCGGTATGAATTTGTTCAGGAACAATTAAACCCTGGTTAAACGAGTCTCAGATCAAATGTTCTTTTATGGCAATGTGTTTTGTCTTTGAAAAATAAACTGGATTTTTCACAATTTGGATAGCTGTATCATTGTCACAATGAATGGGAGTATGAGAGAACTCCAAACCATAATCCACCGGTTGGTGCTGCATCCAAGTGACCTGTGAGCAGCACGCGAAGCTGCAACATATTTAGCCTCTGCAGTTGAGACAGAGACTGTTTGCTGGTTCTTACACTGCCACGAGATAAGCCTGTCACCCAAAAATTGACACCCCGCTGAGGTGGATTTCCTGTCAATGTCACAACCTCCATAATCGCTGTCAGAAAAAGCAAATAAATCAAATGGAGAGTCCCTAGGATACTAAAGACCGAATCTGGGTTTCCCCTTAAGGTATCTAAAGACTCTCTCGACAGCTTTAAGATGAGAGATTTTAGGAGTAGCCTGATATCGTGCACACTGGCACACAGCAAACATGATGTCTGGTCTGCTAGCGGTCAGGTAGATAAGTGATCCAATCATAGACCTATACAAGGTCGGATCTATAGGTTCTCCTTCCAGATCTTGAGTTAGACCTGGTCTTTCAGATATTGGAGTGTGATTAATCGTTGCTTCAGAAAACCCAAACTTAGCAAATATATCATCCACGTACTTGCCTCGATGAATTAAAATACCCTCAGCGCTTTGACGGACTTGCAAACCCAAAAAGAGCGTCATTTCACGCAATGCACTCATTTCAAACTGCCTATTCATCACCTCTTCAAAGTCTTTGCACAGTGCATCACTAGTGGATCCAAAAATGATGTCGTCCACATAGATTTGCACAAGGATCTGGTCTTCATCTACTCTCTTCACAAACAAAGTCTGATCTATAATGCCACGAGTGTATCCATTGGCAAGTAAGTGGTCGGTCAATGTAGCATACCATGCACGAGGTGCTTGGTGTAGACCATAAAAAGCTTTATCAAGCTTGTAGACATGCCCTATATATTTAGGATCTGTGAAACCTGGTGGCTGAGAGACGTAGATCTCTTCTTTAACTTTCCCATAGAGAAAAGCTGTCTAGACATCCATCTGATAAATTGTAAAGTTCTTGAATGATGCATATGCTAGAAAAATCCTGATAGCTTCTAGACGAGCAACAGGAGTATACACTTCATCATAATCCAACCCCTCTATCTGCCTGAAACCTTGAACTACCAATCTTGCTTTGTTTCGAATAATTTCCTCAATGTTTTCTCTTTTGTTTCTATAGACCCATCGAGTACCAAGAGGACGTTTTCCCTGAGGCATCTTCACCAATATCCAGACTTACAACTTGTCAAACTGGTTAAGTTCATCTTGCATAGCATCAACCTAGCTTGGTTCCTGTAATGCCGCAACAGTAGTCTTTGGATCAATCTGTGAAATGAAGCACGAGTACAAGCATTTGTTGATGTTGCCAGTCTGACTTCTTGTCAAAACACCAGCATCCACAGGACCTATCACAGCTTCAATTGGATGATCCCGTTGAACACTAATGGGAACAGCAGTGTCTGGAATAATTGAACTATCAGTTTTTTCAACTTCTTCATCTTCACCTTCCTCCACAATGCACTCAGGAGGAATAGGATCATGAAATTTAGAAGTGAGATCATCAACAGACAGGCCTTCATCATCTACATAAGGTGAAGGCTCTTCAGCTCTAATGGGAGAGTTTTCTGAATGTGTTGCATTGCCGGGCTCACTTGTTAGAAATTAAAGAGCAGGAGGAGTTTGCTGTACCAGTGGGTCTGCAGAATTCTTTGATGGAGACCCAGGTGCAACATCTCCCTCATCCTCTGCACTATCCAACAAGGAGGATATGGTGCCAACAGTGAACATGAAGTGACCTGCAGAACCTGTATTAACACTAGAAGGCACTTCATTAAAGATCTTGAAAGACTGAAAGAGAGACTCATAATCAAACAACCAGTCGGGACCAACTCGAGCATCCGTATCATTTTCTTCGAGCCAATGCACGTCAAACGAATCTACGATCTGTCTTGTCTGTTTATTATATACCCTATATGCAGTTTTGCCAGCATTGCCAACAAAATAGCAGTCATCAGCCTTTGCATCAAACTTAGGTGTTGCTTCCAGGTGCAACAAAATGCATGGACACCCAAATGTTCGAAAATTCTTAACAGAGGGTTTTGTATTAAATAAGACTTCGTAAGGCGTTTTCATTCATGCTTTATTGACTAGAACATGGTTTTGCACATAACATGCCTTATTCACAGCCTCAGCCTAGAAGAAAGTCGGAAGCTTTTAATCACACAACATTGTACGTGCAGCTTCAATTAATGTACGATTTCGTCTTTCAGCTACTCCGTTTTGTTGAGGTGTTCTTGCAGAGCTGAACTGTAAAGCGACCCCTTTCTGAGCACAATAGTAGTTTAATTCTGTATTCTTGAATTCAGTCTCGTTGTCACAACGGATCCCCTTCCCCTTGATGTTGGTTTGATTCTCCATTAGAACAACAAATTGTTTAATTATTTCTGCAGTCTTACTTTTGTTAGCTAGAAAGAAAACCTAAGTAAAACGTGAGTAATCATCAGTAATCACTAAACAGTAAGCTTTGCGAGAAATGCTCAGAACATTCACTGGGCCAAACAGGTCCATGTGAAGTAGCTGAAGTAGAGAATCAATGGTATTCACCAACATAGGATGATGAGGCTTTCTATGATGTTTACCTTTTGCACAAGCAACACATTTTTCAATAGTTATAAAATTTTTCACATGTAAATCTCTTACCAACCCTAATTTAACAAGACGGTTTAAATTCTTAGCATTTGCATGTCCGAGACGACGATGCCATAATATGGAATTATCTTGAGAAACTTTTGAAAACAGACATGTAACATTTTCAGACGGAGGTTTGTTCATGTCAATGACATAAGCATTTCCTCTATGTTCAGATTTAATAAAACCCATTCATCTGGAATCACTACTCCAGGTTTTAGAATCCTGCATCCCTTATCAGTGAAAAAGGTTGTATAGCCATTATCGCATATCTGTGATACGCTCAAAAGGCTGTATTTCAACTCTGGAACACAGTTTACATTGGTGAAGCAGAGTCCACCATTTCTTACTGTCCCTCGTGATGTGATATGACCTCTTTCACGTCCCGCAAATGAGACATATCCACCATCAAAACGTTCCAAGTCAGTTAGTTAGGATAAGTCTCCAGTCATGTGTTGAGAACAACCACTATCAATGTACCAGAGGAGAATGATAGTCCTCCACAGCCGTTCCTGCACATGATGCGGAATCAGTTAATGTTTGGTACCCAAGCCATAACCTTTTTAGGTTTCTCATTTTTGTCCATATACTGGACTTCCATCCAGTGCATGTTGGCAGTAGAAACGGGTTCACAGTTATCATTACATTTAATTTGTTTCATAGAATATGATGATCCTATAGATGGGGGAGGACTTGGAATAGAACTCTTAGGTTTCCAATATGATTTTCTTTTTGAAACCTTTTTCTTCTTGCCATTAGTAGATACCTTATGGGTTTCTAATGGTTTAGGAGGCATCTTACCTGTCATTTTTAGCATCTTATTTCTATTCCAGTCTTCATCAGAAGGCTTCACCTTAGATTTATCACTCCACACAGCTTTAGGCTTATTTGCCTTCATTAGCTCTGAGTGATTCATGTTCCCTTTTGGAGCCTTCTGATGCTCCCTATTCTCAGAGACAGTCAAATGAGTTTTGCAATTTCTGGCTATGTGTCCGGGAATTCCACATGTATAACATATTTGGCGCTTCACATGTGGATCCCCCTTAAGTTTTGCCGCCTTTTCAGATCTATAAGATCTGTATGGAGCCCGATGGCCTTGTGATGTCGTCCTTGACGAATTCTGTTTTTTGTATTTTGGCAAAACGTGTTTGGATGGAATATATTTACCAGCCCCACCTGTGCTTGTTTGTTTGACCAACAAATTTTTAGTTTCATCACTTGCATTAGATAAAATAACAGAATTAGACGAAGTAGTCAAATCACAATGTCTAACGCTCAAAACAAACGAGCCTATACAAAAATTATTGTCTTTAGTAGAAATTGAAAAATTGTCTTTCTGGATCTTATTATTCAGTTCATTTGATTCAGAATCACTGACTTCATCCCCATCGTCTACCCAATCCTCAACAATTACATTGTCTGCACAAGAGTCAATGGAGTCAGCATTTAAAGCATCAGATAAATTCACGCAATCATTTTTAACATGCTCATCAATCACAGGAGAGTCAGAAGAATAGAACTCTCCACTTCACATCATCCAAGTCACACGATCCAATATCCTTGGAGGTCAGTTGACCAGTGAGAAAAGCATTATAGCAGTTCATAAATCCAACAAACAACCCCAAGTGCTTCGCAAACTCCTTCGGTATGGTAACAGGTGTCTGAGATGTAGTCTTGGATGACGCCTGTGAGGAAGAGTGATTGAGAGAGTAGTGGTAGCTCCAGAAGTCACAGGGTTGACTTGATTCGATGACTGAGCAACCCCAAAGATTGGTGGATAGGATGATCCACTGGAAAGATAGGAGTAAAGTGACGGGCGTTGCTTTTCTTGCTGAGACATTCGCATTGCTTGACGAGGCCACAATTGCATTATTGTAGCTTGCAGTGTGTGCCTGATAACGTTGCTTATCATCCAAATCATATGACTTGATTAAAGAGATAGTCTCCGACAGAGTCAATCTTCCCAGGGTCTTTGTTCTTTTGATCAACATCACATTCGAATCCCAGTTTCTTGGCAATGTGTTCAGCAGCTTCTTGTTCATCACCGAATTGTCCAACACCATATCATTTGCCTTCATCTCACTTACAAGGGCCACAAAACGCTAAATGTGACTTTCCAGAGTTTCACCAGGAATATGGTTAAAAGCATTGAATTTCTGGCTCAACATCTCTCTTCTACTTTCCTTCATCTCCTCATTCCCTTCATACAAGTTCTCAAGTGCAGTCCAGAGTTCTTTGGCAGAAGCATGATCAAGAACTCCAATAGTGACTTCAGGTGACAGTCCCTGATGGAGATAGGCTAATGCCCTTTCATCAACATCGGTTTTTGCATGATCTTCATCAATGTACATGCTCTTTGGCTTAATGGCAGTTTCCCCAGTCTCATCATTCACCATGTAGGTGATCCACACGGTCCATTCAGAATTGCTCTTAGTGCCTTTGGATCCTTGATTTTCATGAATTGGATAAACCTGAACTTCCACTCGGAGTATGACATTCCAAGTTGAAGTATAGGCAGTTTCTGATGAGTCCCAACAACAGACTCCATTTCCTTATCAAGTTGAGCAGCAACTAACAGCTGATCAGCATTCAGTCCACTTAGGTTAATCTGATTAACTTGTTCCATTTCTGAAAATCAAACTTAAAATTATTAGACAACTAATTAGATTGATTTGATTTTAGGTCCAATAATTATGTCCACAGTCCAATAATTGTCAGTCCAAAAGTCCAATAAGTCCAAACAGTCCAGGAGTAGGTTAGTAATCCGAGAACAGTTAAGTAGCTTGAGTACTGGGTAGAATTCAAGAATAGTTATGCAACTCGAGAACTAAGCAGAATATGAGAACAGAACTGAGGCTCGAGAACAGTTGCTTGATTCGAGAACACTTCTCAGATATGAGAGCACAGGCCTTATTCGAGAACAATGTTCATATTCGAGAACAGAATGAAGACTCGAGAATAAGCTGTGATCCGAGAACTGTGTGCAAGCTCGAGAACAGGCTCTTACTCGAAAATAGTGTGAGAGTTCGCGAACTGGCTGAGACTCGAAAACAGTGAGTCTGCTCGAGATCAGTAGATAGCTCAGGAACTCCTTCCAAATGCAACTCCTTAACAACCTGCCAAGATTAGAGAACAAATTTTTCGAAAAATATGGTAACCGCTTGAAACTTTTCAAAATTGATTGATCGAAAATTTGGTTTCCTTTTTGACCAATAGCCCGAAAACTTTGCAGACACAATTTGAGATTTGACAAAGATCAAATCAATAATTTTGATCGAGTTTTGAAACAAAACAATTTTTGTAAACCTTTAAAAATCTAAGAGTAGAAAGCAATACTTCATAACAAACACCCTGAAAAAAGTTGTTAGCTTGTGAAACTATTATAAATAAAAATGAATCTGAAAACACGAAACACAAAACAACAACCTTTTCACAGTGACAATCTTTCCTTGCTTGATCTTCGTGTTGATACCGAATCGAGCCTTCGTAAGACTACTTAGGCTCTGATACCAATTGTAAGTCTAGAATCCTCTCCGGGGTATCAAACACACCCAATCGAGTGCAGAACCAAGATTGAATGTAAGAACAACAAGGAAGAAAATAGAACTGAATGATTGGATTGCAAAAAGTGCACACGACTACAAAGAGTCATCTGGTACACCATGTTCGAGTACAAGAAACAAGAAAGAAAACTAGCAAAGTAACAAGCACCCCAAAATGTTTTAGAAACCCCCTATTTATAGAAGCATAGGGCGGTTCGAGTACATAGGCCCAATGGCCGAAACCCACTAACCCACTAGACCAAACAACCCAAAATGTCTAATGGGCCAAGACAGACGCAAACCTCTAAACCATGGCCCTATATGTACGTTGGGTCATTGTTTATGCGCGTGACAATTAATACGTATTGTGACACCCGGCAAACTCCGGTTAGTAACTTTTGAAAACCCAGTAAGTCTACCTTAGCGAGAGTGCATACATTACACATGACAGGGTCAGTTGAGTCGAGTCGCGCTAAGTACTAGTCCAGGGATCAATGATTCGGAGGATCATTGGGGTTTTAACACACACAGGTCTCGAGTCCTGGGAATTGGTGAACGAATGTGAACGTGTTTGTTTTCATGAATTATGTGTTTCTAATCATTATGTGATTTGTCGGTATGTGAATGCGTGTTTATATGTGTTAAGATGGTGATTACGCGTAATTGCATGACATTATAGGTGATTACGCATAATTGCATGACATTATAGGTGATTACGCGTAATTGCATGACATTATAGGTGATTACGCGTAATTGCATGACATTATAGGTGATTACGTGTAATTGCATGCTGATAGGAGGTGATTACGCGTAATTGCATGCTGATAGGGGGTGATTGGCCTAATCGCCAATAGGGTAGGCGATTAGGAGGATTGGGAAGGCGATTAGAGCCCTAATCGCCTATAGGGAAGGCGATTAGAGCCCTAATTGCCAATAGCTATAGGCGATTAGGAGCCCTAATCGCCTATACTGCTGCGTAATCTCCTGACGTGTTTTAAACGACTAGAAACGCCTATAAATACCACCCTTGACTTGTAAAACATCATTTGTGCAACCCTAGCCGTCCCATACCCTCTCCCAACTCACAAACACCCTCTGGAACACGTTTTTGCATCAAAACCCTCCTTTCCATGCCTTACACCTCATTTTCTTACAAATATAAGGTGTGTTCTTCATCCCCAAACCTTTATGTTATTGTTTTGCTCCCTAAAAGTCCAGACCTGATATCTAAACTATTGTGTCTTTGAAAACCTATTAAAACAGTTTCTAAACAAACCCAAACCTCTATGCATGTTATATGTGTTATATTCATATAAAGGTAGAATTTTTATTATTGAAATATGAGTGTTCTTGTGTTATTGATATGTTTCTAGCTTATATGAGTTATTATAATGTTACCCTAGGAGTTTGGATGGTTATAGTTGTGTATTGTTAATAATAGATGTTTAGACCTGTTTGAAGGATTATGTGGAATCTATGATATTATGATGTGTTTTGTTGATTGTTTAAGATTAGGGTTTGCTTTAAGATGATGCTAGAACAGTAGGATATTATCAAACAACATCGTTATGAGATGAAATCTGGATATTTGCCATTTAGGGCAAACTTTGCATGTTGATGTGATGTTTACATTTAAATATGCTATTTTGGGAAACGCTTGCATTCGGGACTGTTAGAATGATGATAATATAGGGGTTTTGCTTGGAATAGGTTTATTAATGTTTTGGGTTTGATATTTGGTGTTTCCACACGTTTCGGATCGATTTGGAGGGTTAAACGCGCGAAAAATCGGAACAGAACTGCAGGGGGAGTTTAGGAATCCTAATCGCCTATAAGGTAGGCAATTGGGAGCCTAATCTCCTATAAGGTAGGAAATTGGGAGCCTAATCGCCTATAGGGTAGGCGATTGGGGGCCTAATCGCCTATACTGAAGGTGATTACGATCCTAATCACTTGTTAGATCCTGAAATGCATGTGGTATAGGCCTAATCGCCTATAAGGTACTAGAATAGGCCTAATCGCCTATAGCTATAGGCGATTAGAGCCTAAATGCCTATACTATAGGCGATTAACCTTCCTAATTGCTAGTTGACTTTTCCTAATTGCTAGTTGACTTTTCCTAATCGCATGTACTGCTGCTGTAAGTGTATACTGACATTCCGAGCCCCGGTTTGACACCTAGGAACATGCTAGGAACCCCGTGACATACCTAGTAACTTGGTAACACGTGCTCGGACTTATTTATGCGTTATTAGAACTATATGCTAGATTTGGTGAACTCTTACACGTGTTAAGTGTTGTTTGCATATATGGTATGATGCCCTGTATAAGATGAACACGTGGGATGTCGGGACACCAATGGGATGTCGAGTCTTGTCTCGTCTCGTCTCACGTAGTCTAGTTGTCAGTCAAACGCATTTTCAAACATATAATGGTCATGGACTGGACATTTAGGGACTAATGAACCCAACGGGTTATTAGTCTAACTTTACACACATCTTATGATAGGTCGCCACTAGTTGGGGCTATCATACACATATCGGTTTACTTGTTAACTGAAGACGCAACCAAAGGTGAGTTCACGGCCCCACACTTTACTGTTTTGTTTTCGGGGGAGAAACATGCTTAAACTCTTTTATCACACATTTTCATGTTATACTATGGCTAACATCTTATTACTATACGGTTCATCAAAGTCCCTTAGAAACCACTAATGCAGGAATGTAGCGGGGAGGTATGGATAGCGCTATTGGGAACTGACAAACCCCACTCGACGGCTGGAGGCCGGGCGGGTGCATATTGTCTCTAAACACACAAGGCCTACCGGTGATGACGGTAGTCCGTAAATAAGGGTTACACATTAAAACACAGTCAGCACTAGTTTCACCCGTATTAGTAATATTACATAACGCCTAGCTAGCGTTCACACAAGCATAGTAGTAACGGTAACGGTTTTCAAGGATTGGACTAAACGTTTGAATAAAACCTGTGAACTCACCAGCATTATATGTTGACCTTTTTAGCATGTTTTCTCAGGTCGCTACGGTAGCAGCTGTCAACTAGGCGCACAGAGTCGCACTGGAGTCGTACTCGCGTCTAGGTTCATAATGCATGTTTTGGGAGGATAAACTTTTGAACTTATGTTTCTATTTCCTTTTGACTTTTGTAAAACTTAAATGCTTCCGCACTTCTAAATGATGGTTTGAAATTTATGCATGGTTTTTCTACGTATGTTTTTACATATAGTTGTCGTTTATTGTGACCGTTGACTTGGATCCTGGTATGTCACATGCCTCGCGGTAGAACTCCGCAAGTGGGAAATTTGAGGGTGTGACACGTATCATTGTTTGTATTTTTGAAAAGTGTATGGTTTTGTAGAATCTTGGTGATTCTCATTATAGAAAGATAATCAATTTTTGTGAAAACCGGTTCCACAAGTTATCACAGGTTACAATACATCACCCTCTATTAACACATGTTATGAGTTTAGGTGAAACAAAGTGATTTTATAATGTTTTCTTGTGTTATTACGGTAAAGACACGATTAACATGTGACACCTGTCACCTTCATCTTTAATCAATTGCCAAATTTAGTCCCTATATTTTTTTAACGTTTTTGAATTTATTTAAAACGTGAGTTACTTTTAAATCGTAAATTTAAACCTTTACTGAATGTGTGAATTTTAGTGGAAACTTACGAAATACAAACTTAATTAGTTATTTTATAAGTTAAGATAAAATGTTTAAGTTCTAAAAAGTTTTGATATAATTAGAGTTAAAAGTAGTTTAAGTTGGTTAAGTTTTATAAAAGAAAAACTAACTTAGCTATACAATATACTAACTAAGTTAAACATGAGGGATCAGAACTGCCAATAATCAAAAGTTTTAAAAACAAACCCTCCTTTCCCCTGGACCACGAGTTCGCCGGCGACCAATCTTCCGGCCACCGGAATTGTGTCCGGCGAGATAATAACTCATGCTTTAATCGCGTTTTAGTACTATTAATTGAATCCCGTACGTTTCTCCTCTTGCATCGTTCGAATTCCAATGATTAAACATGCCATAAACACGGTTTTTAATGAGCTTTAATCGAGTTTTAAGGCATAACCGCCGGAAACATTAATCGACATTACAACTCGACTTTTTACTCGTTCCCTATGTAAACCGAACATGTAATTGACTTGCTGCACGTTTACACTCATCAAACCCATGAAAATCTTGGCCTAAACGCGTCTGGAAGCATTAGTAATCGGCTCTCAAAGTTTCGGACATTTATCTTTGATTCGGCTTCTTAAACGACTTTGTAAGTTGATTATTATCATGCCATTTTATTTTCCATCCTATTCCGATCAATAACCCCCTATTACAGAGCTCAAATGTTGCCTAAATCGGGTTATTGAAATTCTTTAGGGTTAGGGTTCTTAGGTTGAATTGGGGAAGAAGATGATGAACACTTAACATATTATAAATATATTTGGTTTCAAATAAAATTAACAAAAGGATTTGTGGTGGAGTGGTTTGTTAGTTTGCTAATATGGGGATTGACTCGGGTTCGAGACCCATGCCATACGTTTTTGTTTCTGTTTCTATTCTTTTTATTTTTACTCTATATTTTGATATTATAATCATTTATAATTCATGTAAACTTATAATATTCATAACAAATTCATCTTTTGCCCAAAAATTATGAAAATTTAGGTGTAGCTTCTTGACATCTCATAGAAAATTATCATATTTTTATTTTCTGGAAAATGTTTATTTTTATATTTTTACTGAAATAAATTGTTTTTATTGTAATTAATTGATTAAAAATTCGTTTTTAATGATTTTAATCTCAAACTTTTTGGGAAATTTTTTTCTAGTCATCATGAACTAAATTAAAAATTATTGGTTCAGAAAACTTTCATTTTTATTAATTTTCCTATTTTTTTTAAACATTTAAACCCGATTCAATCTTATTAAATCAGTTTTAAATATAAATAAGTTTATAAAAATTATGGGAAAATTATTTTCATTGATTTACATCAGAAAGCATCCATTTTCTATAAAAATAACATTTTTGGAGCATATCTTGTAATATTAGTCTTATTTATGTTAAATTAGACATAGTTAATCATTTATTTATTTACACTATTTAGACATCTATTTTATAAATAATTTTCTTATAAAATAGAAATAGTCTTATGTTGGAAAGTATTAGTTATTATTTGTTGGATCATTGTGTGATTCATAATTATTTATTTATAAACTTTGATATATTATTTTTAATATACAACTTTTATATTAATTCAATTCATCATAAAAACTCTAATTCCCCAAATCGACTTAGCAAACCTTAGAACCCTAGTTACTTTAGACTCTTAGACTTTTCCTCATTAGTATTCATATACATTTTAGGTTGAATTCCTCGGAATTCCCATTACTTAACTCACGACCGCTTAAGTTGGATTTTGATCGCTTTCGCAAACTGTGAGTATATCTTTCCCCTTTTTCATTTTACTTTTTGGGGCTATACATGTACCTATAACAAATTACCGTTTCTTTACATTAAGTGCAATTCTCATGTGTGTTTGCTTTGTGTTATTTTGTATCTATTGCTTGTCAAACCATTAACCGTTTACGGCCTAGCATTTCAATGAATAGTACTATGGTATATACCCCTAGGGACTCTGTTGAGAGACCTTGGTCATTGCTATGTGTTTCATATTACTGTCAATAGCGCAATACTATATATAAATTTCATTTCATTTCTGAGGGTTGGTTTGTCTGATACTATACATAATTGCAAACAGTATACAACACATGAATTGCGAAACTTTTCTTACTATATGTATTCAAAACAGGGTATGCTCACCAATACAATTTTTGTATTGACAAAATTATTTTGTACATGTTTCAGGTTATTTTGAGATGCATTCTTTAAGCTTTCGGATTTATATTTAGATTTTGATTCATTGTATTTCAGTTTAGTTGGCGTTTAGACATGTTGTATTTTATTTCATCGTAATAAACTATTTAATCAATGTATCTAAATTTACACTTTAGTCCATGAGCTATTGAACAATCGTCACTACGTGGCACCTCGATGATTCCGCCATCGGTTGGGGTGTTACAGATTGGTATCAGAGCCATGGTTATAGGGAATTAGGTTATTAGAATGCCTTTTAGCCTAGTCTATAACTAAGCTTACTTTCACGAGTCCTCTCGTGTATATTTTTCTTATTTCTTATATTTTCTTTCAAGATATTTTCGCTATGATTCTTTCTCGTTATTCTTTCGGTATTTTGCTTGGAAAAGAAGACACTCGTATTTCACAAACGAAACGATATCAACAAGTTAGGAGTGACATCCATACCTTGGTGATTAGTTTCACTCTTCTATATATTTTACATCTTTGGGATAAATATCTTTGAGATAGGAGTGATACCCACACCTCAAAGAATTATTCCTTCAAAAGAAACTTAACCACTGAGCTGGGAGTGATATCCTTATCTTAGTGACTAGTTCCACTATGTTATATTTTTGCTTTTGAAATAAAACTTTGAGCTAGGAGTGAAATCCATACCTCAAGGCGTTATTTCTACATCTCGTTTTAAAAGTCTCGCTAAAAGTTTTGAAATTTACCAGTTACGGGGTACGTGCAATCGGGAAGGATGACCATTTACTCATAGGTTTAAGTACGCTCCCCACAAGTCACTAATAATATTTCAATTTCTTTGGCTAGTCACCAGTTTCATTAGAAATATTTTCAGTATCACCTTTCATTATTGGTATATTTTTCATTTGTTGTTTGGGACTCTTATCATAATTTTCTATAATTAAGTTATTATTTCTTTTGAGTTTTTCCCTATCATTAGCTATCGCTATTAGTGCATTTTTCCGTTTTCTGTTATTAATTCTTATGTTTTGTTTAACATTTGGATTTTTAAGTTCCATCACCCGTTGTTTTATATACTCATTGATCTTTCGCTTTTCATCATCATTACTAAAACTTCTATGCACTATTTTATCGCATTAAAACTTACACTATTTCCTTTATGTTTCGTGATTTTCACAAAGCATCATTTCGATTGTCCCAAAAAAAAAACATTTTCCTATGGCATAAATTTTTAAGTTTATTGTTTAACTATTGATCACATCTTGATTCTTGAACGTTGCACAGTTAAACACGAATGTGGTTTCAAACTTATTTACTCATCTTGTTATTATCATCATGGTTACAAATGTACTCGATCGATGTCACAGTATATCTCTAAACTATTCCCTTGTGTCTCTACAATATACACAACATCATAAATGCCTATCTATTCAACACACACCAGTATACTACTCTCTAAAGTAATTATCTTAGCAACTTACCCTTTGTTGTCATCTCATTGAAAGCACAAGACCCAAGTACCTAGCTTTGGAGAAACTTATCCATCAGATTTGCACATCTTATACACACCTGGTGTCTTGAAACATTTAGCGTGCAATGAGCCCAAAGAGATGCCTTAACAACTTTTACAAACAAACGATTTTTCAGTGTATAAATTTCGCAACATTATGATAAATCAAGGTTTCAAGTTTAATCAAAACAGGTAACACTTGGATTTTTTTTCCCAAACATTTCATAAATATGGAAAGTTTTCAAACTTGAACGAGATTTAACTTGTAAGTTAAAGGAATGTTTTAAAATAGAAAAGTTCTACTTCTCAAAATTCGTCAAGGCATTCGGGGCCATATGCAATCTTCTACCTGTCTTACCCATACCTTTCGGTCATTATCAAGGAGTATCAATCCAAACCAGGTTTCTCATTACCTTCAAATTACTCATAAACTTTTACCATATTTAAAAAAAAAACCGAGCTGATTCACTTAATCAACACAACATGAGAAATTGTGCGCCTTGACTCTTAATGTTGATTTGGGTTTGACGCAAGGTTACCTACTATAGTGGAGACTAGAAACTTACACGTTGTTCACAATCCTTATCACTTTCCTTGCTATGACTCGATCATCCTTTCAAAACTTAAAGTCTATTTTCAGAAATGATATGATGCAATCTTTTCACATTCATGTTATTTCAAAACTTCAAACTTTTTACATTTGGAGTCTATTCATGTCATATACATTGACATTTAACATTTATGCTAGTTAAATATTGGTCTTTTGAAACACATTTGATTCATATGGTTTCCTCTTGCATTTTATAAACGTGTTTTGCATATTTACAAGTCAAATATAAACTTTCTTGTTTTCATATAACGATTGAATATATGTTTTCGGGAAAAGAAACTTGCGACTGACAATACACCTTATAACACTTTTCAACTCGACTCCTCGTAAACACATGAATATGTGTACTTACGAAGTCTTTTCATTTGAACTTGTTTTGAAATCTAAAACATTCTTCGATTTCTAAAAAAATTATTCTCATGCCTTACTACTACTCTTCCAATTATATCACAAAGTTCGAGTAAACTACGTTTTTATAAACGAAATATTATCTCTTTACACTTGTACACTCTCAGTCGTAACACTTTTTGTGTAACAAAACAATGGACATATCCTCATTGGAATGTTGCTAAATGTCTTTTATCGTATAGTACATATATGCAAAACTACTAAATTTAAACCCTCATGCCAGTAGACTATATGTCTGTTCTGCGCACTTTCATTTGCAGTAAATTTCATTATTTTATTCTTACATCACCTTATTATGTTCGCGCATTATTCTCGTATTATCCCTTTATTGGTTGTTATTCTTACGCGTTATTTGTGATTATTCTCACACTATTTATTAGCAGTTATTTTTACATCACTGATTTTGAGCATTATTCAACTCGTTTACTTTCATTTTGTTCAAATTGTGTGATTTACTTGATTTATATTATACTATTCTTTCAATCGAAATTTTATGCTATACTTATACTTACTTGAACGCATATTTGGTATGCATATTTTCTTTTCTGTTTTGAGCAAAACCCTGTTATACTTTACATTATTTTGTTCATCATCATGGCCAATGAACATACTAGTTGATAACTCGTATGGGATCTAAGCCAGTGCCCACGTACGACTCGGATGAAAGTATTACTCCAATCCGAGGGGAACGGTGAAATTCTCGGAGTTTATCAATATAGGTGTTTAGAGCCCAACGATGTGAACAGAAATTTACCGGTTAAAGGTGAACTCGAAAGGTGAAGAACCTCTAACCATGTCTTATACTTACATGTTATTCCCATTACGGTTATAGGGAAAACCCGGAAGGGAAGGACCTCTAACCATGTCATGATTGAACATTATTTCATTGCAGTATCTATTACTTAACACACTTTGGTTGCACACATTTGTTTCTAGTATTACTTAGGATAGGGTTATGGAAAAGCATAACACCCTGGTGTAAGGTAAATCGATGATTACGGTCTGGAACGCAATCATAGGTTTACAGGTACATAAGGGTGGTGTGTAATCCTATTTAGGTTGTTGGTAGACAATCAGTACGAGTCCAAAGTATCGGGAGTGTGGTGGGTCAGCTGCGGTACACCCTATATATAAGCATAAACGATACTGCGGGAACGGACTAGGAGTTTAACCAAGAACCAACCCATTACTTTATAATTACCTCTTCTTTGGATCTTTGACTAATAGCTAGCATTTTTGGATATGAGCATTTCTTACACGAGCTTCAATTCGTCTTCTTATAGTCTTTCTCTTGACCATCCACACGGAAAACTAAAACCTTATATTCTTTCACTTTCTGTTGTTTGGATTCTTGTTGCATACTCTAACAACGTTCAGTCAGAAACCTTTCTAAAGTAGGGGAGACTGCCTTAGTTAGTACCTCTACCCCTCACCCGTTACACATTCCCAAACTTACTTATTTAAACTCTCAACTTTCTAACTTTGGTTAAATTGACAAAAGAATTTGAAACCTTTACTTTGGGTATTAGACGACTACTTTAAAATCTATCAAATGATGTGATATATATATTTTTACAAAAACCTACTTGAATTTTACGACGCTTTTTGTTTCATAAAAACCTCCACTTGAAAGGAATTTCGAGACGAAATTTTCTAAAGTAGAGGAGACTGTGACACCTGTCACCTTCATCTTTAATCAATTGCCAAATTTAGTCCCTATATTTTTTTAACGTTTTCGAATTTATTTAAAACGTGAGTTACTTTTAAATCGTAAATTTAAACCTTTACTGAATGTGTGAATTTTAGTGGAAACTTACGAAATACAAACTTAATTAGTTATTTTATAAGTTAAGATAAAATGTTTAAGTTCTAAAAAGTTTTGATATAATTAGAGTTAAAAGTAGTTTAAGTTGGTTAAGTTTTATAAAAGAAAAACTAACTTAGCTATACAATATACTAACTAAGTTAAACATGAGGGATCAAAACTGCCAATAATCAAAAGTTTTAAAAACAAACCCTCCTTTCCCCTGGACCACGAGTTCGCCGGCGACCAATCTTCCGGCCACCGGAATTGTTTACGGCGAGATAATAACTCATGCTTTAATCGCGTTTTAGTACTATTAATTGAATCCCGTACGTTTCTCCTCTTGCATCGTTCGAATTCCAATGATTAAACATGCCATAAACACGGTTTTTAATGAGCTTTAATCGAGTTTTAAGGCATAACCGCCGGAAACATTAATCGACATTACAACTCGACTTTTTACTCGTTCCCTATGTAAACCGAACATGTAATTGACTTGCTGCACGTTTACACTCATCAAACCCACGAAAATCTTGGCCTAAACGCGTCTGGAAGCATTAGTAATCGGCTCTCAAAGTTTCGGACATTTATCTTTGATTCGGCTTCTTAAACGACTTTGTAAGTTGATTATTATCATGCCATTTTATTTTCCATCCTATTCCGATCAATAACCCCCTATTACAGAGCTCTAATGTTGCCTAAATCGGGTTATTGAAATTCTTTAGGGTTAGGGTTCTTAGGTTGAATTGGGGAAGAAGATGATGAACACTTAACATATTATAAATATATTTGGTTTCAAATAAAATTAACAAAAGGATTTGTGGTGGAGTGGTTTGTTAGTTTGCTAATATGGGGATTGACTCGGGTTCGAGACCCATGCCATACGTTTTCGTTCCTGTTTCTATTCTTTTTATTTTTACTCTATATTTTGATATTATAATCATTTATAATTCATGTAAACTTATAATATTCATAACAAATTCATCTTTTGCCCAAAAATTATGAAAATTTAGGTGTAGCTTCTTGACATCTCATAGAAAATTATCATATTTTTATTTTCTGGAAAATGTTTATTTTTATATTTTTACTGAAATAAATTGTTTTTATTGTAATTAATTGATTAAAAATTCGTTTTTAATGATTTTAATCTCAAACTTTTTGGGAAATTTTTTTCTAGTCATCATGAACTAAATTAAAAATTATTGGTTCAGAAAACTTTCATTTTTATTAATTTTCCTATTTTTTTTAAACATTTAAACCCGATTCAATCTTATTAAATCAGTTTTAAATATAAATAAGTTTATAAAAATTATGGGAAAATTATTTTCATTGATTTACATCAGAAAGCATCCATTTTCTATAAAAATAACATTTTTGGAGCATATCTTGTAATATTAGTCTTATTTATGTTAAATTAGACATAGTTAATCATTTATTTATTTACACTATTTAGACATCTATTTTATAAATAATTTTCTTATAAAATAGAAATAGTCTTATGTTGGAAAGTATTAGTTATTATTTGTTGGATCATTGTGTGATTCATAATTATTTATTTATAAACTTTGATATATTATTTTTAATATACAACTTTTATATTAATTCAATTCATCATAAAAACTCTAATTCCCCAAATCGACTTAGCAAACCTTAGAACCCTAGTTACTTTAGACTCTTAGACTTTTCCTCATTAGTATTCATATACATTTTAGGTTGAATTCCTCGGAATTCCCATTACTTAACTCACGACCGCTTAAGTTGGATTTTGATCGCTTTCGCAAACTGTGAGTATATCTTTCCCCTTTTTCATTTTACTTTTTGGGGCTATACATGTACCTATAACAAATTACCGTTTCTTTACATTAAGTGCAATTCTCATGTGTGTTTGCTTTGTGTTATTTTGTATCTATTGCTTGTCAAACCATTAACCGTTTACGGCCTAGCATTTCAATGAATAGTACTATGGTATATACCCCTAGGGACTCTGTTGAGAGACCTTGGTCATTGCTATGTGTTTCATATTACTGTCAATAGCGCAATACTATATATAAATTTCATTTCATTTCTGAGGGTTGGTTTGTCTGATACTATACATAATTGCAAACAGTATACAACACATGAATTGCGAAACTTTTCTTACTATATGTATTCAAAACAGGGTATGCTCACCAATACAATTTTTGTATTGACAAAATTATTTTGTACATGTTTCAGGTTATTTTGAGATGCATTCTTTAAGCTCTCGGATTTATATTTAGGTTTTGATTCATTGTATTTCAGTTGGTTGGCGTTTAGACATGTTGTATTTTATTTCATTGTAATAAACTATTTAATCAATGTATCTAAATTTACACTTTAGTCCATGAGCTATTGAACAATCGTCACTACGTGGCACCTCGATGATTCCGCCATCGGTTGGGGTGTTACATAACATATGTTGGCGACTATTTTAACATATGATTCCTTTACACCAAAATTTCAACATGTTTGTGTTGGTTCAAAATTCGACTCTTGTACATCAAAATCGTTCCTCGCATGCTAACATATGTACACAAGTGGGAATACGAGTATGTAGGTGCGTATTTCCATTTATAAGCATATGTGTACATACAAAAAATGAAGGTATGTTCATGTATGTATAAGCATGTCCCATTCTCTTGCTTTTCAGCCGATGTGAAGAAGATCAAAACAAACATGGATATGGATCAAACCTTGGAAGGAGTTCTTGAAGAAGATGAAGGCCTAGATTGGTATAAAGGGTTGACAATGTAAGATTTCCATGCATTCATCCTTGTTTTAAGTTAAATCGGACAAGACCAAGACAAATTGAGTAGGTGATCTTATCTTGGAAGAAGGTTATGGAAGAAAAGAAGGTCTAGATTAGTGTAAATTGAGTTTAGGGTGTGCTTGACTTATACCTCATGCATGTGCTCTCTTTTGTTATCTTCTACCACATACATACATCCGTATGTATGTATATATATGTATAAGTTTGTCCATTCCCCTTCTTGTGTGTTATGTAGGTGTCAAGTGTGTACGAATAGGTTGTAGAGGTGTTAAGTCCTTGTCAATCCACCATGACATGTAATCACATACATATGTATATATACATAGAGATATAGGATCGGCTAGTGTGTAGGTGTAGAGATGTGATGATCACAAGTTCCTAAATCCTTCTTCCTTATGTGTGCACCCGTATATATATATATATATATATATATATATATATATACATATATATGTGTGTGTGTGTGTGTGTTTGTGTGTAGGTATACATTTGTGTTTTGTCTTACTTTCTACATGTATGGCTGATATATACATGTATATGTGTGTATATAATATGTTATGGAAAATCTCTAGTTTGCCTTGTATAAGAATCGATTTTACTTGTGTTAACATATATACATATAATCTAGTTTTTGATAATAATCATATGTTTGTCACAAGGTGATATGAACATGTAGTTAATACCATGTGTTATTTATCCATTAACATGTGTTGTTTGGATGGATTAACTCATGTTTACATATGTACAATCTTGATTGGATATATGGTGAAGTTCAATGATTTAATGTGTCAAATATTCATAAAGTGCCTTTTGAATTATTCAGGTTTTATGTGGAATTGAACAATTTCCCACTTAGGTATTGTCATGTGTGATCTTGTTTTGTTTGTACGTAGTAATTGGACATTCGGTTGCTCTCCGTTAAGCATGTGATTTGCTTGATTGTTCAATGGCAATTGTCTCAGATAAATTGGGTGTTGCGTACGTAAATGGATAATGTACTGAATTTCTGAAGTAGTTTGGGCTTTGCTAGACTCGGGACGACATAGTTAATGTTAAAAATGTTTAATATGCATATTAAATGAAATAGTTAAATAGGGTGTGTACGGATCTTGACTTGGAATTTTGACGGGTGTCACATTCTCCCCTTGTTTTTGGTATTTCGTCTTCGAAATCGAGTTGAGTCATTGGATTTAGAAGCCTTTGGAAAAAGAGCGGGTTACTTTTGTTTCATCTGGTGTTCGCATTCCCAGGTGAATTTGGGTCCGTGCATTGCATTCCATCTGACTTTAACAAGCTTGATTCAACTCCTTCTTAATTTCTGGACTTTCCAATCAGTCACTTCGATTGGCTCCTCAATGAAGTGGAGTTGATCATCAATGTGAATTTCTTCGGGAAGAATGATTAGTGACTCGTCGGAATAACACTTCTTGAGATTAGACACATGGAAAGTGTCATGAACACCATTAAGCTCTTTAGGTAACTTGACAATCCTGGCAAGAAATTTGAAAGGGCCTATGTATAGTGGGTTGAGCTTACCACATTTGACAAAACGTGGTACACTTTTCCAAGGTGAGATTTTAAAGAGTATCTTATCTCCAACTTGAATTTCAAGTGGCTTGCGTCGACGGTCAGCATAGCTCTTTTGGCTGTCACGAGTAGCTTTCAAATGATCACGAATCTGAAAGATCTTGTTAGTCGTTTCTTGAATTAGCTCGGGCCCGATCAAGTACTTGTCTCCAACTTCTGCCCAACACAAAGGAGATATGCATTTGCGCCCATACAAGTTCTCAAACGGGGCAACCTTGATGCTGGTGTGGTAGCTGTTGTTGTAGGAGGATTTAACCAAAGGTAGATGTGTGTCCCAATTTCCACCAAAATCGATTACACAAGCTTGGAGCATGTCTTCAAGAGTCTGAATCGTCCATTCACTATGGCCATCTGTCTGTGATTGATAGGCTGTACTCATGTCCAAGCGAGAGCCTAAAGCATCTTGAAGGGTTTGCCAAAATCTGGAAGTAAATCGACTATCACAGTCGGAAATGAATGAGACAGTCACCCCATGCCTAGTCTAAAAACTCCTTGATATACAGCTTCGTCAATTTTTCCATCTTGTCAGTTTCTCTGATGGGCAAAAAGTGTGCAGACTTGGTCAGTTGATCAACGATTACCCAAATCGTGTCGTGACCACTTGACGTCTTGGGCAGCTTGTGATGAAATCCATGGAGATCTGTTCCCATTTTCAAATAGGAATTTTGGGCTATTGAAGCATACCAGGCGGCTTCTATTACTCGGCTTTGACCTTCAAACAAGTGAGACATCGGGTGATGTATGTTGCAATATCACCCATAAGGTTGGGCCACCAATAAAATTCCTTTACGTCCATGTATATCTTGTCGTCTCCATGGTGAATCGAGTACATGGACTTGTGATCCTCCTCAAGAACCAAATCTCGAAGTTATCCAAAATGTGGTACCCAAATCCGATTCGCGAAATACATCATACCGTCAGATCTTGGCGCCAAGAGCTTGAACATCTTATATAAAGATTCATCCTTTAAATTCTCGCTTTTGACTATGCTCAGATTGATAAAGAAGAGATGTAGCTTATTGATATACAATGGGCTTTTACGAGTGTTATGAGAAGGGCAGCTGAGTTTGTGGAGAAAACAGGAAGAACTGATCTGACCACATCACCAAACACCACATATGGCTTCAACAAAGCCAAAGTTACTTGTTTTAATTGTGGTGGAAAAGTTCATTTCAAGAGAGAATGCACAAAGCCAGCTCAACAAGGTAACCGAAATCCATTTAACACAAATAACCAAAATCGTCAATCTCAAAACCAAGTTACCTATCAAAGCCAAAACAACAACTATCAAAATCAAAACAATTACCAAAACCAACAAAACACCTCACAGAACAACTCTGCTAGACAAACAACTACACCTAATCAGACTCAAACTCAAACACCACATAACCCAACCAGAACCATCATTCCTATCACAACACCTAATGACCAACAACAGACAGATAATCAAAATCAGGCGTTGGTGATTCAAAATGATGAAGGATATGACTGGACGGGGATGCAACTAGGTGTTGAAGAGGTTAAAGCTGGGAATGTAGCTTGTGTTGCTCGGAAGATTGATTTAGAGGAGTCGGAGATAGTTGGAAAAGTTTTGGAGACTGAGAGTGTTTCTGAAGAAGAGATTGAGGAGATGGTTGAAGAAGTGGATGTTTCTGTGGCTGATCCTATTGAAGAACAACATGATGAGAAGACTTCGGGAATTGTTATTGACTCAGTTACTGATGTTCCTGAAGAGAATGACTCAATGTATTCAGACTCGGAGAGTGAGACAAAATTGACTACTCGGAAGTCATGTATTGTGGATCACGCCTTCACCAGAATTGACTACTCAAAGTTCTTTGCTGGAAAGGAAGCTCATTTTGCTCTCATGGTTATGACTGATCATCTGAAACAGGTAAGTTCTGAATCTACAACTGATATGCATAGTGAGAAGTACTGTGGTACTTGTGATAGGTTGACAGACGAAAATAAGCAACTCAAGGTTCAACTTGAGAGTGCGATAATCAACTGTCAATCGTATCGCAAGGTAGCCAAAGAGTTTAACAAGGTGCTTGATGGTTATAAAAAGGACATTTCTGACCTAAAGAAAACTCTTTCTTTAAAACAACTTGCAATAAACAGTTACATTAATGAACTTGAGGAAACAAAGTTAGAAATGGCCACCATCAAGTGCTTTGTAGAAAAGGTCAACAAAAAGCTTGAAAGCTATAAAAACATTGCATATGTGGTTGACCATATCATTGAAGAACCATCACAACCCGGTAATGCAAATTACAAGGCTGTTCCATCTCCAGTGTTATTTGCGAATCATAATTGCTATGCAGTAACACCGGAGAGTTCAGTCAAATCTGAATCTGCATCGGAAGATGAATCTAACACCTCTAGTGTTGGAGATCCAAATTCCGATGTACGACCGATTTTGGGGTTGAATGATGAAGGCGTGATTGCTGTAACTGATGATTCTGATACAGAGAGTGAGAAAACTGAGAAAGTGTGTGATATTCCTAAGGAAAATCACATTATCACAAATGAACCAGTATCACCTTCTCAGATTTCTCATCCGATAGCAAATGCACATCGTGTCAATCAATCAGAAAAGAAAGAAGTTAAAAATGAATCAGTTGACAAACCCGTCAAGGTATTTTATCGGATGGAAGGATCCGATAAGATTATCTCAGACGAGGAGTATCCCATAAAATTTGCAAATTATTCTAAAATTGATAAAATCTGGCAAGAAAGTACAATCTGGTTTCCTTGACATGAAAGGTCGAATGATGTACCACCAGAATTTTTAAAGAAGCTGTATCTGGATACTCCAAAAGAACCTAAGGTTCATGTCACTGAATTCATCAAGCCTAAACAGAAGGCAAATGGTTTTCTTGAGCCGGCCTACTCAAACGACCCAGCTCCTGAAAGTTTAAGACGCCGATGTGTGGATGATCAATATCCAATCAATTCGTTTGCAAAGCCACATGCTCAAAATGTTTTTGAGGAATACCGTGCGTGTTTCAAGTGCGGGGAGAGAGGGCATTTACTTGCTCACAGCCCGTACATGAGACATAAGAGACACGAAGTTGAGATGAAACAATCTTTTAGAAAGCCGGTCAATAATCATAGTTATCCTCAAAGACGTTTTGTCTCTCAACTAGCACCATTTTATAATCAAAACAATTTTTATCAAAGAAGGGATAATCGTCAATTCAACTATGATCATCGAAACCGGATTGCTATGGAAAAACCATTGAAGAAACCTATGGTGAACAAAGCTGTTGATAAACAAAAGGTTCCTCTAAAACCTGCTGTTAAGTCAACGGTTGGACCTGTCTCTGTTAAATCAAAGAAGGTAACTAAGAAAGTTTCATTTAAGAACGATACTAAGAAACCGTCTGAGACTCCAAAAACTCAGATCAGGATTCTAAAACGTTTAGAACAAACTTGGTCACCTAAGGGTTCTCCGGGTGCTTCTACCTCAAAGTCAAATGAGAAACCTCAAAATGAGAAAGGTTTGAATGATCAGAAAAAGGTCGATTCAAATCCTAATGTTGATGTGAATGATTCTTTGAAATTTGATGTTCAAAGACCCAAGACCAGGCAGGCTTGGGTCCCCCGAAAGAACTAATGTTTTTTCTTGATGTGTGCAGGGAGCTTCACTGGCCCTGTTAGCAGTCTTTGGATTGTAGTTGCAGGCCACATGACTGGTGATTTAGTTTGCTGTTTGATGTGAAGAATATCAATGGAGGTTATGTTGCGTTTGCTGGAAATAAAGGAAGTTATATCACTATGGAGGGAAGTGTGAGTAATGGGATAGTGAGTTTTGAGAGGATTTCCTATGTGAAGCAAATTGATTACAATCTGTTAAGTGTCAGTCAAATCTGCGATAAACAATTTTCTGTGCACTTCGATGACAAATCTTGCTATATCCTCAAACCAGGCTTTGTTATTCCAAAGGAGTGGATCATGTTAAAGGCACAGAGAGTTACTAATCTTTACATTCTTGATATGTCAAAAGCGATGACAACTCAGGGCCAAGTTACGTGTTTCCTATCGAAGGCTACAGAGAAAGAATCTATAATGTGGCACAGGAGGATTGGACATATTCACCTCAGAAAAATGAATCATTTGGTGAAGAATGGGCTTGTCGAAGGCGTTAATGTCAAACATTTTCATCTAAATGAAAAATGTGTGAGTTGCAAGAGGGGTAAGCAGCACAAACAGTCCCACAAACCGAAGAAAGTGAACTTTGTTGAAATGCCACTTGAGCGTCTGCACATGGACTTATTCGGACCTGTCAAGCCTAAGAGTCATGTCGGAGAGCTTTACTGTCTTGTGGTTACCGACGATTTTTCAATATTCTCGTGGGTGATGTGCTTACAACATAAAAGTGACACGTTTACCAATTTGAAAGTTCTGTTCACTCGATTAGAGAATGTCTATGGATTGAAGATTAAAAGGATTCGGAGTGACAATGGGACGGAGTTCAAAAATGCACAGATGGATGTTCTTTGTGAAGATAAAGGAATTCATCATGAATATTCTGCTCCGTATACCCCATAACAGAACGGTGTCACTGAAAGGAAAAACACGAATCTGATAGAAACGGCAAGAACAATGCTCGCAGATTCTAACCTTCCAGTAATGTTCTGGAATGAAGCTATCTACGCATCTTGTTATACACTGAATCGTGTTTTATACACTGAATCGTGTTTTAACAGTGAAGAAGTTTGGCAAAACTTCTTATGAACTGTTGAACAAACGAAAGCCAAACTTGGAGTATCTTGAACCATTTGGGGCTCCGTGTACGATGTTGAATCCAGGAGAAAAGTTTAGTCCGAAAGCTGAAGAGGGATACTTTGATGGATATGCAACCCCGCACAAACATGTATTCAACAAAAGAACTCGACAGGTGGAGGATTGGGAAAATGTTGAGGTTCAACGGTATACTCAGAACGTACAGGGAAATGGTCCTGACTAGATGTTTGATTACAAAGACTTCTTTGAATCATTCAATCTAGATAGCTTGGTTGAAGAAGCTGTTATAAGATTACTTTATGAGTGTGAAAACGTGGCAACTTCACCGTTGGTGCGTCCGATCACCATAACCCCTCCAGCTTCTAACGATACCAATGTTCCTGCAGCAGAAGAAGAAGTGTTCCAAGAAGCTTCAACTACACTTGATACTTCAGAATCGGAAGATGATGATGACTTTAGTGAAGATATTCTAGATCATGCAACAGAGGCACCACCAGTGAACCCAAATCTAGATGTTGCTTCATCGTCTAACACGGGTAATGATCTGGCTACAGTGGAAAATTTGACTAATCAGACGGGAGTGACAGTACCTGATCATCTGGAATCTCGGATTCATCGCATTCACCCGCTTGAGCAAGTTATTAGTGACCCTGGAAGTAGTGTCATGACTAGAGGACAACTTCGTAGTGCAAACTCACCGGAAAATATTGGAGCTTTAGCTTTATATGCAAAAATTCAAAAATCTGGTTGTCAGAATGACTGGTCTTTTGCTTGTTATGTTTCGCAGGTCGAGTCGCGGACGTACAAGGAAGCTCTTTTGGATGATGCTTGGGTAGAGGTGATGCAGGAAGAGTTGTTGCAGTTCGAGAAATTGGGTGTCTGGACACTTACAGATTTTCCTCCGGGAAGGAAAAAGATTGGAACCAAATGGGTTTTCAAATGTAAGAAAGATGACAGAGGCGTGATCGTGAGAAACAAAGCTCGATTGGTAGTTTAAGGTTTTCATCAAGTGGAAGGAATTGACTACAATGAGATATATGCACCTGTGGCACGTATAGAAGCTATCCGCATGTTTCTAGCGTTTGCCTCGTATAAGAAATTCAAGGTGTACCAAATGGATGTCAATAGCACATTTCTATACGATGTGATCAAGGAAGAGGTCTACGTCAGTCAACCTCCAGGCTTTGAAGATCCTATCCACCGGGATAAGGTTTACATTCTCAACAAAGTGCTATATGGGTTGCATCAAGCTCCACGCCAATGGTATGAGGAGCTAAGCACGTACCTGCTATCCAAAGGATTCAAACGAGGCTTGGTCGATTGCACACTGTTTACCAAGAAAACACGGGATGACTTGCTTCTCGTCCAGATTTATGTAGATGATATTATTTTTGGCTCTACTAACGAACTTCTATGTAGAGAATTTGAAAAAGTAAGGCAGGAAAAGTTCGAAATGAGTGCGATGGGAGAAATGCAGTTTTTTCTCGGCTTGCAGGTGGATCAAAGACCAACGGGGATCTTTATTCATCAAACCAAATACGTATCTGAAGTCTTGAGCCGGTTCCAGATGGAAGATTCGAAGCCGATGGATACCCCAATACAACCTAATCATGGGATTGGAGTTGACGCTAAGGGGGAGCTGACAGACCCATTTACATACAGAGCAATCGTCGGATCTCTGATGTATCTCACCGCATCAAGGCCATATATAATGTTCGCTACATGTCTCTGCGCACGTTTTCAATCGAAGCCGAAACAAAGTCACCTACCGGTAGTCAAGCGAATCCTAAGATATCTGAAGGGTTGTCTGTCGAGAGGACTATGGTACCCTAATGATGATAATTTTGACTTCATAGCATTTAGTGATGCAGATTAGGGCGGTTGTGACAAAGACAGCAAAATCCACAACAGCTGGATGTCAATTCTTAGGGAGCAGGCTCGTGACCTGGCAGTGTAAGAAGCAGACGTCGGTTGCACTATCTACTTGCGAAGCTGAATATGTAGCAGCCTCTAGTTGTTGCTCACATGTTCTCTCGATTCAGCAGCAGATGGTCGATTACGGTTTGCAATTTCTAGAAACCCCTATTCACTGTGACAACGAAGCCGCAATTGCATTAACTAAAGACACGGTCAATCACTTAAAAGCTAAGCACATCCGGATTAAGTATCACTTTATCCGTGATTGCTATGCAAAAGAGTTGATCGATATGGTCAAAATCCACACTGATTATCAGAGGGCGGATCTTTTTACAAAGGCCTTTGATAAATCTAGATTTGAATATCTTTTAAAATCTAACAGTATAAAAGAGAAACAAGACTGATCATCACCTCGGTTTATCACTTTTCATTTTCAAATTTTTTTAGTTTTTACTGTTTTCAGAAAAATCCAAAAACCCAAAAATATGTTTTACTTTTTAGGGGTAGTCTTTATTCAGAAAAACCAAAAACATTGAAAAATTCAAAAAGCCATAAAAATAGAAAAAACCCAAAATGATTTCCAGGAATAAAAGAGGAAATGACAGTATATCAGTGGAGATCTGACACATGCTAAAGAAATGAAATGCAATATGAGGCGTGTGTTGATTTCGTGTGATGTGCTGATAGGCTTCGTAGACCTATTACTGCGTGCATTAGTGATACAAACATAACGAAATACTCGTTAGTGGCTGAGCACCTCATGGACATATGGTCTTAGTACCGTAATTTCGTTTGATAGGTTTGCCAAAATCTGAGGTTTCAGGTCGTTATGTTAATTGTTATCCGGGGTATTCTGATTGAACTTTTATCGTATTAATTTACGGACCTAGATTCAATCAGAATATTTGCTAAAAGAGCTTTAATGCCAAACCCAAAAGTTACCGAATTGAGGAACTTCATGTGTATTATTGATCAAAGATCATTAATTGCATCGTATCAAATCACTGATGAAAATCTATGATTGATATCAGCCTCAACCTGGTGTATATGCACATGTTACTTTGCTGCATTTATTTGCTGACCTGTACACCTCTGTGCTATATATCTTGTAACTAAACGGATAAGATTAGCATAATCACGCGTTACGACGAAGCTTTGTGCAAATTCCTTGATACGAGAGTATGTCGTGTGTGTGGGAACCATAAACGTGTTAGTTTAATACACATAATAGCGTATCATTTTAAAGCACTGCATAACAGTCTGCATGTGAGTTTATGTGGATAACAATATCAGCAGTTGCCGGATCACACATTATTTCTAATGATAATATATAATACAGATTAACGGTGTGATCAGATTTCTCAAATAACTGATATGATCCTCTTACCGAAAATCACAAAACATTTACTGCTTTGTGTTTACATTTCTGCATTTTACATTTGTTTTGAAAAAGATACAAAAACTCAAAAAGATTTTAGGTGTGTTTTAACATAAATTTCAGAAAAACCAAAATTTTTACATTTCTGTGTTATTTTTGATAACCGATGGTGTTTGATGGTCATTTTCTAAAACTTAATGAACCAATTTGAGTTTTGTATCATTCAAATGTGAAATATTGAATGTTTAAGGCTTAAAATGTTGAAAAATGCTTGAACGGGATTCGATTTTGAGATTTGGTAAATTTTCAAAATTTCCATTTTTCATTCGCCCTTTAGCTAGGTCGAACGTGGAAATTTTGTTACTTTCGAACCTTCAAAATTGGTCGAATGTGAGTGTTCTAATGTCTGATTTTACATTCGAACCGTAGGTCCACATTCGAACCTTTAAAAAGGGTCGAATATGGAACTAATTTCACTTTCGCCCAACAAGAAAGGTCGAAAGTAGCCTTCTATATAAACCTGTTTCTCATTCTAACTTTTTCATTCCAGTTTTTTCAAAACTTTTCAAACTAACAAGACCTTGTTGCCTTTGCTTTTACAATCTAGGATTCTTATTGCCTGTGTTATACTGATCATTTCTATACCAATATTACAGGTAATGGAGAATAAACAAAGACAGAGTAGGGCTATCTTCGAACAAACCATAGAACTGGATTGTTGGACGATTTTGAGTCTATTATTGATACAATTGTTGATTAGGTTTTAGTTGTTAATGATTTTAGGGGGAGAAAATAGCATAATCTAGTGTTATAACATGTTAATTGATAGATTTTGATCTTTAAAAACTGATAAACCCTAGATTATGATTAAAATCATTAAAAACTAAACAATTGAAACAATTGATCATGAATAATGCTTAGTCGGTTGGTTTAGAAGGCAAATGAATAAAAATCAGATGTTAAAACTAGCTGGATTGCAGAATTGATGTTTGGTTTAATGAACAGATACGTCCGACTAGAATAAGGGTCGAACCTGGCCAGAATAGGTCGAAGGTAAATGTTCATAGGGACGAAAGTGAAAATTGGGGACGAAAGTGGAATTTTACTTATGAAATTGCACATTCGAACCAGATTTACACATTCGAACCTCAAAATTTTCACATTCGTACCCACGTTGGGGCGAATGTAGAATGTTGAAAACCAAAAATTTCAATTTTTTGTCGATTTTGTCCGGTTTTAACGAATTTTCAATGTGTCGTTTTTGCAGATATTCAAATGGTTGAACCACAAGTTTAACAACAGAACGTTGAGGTTCCAGTTCAAGAAGTTCTGGAAGATTGGCCATTCGAAAGTGCCCACAATTGTTGTGCATTTGTCGGTGAAATGCAGAAACTTACTGAATTCTCAGGAATAATTGATTTTCTTAGAAGAAGCCGAATTATAGATGCTATTGCAACACCTGCAATCATTTATAAGGGAGTTCTGGAGGAACGCACGTTATGATTTCTAGGATTCTAAGACATCTATTGTAAGTGAGATTCAAGGAGAGCCTGCATTGGTTATCGAAGATGATATTAGACAAGCACTGAAGTTAAGGGATGAAGAGCCGACTGATCCTAGAAGCCTTTCATGGATTGAACAGAGCCTATGCTTTCTGAGAATGAAGTATAATGGTCCGATAACGGATGGTGCTCTGAACAAAGGGAAGTTGTGTCCTCAGTTCAAGTATTTTGCACACGTCATTATTCATGTGTTTGGAACTGTGAGTGGAGGCTATGACGTAATGAGGAAGAGTTTGAGTTCTCTGATGGTTTCTTTAACATTGAATAAACCATTCAATGTGGCGGGGATGATTCTTGATCATATGCTTGAACCTCTCAAGGGATTGAAGACGAAGAAGTTTCTGTTATATCCCAGGTTTCTGCAGATGATATTTGATCTTAAGTATCCAACTTTGAAGAAAGATCCTACGAAGATTTTAGTTCAGGATCACATGAACTTGAAGACTTTGATAAGGATGAAAGGTTACAAAGGTGTTCCTGATAACGAGAAACCACCTCACAATAATTTATTTGGGTATTTGATTAATCCAGGATACACGGATCCGGGTGAGAACAAGGTAAGGCATGCAAACAGTGAGTCTGATACAGATGATCCATTAGTACATGCAGATCCAAAGATGAAAAGGAAAAGGCAAGTTAAGAATGCTTGAGCCAAAGGGAAGGGCAAGGCAAAGCTTGATGAAGCTGAACAAGCTAAGAAACAGACTAAAAGAAAGAAAAGTGTGGTGACGAAAGGTACTCAACTTGTTGATGAAGAATCTTCTGTTGATTCTGAAGAGACAGAAGAAGATGAGAGATGGGATTCTGATGATGAGACTTTAAAGAAGACCTCTAAGTGCAAGGCCATTGTAGCTGGAGAGTCTGAAAGTTTGAACAAAACAATTGAAAAACAAGGTCCAATTGACTTAGAAGGTGGAGAAGGGGATCTTGGTCTTGGTGCTGAAGATTTCAGTGGTTCTACTCTTGTTGTTGAACAGAAGAAACCCAAATACAAGACGATGTCGAAAAGAGATGTGAAAGAGAAACCCAAGAGAAGTCGAGAGAAGGAAGTTGAGATGTTGTTGAAGGGTAAGAAAGTCCCTGATGCTGGTACTTCATCGAAAGTGTCTTCTCCGGTCGCAAAGAAACAAAAGAAGACTGCTACTGAATCTAAAGTAGTTCCTTATCTGGATACTACTTTGCAGAATGTATTGATCTTATTCCAGAAAAAGCAGAAAACTTCAGAAGCAGAATCTTCCAAACCTAAAATGACTGTATCTGATGAAGTCATGGAGGTTGTGAATAAGAGGATGGAAGAGATGATGAAGATAATCACTGCACAACAAGATCCCGTACACAATCTGCGTTTTTAGGGCAGATTGTGCGCTGTGAAAAACGAATTATTTAAAATACTTAACGAATTAATTAAAGTCCCAAATTTTTACTGAGTATTCATGGGGATTCGGTTGCAAACCCATATTTTTTTTGTCTTAAAACCAAACACAAAAATTATAAAAATTCGTACAACACAGCTATGTTCAGAAAATTTCCACAACAGGTCAGTTTAGTAGAAAAATTCCCAAAAATTGTGTATTCATCCAAACGGGATGAATCCACTTGGAAAAGCCGAGTTTTGCCAATGTTGACCTTCTGTAAAAATTTCATAGCTTAATTCCTTGCAAATCTCAAGTTATGACCATTTAAAGTTGACCCAATTTACAAATCCGAAAATCTGATATGACCCCTAATCAAATAAAATTCCAAAAACGACTCAAACGATGTCCAAATCTGATGGTTTTGCCCATTATGAAAAGCTAAGACTAGGTACATCACAATCATGCAAAGAAATCATCAAGACAATCAATTTATCATCGCAACACAGACCCTACAATACATCATAACGAATCTGCCAGAAACTGAAACTTGCATCCCAAGTTATTCATAAACCCTAATTATGCATAAAAATCTCTAATACATGCATAATCCATATTATCATGATCAAACGCATATATTATCATACAAAAACCCTAATTATGATTACTAACAACAATCATCATCATCATCATCATCAAATCATCATGAACATTCAAGAACTCCTACTTATACATATATGCGATTATTATACATGCATGATCCATGATTTTTAAAACTTTTTCAAGCATTACTAATTATTAAAAACATATAAAGATTATACCTTTCAATTCAAGAGTCCTCAAAGCCTAGAGATTACACCCAAACAAGTTTGAAGGAATGAATAAGATTGATGTTTGTTGAAAAGTGAGAGGGAGAGGGGTGGTGTAGTTCACGGCGCAAAGGGGTAGGGGATTAGGGTTTATATTTTTTTTTGTTTCCTAATTATAATAGGATTTGGCTTGTTGCTCAAGTAATTGAGTATTTGGGCCCTTCTAGTCCATTAACCTGACCCGTTAATCATGTTCTAGTCCAATACCGGGCCCGATGATATTAATCACTCTAAATTGCATAAAAACTATTGTTTTTATTATTTCATGAGATATTAATCATCAAGTGCACGTAATTTGCATGGTTTACGTATTAACCTTCAGTCAAGTGATAATTCACATAAACACATAATTCACATAAGCAGGCACTTCACGTTCATCATGATTCAATTGCACATATTATTATGTATGCCATATAATTCACCAACGTTCAGGATACATGACTCGTGTGTGTGTTCAACAATGATTTTCCTATTTAACGCATATACTTAACTAACCACGTACGACATGTAAGTTAACTAGAGTATATCATGTAAGTTAACTAGAGTTCAGTAAAAGTATTAACCTGAAAATGCGGGGTGTCACATTATCCCCAAGTTGAAAAGAATTTCGTCCCGAAATTCAGCAAGTAAACAACCAGCTACAAAAATGTGTGCTTGGTTCCCGGATGTCACATCATCCCCAAGTTGAAAGGAATTTCGCCCCGAAATTCACTTTGAAAGAGCTGTTTTTTGTTTAGCGTTCGATCTATGTTCAGGTTCAAGTTCAGAAAAGAGGTGTGGGTATTTAAGCCGCATTTGATCCATGCGTTCCCACGTGTATTCCGGTCCTAGACGGGAATTCCATTGTACGTTAATAATCGGTATAGTGTTTTGTTTGAGTTTCTTGACGCCCCGCTCAAGAATCTCCACTGGTTCTTCCATGAACTGTAGCCGATCGTCCACCTGGATCTCCTCCAGTGGCACCATCAGTGTTGTATCTAACAGGCATTTCTTTAGATTCGATGTGATACGTGGGTTACATCGTGTACCCCACCGAGTTTATTAGGCGAGTTTAACTTGTAAGTTACCGGACCAATCCTTTCGACAATCTCGAATGGTCCAATGTATCGTGGGTCAGCTTTCCCCGTTTTACAAAGCGTATCACCCCCTTCCAAGGTGACACCTTCAGCAGAACCTTGTCCCCAACTTGGAACTCCAAAGGTTTCCTACGCTTATCAGCGTAACTTTTCTGTCGATCACGAGCAGCAGCCATCCGATTTCTGATTTGCACTATCTTCTCAGAAGTTTCGTGCACGAGTTCGGGACCTGTTAGCTGGCTATCCCCAACTTCAGTCCAGCAGATGGGAGACCTACACTTGCGTCCATAAGTGCCTCAAAAGGCGCACACTGTATCGAAGTGTGGTAGCTGTTGTTATACGAGAATTCAATCAAAGGCAAGTGCTTATCCCAACTGTTGCCAAAATCCACCACGCACGCTCGTAGCAGATCTTCCAATGTTTATATGGTACGTTCACTCTGTCTATCCGTCTAAGGGTGATAGGCTGTGCTCATATCTAAGAGAGTCCCCAAAATGTTTTGGAGAGTAGTCCAAAAATGAGAAGTGAATCGCGTATCGCGATCAGATATAATGGAAGTAGGCACCCCATGCCTAGAGACTACCTACTTGATGTAGAGATTAACTAGTTTCTCCAGCGAGTCCGTTTCCTTTATTGCCAGTAAGTGTGCCGATTTGGTTAAACGTTCCACGATAACCCAAATCATGTTATGCCCACTTGGAGTTTTAGGGAGCTTTGTGATAAAGTCCATAGAAATTCCATCCCATTTCCACATAGGGATTTCTGGTTGCTGGAGCAAGCCCGAAGGTTTCTAATATTCAAACTTAACCTTAGCACAAGTCAAGCACTTACTGACATAAGTGGTCATTTCAGCTTTCATGTTTGGCCACTAGTAAAGAGTTTTGAGATCTTGGTACATCTTATCCGAACCAGGATGTACCGAATATCAAGAGGTGTGAGCTTCATCGAGCACTAGTTGTCTGAGATCCCATAACGTGGTATCCAGACTCTGTTCAAGAAGTATTGAAAACCATCTGTCTTTAGTTCCAGGTGCTTATCCGCACCATGTAAAGTTTCAAGCCCGATGTTTTCTTCTTTCAAAGCCTCGCCCTGGGCTTCACGTACCTTATCAGGAAGATTAGAATGTATGGTAAGTCATAAAGCTCGCACCCGTTTAGGTTTCGTTTCCTTACGACTGAGGGCATCAGCTACTACGTTAGCTTTTCCTGGATGATACTTGATGGCACAGTCATAATCATTCAGAAGCTCGACCCATCGACGCTGTCGCATGTTCAGCTCTTTTTGATTGAATATGTGTTGGAGGCTCTTGTGTTCAGTGAAGCTCGTACACTTCGTCCCATAGAGATAATGCCTCCAGATCTTTAGAGCAAAAACCACTGCTCCCAGTTCCAAGTCATGGGTGGTGTAATTCTTCTCATGACCCTTTAATTGCCGTGACGCATACGCGATCACCGTATCACGCTGCATCAGCACACACCCTAACCCTTGGATAGACACGGTACACCACGAAGTCCTTTGTACCCTCAGGTAATGATTGTATAGGTGCACTGCAAAGTTTCGACTTAATAATTGAAAAGCAGATTCTTGGGCATCTCCCCACTTGTAAGTAATACCCTTCCGTGTTAGAGCAGTGAGGGGTTGAGCGATCTTTGAGAATCCCTCAATGAATCTGTGATAATATCCTACAAGACCAAGGAACTGTCGCACTCTGTAGGAGTCTTAGGGGCCTCCAACTTTTTAATCGCGTCAATCTTGACGGGATCGACATTATTCCTGCCTCGTTCACCACATGACCCAAGAATTGGACCTCACGAATCCAGAAGTCACACTTAGAGAATTTTGCATATAACTACTCATTCCTCAGGAGTTCCAAGATCAGCCGCAGGTGTTGCTCTTGCTCTTCCCTGCTCTTGGAATAGATAGAGATGTCATTTATGAACACTATGACAAATTTGTCCAAATAAGGCTTGCACACTCGGTTCATAAGGTCCATGAACACAGCTGGTGCGTTGGTTAGCCCAAATGGCATTACCAAAAATTCATAGTGCCCATAAAGAGTTCGAAAGGCTGTTTTCGCCACATCCTCCTCTCGGACTCTCAGCTGGTGATACCCTGACCTTATGTCAATCTTGGAATAGAAACTTGACCCTTGAAGCTGGTCGAATAGGTCGTCAATACGAGGCAAAGGGTAGTGGTTCTTAATTTCACCTTATTCAACTCTCGATAATCAATACACATGCGGGAACTCCCATCCTTCTTCTTAAGAAACAATACTGGGGCTCCCCAAGGTGAAGAACTAGGCCTAATGAGACCCCTATCCAATAGCTCTTGGAGTTGGGTAGATAGTTCTTGAAGTTCGCCCGGTGCAAGGCGGTACGGTGCACGCGCAACTGGGGCCGCTCCTGGTGTAAGGTCAATTTGAAATTCCACTTGTCGAACAGGTGGAAGTCCGGGTAGTTCCTATGGGAAGGCATTTGGAAAATCCTGAACTACAGGGATGTCCTCAATTTTTGTTTCAACTTCAGCTCGAGTATCAGAAATGTTAGCCAATATGGCTGGGTAGCCCTTCCGAATACACTTCTGGGCTTTCAGGAAAGAGATGATGCCCACCATGGCACCACCACGATCACCCTGGACAGATAAGAGTTCTCCACTAGGGAGAGGGATACGAACAATCTTCTCTTGACAGAGAATTTCAGCGTGTTGCTTGGACAACCAGTCCATGCCAACCACGAGATCAAAGCTTCCTAGGGTGATAGGTAAGAGGTCGATGGCAAACAATTGTCCATCTAGTTCAAGCTTACAGTCACGATGGATGTGGGTTACCTCAACAGGCTTCCCATCAGCTAACTCTATAGAGTACGGGGTATCAAGAAGTGTAGGAACTATCCCTAGTTGTTTGCTAAGTTTTGATGACACAAAACTATAATCCGTACCAGTATCATATAAAATAGAAACAAGAGTGTCGTTCACGACATTGTTATCGGTCCTAGCTTCCCAAGAGCCCATCACAAATGCTCTTCCACGAGCCCCATTGTTGTTACCGTTGTATTTGTTGTTGTTGAAGGACTTATACCTCATACTATCCCACGTTCTCTTGCTATCACCAAAAGCGGAAGATGAAGCACCCTGCTTTGGAAAAGCACCATGCTCAGCAGCCTCGTAGGTGAGTGTGCGAGCCAGGTGAAAGATTTGTAAGATTCTGGGTAGGTGAGCTGTAGTGGCCATGCCACGAATCTGAGAGACACACCCCTTTGGTATGAAGCTCGATCCGTTTATAAGGTAGGCTAAATATGTTTGAGCATATAGTAGCTAACTCTTGTAGCTTGGTAGTGTTGGCGTCAATCTCAGACCTAGCCGTCTTTAGATAACAAGTTTCTAAATTTCGTCACGGGGGTTACATTCTCCACCCAAGTATCTGTAACTCATCGAGTATGCATGTGGCATACATTACCCCATCCTGCCTGGGGGCAAATGCACAGAGCAAAGACTTATACTATCAAAGCAATCAGACGGTCTCCTTCAGTTCCGTTGGAGTTATCGAGGTTTACAACCAATAAAAGCCTTGAAAATACGATGGCAGGTTGTTGTTGCGGCATGCGCGTTCAAGGAATAAGGAAGTTCAAATGCGAAAGTCAAGGGAAAAGAATGATTTAGCAACTTAAATCTTTACTAGCTTGAAAAAGATGTGAGGGCCTCAACCACCCTGTTGTTGACAAGTGCAGTCAACTCAGCTTGCGTTAGGTTGATGTTTCCTCGTCCGTGGCCTCTTCCCGCCATAGTAGTTCTACACATATACCATACCCATGAGAATGCAATCGTTCGCACACTCCAGTGTACTAGTATGTCATACACGTATGAATAATAAAATGAAAAGTTCAATCGATAGTAGTAATAAAATACCAACGTTCTAACACAAACCAAAAGATCATCAAGTCTCACGAGGTAGAATAAAAGTCATAATATACTAGGAACAAAATAAATAAATAATAATAGAATCAATCGTCCTCTTGATCCGTAGATATATCGGACTCCTCATCTTTGCTCTCGATCTCGACCCTAAACGTGATTGGGTCATCCGGGTTGGCTTCTTCGTCTGTCTCAACATTTTCTACAAATGCTGCCTCAAGCGCCGCCTCAAGTTCTTTCACACATCGCTCGTTCTCCTCTTCCTCCCGCTGGGCTATAACTTCCATGAGTTTATCACGAACGATGATTAGCTCTTGCCTAGTAGTGATCAGCTCTTGCTTTGTGTCGGCCACTTCCTGCCTAGCTACGGCCAAGTCGGCCATTACCTGACTGATCCTCCTTTCTATATGCTGAAAGCGATAGTCAGATGTCTTTTGCCACCATTTGAAACGTTGAATATACGAGTTCACGGTATCGAACTGGGTAAGAAAATGCCTCACAATTCCTGCAATGGACCTCTCCCATGAGTCCAAAATGGGTGGCACCTTTTCAGGCACTCTACTACTGATCACCCACGTACGTATCATACTGGGATACCATGTCCATGAACCATTTTCCGAGCCCAAAGGTGGACGATTTGCTACAGGTTCAGTCTCGTTAATGCGTTCAGAATTTTTGTTGACAGAATACGACATTTCCTGTAATACATATCCATAAGGAAGTCTTAAATGTGCACTAATGTGGTAAGTGTATTAATGTATTACTTATGCTATGATGATTATAGACTAGAATGCAATGCAATTCCTAGTACACTATAACCAATGGCTCTGATACCAATCTGTCACACCCTCAAATTTCCACTGCGGGGTTTTACCGCGAGGCGCATGACATACCAGGATCCCAAAGCCATAAGTCATATGAACGAACTCTAAATGCCCAAACCATTTAGTTCGTTTTCAAAAATCAAGTTTAGTTAAGTTGCGGAAGTGTAAAACAGATTTAAACCTTTTAGAAACCATGCGCAAAACAACGCGCCCAAATTAAAACCATATGAAAGAAAACGTAAAAGCATGATATGTAATTTAGGTGTATGCCCAAGACCCCAAATGCAGTGAGACGTGCAGTGCTTCCTAATCGTGACACCGGAAGCTAACTACCTGCAAAAGCATGTAAATGGTGGGTCAACAAACAATGTTGGTGAGTTCACTAAGTAAAGTAGGTGAGTAAGTAAAAGCGTAGGTTTTCCGAACCACGTAACAAAGTAAAAGTGTCGGTCTCCCAGACCACATAACAACAAGTAAGAACGTCGGCCTCCCCGGCCACAAGTAAACGGCTAATTCACATGCCAGGGGTAGCTAACCCACTCATGATAACTAACACCGGCGAATACCGAACTACTAATGAATGAGTTCCCACAACAGGGAGCATAGTGCCTTGCATCATTGCCCATCAACAATGACATATGTTTTAAGTTATTAGTTCACACCCATGCTCCCAGCACGATGTGAGGTTTGTTAAACCTAATAGCGCTATCAACTAGTAACCCGCTTGCCCATCCGGCAATTGATTCGGTATTTTGAAGGACTTAAATGATAGGGTTGGTTTAGTTCATCAAGGACATATAGCATGAATTAGTAACAGTAGATTCACCCCGTGAACCATGCACCCCGAAACCCGGGATGTGTAAAAGTAGTCCCAAACTGGACTAGAAACGTTAAGTAAGTTGTCTCAACCCGAGACACATGCTTTTGAGAAAAAGTAGTGAAACTTACATTAGGTTGCGTTGAGTGCTAAATCCAAATCCAAATAAGTAATAGAGACTCGCTACCGACTCCATATTATATGTGTCACTATGTGAGTAAATGTGCATAACCAACGCACCATATAACTCGTTTATCCGAGACTTTTAAAAGTTCAAAACCGTGTAGTGACACCTAGTGACTCTACATGCACAAGTATGTCCTACGTATCCCGTTGGTGGTCATAGTGATTATTATGAGTTTAATACATCAAATACATTTCATACAAGTTTCCACACAAGTACATGTCAAATACATACGACATACAACTCCAAATAGTCACATAAAGATCCCGTACACAATTTGCGTTTTTAGGGCAGATTGTGCGCTGTCAAAAACGAATTATTTAAAATACTTAACGAATGAATTAAAGTCCCAAATTTTTACTGAGTATTCATGGGGATTCGGTTGCAAACCCATATTTTTTTTTGTCTTAAAACCAAACACAAAAATTATAAAAATTCGTACAACACAGCTATGTTCAGAAAATTTTCACAACAGGTCAGTTTATTAGAAAAATTCCCAAAAATTGTGTATTCATCCAAATGGGATGAATCCACTTGGAAAAGCCGAGTTTTTCCAATGTTGACCCTCTGTAAAAATGTCATAACTTAATTCCTTGTAAATCTCAAGTTATGACCATTTAAAGTTGACCCAATTTACAAATCCGAAAATCTGATATGACCCCTAATCAAATAAAATTCCAAAAACGACCCAAACGATGTCCAAATCTGATGGTTTTGCCCATTATGAAAAGCTAAGACTAGGTACATCACAATCATGCAAAGAAATCATCAAGACAATCAATTTATCATCGCAACACAGACCCTACAATACATCATAACGAATCTGCCAGAAACTGAAACTTGCATCCCAAGTTATTCATAAACCCTAATTATGCATAAAAATCTCTAATACATGCATAATCCATATTATCATGATCAAACGCATATATTATCATACAAAAACCCTAATTATGATTACTAACAACAATCATCATCATCAAATCATCATGAACATTCAAGAACTCCTACTTATACACATATGCGATTATTATACATGCATGATCCATGATTTTTAAAACTTTTTCAAGCATTACTAATTATTAAAAAAATGTAAAGATTATACCTTTCAATGCAAGAGTCCTCAAAGCCTAGAGATTACACCCAAACAAGCTTGAAGGAATGAATAAGATTGATGTTTGTTGAAAAGTGAGAGGGAGAGGGGGTGGGGTAGTTCACGGCGCAAAGGGGTAGGGGATTAGGGTTTATATTTTTTTTTTTGTTTCCTAATTATAATAGGATTTGGCTTGTTGCCCAAGTAATTGAGTATTTGGGACCTTCTAGTCCATTAACCTGACCCGTTAATCATGTTCTAGTCCAATACCGGGCCCGATGATATTAATCACTCTAAATTGCATAAAAACTATTGTTTTTATTATTTCATGAGATACTAATCATCAAGTGCACGTAATTTGCATGGTTTACGTATTAACCTTCGGTCAAGTGATAATTCACATAAACACATAATTCACATAATTCACATAAGCAGGCACTTCACGTTCATCATGATTCAATTGCACATATTATTATTATGTATGCCATATAATTCACCAACGTTCAGGATACAGGACTCGTGTGTGTGTTCAACAATGATTTTCCTATTTAACGCATATGTTAATATCATCTAACATATGTTAGGCCTACTTAACTAACCCTAGTTAAGTATCTAACCACGTACGACATGTAAGTTAACTAGAGTATATCATGTAAGTTAACTAGAGTTCAGTAAAAGTATTAACCTGAAAATGCGGGGTGTCACAAGTAGAACGAGGTGGGATATGTTTAAACCTCAGTATCCTAAGAGAAGAGTGCATAAAGAGATTGATCCGAATACAAGTTTGAAGAAAGTGACTTTAAAGTACAAACCTCCAGTTGTAATGAAGAGGATACGTTTGATGCCGATTCAGCAGCCTTTCAGCTCTGAATTCGTAATATGGTATTATGACTGGAGAACAGCTGAAGCGGTGATTGTGTTGAAAGATGGGAAGGATGCTTACAAGAAGATACACATTTTTTATCCAATGTGGATCATCAACTGTGCTTTTGAAGACATCATCATGCTCTACTACAACCCGATCTATTGTGAACCGAAGGATGCAGATCAAGTGAGAAAGTATCAATACGTGGTTGGAATTTGTTTTGCTTATGACATCAATTCATGTAGTAATCTGGAGAAGAAACTCGGTGAAAAAGTCAAGATGAATGAAGTGCCGAAAAGTTCGACGAAGCGAAAGCTTGAGCCCGAGATGACAAAATATCAAAAGAAACAACTCAGGATTAAGCTGATTAATAAGCAGATGGACGAAGAACGTAGGCAATCCAAGCATTAGTTGAGGGGGAGTGTGTTAGTGGGTAATGTGCGACTAGTGCTTTGGATTGCAAAATCAAAGTTGTTTTGGTGATAGCGTAGGGGCGAACGTGGGTTTATACCATAGTTGTCAAAAGCGCGCCTTGGCGTGCGCCTAGGCACACCTAGGCTCGAGGCGCACCAAGTGCGCTGCGCCCTGTGAGGCGCGCGCCTAGGCACTAAGGCGCACTATTAGGGCTGTTTTCAGGCTGATTTCGGCGAAATTCATGCTAAAAGATTTCATAAACCTCTAAAACATCCTAAACGAGTCATGAACAAGTCTTAAACAACCCTAAAACATCCTAAAGTAGCCCTAAACAAGCCTAAAACATCTCTAAAATCCCTAAAAAATGTATTTTATATTGTGCGCCTAATTATAAAAAAACCCTCGTTTTTTATGCGCCTTACGCCTAGGCTCCGGGCTCGGCCTATGCGCCTTGAGTGCGCCTAGGCGCTTTGACAACTATGGTTTATACTGGGTCGAATGTAGATATTATGGGGCGAATGTGGAATAGACTGGACGAAGGAAGACATGAAGACTGATTCGTACTATATGAAGGGGTGAATGTGGAAAACTTCCACATTCGACCTAACGCTGAGGGCGAACCTGCATACCTATATAAGCTTAAAGTTTATTTTACAAAGTAACTTTTGTCATTTGAGTCAAGGTGTTCAGTCTAGGTTCTCTCTAGGGTTTGTGTTTTATCTGAAACAGTGTGTTTGACTTGTAATCGTTATTGATAAGATCTTTTGACAAGTAATTAATGAATATGGATATTGAAAAGGTAAATCTGTGTGTTTGATTCGTTAACTATAATATTGTAACTGATCTAGGGTTTCCGAACCTAGATTGGTAGACTTGTATGATCAAACCAATCTGTTTTTGACAAAACGATCCTCTACAATAACACAAATGTTAGCTTTGATGAGCACGTGTTGTTGGATAAGAACACTAGTTAACACAGAATATAATCGATCATCCGTGCCAAAATATGTAGGTGTCCTTTGGAGCATTAGAACACTCCATAAACACCACATTCAAGAGAAAAACAACCTGAAATCACCAAACCCACTAGAAATATTCATACAACCCTTCACCATATCTTGTACACAAACCCAACTTTGTGAGCTTGTTGTATCAACCATGCTAGGCTAGATTTCTGTTGTTGTTGCTAGGGTGATGATGGAAACTTGTTATGAATTAAATACTGTATCTTTTATTTAAAGTGGTGTTCTTATGTTCTTAATAATTCTTACTATTCTAAACTTTGTTTAATGAATTAATTAACTAATCACTTAGTCTTTGGTCTTACGGGTGTCTTGATAGGAAGTGGGAGGACTCATGAGTGTACCCATGGTGGGTAACAACCCATGCACTTTTGAGCTAATCTAATCCCACGAGTAGTGATTGGCCCATTTGTGGGTAGAAATACACACACTTAGTGGCTTAATCCTCTACTATCAAGATCTCATTTAGGTTCGGTACAGTCTTTATACTCGGTCCTGGTGACAAGCCAAGACTTGATTGTGCGACTTGGCTTCATTGTCTATGTGAAAGCTTTGGCGCAAGTCAAGGATTGGTGAACCCGTGTTGAAAGAAAACGGGCTTTATTTTCTTTCATTACTATATTGCCACACAATTAGTAATAGACCACTCACTTTTTGATAAATTAATTAAATCAAGTAAAGGATGCGCGTGTTCGGGTTAGTCACGACTCCTCTATGATATTAAGTGGTAACTTGTTCGGTCATGCTCTGGCCACTGGCAAGTTATTCATAAAAGTTTAGAATAGTTAGATGTTTATATTGCAACATTGGGGAGTCGGTAATTCGGGGTTGGGTCGACACAGTCTCGAGTCACTTTCTTTTAATTTTTGAGAGGTGAGCTACCCGGTTTGGGAGACCCTCATAAAAACCTTAAGAATATAAGTCGTTTATACAGTTATGTGAAAACAGTCACCTCTATAGAATGTGTTAACACAACTTAAAGTTAAGCATAAGTGCGCAACTTAAACACACCACTTTAATAAAAATCTACTATTAATTCATATTTGTTTCCATCTGACCCGGAAGCAACGCCTTTGTTTTGTTATTGATTTCTCTAACAGTTTACATCTCTCTTCTACTTTTCGTTTCTCACAATCTTAAAACCTTTTTTTAAAAGTAATTTTTAGGAAACTGAGTAGTAAAAATTCGTGTCGTTTGGGTTCGGTACTCGGTACTTGCACATCTCTATACTACCCACGATATGTACACTTGCCTGTTGTGTAGGGTCTAGAACATTGAGCAAATATCTTTTTAGATTATAAATTTAAAACCTGAAATCGTACCACCGTTTTCTAACTTAATTTCATATTCATCAATACTCTCGGCATCTCCTTCGGGATTTAGCCACTTTAAAAGAAAAGAATTTTAATTTTGCTAAAACCCCATGACATCAGCTTCCAAATAGGGTAATAGATCTTCTATGGTTGTATGTTTAGGATGGCCATTTTGGTGAATTAGCAAGATAGGACTAGGATTATGTATGTATGTATGTATGTATGTATGTATGTATGTATGTATACGCGTGTGTGTGTGTGCATAGCTTCATTGTGTAGTTACATTCACATGTGATCTTGTGTGGTTGTACAATTATAAGTTGTATAACTTATCATTTGATGTGGGAATTGGTATGGGATCATGGGTATGTACATATATATAAGTGTGTGTTTGGCCGATTATACCTATATATGTGTATATATACATGGTATGTTTTAGTAACCTCTAGTCTTTCATGATATTGTGACATCTTATCGAGTGGCATCGGTGTATGCTCGATCTAGTGCACAGATATTGTGATAGTTGTAATAATAATATCCACTTAGGTGTTATAATATCATATGTTAATTGATGATATACATGTGTTGTTGTGTAATATTAACTCATGTTAATATACATTTGTGTTCCAGAAAATGTTCCATGATTCTTGTTTGTTATTCTTATAGGACAAATTGAGAATTTGTTTGGATTTAGAGTGAAATTGCATAGTTTCCCACTTAAATGTTGTCACGTGTATTGTTGTTTTGTCCGTATGTAGTAAATAGGCATCCGGTTGCTCTCTGTTGAACGTTTGATTGGCTTGACTGATCATCGCCAATTGTCTTGTATATTTCGGGTGTTGTATGTATAAACGGATTATCTATTTTATTCTTACAATAACTTGGGCTTTACTAGATTGGGGGTATAATGTGTGCAAAAGTGTCTAATATGCACATGAAATGATAATAATAAGTAAAATGTGTACGGATGTTGACCTGGAACCTTGACTGGTGTCACAAATTCATTATTTGTTTATATACTTAACCTAGAACGATAGGGCTTACTTGATACATGTGTGTAGACAATTAGACATAACATAACATTTCAAGGATCAAAAAAATATATATGTACACATACATGCGTATATGCGCGATGGCATATATATATATATATATATATATATATATATATATATATATATATATATATATATATATATTTGCATGCTTAATTCAAGGTAATACACTTGATCACATCTAATAAATTTCTGATTAGCCATCCCTCATGGAAAATATAAAACTCAAAGTGATTAAACATGAGAATGGTAATATTTTCTAATCACTAAGTTTAATGAAAAATTACATACCCAAAGTTGACACTCCGTTTTTCCTCTTGATAACTAGCAACTGCCACCTCTACTCCGCTCCCTCTTTCTTCAATTTCGGACCTAGAGCCCCTCACCTTAACCATCACAATGGCTTAGATAATCCTACACCTTGGATGGAACTTTGTTAAGTCTAATAAAAGGATTAATCAAGTCATCATGGAAAGTCTAAAAAGGTAATTAGTGATGAAAATGGTGAGATTCATTAATCACTTGAATCCAAGCAAGATCACCTTCCCAAATTAACCTAATCTCTCTATCCCTCTTCGGTTTCATGATACCGCCACCCCACCCCACCTCATATCCATTCTTCATGCCATCAATTTTAAAGATCTTATACCTAATCAAATCTTTGGTTAAGTCACATTATGGAAAGTAGAGACACCTTAGACTAATCATCATTAAAGTAATATTCCTTAATCTCAAAAAACTATAATAGTTGACTTCCCCAATTTGTTGGTCTCTCTCCCTTTTACGGTGATATATAACCGCAACCCATCACCATCAAATAACCATCACCACTTCACTTCAAACTAAGTCCCAATAACCTCTCTTTCCTTTCTAGAAATCAGCCCACATTCCACTCCTATCACACCCCATTTTCGAACCATAAACCACCATTTCAGGCTAGGAGATCCATTCTCAAGGAGCTCCAAGGAGTTTACAAGCTTGTACGCAAGAAGAATCACCTTGAGGTTGCTTCTTTTCCTTTTCTATCGACCGCTACCCTCCTAGTTTCACTAGTGGTATGGAAACTAAACTAAATATTGTATTTCTGACATTCTCAAAGATAGGTTTGTTCACCCAAGTTAATGTACACTCACTAAACCATTAAACTAGTAAACTTTCTAGACAAAGGGAAAAATGTTTTTGTTCATGTATAAATGTGTGAGCGTGAACCATAACAGATGTGTGTGTGTGTGTGTAGTGATATACATATATAGATAGACATGTGTGTGTGTCGTGTAATACATATATATATATATATAGGGTTGGGATTCGTTTAGAACTCAATGAGTTGCGAGAACTCGACGTAAAATGTGAAAAAAAAATTTTGCACATTGCTGTAAAAACACGTAAACCCCGCTGTAAAAAAAATACATGAATTTACGCCGAATTACACCGATGTAAAGGATTTTACCCCCATGTAATTATACTAATATTTTGTTCAATATTTTATTGTTGTTTAATTTTGGACCACCTATTAATTTTTTGATTAATAAGTTTGTGATTATAAAGTGAGTTTCTATGGTTCTCACAACTCAAAGGAGTTCTCAAATTATCCCAATCATATATAACCAAGTGTAAGAAACCAAACATATGTCATATGTTTTGTAATTCAACCATATGTTAATGGTTACAGGTATTTTGGGAAGTATTTCCTAAATGCACTTAGAAAAATTATGGAAATCTAAGTAATATTTTATATACATATTACACCATAGATTTTGAAAGCATAAAAGTCACTAGTGACCCACCGAGTTAACATATTTAATAAACAAAACGCTCTTGAATTGTTACATAAGTTAGGTGAATGACTTATACGAAGAACCATTGAATTTAGACCTGAAATGCCCATCTTATGTAGGACGTGTCGGTCGGATTCCTAGTATATCGGGCATAGATTCTTGCTAACTTTTGCACAGACTAGAGGTGAGTTTCACGGCCCTTTTTTACTATTTTACATTTTGGGGAAAAGCATGCAATATTTACATAGTTTTAGAATGATTTCCTATGAACCTTATGTGAGCATGAGACATATGTTTAGAGATCTCATAAAGCCCTCGTATTGTTTCCCTATATTGTAACCATTAGTGATGGACTTAGCCATGGAACAATTGAATGGATCTATTGGGTTGAGACCCCCACCCTTGGTTAGTCGCTCTAACCCAGATACAAATGATAAAAGAGTGCTAGTTATTAACATATGATGATACATTGTCTTTATTGTATGATGTGTGAGGCCTAACTCATCAAGGTTTGGTTACGGACTCATGTTGGTCACATTTGTCATTGTCTTAGCTAGGCATTGATTTGGATATTCACGGATTTCATTAACTTGCATTTTACTACGATTCAAACCTATGAACTCATCGACTTTATGTTGACAAAATTTTTATGCATGTTTTTTTAGGTAGTTGGATTTCATGGATGGAACTTGGGAATGTTTTAAGCTTGCATCATTGGATACCGACTTTTTTGGGATTTTCCAGTTTGTTTCCCATTTACGTGGGATTTAAGTATGAAATCTTGGCTTTTAAACAATACATTTTGAAGTGGGTGTAAACAATTAACAATTTGGTATCCAAACTTATGTTTATTTTAGATGTTTGATTAAATCTTGTGCTTGAAAACCTTTTGTGTCGCATCTTGTGATTCCGCCTTGGCGGGGTATGACAGATTGGTATCAGAGCCAATGGTAAAAGCGAACCAGATTTCTTTTGAAACTAAACTATAACTTAAACGATATTTCAAACGAAAAATTTTTCATTGCATGAAAAATATTTTCATCATGATGCACTTCCGAAGTTCCATGGTCTTTTTGCATATTGTATACATGCGAGTTTAGCATATAAGTTCTTGACACTTATATATGTATATGTGCACACATGGATTTTGACAGGACTATGGTTTCTTCTTCCCACCCGATTATCATCTCAGACTAAAAGGACAATTTATTTATGGTGTACAAGACATCTAGTGCAGACAACATAAATTCATACTTCGTAGACTCTGAGCCAGAGGAGGAGGTCGCAGGCCCTGAGCTCAACGAGGAGGAGGACGTGGACAGTGTAGGCGATGTCATACAAGTGGACCCTATAGTCTCGGACGATGAGATTGATGCCCCTATTGGAAAGGCCCATGGAGATGTCGTTGATGATGCTGACATGGCCCCTATAGTCGAGGAGCCGCTTGTCAAGGCGCCTCTAGAGGTTGAGGAGCCACTAGCTGAGGCACCCCCTGTGGTGGAGGCACAACCCGCGGAGGAACGTGTGCCCTCTTTCCGCACCTACCGCACATTTGCTAGAGAAGCATGCCTCACGTGCACCCCTAGGAATCAAGTGATCAGGCCCCATATGTCGGAGCCTCAGGTACCACCCTAGCCAGACCAGCCCGCTGAGGTCTTCAGAGCCACCTCGGAAGAAGCTGCTTAGGAAATCCCAGGATCATAAGCAGACCTTCCTTCCGACCGTGGTAGGCTACATGGTGTACAGTGACGAGGAATTGGATGATAACATCTTTGTGACCGCTGACGGTAGCGAGACCTCCCATCCGCCGGTTGACCCTCCCGTGCATGGTGGTTTCGGGATGATCCTTATGCGTCGCACCCTCTTTTTTTTATGTGGGGCATGATTAGTGTGCACGATACCAAAATTGAGGAGCTCTGTTGTAGAGCTCAGGAGCTCGACACCGACATGAACTTCGAGGGACAGACTGGGGATGCTATCATTGAGCATTTCACTAGTTTGGAGGAGCGTCTAGGTAAGGCTGTCACAGCCGTAAATTCCACGTGCAGGGTTTTACCGCGAGACGCGTGACAAACCAGGATCCAAGTCAATGGTCACAATAAATGATAAACTATATGAGAAAGGATTACGTTGAAACAACCATGAAATTTAAAAATTTAGCGGAAGCATTAAAGATTTACAACAAAAACTAGTTTGAAGAGTTACAACTCAAAACCAACACATATCATTGTTTAGAAGTGACCAAATCAAGTTCATGCAGCGGAAAATGATTAGTAGAATGCAGTGCGACTCCGTGCATCCTAATCCTCTATTGCTACCTTAGCGACCTGACAAAACATTCTAAAACCGGTCAACATATAACGTTGGTGAGTCCGTAGGTTTTGTATTAAAATATTTAAAGAAAAACCGGATTCACATTCAATACTCCTTATACAAAAAATTTAAAAAACGATGTTGGTAATTCAGCTCATCCTGGGTCATGTTGACATTACCGCGACCCCCACTGCGACAACCGCCGCCACGACCACCTCGACGACCACCACGAACTCCAGACATCTTCTGCCAACATAGAACAAGACATTCAGGCCCATCACTAGTGTAAAACCACTAGCAATCAAAAGGGGTTTAAGAATTGGGTCCAACCATGACCGTCGGTCCAAACACGAAGCTCACTAGGACTTCCATGCATTTCAAATTATGATTTTGTGTGCATCCGAAATGATGAATTGCTCTACATGTTTCTCTAGGCGTGCTCCTAGCTTGAACTTCAAGCCACCAGATACCCACAACTAGAAGAGATATCCAACTTATAAGAATCCCCAAGTGACCAATCACTCAGGGGCATACTACAACGAGTACATGTGCAAGATAGTGTGTGTAGGCGAGTGTGTTCATTAGAGTATAGAAGGTTGATGTCCAATTCCTGGACAGATCTCAAAGGTATTGCCGAAGCTACCCCAATGTATGCCACCGCCGTGCCAATAAGCCAGCCTCCTCATCCCCGAAACCCGAGGGCGAGGATAAGATAGGAATAGAAGAGATAAACAAATAAGATACAGAAGGGATGATGTAACACATAAATGATGACGATGACGCCGACACCCCTGCAAATCAGTAAATGTACCACGTAACACGACTCATATGGATGTGACCATCTAGTGTGTGAGACTCGGCTATAGACTAGACTCTACATGCGGTCCTAGTTCACTATAACCATTGGCTCTGATACCAATCTGTTACACCCTCAAATTCCACGTGCGGGGTTTTACCGTGAGGCGCGTGACACACCAGGATCCAAGTAAACGGTCACAATAAACGACAAACTATATGAGAAAGGATTACGTTGAAACAACCACAAAATTTAAAAATTTAGCGGAAGCATTAAAGATTTACAACAAAACCGAGTTTGAAGAGTTACAACTCAAAACCAACACATATCATTGTTTAGAAGTGACCAAAGTCAAGTTCATGCAGCGGAAAATGAATAGTAGAATGCAGTGCGACTCCATGCATCCTAATCCTCGATTGCTACCTTAGCGACCTGAGAAAACATGCTAAAACCAGTCAACATATAATGCTAGTGAGTCCACAGGTTTTGTATTAAAATAGTTAAAGTAAAACCGGATTCGCATTGAATACTCATTATACTAAAAATTTCAAAAACGATGTTGGTAATTCACATTACTGTTTTCAAAACTGTTCGCACCACTGTTCGACTAACTGTTCGCACCCTGTTTGTCTCAGATAGTTTATTCATACGCAAGTAATATAATAGTACAATGCAATCCTTTTAGTTTAGTAAATCGTAGCATGTTTCTCCCCCAATAGAAAACATAGTAAGAAAAAGGGGCCGTGGAACTCACCTTAGGTTGCATTCTACTTAAAAGATAACAGACAATGCAATGATATTCCCTAGTATTGGCAACCTATCATAAGATGTTTATGAGTACCCGGACTATTAACCCGTAGGTCAACTAGTCCCTAGATATCCAAACCATAACCGTGTACGTTTGAAAACATGTTTGAACATTAATCTGACCGCACAAGACAAGACCTGACATTCCATTGGTGACCCGACATCCCACGTGTTAGCCAAATACAAGTAATCAAGCAATCATATGCAACTATGCACTTAACACGCACAATAGTTCACCAAGTCTAACACACAATTCACATAATCCATACACGAGTCCGAACACGTGTTATCAGGTTTCTAGGCATGCCACGGGTTTCTAAATATGTTCCTAGGTGTCAAACCATGTTTCAGAATCTCAAAATATACTTACAGCAGCAAAACACACGACTAGGCATCAAAACATGTGACTAGGAATCAAATAGGCAATTAGGATTCCTAATTGCCCCTTTTTCAAGAAAGTAGGGTTCTACTCGCCCCTTACATTAGGCGATTAGCATCCTACTCGCCCCTGGACAGGTGAGTAGGAATCCTACTCGCCCCTTGCAGACCAGGAGCCACTTTTCGCGCGTTTGACCCTCCAAATTAGATCCGAAACATGTAAAAACACCCAACATCAATCCAAAATCATCAAGCAACATATCCTCAATGAAAACCCCCAATTTATCATCAGTCTATCACCCTAATTGCAAGCATTTCCCAAAATGGAATAATATTATGAAAACATCACATCAAAGCATGCATAACTTACCCTAAATGGCAAATAATCAAATTTCTTCACATAATCACGTTGCAAATCATCATCCTACTATTACTACATCATTCTAGCATAAACCCTAACATCATATAATCATCAAATCACTTCATAGCATCCTACATCTTCCTAAATCACTCAAACGGGTCAAAACGCATATTATTATCAAAACACATCAAACAACCTTCAAACACATAGATAATCATCCTAACAACTTATCCATATCAATAAACATCAAACACATAAGGATCCCCATGTTTTAATCATAAAAATTCGTTCTTTGCATGAACCATTAACATATAACTCATTCAAAGGACTAGACTTGTTTTAAAACTGTTTTTCAAAGGTTTTCAAAGACACAAACTTCACAAAACCAGGTCTGGACCTTTAGGGATCAAAATAACAACATGATTAAAGCTTAGGATGGATAACACACCTTAGATTTTGCTAAAGAGTATGTGTAAAGCTTGTAAATGGTAGGTTTTTGGACAAAAACGAGTTCCAGAGGTTAAGTATGGTGTGAGAGAGGTTTGGGGCAAGTTAGGGTTTCACAAATGATGTTTTACAAGTCAAGTATGGTATTTATAGTTGTTCCTAGTTGTTTCTGATGTTACACACGAGTAGGAACTGCAGGTGGCAATTAGGAATCCTAATTGCCCCCTTTACAGGCGAGTAGGATCCTAATTGCCCCCTTTACAGGCGAGTAGGATCCTAATTTCCCCTGCATGTGGTAATTAGGAATCCTAATCGCCCCCTGCAGCCTGTTTTCAGTTTTCGACGCGTTAAACACTTTTTTAACACATATAAGAACATATTCACATTTCGACAAATTATATAATGATTATAAACACATAATACTTGATAACTAACACGTTCACATCCGTTCACCAATCCCCGGGACTCGAGACTTGCGTGTGTGTATTAAATGACTCGAGACTCATATGTGTGCATTAAATCCGGCGATTCTACAAATCACCAATCCTTGTACACATAGTTATGGACCGACTCCCAATGATCCATTGGACCATTATAACGACTCCCGATGATTCCCAGAACCATCGAAACGACTTAACTGACCTAATTAAGTATAATGTATGCATGACTCGCTAAGGTATACTTACTAATTTGACAAAAGTTACTATCCTGAGTTTGCCGGGTGTCACATCATCCCCCTGTTGAAAGAACTTTCATCCCGAAAATTGCTCAAAGCCGAAAAGGAAGAGATGAAAGAAAGAAAAACTTTCCTGGTTGCTACAAAGCCTGAGCGGGGACGCGCTGAGGCTAAGTGTGGGCGTGTTGAGGCATGAAAACGTGTGTCAATTCTTGAGCATAGGGTGGACGAGCTGGACCAGAAGATGAGAGCTTCTGTTGCTGCTCTAGCTGCTGCATTTCCACCACCTCCCCAATAGCCTACTAGTGGTTGCGGCTAGTTGTAGTATCTTTTAGGTATTTTTGATTTGTGACTTTTACTCGGCGGTCTACGCCCCACTTATTTTGTACTTCCTACAAAACTATACAACAAGTTGATGAAGTAATGAAATGATGATATTATGGTTTTACTGGTTGTTCTTTATTCTTTATGTCTGTATTGTTGTATGGTTGTGTTGATTATCATGTATGTTATGGTTGTTGTGTTTGTCATGATTATTGTGGATATCATGGTTGTTTTGTCGTGTGTACATGATTGACGATACTAACGATAAATATGTGTCTTATTCTTTTAATATGATGTGTTAGAAAGAAGTCATGCCACCTTGAAAGACTACCTGCAATGTCGAGGACAACACATTTCTGACCACATCGGAGGAACTGGCTCGAGTGATTGCGCAAGCCATTGCTCAGCATGATGTCAATCACGTAGACTCTAGCGGAGGATCAAGAGGCACTGGCCGACAAAGAACACATGATAATGTACATGGTAAAGTATTGATTGATGTACTTCTTTGGCCATGTACCACTCACTGTTATTGATAATGTCTCATTATTTATGACACAGAATTGAGAACCCGGTACATGGCTATTCCTATAAAACTATCATGATTTGTAAGCCATGGAATTTTTGTGTATCTGAAGGAGCTATCATTATTTTTTGTTTGATTGAGAAGATGGAATATGTGTTTGATATCAGTGGTTGTGCTAAGGATCAGAAGGTTAACTATGCTACTTGTACCTTCCAGGATGAGGCTTTTGTCACACCCTGAAATTTCCACTGTGGGGTTTATACCGCGAAGCGCATGACATACTAGGATCCCATAGCCATAAGTCATATGAACGAATTCTAAATGCCGAAACCATTTAGTTCGTTTTCAAAAATCAAGTTTTGTTAAGCTGCAAAAGCGTAAACCAAAATTAAACATTTTAAAACCATGCGCAAAACAACGCGCCCAAATTAAAACCATATGAGAGAAAACATAAAATCATGATATGTAATTTAGGTGTATCCCAAGACCACAAATGCAGTGAATCGTGTTGTGCTTCCTAATCGTGACACCGGAAGCTAACTACCTGCAAAAGCATGTATATCGCGGGTCAACAAACAATGTTGGTGAGTTCATAGTTTAAATAACGAGTGTAAAGTTGTCGAAAACCCAAATGTTTAAGTGTCATAAGTTTAAGCTTGTCAGGGGTAGCTAGCCCACTCATTGTAATTAAACAGGTGATTATTGGGAACATACAGAAGTTATAAATTTGCCTTAGTACTAGTGTCTATCAACACTAGTAAGTTAAGCTCCTTAAGAGCGTGGTCAAAAGTTCTTGCCCGTGCTCCCAACACCGCAAGCATGAGGTTGCTTCACAACCTAATAGCGCTATCAACTAATACTCCTTTCGCCTCTAGCGATTAACCCAATAATATGTAAGGACTTTAAATGATAGAATGTGTTTAGTTCACAAAGGATAGTATAAGTTGTAAATTGACAAAAACACGATCCACACTAGGAATCGTAAAAATCTGACCCACACAGGGAGTCAAAGCATCTCAAACCCGAGATGTAAAAGTAGTCCCAAACCGAACTAGAAAACATTTACCAAAGTTGTCTCAACCCGAGACGCATGCTTTCCAGAAAAAGTAGTGAAACTCACCTTAGGTTGCGTGCTAATATAAACCGCAAAGGCTGAAACGTGGTAGACTACTTACCTATCGATAACCTATCGAACACAAAGTTACGAGTGTCTGAGTGAGGTTACACATATTGATTATCCTAAACCATTGTACTCTACAATGACCTAGGTGACACCTTATGCAAATAGACTCGACACAAGTAGACCATGTATGACCCGTTCAATTGTTGGTGATTAGTTAATGATGCAACATGTCAATACTTTTAATACAACGAGTTTCCATCACACAATGCATACAATCCACCTATCATGTCATCTACATCATGGACATAACGTGTACACATGTTCTCATAGAATTTCACAACTTATAACTCAATAACACACTCAATTCGTCACATAATCAATATCTCTCAAACCTGCGTTTTCTGGACAGATTTTAGGTTACAAAAACCAATTTTTATAAAATACCAAATCAACTCATCAAGTCCCCAAAATTTTACAGAGACTTCCCATAAGTTTATACGTGACTCTACTATTTTTATTTCTTGTCAAAAGCACATCAAGATTTCATAAAAAATAATTTAGTTCAGCCTCCTCCAGAAAAATGAGCTGTTGACAATAGCTTACATAAAAATTCACTAAAAAACATAGACTCATCCAAACAAGATGAATCCACTTGGAAAAGCTTTGAAACTCATACAAGCAACTACTGTCCAAAATTCACGACAAATGGACTTGTGAAACTCAAGTTACAGCCCTTTAAAGTTGACCAATTTTTCACATCCGAAAATCAGATTTGACTTCTAAACTCATAAAATCATGAAACAATATCAAAACAAGTCAAAAACGCATGATTTTGGACTTTTTGAAAACCTAACATCATAAAAAATGTTCGAGAATCAAGTAGCAATCAAAACAATCAAGTTACACCCCATATAACAGCCCTACAAAACGTCAAAACTAATATGCCAGAAAACTGAAACTTGCATAACAAGTTACTCATGAACCCTAATAATCCATAATCACATATTCCATGAAATCCTCATATACACACATGTTAAAATCTGTATTTTTCACATTATAAAACCCTAGTTATAATCACATACATCAATTCTTATAAACCTTCATACAAAACATCCAAAATTTACATACACGCATACACATGCGATTTCTATACATATGTTTTCTAGGGTTTTTAAAACATTTCAAAACAATTATAATCATCATACAATATGTAAAGATTATACCTTTCAATGCAAGAACTCCTCAAATCCTAGAGATTACACCTAAAACAACCTTGATTAGTGAAGAGGGTTTGATGTTTTGATTGAAATTGAGAGAGAGAGGGGGTGGGGGAAGCTCACGGCGCAAAGAGGGTTTGGGGTTAGGGTTTCTATTTTTTTATCAATAATTATAATAGGAGTTGTCTTGTGGCCCAAGGAATTGAGTATTATGGGGTTTTAACTTGCTAACCGGACCCGTTAATAATGTTTTAAACCTGATACTAGACCCGACAATATTAACCACCCTAACTTACATAAAAACTATTGCTTTTATCATCTCATAACATATTAATCATAAAGTGCACCTAATTCGCAAGGTTTACGTACTAACTATCTATTAAACAGTAATCCACATAAACATGCAATTCACATACGCATGTTAATTCACATTCATCATCACCCAATTGATCATATAATTATGTATGTTTGACAAATCACCAACGTTCGGAATACAGGACTCGTGTGTGTGTCAAGACAAATCTTTCCTAGTTATAACGTACGTTAATATCATCTAACATATGTTATTATCCCATAACATATCGAAAGACCTTCTTAACTCACCCTAGTTAAGTGTTTAGTCACGAATGTACATGCAAGTTAACTAGAGTTCAGTAAAAGTAATATCCTGAAAATGCGGGGTGTCACAGCTTTAACCCAATGGAATTTGCAAGTTTAGACCTTGGGTAGGGATGCAGCCTACAGTCTTTCATGGGTTGATTTGAAGACAATGATGATGGAAAAGTACTACCCTAGAAGTTCGAATCAGAATTTTGAAATTTTGCAACGATTGGAGTTGAGATCAAAGCCTACACTACTTTTTTCCATGAGCTATCTCGTTTGGTGCCCCACATGCTAACCCCCGAATACAAAAGGATTGAAAGATATATTTGGGGACTTTCTCCTAAGATTCGCACTATGGTAACTGCCGCTAAGCCTACCACCATTCAAGGTGATGTCACTTTAGCTCATAGTCTTACTGATGATGTGGTGCGTATGGGCGTATTGCTTAAGAAAGAGGCTGAAAAAGTTATGAGTTTTGGAGAGAAGAGGAAATGGTCTAATTTTAAGAAGGAGAAGAATTCCGGAAACCATTCAGGTAAGAAGCAAGAGGCTTTTAAGGCGTTTGTTGCCACTACTGTTGAGGAGCCCAGGAAGAAGTACAACGGGCCGCACCCTCTCTTCAACAAGTGCAAATATCATCATGTGGTTCTTGTGAGAGTATCCTTTGTGATAAGTGTAAGAAGATTGACCACCAGACTACCCATTGTGGTGCAAGATCTGTAGGTGACCTTGCTGGGAAACGAGGGTGTTGTGAGTGTGGTGTTACTAACCATTTCAAGAAGAATTTCCTCAAGTTGAAGAACCAGGCTCGTGGTAGTGCTTTTGTGATAGGAGTTGGAGATGCTCGTGAGGACCCCAATGTTGTTGCCGGTACGTTCCTTGTTAACAATCAATATGCTTCCATACTTTTCGATACCGGTGCCGATTTAAGTTTTGTGTCAACCAAATTTAAGAAATCCCTTGGAGTAAAGTCAAGTAGGTTGGGCACATACTATTCCATAAAATTAGTCAACAGTAAGTTGATTAAGTTTGGGAAAATTGTTGAAGGATGTATCCTAAGTTTGTGTGATCATGAGTTTAGTATCGATTATATGTTAATGGTTATAGGTATTTTGGGAAGTATACTCTAAATGCACTTAGAAAAATTATGGAAATCTAAGTAATATATCATATACAAATTACAGCATAGATTTTGAAAGCATAAAAGTCACCAGTGACCCACAGAGTTAACATATTTTATAAACATAACGCTCTTAACTTGTTACATAAGTTGGGTGAATGACTATACGAATAACATTTGAATTTAGACCTAAAATGTCCATCTTATATAGGACGTGTCGGTCGGATTCCTAGTATATCGGGCATAGATTATTGCTTTTGCACGGACTATAGGTGAGTTTGACAACCCCTTTTTACTGTTTTACATTTTGGGGAAAAGCATGCAATATTTACATAGTTTTAGAATGATTTCCTATGAACCTTATGTGAGCATGAGACATATGTTTAGAGATCTCATAAAGCCCTCGTGTTGTTTCCCTATATTGTAACCATTAGTTGTAGACTTAGCCATGGAACACTTGAATAGATCTATTGGGTTGACACCCCCACTCTTGGTTAGTCTCCGAATACAAACGATAAAAAAGTGCTAGTATTTCACATATGATGATACATTGTCTTTATTGTACGTTGTGCAAGGCACAGCTCGTCAAGGTTTGGTTACAGGCTCATGTTGGTCACATTTGTCATTGTCTTCGCTAGGCATTGATTTGGTTATTCACGGATATTATTAACTTGCATTTTACTATGATTTAAACCTGTAAACTCACCGACTTTATGTTGATAAAAATTTTTTACATGTTTTTCAGGTAACTAGTTTTCATGGATGGAACTTGGGAATGTTTTAAGCTTGCATCATGGGATACCGAATTTTATGGGATTTTCTATCTAATTCCCATTTACGTGGGATTTAAGTATGAAATCTTGGCTTTTAAACAATACATTTTGAAGTGGTTGTAAACAATCAACAATTTGGTATCCAAAATTATGTTTATTATAGATGTTTGCTTAAATCTTGTGCTTGAAAATCTTTCATGTCGCATCGCGTGATTCCACCTTGGCAGGGTCTGACATCTTAAAAGTAAACTAGCATGACGTTTGTTGCATCCAACATGTGGGTTCTTTGGTTATGCGTCAGAATGCTACAAACATAAAACGCTGACTGAATTACAATTTTGTCGTTTATGTTTATACTAGATTACAAAGCATGTCCTTTATGTTTAGCATTGACGAGTTTTATACTTTATGTTCCAAAATATTTCACATTACGTCCTTTGATACTAACCTAGTTAGATTTTAACTGAAATGTCAGGGTGAATCCATCTTTTTACTATTTTAGGGCCTATTTATGTATTTAAGTTAAAGTTTTGTATCAAAATGAAAAATGTATGTTACATATATACCCCCTCTCTACCCTATCTCTCCCCCTCTCATCACTTCTTCACCACATCTACCAGACACCACCACCACCATCAGCAGCGCCACCTCCTGCACATAACCACCCTTTCCTCTCTACTCTCTCTCCTAACACCGACCCCCACCCTCCAATGACGGCACCATCCACCCTCAGACCTTCGCCGACAAGGAACCACCTCAGACCATCTCTTACATATGTGCAAATCTGCAAATGTGTAAGAAACCTCCATTGGAAAAAAAACCCAAATCTCTAACCTAATTTGCAAAATGTAATAAACTCTCTATTGGACAAAAAAAAACCCAAATCTTTTTTTTTTCTTTCTAACGGTCGGAAAAGAGAGCAAAAAAGTATTTGGCATAACAGAGGACGGAGAAATATGTCGCCTCCAACATCTATCAATAATTTTTTTAATCTTTTTGAAATTTTGAATTCTTGATAACTTTATTTTAACATATTTAATTGCTTAATTTACATTTGATTTTGTGATTTGATCACATATGTAGGATAAATAAATTTTGGATTTCAATCAATTACTATCTATTAATAGGCAAACGACTTTAAACAGTGATTATGCCATCATGTAAATTGTTGAGACACCAGGGGTTTGTTGGTCCTTCAATATTTGAGCGGTGGCTGCCCTTTTATATATAGCTCTTCATTCTCACCTGCTGGTTTGCCAACTACACTGGCTTCGCCGACTCGCCGTCACTGACCACCTATCTGCTTTCGCCGTCACCAACCACCGATCCAGTTTCGCCGTCACCGATCCTTTACATGTTTCGCCGTCAACGACCAATCCTTCACCGGTTTTGCCCATCTCTGATTAGATTTTTGTATTACCGTCCGTCACTGTCTAACTATTACCGCCACCGTCTAACTATTACCACCACCATCATACACCGCCAGCGTCGAACATCACCATCCGTCACCGTCACAATCATAAAAGAAGCGTTGCAGACAGAGAGTGGTGGTGACGAAGTAGCTAGGGTTCCGGTCAACTTTCGACACGTTTCTGGTAAGCCCTTTTTCTATTGCATGTTCTTCATTTGGCCAGATTGGTTATCCATGAACCTTAACCTAACGAATCATGTTGGTCTGATGTGTAGGTAATCTCTGGTGGTGTTGGTCATGGTGGTTTCTAAATGGTGAAGGTGAACCGCCCAATCTAATGCACCGGCAGAAAGGTAAGGCAAACCTCTGTTTTTTTTTTCTGGTTAGCTTGTCACTTTTTCAACAGCTTGTGAACCTTTTTTAGGGTTTAGGGTTTTGTTGACTTTGACCGACGGTCTTGCATTGAAAAAGTCTAAAACAAAGATAGCTTGAACCCATACCAAACCAAAAAGTGGATCTAAGGGCACAATGTATTATTTTACTTTTAGTAATGCTACTTAAGGTACTGTTATAATAACGTTAGATTAAATTAAGTGGAAACTCTGATTAGATTTTGAAAGGGTCAAATGTATAATTTTATATTTACAATGTTACAAATGTCAGATGCTATGGTGATGACAGAGGTAAAAACTTGACTATTGTTACTAAACAGATCAAGAGGTTAAAATAGAGATATTCATCATTAATTATTAAATTAGCTAACTTATGACTGAAAATGAAGTAAAGATTGTATATAATCTGGATACATTAAATTAGGTTGGATGATATAAGAGTCTAGAATTGAAATGGTGATTCAATGGGATGGAAAGCACACGAAAAAAACAACAAAAGTGATGAGTTCAAATATTGATTTTTTGGATCTCACTATAATTGGTGGCTTAGAACTATAATGGGCTGAACTAAACTAAACTTTCTTGGTAAGCATTCTCATGCTTTTATTGCTTTACGTTTTTAACATGTTCATTAAAAACTTAAAGATACGTACACATTTTTTGAGTCAATCAATTCTGGTTTTTATGCAAAAAAAATGTTGAATGGACCATTGAGTCAAAGATTTCATGCTATGACTGTTATGTTTTGGGTATAGGGTATGTATTTTTGACATGACAGAGACTTAATATGAAATTCACGGTTTTGACTTCTGAGTTTAGTCTAAACATGTTTGGGTCAGCTATCTGCGAACGATAACATTTGATAGAATGCTAAAGTCGGTTCCTTCTTTTCTGCTTGTGCCGACATTGGCTTGATTGTTTCAGTTGTATTCATCATTGTTTTTAAGTTTGGATGGTTGGGTTATTGCTGCCATTTTTAACGTTTGGATCGGTTTGCTTGGTGGCAGTGATGAATCTCGAATTTATACGGACATGTGACGAGGATGGCATGGGTGTTGGATGGTAGGCGTGTGCCTGCAACCCACCTTCCCGCCATGTTTTCCTATGAGATCTGAACCACAACACTGATTGATAAAAAACTCATCCCTTGCTTACAACGATCAGATGTACAAGGAACCCCATTTTACTGTTTACGAGGTGGCAAAAAAGTAGCAACTGTATAAAGTGGTTTCTTGAGGCATTTTGGTATTTTGTGGATGATCTCTTCATTCATTTTGAATCAGCGATGCACGTATTTACGCTTTATACGCCTGTTAGGCGATGGTGACAGTTAAAAATGCTATGGTCATTGTTTTGGCCTAGCAATTAGATTATTTGCAGCCACAATGAACTGGCGTTTCTGATACGCCTTATACGCTGTTAGGGGATGGTGACAGTAAAAAATGCTATGTTCATTGTTTTGGCGTTGCAATTATATTAATGAACTGGCGTTTCTGATACGCCTTATACGCTGTTAGGCGTTGGTGACAGTAAAAAATGCTATGCTCATTGTTTTGGCGTGGCAATTATATTATTTGCAACCACAATGAACAGGCGTTTCTGAGTCTTTGAGCTGCAGTTTCTATCCATAGGATTATTAATTATCCTATATGTTTATTTCTGAACTCCCATGAATAGTGCTTTTTGTTTTTTCCCCATCTCTGCTATTGATAATGGTATTTATATTGTTATGTTTGAATATATTACCAATAAATGTTCCAATACAGATGGTGTGTTGTTGTGTTCAGGGAACTTGCACCGGTTCGACCCTTGCAAAACAGCAATTCGTTGGGTCATTTTTTGGTATTTAAATTTTTGCTAAAAAAATGAATCTGTTCAAGCCTTGGGGACACCTAGAGTACACGTGTTGTTAACACATCGAATATCTGCTTTCTGATGGGTACTTTCGTGTATATTTATTTATCAGCTTCCATGAACAGTGCTTTTTTTCCATCTCTGTTGTTGATAACGGTACTTATATTGTTTGGTTTGAATATATTACCAATAAATTGTTTGCCGGCTATGATGATGTAGGTGAAAGAAAATCAGGTTTGACGTTGCATACCAAGGATGGCGAGTGCACTATTTGCTATTCGCAACCTGTTATGCCGCCATGATAACCACTTTACCTGTTCTAAGCCGTTAAAAATACCGAAACAAGTACAAATCTGGTAGACTGAAAGCAATAGGTATATCAGAATGGAAATCTTTTCACTTCTATGGTTTGTGGGTGGATTCATTATCCTTTATATTTATTTATTTTTGAACTTCCATGAATAGTACTCTTTTGGCTTTTAAAAAGTGTTTAAACAGAAACCGTTTCTGAACTTCCATGAATAGTACTCTTTTGGCTTTTAAAAAGTGCTTAAATAGAAAACGTTTTAATTATGCTAGGCAAAGATCTCATGGCACAGATGGTTTGGCTGTTGTTGTGGCTGTTGTCTTGGCCGGGTTCGAGCCATGCAATCCCAATTTTATTTTTCTTCATTTTAAGTGCTTTCCAGGTGTCGGCATATTCCCTCTCCACGTAAATTTTTTTGTGACTCATCCTTTTCAACTGTTATAAACATCTTGAATTAAAGTTTTAGGTCGTTCTTTCTATTTTGGTTTCCACCAGCAGAGGGCAGGTTTAGGAGCTTTGGAGCGCAGTGAAACAGGTCAGTTCGTTTTCCCACAGATAATGCACCTCGATTTTTTGATGCATGTTTGTCTGAAATGTGCTACTGTAAGGAACCTTTTTTTTTAATTTGTTTGTAAAGGGTGTAGCTTGAAATTAGCTTTGTCTGAAATGTGATACTGTAAGGAGCTGTTTTTTTTTAAATTTGTTTATAAAAATGTCCAATGATGGAGTATATAAAATGTGAGTGATTAAAGTTATAATACACGGTCACTGTTATTATTAATTAGAAATATATGAGCTAAGGATACGACACTGACGTTACATATAATTAGGAATGGAGTCCACATCTATCCAATTCATCTATTTCATTTCTATTATTTGTTTAGTGTTTAATTAAGTTCACCAATGCTCAATGATTATTCAGTAAGTATAAATTAATACAGTATATGGATTAGGATTTAGGAGTTTAACATTTCAGTTTGTTGTTGTTACCGATCTGATTCTGTTTTTTTAATTGTAATATTTGTCTTTAAAATCTGTTTATTTTGTGGTTTTAACAATCCTAAGCAAGCATTAAAAAAATTGTTTTCTTATTGTTTGGTTGTTTTGTGAAACGTGTTGTTGGTATGTTGTTTTGAATTTTGTTTTTTAGTTGTCTTCCAGTTGTTCGATGAAATGCCTCGTCACGCATTGTCGTTTTCAATGGTCCTTATGTGTATTATTTAGGTTGTTTGTTGTTTTAATGGTCTTCAGAGCATAATGTTCTTTGTCTTTATTCTGTAATTCACCATGTTGTATAGATAAGGTATAATTATGAAATGTGGAACTCTTAGAGTATGTGTAAGAGGTTGCATAAAGTAAGGTTTTAAGTTGTTGCTGGTGTAAGTAGTATGTATTTTAATATATGGTTCCCTTAACCTTTATCCTTGAATTACAATTATAAATTAATTGTTAGCCTGCTTGTAACACCTTTTGGCAGATTTATTGATAGCTTGTAGTATGTATTTTAATATACGGTTCCCTTAGCCTTTTCGTCCGCAAATTTATTGATAGCCTGTAGTATGTATTTTAATTGTTGTTTGTTCATGATAGTTGACGACTGATTGTTGTTTGTTCATGAGTTTTTTTTTTTATTTTGTATGTTAGACTGGTATGTTTTGTTGTCCTCATAGGCAAAATATATGGTTCCCTTAACCTTTAGCTCCGCAAATTAATTGTTGCTGCTTGTAGTATGTATTTTAATATATGGTTCCCTTAACCTTTTGGTCCGCAAATTAATTGTAATGTCACTTGTACTAACTTCAGTATAAGTGACATTACAATTAATATCAGGAAGGGTGCCCCGATTCCAGAATGCCCAATTCTTGGTGAAAGGTTTGATATTGACTTTTGGCTTTTTTTTGTTGAATTCTTGATTTTTTCCTGAAAACTACGGAACACCGATGCTTGACAGCTGGAAAGAAGTAACGCATGATAATAGTGTAACTTGGTTAGCATATTGGAATGATCCGATAAATGGAAAGGATTTCAAGTATGTTTTCTTAGCTGCCAGCAATGCTTTTAAAGGTCAAAGTGATAAAGAAAAATACGATAAGGCAAGGTCATTAAAGGTAAGTCAAATGTAATGGTTTGATTTGGGTTTTGTTTTATCAATCACCAGTCAAACTGGTTAATAAATATAGTGACGCCTAAAGTAAAATGTGCCAGGTCAGAAGTTGTCTACATGTCTTTTAATGCACAAAACCATCAGTCACTTTAATCATGAAATATATTGTTATTAAAATAATATAACTTTATATTAGTATTTTGTTATAGAATTACATAGAAGGGATTAGACAAGCTTACGCCAAGGATTTTGGAAATAAGGATGTGACTAAGAGATAAGTGGCAGAGGCTACATATCTTATTGATAAACTTGCACTCAGGGCAGGAAAGGAGAAGGTCCGTTTTCTGTGCTATTTTCTTCTATTAATTACCTCTCCAATGACACATAAATTAATCAGAAGAATAATGTTATGTATTTATGGTTTCAGGATGACGATGAAGCTGATACAGTTGGTTGTTGCACATTGAAAGTAGAAAACGTTGAACCAAAGCCTCCAAACATCCTTAAGGCACGGTTCTTTTCATTTTATAAGCTACATTACCACTAATAGGAAAAACATAACCTGATATTTTTTCTAAAAATTAATAAGGTTATATGTTCTTATGCCAGTTTGACTTCCTTGGTAAAGATTCCATACGATACCAAAATGAGGTTGAAGTAGAGCTTCCGGTATTTAAAGCATTTCAACAGTTTTGATCCGATCAATTGGCTTTCTTCATTGGATTATTTCAAACCCTTCACTCTTTTTGCTGAATTACAAGTAAAACACTTCAGGAAAGAAGGCTAATAATGATCTTTTTGACAAGCTGGATACAAGTACATTAAACGCTCATTTAAAAGAACTCATTCCTGGCCTTACAGCAAAAGTTTTTCGTACATATAATGCGTCCATCACATTGGATGATATGGTAACCATGCATACTAACTTCAGTAATAATAATAACAATATTTTGTAATCTGGAGTTCCGGTCTCATTGACTGAGCCAACCTGCACATATGTACTATTTCTAGCGCACTGTATTTATGCTAGCTTTTAACCCTGCACATATGTACTATTTCTCGCTCATAAACATACTCAGAAGTTGCGCAGCGCGCAACGTAGCATCCTACTAGTTTTTTAACTGTTTAGATGTTTATGTTCAACGTACGAAATTCATTCATATTTTTCTTCGTTTTGAATTACAGGAGCGATAAATAAACATTGAATATCATTAAAATTTTAATTTTATATTTAGAAGGTGTGATTAGAAAAATAAATAATACAGTGTCATTTTTTGTTGTGGTTGTATCGGGGATCGTTGTGTATGAATGGACGGTGATATGAACAGTCAACGGGATGAGGAAATGAATGTTAATAATTTGATGGTTTATTTAGGATGTGGTGTTATGGACTCTGTAATGGGGTTGATGTGTTTGTAGCCGTTGGATAAGGAGGAAGGTAGTGGTGGTGGTGGATGGTTATTTCTATAAAACATTATTTTTTTACCTTCACATTTCAGTTAAAATATAGCTTGGTTAGTGTCAAAGGACGTAACGTGCAAGATTTTGGAACATAAAGTACAAAACTCGTCAATTTTAAATATAAAGGACACGCTTTGTAATCTGGTATAAACATAACGGACAATACTTATAATTCAGGGTATGTTTGGCAATGAGCTTTTAAGAGCTTCTAGCTTTCGAGCTTTTAAGAGCTTCTAGTTTTCAAGCTTTTAAGAAAAAAACTCATACTAAATAAAAATTCTTGTTTTGTTAGAGGAACTTGAAGCTTTTAGGTTAACAGAAAAAACTCAATATTAAAACGCTACTAGTACTAGTGTTTAAGAAAAAACTTCTACTAGCTAAAAACTTTTATGAGTAAAACGACACAAATACCCATTCTACCATTAAAAAAATTAAAAAAAAATAATAAAAGCTTGTAATTATGTCTATTTTGGTCATTTTATACATTTTATTAAAAGCTCTAGCTATTCTGCCAAACACCTAAATATAATTAAAAAGCTACAACTACCAGTTACGAGCTTCCAGCCATCAGATTCCAGCTACCAGCTAAAACGTCATATGGTGTATTTATAATTATTTATATGGTTCCTAATTGAATCATTAACCATCACAATAAACCCTTAAATATTTAACAATTTGCGATAAAGAAATTGTTCCTTTATCATTAACTAACTTTAACCTTAAGAAAAACCAAATCATAATCACTTGATCCATCCTTAACATGTAAAATAAAGATGTGAATAGTAACTAGTTATTTCTCCTCAATTAAAGAAATCGAAAGTGAAAGCAATAAAAGCCAAAACTCTCTCTCTCTCTCTGTAGCTCTCACTTTCAGAGTTTTTATTTACTGTATTTATTATTCTGGAAGAACATCACTCTGAAAACCTCACAACAATTACAAAAAATCTTTTTACTAGATTTTCTCTGTTTTCCATCTTTTATAGCTAGCTAGCTAGCTAGGTTACTTCACACGTCAAACCCATCACACTATATTTGATTATTTGATGATGCTACATCCAATCCAGTAATTAGCTCGCTCTCCATCTCTCTATCTATTTGTTTTTTATTAATCTTTATTATTATTATTATTATTAACATTTCCTAGTCTACTTATTCCTTGTGTTGTGTCCCTCCATTCTTGATTTGTGTAGAATAGATAGATAGATAGATAGATAGATCTATGTTCAAAATGCTGTAATTTTCAACCACTATACAGTCATCAATCATATTGATTGATTGCTACACTAATCAGAAAACCATTGTGAGTATTATAAATTGTTAAGTTTTGGGTTGAAATGTAGGATTGACTGAGTTCAAATAGATGTTATTAATGTTGTTTGTGGTTTGGATAAATGATTTTGAATTTATGTTTTATGGGGAATTGAATATATATATTGATAATGGTGTGATTTTTAAGGGATAGTCTCGTTCGTAGCTGGAATATGATTTGGACTGAGATGCTTCTTCACAAATGCTCAAACACTTGGAGACAAGAAGAAATACATACATTAGATATGATCAATAGATAATAATAGTATTATACTCGATATATGAAAACACTGTATTGTATTCAAAAATTAAATTCATATTAGATCGCTTACCTCTGAATTTACAAGTAATTAAAGTCGTTGTTTGGCCTGATTTATGCATAACTTTTATGGGTTATGCTCACTCTTGCATCTGGATTACATAGAAATTGGTAGACTTGACAATTACATCACTTCCTTTTGTGATACCAAAAAACCTCTTTATTCATTGTATTTGTTTTAGTTTTATGGAATGGAATATAGGTTGTTAATAATCAGGGCATGTGTTTGTTTTGTCCTTGACCATCAAAGTTATTGCCATTAAACTTCTAATTCAAGTGTTGTTTAACTTAAATTTTGCAGCAAACATTTAACCCCACTTTATAAATAATCTTTGGGTCATATGTTTGTGTTCACTGATTCATCTATCTCTTGTTTGATGTTTTATATTTTAAATCTTTTTAGGACTCACTCCATGTAAAGCAAAACATGTCTTAGAACCAACCCTACAGAATCAGAGATACTGAATTATCTCATGTCACGGTATTAGCGTATTTTACTTTGGGCGCCGTTTTCCTGTTAAATATCAGAAACTATGCCTTCATGGTGGGGTAAGTCGTCGTCTTCGTCGTCAAAAAGTCCAAAGAAGAAGACAACCAAGGAGAGTATTATTGATGCATTTCGAAAGTTTAGAATTCCTTCTGATAAAAGAACAGCCAACAGATCAGGGGGTTCAAGGAGAGGCTGTAGTGACACAGTTTCAGAGCTCGGGTCCCTGTCCAGGGTTGAGTCACCTTCCAAACTTGTGGGTAGATGTCAAAGTTTCCAAGAAAGAACACAGGCTCAACCACTCCCGCTTCCAGCTTCTCAACCATCCCGTGTGGCTCGAACGGAGTCAAGTATTGGTCTATCTGGAAAAACGAGACAGGAAAAGGGGTCCAAAGCGTTACCGTTTCTTCCACTCCTGCATACTGGATACAACCGAGCCAGGCCAGATGCCACAGATTTGGATGGAGCGGAGTCAGTTTATAGTGAATGTTATAGTGATAGTGATGATCCACCTGACTCAAGCCAGCTTAGCCCGTTGGCATCTGATTATGATACCGGGAGTCGAACAACAGCTGGCAGCCCTTCCAAGTATGCTTATTTTATTTGACATTTTAAAAAAGAAATAATAATTACATGATAAAAGAAACTAACTTTTTTTTTTTTGTTGAAGTATGATTGTTAAGGATCAGTTGCCTGCCAGAACGATCCACTCGAGAGATGTGGTAAAACCACCAGACCATCTTTTTGATAATCATATATCTTCTTCACCGACTAGAAGGAAACCGTTAAGCAGCCACGTGCTTAATTTTCAAGTCCAACAACATGGTGCATTCTTCAGTGCTCCAGACAGCTCGATATCAAGCCCATCTAGAAGCCCGTTACGAGCATTTGGAACCGAGCAAGTCATAAACACCGCTTTCTACTCCACAAGACCTAATTCTGATTTTCCTTTGCTTGGGTCGGGCCACTGCTCCAGCCCTGGGTCAGGTCAGAACTCTGGGCATAACTCTATGGGTGGTGACATGGCGGGGCTCTTTTGGCAAGCAAGCAGGGGTAGCCCAGAATATTCTCCACTTCCTAGTCCCAAGATGACGAGTCCAGGCCCTAGCTCTAGAATCCATAGTGGTGCAGTAACACCACTTCATCCAAGAGCTGGTGGTACAGCAGCTATTGAGTCGCAAAATAACCGACCCGAAGATGCTAAACAAAGAAGTCACCGGTTACCACTTCCACCGGTCAAGATTTCCAATTCTTTACCTTTCTCTCAGTCAAATTCAGCAGCTACATCACCCTCTGTACCACGAAGTCCAGGACGACCGGATAATTTACCTAGCCCGGGCTCGAGATGGAAGAAGGGGAAGCTGTTGGGTAGCGGCTCGTTTGGACATGTATATCTTGGTTTCAACAGGTATGAAATGGGTTGGTTGCTGCTCCAGTTTTCCTTTTCCTTCTTGTTTTAGTGGCTGCAAATTGGGTGGGTCGTGTAACATGTTAAAATGTGTAATTTTGTAGTTTGGTTAAAAGTGGTTGGATTAACCCATAAACATTTTCATATTCTTATAGTTCTGTTTAGTGTTAAAATTGATTACAAAACTATATTATTACGATAATAGTCTTTACATTTTATGTGCACAAATTGATTTTGAAGGTTCTATGCATTTAAATACATTTTAGATGTCATTTAACTCCCTTGACCCATTGTCCCTTTAGTTTAGTCTTTCTTCCTGACCCACTTGACCCATTAGAGATCTAACACAACCCAAATCCGGGTCAAAATTGTCACATCTAGTTTTGTCCAGCATTGTCTGTTGTTTACACTAGAAAATGCTTAAAGTGTCCTAGAGTCTTTTATGGCATTTAATTATTTCTTAATCTTAATAGCTTGTTGAGGGTTGGTTAAGGTTTGAACTTATCTGGGATTATGTTGCTGGTGTAGCGAAAGCGGTGAAATGTGTGCTATGAAAGAAGTAACATTGTTTTCTGATGATGCAAAGTCTAAGGAAAGTGCAAAACAGTTGGGCCAAGTATGTATTTTAATAGTTTAACAGATTCTTGACTTTTTGTTCCCTCATGTCTTCTAAACTCATGTATGGTTTACATGTTTCCAAATTTGGCAGGAAGTTTCTTTGTTGAGCCGGTTAAACCATCCAAATATCGTGCGCTATTATGGATCTGAAATGGCAAGTTTCTTACCTCATAACTCAACTGCATTATTGGTCTGATATTATCTATTTGTTTTGAAGAATTTTTGTAGTGTGATAAATGATTTTTTATATTGACTTCCTTGACCCTTGAATTATACAGGTGGATGACAAACTTTATATATATTTGGAATACGTATCGGGTGGTTCGATTTATAAACTTCTTCAAGATCATGGAAAGCTTGGTGAGCTGGCTATCCGAAGTTATACCCATCAAATCTTGTCAGGGCTAGCATATTTACATGCTAAAAATATTGTTCATAGGTGAATCAATTAACCCTTGAAGCAAAACCCTACTCTTAGTGCGTTTCTTCTTCAATGTAACTAAAATTTTGGTATCTTATATTTGGCTTGCAGGGATATCAAAGGAGCAAATATCCTTTTCGACCCAAGCGGCCGAGTCAAGTTGGTAGACTTTGGGATGGCAAAACATGTAAGTTTATGCTATCTGTCAATGATAGAGGTGACGGTTTTGATATCTTTACTTGTGAATGTATTAATTTGGGTTGGTATTTATCTCTAACGTGTCAAATGGATTAAAAAAATCAGAATGCCGCCCAAAGTGTATTTTCGCTCATAAACCTCCTAAATCATTTTATGTAATAACAAGATTATTATTATTGAATTAATATAATGCCCGTAAATCTGTAATCATATTTGACACGTCACCTAACCTTTTTTGGCCCATATTAAATAATTACCCTTTTGAGACGAACCCATTATGACTGTTTGACCTATCCATTTTGCCACCCCTAGTTATTAATATGTAAGATACTGTACTTTTGACATGAATATTGAGGTTGCATGCATACCAATGTTATTATGACGTCCATAAGCGTTGCAGATCACAGGGCACACATGTCCATTGTCATTTAAAGGAAGTCCTTACTGGATGGCACCTGAGGTTAGCATATAGTTCTTCTTTGCCTCCAAAATTTAAGTGTTATAAGATTTTCTGTGTATAATTTTATATATCAACAGATCATCAAGAATAGCAGTGGTTCCAATCTTGCAGTCGACATTTGGAGTCTTGGGTGTACCGTTTTGGAAATGGCAACAACAAAGCCTCCATGGAGCCAGCATGAAGGGGTCAGTAATGTCAAAACTGAACTTATTTACATGATTCCAGCCCATAATGCAGATCATATATTTTGGGTTATAGGTTGCTGCCTTGTTCAAGATCGGAAACAGTAAAGAACTCCCGGTTATACCTGATCATCTCTCAGATGAAGGGAAGGATTTTGTAAGACAATGTCTGCAGAGGAATCCGTTGCATCGTCCTATGGCTACTCAGTTGTTGGATCACCCTTTTGTGAAAAATGCTGCTCCTTTAGAAAGGCCTGTGCCATATTCTGACCAATCCGATCCGCCTACTGCCATTTCAAATGGGGTAAAATCTCTGAATCTGCTTTTATTTTTACTTTTGTTTTTATCTTAATTCCATAATTCTAAAACCTAGAAACTGACATTATAATATGATATTCAAAAATTAGGTTCATATCTGTAGACATTAGGGGTGGCAATTTCTGACATGACCTGAAACATGACACGGAAATAATTAGGTTTCGGGATGTCATATCTAACCGTTTAATAAACAGATCATGTTTCTGGTTGACCTTTTTAAATAGGTCTGCTAACTTGTTTAACATTTTTCTTTACAGCCCACCAACCCGATTAACGCATTTAAAACTTGATTACACTCACCTATCCATCAACATGTTTGACACGTTTAGATAAATAGGATAAACGTGTCATTTTTGGGTTACGTGATTCTAAGTGTGTACAGGTTAGGGTTGATGCTTTTGACACAAATAAAAATACGGGTCATGCTCTAGTTAACGATTCAACCTGTCAGGCTGCTAACCTAACACGGTCGATACCCCTAGACAATGTTTTTGACATAGATAATTGTTTTATGTTTAATCTTGCTGCATGTAGAGTTGTTCAGTGTGGTTTGGTCACTTGGTTTGGTTTTTAAAGACCGACTGTTGCTCAGTTGATCAGTGTGGTTTACTGTGAATGTTCATTGATGTTTTTCAGGGAATTGGACATCCAAGAACTCAGCAAGCATCAGATAGGCTTGCTGCTACTAATTCATTCAGAGTGCCAAGACCAGGTTTTATTTTCAGGTATGTTTCCCTTTGACGATGATAACTTTATAAATTTGCATGGCTTACAGTCTAGTTCTTGTATCACATTTGTAGCGATGTTCAAATCCCAAGGAATGTATCGTGCCCCGTCTCACCGATCGGAAGCCCGCTTTTACATTCAAGGTCACCACAACACCTTAATGGAAGGATGTCCCCGTCACCCATATGTAGCCCACGATCCACTTCAGGAACTTCCACTCCGCCATCCAATATCTCATTTCATCACGTTAACCAATCGGTATACTTGCACGAGATCTCAAAATCCACAAACATATCTCATCGTGATCCCGTCCCTGATATGTTTCGAGCCAAGAGACAATTTGGTGGGCTCACCCGTGAACTTCACAGCGGAGACGCAGTGTTGGCTGATTCTGTTTCCCACTTGCTTCTTAGGGACAAAGTGAACTTCCAACCATCTTTGGATCTAAATCCGTTATAAGGTGCTCATTCATTTTAACTTGAAATGGGGCTATAAGAGCATTCACATCCCCTCCACCATTTTATACCCTATAATATAACAAAAAAAAATCATGTTTTTCAAAATTTATCTTTCATTTAAAAAAAAAAAAAAACCTTCCACATCCCCTCCACCATATTTACCTTTATCTTACTTACAAACACTTATTTTATTATATTCCTCGTTAAAATACACTCACAATAATTTGATGTGAGTGAATAGTAGCTTTCTATATATAAAAAGCTAGATGGATTTTTCAAAATATAAAAATGGGGTATAAAATGGTGGATGGGATGTAGGGTATTTTTAGTAAGTATTCTTAAATTTTAAAGATGGGGGAAGGTTTGATGGAGGGGATGTGAATGCTCTAAGGACATCGAATCCTTATGTGTGTGTGTATATATATATCAAATGAGATATATATAAGCTAAGTATTGGGAGAAAACCCATCTTTTTTGAGAAAACCCAACTTCTGAAGCTTTTTAATTTTGAAAATATACATGCTTTTAATAGTTTTGAGGCAAAAAAAATCAAAAAAGCGTTGAGGGTTTTTTTTTAAATAAATAAGTTTTGTAGTGTTACATATGTTACACGTGTAACATATGTAACACTGCAAAACTTAATCTCATTTGGAGGTAGGTTCTTCAATCTTCATAAATGTCTCACCTTTTGCATACATACGTACATACATACATACATGCATGGAGTATACATGGGCTATACATAATCAATTATAAGTAGAGAATTGTAAAACGTAAGAACCATATAAATTTTAAATACATATGTAACAACACAACTGCCACTTCATCTAACATGCACTACATACATGTGCTTAAGCAGATCTAGGCGTTTCTCTACATAAAATTGATTATGCATTGAATTCTCATCTCTAGATATAAATATGTATATTTTGTTTACATAAACTTATTCATAGTCAAGTTGGTAACAAATGAACAATTGGGTCAATCTTTTACTTGATTAAGTTCATGCTAAAATCCCACAATTTCTTGGCCAGATCAATGTCTTTACCGAGCTCTGTCGTTTTCGCCAAGTTACTATCTGAAAAATATGCACCACTTACCCCTTTCACTTGCGGGTGCAGTGCTACATAGCATGTCGTCGCTGCTCCCTGCAACATAATTAATTTTCAATTTCAAACCAACACTCAAAATAAACGACTGTCTTGCTTAAAGCATAGAAGATCACGGATATACGCGTGTGTATTTTTGTATGTATTTTATGGTTTGATGGGTAACTTTACGAACTAGATTAAAAGAGAACGGGTCAAATGTGTCATGTTGATCAAATTTGATCCCAAGTTCTTTTTAAATGCTTACAAGTTATATCCTAGAGCACATTTTTTAATATTATTTAGCTTAAATTTATAATAAAATAGTTATAGAAATAAACATAGTAAAAGATGACACCTCAACAAGAACCAGCCATTTTGACCCATGTTAAAGTTACCAGTCCACCTGGCCTGCCCATATTATCTCTAATGCTCAAGTTGGCTAAAGACTAACCTGTTGAACATTTTTCATCAGAAGGCTGCTGAGCTTGCTAACAAAACCTGCATTTTAAACACAGCAGTATTACTAGCAAGATTTGTGAGGTAATATAAGTTCATATGATCCCTTTTCCTTTTGTGGCAAATATTCAAGAAACATCATCACCTTGTGCAAAGCTGGGAGGAGTAAAAACGTGACGGAACAAGTTTGTTGAGATTAACCCGGGATGAAGAGAATTTGCGGTTACTTCTGCTCCTTCCTCCTGTTCAAGCAACAAATAACCTCGCTTCCAAGTATACATTTGTTTGTAATGGTAGTATTTTACTCGTTACGATTATTGTAATATGTTTATAGTTTTGAAGTTGATAACTGGCCTGTTTGACTTTAAAAGTCAAAACGGGTTTCATTTATAGGAGTTAATGAAATTCAAATTTATACCTTTAGATGTTTTGTAAGCTCATTAGCATGCAGAATGTTGGCTAGCTTTGATTGACCATATGCTTGATATTTATTGTACCTGTAATATGCATATGAAAAAAGATATTAGTGGCCATTGTAAGATCAAGTAAATTAGATCTAAATCTAATGGGTCAAATGTCTAACGAGTCAAATCCGTTAAGATAAAAAAGAATTAGCCTACAAGGAAATGCGCTGAATTGATCAAAACTCATCCAAAGTTGTAGGTGTAACGTTAATACCTCCTAATATAATCTATCATCAAGGTATCTAAAAAACTAATAATTTACAAAAAAAAATTAAAAAAAAAAGTCCCTTTGTTTTAAGGGAAAACCAAGCCCAGTGGTCATTCAAAAAGTGTAATGAAGCAATTTTAAGGGGAATTTTTCTACAAAACTTACTGTTTTTCATCATTAATTTTATCAAACCGAATTCCTTGAGGATAAGTAAACCTATGGGCCTCTGATGACACATTGACAATCCTTCCTTCTATCTTACTTTTACGTGCCGTTTTCTTCATATTGTCAAGCAACAGATGTGTTAGAAGAAAGTGACCTGCAAACACCATGTTTTCCGCCAATAAAACACCTTAACAGAATGCAGAAAAAACGATATAAAAACACACATGAAACATACCTAGATGATTGGTGGCAAACTGTAGTTCTATGTTATCTTTAGAAAGCAAGAATGGAGTCATCATAATGCCTGCATTGTTTCTTAACAAAACCAACATGGAAACAAAAACAGAAAGCTTTAGCTTTTGTAAGCCAGGTAAAGATACAAATGCCTAGGCAACTCCATTCTAAAAAAAAAAGTAGAGGTTGACTTTTTGGGGTCAAATGAACTTTTTTTTGATCATAAAACTGTCATGAATTCTTGGTTGAAAGTTTTAAGATTACTATAAAGGGTATGTTGACCATAAGGGTAAAAGTGTGCTTATAATCTTACATTAGCAAGTTTAATGATCGACCGCTTGAATTAAAATCTGAGGCAAATTTCCTAACAGATTCCATGGAACTAAGATCCAACTCCATTGCATCAACTTTGGCTGTTGGGATTTCGTTGACGATTTCTTCTTGAACCTGTTTGCCAGCAGCCACATTCCTGACCCCCATCACCACACGTGCACCACGCAGAGCTAGCACTCGTGCTGTTTCACGCCCAATGCCACTTGATCCTCCTGTGATTGTTTGTTCACAAAATCCTTATAATTCATGTAAATCAGCCAATCCAGTTGATCATTCTACCAATTATAATCACTGGCTAATTAAACATAGGCAAATTGCATTTTAAATTGACCAACATTAATCCATATTAATAATCTGACAATCCAACTCCACCAGAGAGACAAGTCTGTTTGCCTTTGTGGTGCTTGTGAAGATTAACATACCGTTAAATTACATGCATTTTGACTTACACGTCATATGTCATGACTCACGTCATCATCGGGGTAGACAAGGTTACTTCTCCGTTAGAGTGAGATTCTCCATGACAGTAAAAGTCAAAACTGTCTGGAGACAATGGATTATGAATATCCGATATGCCTTAATTACTAGTTATAAGTGTGTTCAAACTAATCTAATTTTGAATTTGCGAGTTAATTCGAATCAAATTTGATTTTTTAAACCTGGATTCGACTTCGTCCAAAAATAATAATTTACTTTAATTCTATCTTCAAGACTTGTATTCTCTCAAACTTGTATTATATTTAACATCAACAAAATACAAATCTATAAAACTAATAAGCCATCAAAATACAAAATGACCAAAATCATAATTATAACATCCAAAATACAAATTTAAACAAGTCACATGATAAAAAGCTCAAAATAAAGCAGCATAAAAACACAAATTCCAAATCAAACTCCAAATACGAAAAATCTATCTAATCGAATTTTGAGTTTCTGAAGCTCAATTCGAATAATGAACACCCAACTAGAACTAGTAAAGTGTAACTGATCCAAATAAGTTAAGTTAATACTAGATTTGTACTTTATCCAATTAAAAATCATGTTTGCCTTAAAAAAGGTAAAGAATGTGCTAGAAACATCCATGACATCCAAATAAGTTTTGTTTTATGATAGTAGTAGCTTAAGCCGTACAAGAGAAATAGTCCTCAAATCAAAATCACACGAAAATGATGAGGAACAGTGGTTAGAAACCTGTAACAATAGCAGTGAGTTGAGAGGCATCAATTCCATTAGTAACTTCCTCTGCAGTTGAACTCTTGGAGAATCCAGAAGGCCCTGCTCTTTTAAACAGCCACATATTTATTTATAAAATAATAATTCAGTATCAAATGAATGAATGAATGAGAGCAGATTAATAAGGGAACAGAAACAGGGTTTTATCTTTATGCTTAAAGTAATGTGTGTGTATGTGTATGTATCACATCCCACACGAATAATCCACCAAAAGGCAAGGCGTGTTCAGGTTGCTCACGTATAAGGTGACTTTTAACATCCACATTCCACTGTAAGATAGTGATGCATGACACTACCATCCAAATAATTTGAGATATATACAAGTCACACATTTATTTCAAAAAATCGACTCTCTTTAATTGTCAAACTGTTGTGGATGGGTTGAAAATTTGTATAACTTGTGATCGTTTGTAATAAATGTGTGTAGGATTTGTTTTCTATTTTTTTTCTTTGAACAACTTGATGATTGATATGTTTAACTAATCAGGTTAAATGTAGGACACAATCTTTTAATTAAATAGGTTAGCTCGAACATGACATCATTATTCAACAATTAGTGATTACAACCTAAACTAACTTATATTGGGAATTTGATTTTAATAACCTAAAATATTACTTATTGGCCGTTGTGCCTTCAGCTATCAAATTAGTCACCACTAATGTGTACTTGAATTCCCCCCCCCCCCCCCCCCCCCCCCACACACACGCATATAGGAAAAAATGCAACATAAGCATGTCACATAGAAAAACAAATGTATAACTATTATATAAAAGACATATTTGCTCTAAACAACAGTTAACCTGCATTGGTTGTTGTGCTCTAAACAATTATATTTGTAAAACTTATATTTTAAGAAGTTTTTGAGAAATGTCTTATAATTTACTATAGATATCATTTTTTAAATTAAAAAAAAACTACAGCAATGCTATACTCTAATTAAAGAGAACAAAATGCTCGTTTATACGGTGTAATAATATTAAGATAATATTAACGTATGAAAAAGTTATTGACATTTAAAACTCATGGGGATAATTGGTTAAAATAAGGTTGCAAAAGCGTAACTACTATTTAAATAAAAGAAAAGTTGAGGGAACAGTTGTGTAAAATATTGTGTAAAACACATATTTGCCCTTAAAAAGTAGTTAGTATGTGCATTAGGTGTTGTACTTTAAGCAATTATACTTGTAAAACTTAAAAGTTAAGGGGTCCTTAGGAAAATGTATTATAATATAGTATAGAAGTATAGATTTGGAAAATGTATTATAATATAGTATAAATATCATTTTTTTAAATTATAAAAAATAACAGCAATACTATACTCAAACTAAAGAGAATAAAATGCCCGTTTATAAGGTGTAATAATATTAAAAAAAATACTAACGTATGAAAAAAATTATGGAAGTTCAAAAATTATGGGGGTAGTTGGTGAAAATAAGGGTACAAAAGCGTAATTACTATTTAAATAAAAAAAGTTGTAAAGTTGAGGGGGAAAATGTGTAAGTATTGTGTAAAATACATATTTGCCCTTAAAAAGTAGTTAGCATGTGCCTTGCATTGTGAGAAGGGTAAGAAGTGTTTTCGTCCATTAGATCTACTAGAAGGGTGCTCGCGCGATGCGGCGTGAAACACATGCACTTTTAATGGTATGCATGGTTTAGTTTAGTTTGGTTATTAACGTCAACTGACATCGAAACCAGAGTCATCGGTTTTCTAATTGATCTTATTAATCAATCGGTTAGTTGGTGTGATTTATTTGGTTAGATTGTTTGTTTTTTAGTGTTGTTCAATTAATTTGAGTTACTAAACAAAACCAAACTTTGACTAAAACTTTTTCTTAAAAGTACATAAAATGGACATATAAAAGCTAAAAATATATGAATACATGAATGGTTTTTTTCGGACTTTTGGTTTGCTTAATTTTAGTTTGGTTTCAGTTCACGATTCAATTATTGCTCACACTTAGATATTGTTAATCTTGTAACATATCAGTTATTTAATTAAAAAAACTAAGTCCTATACTCAAATTAAAGAGAATTAAGCTATTGTTTTTATAGTTTATTTTTTAAGAAAATATTAACGTATGAAAAAATTATGGTCATTTAAAAATCATAGCGTAGTTACTTTTTTGTAAGACGAATAGAGTGTACTAGTGACTAATTATGCAGAATTTGATTAAAGATGATGGGATTAAAGTGTAATTAAAAGGATGGGTTTTTTGACGTGCCTCTACAAGAGAAGTTCCCTAATTTGTTCGGGTCAGAAAGAAAGAAAAAATGCTCGTATCCGAGACAGGTTGGGGTTTATAGGGGGTGTCGTGGCGGTTTCATTTCATTGGATGAGGTCCCCTTCAAGTTCTATTGAAGTTGACGAACTGAATAACCTCAATTTGGCGCTGCAGGGGTTCACTTTTGGGATGGGTAATGATCGATGTGGTTGGGTTTTAGAAGGTTCGGGACTATTTACTATTCGTAGCATGTGGGAAAAGGCCCAGGCGCTGATGTTCGAGGATCTTGGTTTTGAGTTCGAATGGAATAATTGGGTGCCTATAAAGGTTAACTTTATGGTTTGGAGGTTGATTCAAGATAAGTTACCTACTACTTTGGCGTTAGTGGGGCGAAATGTGGTTGTTCCATATATGAGCTGCAGGTTTTGTGGCGAGCAAGCGGAATCGGCGCAACACTTGTTCGTTTCTTTTGTGTTCACGGTACAACTGTGGGATTATGTTGCGACATGGTGCAGGTTGAATCCAATTTTTGTGCTGGAGCTAAAAGATTTCGCAAGCATTCATAGTCGTTTCAGAGGTTCTTTAAGATGGAGGAAAGCGGTATCATTGGTGGTAAGGACAACTCTATGGACAATCTGGAGACATCGAAACAAAGTTGTTTTTAATAATCAGCGGCCTGCTGTTGGAAAAGTGAACGAAGATATTATGACGTTCGGGTAGGCTTAACTTGGGAGAATTGGTATTAATTCAATTTGGTTTGTTTAGGCGTATAGCTTGTTTATTTAGTGACCCTTTTGGTGGACTTTTTATCTGGTTAACTTGCTGTTAATCAGATTATTATAATAATATTTGGTTTGACTTTAAAAAAAACACAAAAGGAGCTAAGGTCATGCGTAGTGAGCAATTTGCGCTCTCGATATGGGGGGTTTTGTGCCCCCATAGCGCCGGGCACACTGCCCCCGTCGACGCTATGGGGGCGTTTTGGGTTGAAGCTTCATATGACTATAGCGAGAGTTATACTTTGGGGTTGATGAATGTGATCGTTGATGATGAAGACCTTTGGGGATTTTTTTTAATTATTATGTGGGCGCTAAGGTCATGCGTAGTGGGCACTTTGCCCTCTCGATATGGGTTCGTAGGGTTACTTGTGCATGTAGTTACACTAGGTGTCACTAAAATGTTTTCACGTAAATGAACGTCTTGGACAAACGAGTTCTCGTTTTGTATTGTATATGCACATGTACTCACGTAGTGGAACATATAATAGGGAGTCGGTAACACATTCCTAGTAGTTTCAGATTTGGATTTACCTTTTGCAACCTAAGGGGAGTTTCACTATTTTTTCTCATAAGCATGCGTCTCGGGTTTGGAGACCGTGACACCCTGCATTTTCAGGTTCCTACTTTAACTATAATCTAGTTAACTTTACTTACATTCACAGCATGTTACTTAACTAGGGTTAGTTAGGTGAGTCACACGTTGCACAGTTATAGGCTAATAACTACATAAAAAGGTAATTCGGGGAATTACTAAACTACATATACGCTTATCGAACCTTGAATGTTGGTGAATTGAGAAACTAGGGTTAGTTAGGTGAGTCACATTTTGCACAGTTATAGGCTAATAACTACATAAAAAGGTAATTCGGGGAATTACTGAACTACATATACGCTTATCGAACCTTGAACATTGGTGAATTGAGAAAATAGATAATTGTGAATTAATTGTTTGATATTAATTGCAATTACGTGTTTCTGTGAATCTATGTGTAAACTGTTATGTGATTACGTGAATTTAAACCGAACGTGTTATCAAACTCGTAATCGATGAACCGTTAGGATGGTTGGGGTCTAAAAACATGGGGTTACGCTTGGTATGGTCCAAAATAACAAAAACATCGAAGAAAACGTGCCATGCATTGAATTGGGCCAGTCGAAACGGGCCTGGTCAAAGTGAACGACCGTTCACTATGGCCGAACGGCCGTTCGACGAGCCCAGAGTCGGGTAACCAATTTAGTCCATCTATTTAAGCAAACTTAAGCCCCATGCCTCTCATAACCACAACCCTAATCGTCCATAACAACCCCTATACGAAAATATAACCATGTAACACCTACTAAGGCTCAAGAACATCATTCGGGAGGCTTGGAAGGTGTTCGGTTCGTGATTGTGAAGTGCTTTGGGTATATTATCTAAAAACATGGGGTAACGCTTGGTATGGTCCAAAAGAGCAATTACATCGAAGAAAACATGCTATACGCTGAACCGGGCCGCCCGAAACGGGCCTTGTCAAAGTGAACGGCCGTTCGGCCTCAGTGAACGGCCTTTCGGTGGTGTCAGACTCGGGAAACTGACTTCAAACCCTTATTTAAGCGATCTTAAGCTCCATACTTCTCATAATCACACCCTAGTCGTCCCTAACAGCCACCATACGAATATTATACCCCATAACCTTCATCATAATCATAATTAATCAAGTTTTGGAGCTCTAGTTGTGTCTAATCAAGAAACGAAAAAGCTTTCGGTATGATATCAATCTTAATATGTTTTAATCCTTTGTTATGTTATAAAAACACCATAAACAACTTTTCCAGACCTCATACAAGTTTATAAAGATTAAAACTTGAGTTTTCTAAAAGATTAACATGATAAACATAATGTTTTATGATTGATTATTCAATATGATTGCATGTTATTGAATGTTTATGATGTTTGAGCGTCTAGGGTTTATAGATGATATTATTTACGATAAATCTTGCATGTTTTGATCATTTTAATGTGTTAGGGATATTGTATGATGTTTACTTGGTGTTCTTGATCGATAATACGCATGTAGGACTTGTTATAGTTAAGGTTTTGACATGTTTAAAATCAGGACCGAATGTGAATGTCGATTTGTAGGCTCTGTAAAGTGACTCTAAAATATCTGTTTTGATTGGTTCTTGTTATGTGCATGTTGTAAATGGTCTTAGCTTTCTGGAATGGGTAAAATCATGCTATTTGGTTGTCGTTTGATATGTTTTTGGAATTTTATTCGAATAAAGGTCTAAACTGATTTTCGGATTAAAAACTTAGGTCAATTTTAATCAGCTGTAACTCGAGTTTATAAAGAGTTAGGTAATGAAATTTGGTCAGTAGGTTGATATGGGAATAATTCGGCTTTTCCAAGTGGATTCATCCCGTTTGGATGAATACACGATTTTTGAGAATTTTTATTGTAAACTGATCTGATGTGAAAGTTTTCAGAACCTAGTTGTAGTATTTGATTTTTCATAATTTTTCAACAAGGTTTTGTTTCAAAACAAAATTAGTGGCATAACTATGAACTCCTAAGCATATTCAGTAAAAGTTTGGGAGTCCAATTCGTTGTGCAGGTATTTTTAATAAAATCGTTTCAGTAACGCAAAATCTGTCCTGAAAACGCAGATATTGAAACATGTGTATATGTAATTATTTGGAGTCTTGTATGACTTGATTTTGACTTCACCTTGCATGTACACTTATATGAGATGTAAATGACACGTATGATTGATAATAAATATAATGTTCACCAACGGGTTCGAAGGGTCTACTTGTGCATGTAGTTACAATAAGTGTCACTTATACGTTTCCGCATAAAATAACGTCGTGGACAAACGAGTTGTGTGGTGTATTGTGTATACACAAATACTCACGTATTGGCACATATAATAGGGAGTCGGTAGCACATCTTTATTTGTGAAGTTTGGATTTTTGCTTGCAACCTAAGGTGAGTTTCACTACTCTTTTCTCAAAAGCATGCGTCTCTGGTTTGAGACAACTTTCTAAACTTTTTCTAGTCCGGTTTGGGACTACTTTTATGTCACACCCTCAATTTCCACTGCGGGGTTTATACCACGAGGCGCGTGACATACCACGATCCCATAGCCATAAGTCATTTGAACGACTCTAAATGCCCAAACCATTTAGTTCGTTATTGTAAAAACAAGTTCTATAGATAACCAAACATTCAAATAGTTGAGGAAGCGAAATTAAAGAAAATAGTTAACCAAATAGTCTGCGCAAAACAACGCGCCGAAAACCATAGTAGATAATTAAACATTCGAAATTAGTTAAGTGTTCAATTCCCACAGACGCTATATGATGCATGCCCTACTCGTGCTCCGAAACTAGTGACCTGCAAAAGCATGTTTTTCGTGTGTCAACATAAAGTTGGTGAGTTCACAAAATAAAGTAAAGGCGTAGGTCTCCCAGACCACGTAAAACGAGTAATCAGCTAATTCACATGCCAGGGGTAGCTAACCCACTCATGATAACTAACACCGATAATACCGAACTGCTAAACTATGAGATCCCACAATAGTGAGCAAAGTGCCTTGCATCTATCAACAATGATAATAAATGTTATAGTTCACACCCATGCTCCCAGCACGATGTGAGGTTTGTGAAACCTAATAGCGCTATCAACTAGTAACATGCTTGCCCATCCGACAACTCATTCGGTATTTAGAAGGACTTCAATGATAGAGTTGGTTTAGTTCATCAAGGACATAAAGCATGAATTAGTGAAAGCAGATTCACCCCATGAATCATAGCACCCCAAACTCAGGATGTGTAAAGTAGTCCCAAACCGGACTATGAAAAAGTTTAGAAAGTGTCTCATTCCGAGACGTATGCTTTTGAGAAAAGAGTAGTGAAACTCACTTGGTGTTTGTGCGAGAGGTCTAGCAAAGCAGAAAAAGTAACTATTGTTCCGACAAAGGTTCCCTATGATTATTAAGGACATAGTAAGTTGTGTGTTCTTGGTTATCATACAAGTTAGGCACCCACTTTTGTGAACCGTGTCATTCGGTGTGGATCATGTTTTATGTACGTGAGGTTAAATCCAACAAAATGTTTCATGATTCCATATGTAATGTGTGACCAATTGTTTACCACTAGATAACACGATTGAACATATAAGTGAAACAAAGTGCGCATGATAGAAGCTCGATTACTGAGTACATATTAACCGACTTATTAACACTAGTTGAGGTCGATCATAATGATCAAAAGGCTTGGGTTTGGGTTCACAATGAGGGTCGCATATAAGTGACTAGAAGGGGTTAGTACTCACCTCAATACTTAATGACAAGGTGCGATCCTTAGGACTTCTTGGTGGCTTTCCTTAGGCTCGGCGGTTAGGACTTGGGTGGAGTGGGTAGAAGCCGAAGCTTGGGAGAGGTTTTGGATGAGTGTTGGTGCAATTTGAAGTGTTCATGGACCCTCTTTATATAGTGGTTTTAGTGGCAAGTCCCAAACTTCCTTTCCTAGTTTCATTGTTTAGAGTTTTATACCATTTTGATGATCATAATTGACAAAGTGTTTAGTGGCTTTCAATGAGGTGGCCGTGAGTTGGCAAGCCCACCATATCCTCCATTTTAGGCAAAGATTAAACATGGTTAAGTCCTAGAGGTCTATTAGGGGTATATTAAGGTGTAAGGGTGAACTCTTGTCTTCTTGTGTCCATGCATGCCCCATAATGCCAAAATACAATTCCTTTGATGGTGATGGAAGATGTTCGGCCGATGTATATGTGGAAAAGGGATATGGAGTTTTGTCTTAAACTAATTATGGTAGAGTTTGTATTGGTGAATCGTGGGATTAGAGAGACTTTAGCTAGATAAGGGGTGATAGGGACACTTCATGTTGGTCCTTGTTTGTTTGGCCGCTTTCCCACCTCCAAGAGTGGAATGGAGTGAGTTGTTGAGTAGTGATACAAGTGTTTTGTTTGTTTCCCTTATTAGTATAAGTTTATGAAGCAATGATGATGTAGTGGTGGTGATATCATCCTTTGAAAGTTTCGGCCCATATGCATAGGTGTGAGGGATGATAGTGACTAAACATAAGGGATATTTGTTGGATGTTGATGGTTCATGAAATGTCTTAGTTGTAATTTTGGAAGCTTCTTATCTCTTATCTTTGTCATGCTAGTTGTCAAGAAGCAAGAAGTGAAAGGGTAGTTATGTTGGGTGAAGCAAATTCTAGTGTTCCCTTCTATTTATGTGTAAGTTTTAACACTTGTGTGATGGTGACTTGGGAGGGTCTTGGCTTGTCTTTCTTTGGCCGATTAGCATAGGTAGGACTAGGGTATTTGTGGCAAAAGATCAAGGGGTATCAAGGAGTGCATGAGTGTATTAGATCCTAGTTAGTGTAATTCAAGTGATGGTGATGGATCATAGGGGTTAGTCTTGGCCGATTCATGAGAAAAGAAAAGACAAAGAATGAGGTTCTAGATGATGGTGATGGTGATGGTTCAATACTCGTATAAGTAGTTTGGTAATTTCCCCGAATTACCAATTCATGCAGTTACTAACTTGTAATTGTGCAACGTGTAACATATCTAGCTAGCACTAGTTTAGTAAAATGCAAGGAATCTAAGTGCAAGTAACTAGAGTTTGGTTAAAGTATGAACCTGAAATTGCGGGGTATCACATTTTACATCCCACGTTTTGGGGTGCTATGACTCCTTGTGTGGGTCGGGTTTTGACTCCTTGTGTGGGTTGGGTTTTGCTAGTTCACATCTTTGTCCTTGATGAACTAAACCACACACTATCATTGAAGTCCTTCATATACCGAATGAGTTGCCGGGTTGGCAAGCGGGTTACTAGTTGATAGTGCTATTAGGTTTGACAAACCTCACACCGTACTTGGGAGTGCGGAAGTGAACTGTGACTTAACACATTATCATTGTTGATAGGCAATGATGCAAAGCACTTTTGCTCACTGTTGTGAGTGCACATTAATTAGCAGTTTAGTATTACCTATGTTTAGTTATCATGTGTGGGTTAGCTACCCTTGGCATGCGATGAACTAGTGGTTACATGGTTCTAAAAACCTACACTCTTATTTGCTTTACTTTGTGAACTCACCAACTTAATGTTGACACACGCTAGCATGCTTTTGCAGCTCTCTAGGTACGGATCACGTTATGGCATGCATCATTGAGTCATGGGATAATTGAACATTGTTAACTTTTATAATGTTTTTCATTCATTTGGTTTTATCTTGGGCGCGTTGTTTTGCGCATGGTTTTAAAATACCTATGTTTGGTTTACGCTTCCGCAACTTATCTAAAAATTTTGGTTAAATGTTAAAACTTGATTTTTGAAAACGAACTAATTGGTTTAGGCATTTAGAGTTCGTTCATATGACTTATGGCTATGGGATCCTCGTATGTCATACGCCTCGCAGTAAAACCCCGTAGTGGGAATTTGAGGGTGTGACAAAGACAACATTAATTCCTGGTTGGGAATTACTTACTTTTCACGGGGTGAATCGGGTTTTACTAGTTTCACATCTTTTGTCCTTGATGAACTAAACGACACACACTATCACTGAAGTCCAACATTTATACCAAATGATCGAGTTGTCGGGTTTGCAAGCGGGTTACTAATTGATAGCGCTATTATGTTTAACAAACCTCACACCGTGCTGGGAGCCGGGCGTGAACTGTGACTTTACACATTATTATTGTTGATAGGCAATGATGGGGGCACAATTGCTCACTGCTTTGAGTGCATGTTACTTAGTAGTTCAGTATTACCTATGTTTGGTTATCATGAGCGGGTTAGCTACCCCCTGGCATACGCTGAACTAGTGGTTACTGGTTTTGGAAACTCAAACTCTTATTTGCTTTACTTTGTGAACTCACCAACTTTATGTTGACACAGGCTAGCATACTTTTGCAAGTCGCTAGGTTGGAGCACGCTTAGGTCATGCATCATGTTTGTCTTGGGATTTCAAACATTTAAAACTATTTTATCATTTACTTTTACTTTGGTTTAGGTGCGTTTGTTTTGCGTATAACTATTTAACTTAACTGTTGATTTTGCTTCCACATTTTCTTAAAACTTATGATTGATTGTTAAACTTGGTTTTTGAAAACGAACTAAATGGTTTGGGCATTTAGAGTCATTCATATGATTTATGGCTATGGGATCCTGGTGTGTCACGCGACTCGCTGTACAAACCCCGCAGTGGAAATTTGAGGGTGTGGCATGTATAATCTTCGTGTCAGACTTCTAGTGCCTCATCTCGCATATGTGTACCATAAAATCAACGAGCGTGTTGTGTTACATTCCCTGCATCAACAAAACTAATCAAAACCCTTTTTTATAGGTTAGTAATAAACTCATATCTTTCATACCTTGAGAGTATCAAAATATTTCATTTTAAATCATTTCAATGTCTCATCATTGGAAATTAATAAGAGAAAATAAATAATGATAAGTTAGCCATGAAATATTCAATCAACTTCACTTAACTGTGGTACTAATTATGTACTAATAACCATAATTCAGAATATGATAAGGATATTTTGTTTTATACCATTGATGTGCGTGGTTTTAGCAAAATAAAAAGATATCATTTTCCCGGCCAAAAACTTTGATGTTTTAATTCCGAAACTTTGGTTTGGGATAAATGACTGATTTTTACCAAAGCGGTTATTACCAAGTTTTAAATTTATAAAGTAAACAATATTTACTTTAGAAACTAAAACCAACACATAGGTAGAGAACCTGACGTGCATAATATAGTTTCTAGGGTAAGTATTAAGTATCGTATCCCCAAGGATCACACTTTCCCCTACTCAACCTTTCATCCATCAACTGATCGGGTTTTGAAAAAGAAAAATAAAACGGAGGGGTTCTTTGATAAGAATAGTTTTTGAGAAAGGGTTTTGGTTTTGTAAAGTAAAAAGATAAAAATAGTAGTGTAGTATATTATGCATATCTTGGGGTCCTTTCAATTAATACTTAAGGTTATTATTAGAATTAATAATTTAAGTTAGTTAATTTTGTGAGGAAGACGAGAGGGATCTATAAGTGTTGACTCTTTTATAGAGAAGCGGAGGCTACTACTGCGTAGAATGCTAAACCTCTCCAGCGTGCGTCCATCTAGGGTCTCCGCCAGGGCCTCGCGTATAGCGGGCTCCTCAAACCACGTTCAAGTATCTGGTCTTCGAGCTCATCTTCTTCTTAATATGGAGGCTTCACTTCCTATTTGGAACACCGTACACCTCGCTTTAGCTCTCGCGTTTTGTACCGAAGGATCTCACTTACAGCCAACCTTACCGACAGCGTATACCCATTGGTTAACGAACTAGGTCGAAGGATCTCTCTTACAGTCGGTTCAGAAAACACGTATCCCCATTGGTTAACGGCGTTGTACTAACAAGAACTAGATATAAAATCTTTATTTTATTTATCTTTGGTGACACTTTAATATTTACAGGCCTGATAAATATAAAGTTGGTTTGATGATTGATGACTTAATTAACCCAACCCATAACCTCCCGAGCTGAATGAAGTCCTTAACAAAGGTGGAACATAATCCTAAAGGCGTATGATACAAAAGATCACTGGTGCGCCCGTAGGGAATCCTCCCTTTGCCAAGAAAGTCATTCAACTACTGAGTAAAATCCTTGATAAAGGCGGAATATAATCCTAAATGTGTGCAATCTGAAGATCACTGGTGCACCCGTAGGTGATCCTCCCTTTACCAAGAAAATTACTCAGTCATCTGGTATGTACCAGAAATGTGTCACTCAGATCTGGTCCACTTCAGAAGCCATTGTTTAGAATCCGGTTCGGATATCGGAAGCCCGAAGGATCTGTCTCACTACCGGTTTCCTCACCTTGGATCTAGCTCGGGACTACCAGAAGCTGATTAAACCTCTAATTAGTTTATTAAGTTAGAGTTGATTTTAAGTTTATTAAGTTAATCATCATTGGAAACCTGTCATAAAGATAAACAAATAAAGATTAGAAGAAGAGGACACCACAAATAACTAAAAATAAACTACTAATACTAAAAATAAAAGTCTACAAATTGAAATGGGTTCGTAATAATATAAAGATACAACCATAAGACATGATCAACACAAGAACATGGTTGCTCATAGACAAGCTATCCACCTCCAAGTGATATGTAGCTCTCTTGATCCTCACGAACCTCGATATTTATTGCATAACTACTCTACGATCCTCTTCTTGGCCAATCCGATCAAGGTAGGTCGAGGCCTAACCATTGAGGGATATTAGGAGGGCCATAAGGCCTCCCGCAAGACCCCAAGATCTCTGGAAGAAGCTTGGAGTTCGGTCCAAGAGAGCACAAGAAGGGATGAACAAATGGTGAGGGGTAGCTTGGTATTTATAGGACAGCAGGCTGAGCACGGGCGTGCAATATGGGCAGGCACGGGCGTGCTTGCCTTGCTCCCCAAGTTTCGTCGATTTCCAGGTTTGCTGCGTTGTCTTCTAGCATGCAGGGCCTTCGTGCAAGTGAGCGTGGGCGTGCTTGGCCACTCCGGGACTGATTTTAACGTTGTTTAAGTCCCGGGATTGTCTTCCAAACATAAAGGGAACAGGCTTCAAGTCTGGTATCTTCAGGAATCTCCAGTTTTTGCTCGTTTTCACCTGGAAATCCTTTGTTTCCGTCTTGGAGCTCAAATTTCCTGAGATAAACAAATAGGAACGAATTAAGCATCAAATATCAATATTATAAGCCTAATTGTGACCTATTTTGGGACTGTTTATGCCTGTTTTATATGTTAATTCTGTGAGTCATCAACCATATGATTTACAATTCTCCAATTTTCTTAGAGATGTACTTTGACATATTAAAATGCCTAACATCTTTTGGATGCAGTTTGATTAATATATTAGAATATCGTTATTCAAATGCCCGACTCTCATACCATCTTTTCAGGAGATAACGCTATCATCAACGTATCTTATTTTATTTTTAAACAACACATGATCGAGTACATCTTATTCATGTCTCTCTTTTCCACCATAATCACCGAGTTGATTATAGCATGTTTGACTTGGCTATTTTAGTCCATGTATAGAAATTATTAACTTCATACAATATATTTCTTGATACTTTAATTTCAATGTCTTATGCATTTACAATCAAACATGGACTTCCTTCCATGTTAGCCAAATATGCATGTGGATGCACACACTCTTCAAAAATTTGTCGCATAAAACATATTGTTTTCCATTTCATATTCAAAGAGCTCATAACTAACAATTTTCACTTCCATATCGAATTGTACCATCTTGTTTGTACTTTATTTAAAATATTATGAATATGCTTATTACTTCATAGGATACATCTTTAGGATGTTTGCCTTTAAGCATTATACTGCATCATAAAACTCATCATGAGTACCTATTTTATTTATCAATGTTACAACAAATATAATGTATTTTTGTAACGCCCCAAAAATGATACATAATAATAGTATGACGAGAATTGAATATGTATATGTATATGTATATATATATATATATTGGTACGGATATAAGGTGTATGCGTTTGTATGTATGCGTATATATATATATATATGTGTGTGTGTGGAAGGGTGCGTACCCCTAGTTGTAAGTAGTGCATTGATGGTTGTACACTTAGTGAACATAAGATTTACCAAGTTAGTTACTTGGGTAAATTGGTGGAAGTTTACTTGACAAAAGTGGAGGGGCTTAAGTTGAATAAAACCAAGTTTGTGGGTTAATAAGGGGGAGGACTCAAACAAAAGAACTCCAAGAAAAGGAGTTCACGTTTGAGGAGAAGGAGAAGACCACCCCCAACCCCAAACTCACTAATCAGCCCCAAATCCATGCTAAAATCGATTGTTGAGCTTGCATGTTGAAAGATTTCAAGTCATCTAGTGTCAACAAACATGAGGTAAGTGGTGGAATTTCATGGATTATGAAATACTAGGGTTCATACATGATTATGTGTGAATTCATGTGGAGACTAGTTGTAAATTGTGATTTAAACTTGTATGCATGCTAATTTTGTGGAAATATAGTAAATTGAAGAGGTTTCATGGGATTGGAGTAGATGTTGATCTTTGGGTATAACCCATGAACATTCTTGATTAAGTTATGTAGGTTGAAAGAATTTGATGTGTTGCTATATTTGATGTCTATTGAATGGATGGTATGTAATGTAGGGAAGAAATATGATGATTTATGTTATGAGCTATGAAGGTATGCATGAAATGATTGTACATTGTGTTTCAAATGTTGTATGCACACCAAGTGTTTGATGAAATGTCTAGATTAGTCTAACTTGTGAAATTGTAGGCAAGATTGGACAAGTATGAAAGTAGTGTGATAATAGATGCAAATGATAGTAGGTTAACAAGAGGATTGCGTCTTAGAGAGTATCCGTGTGGGAATTTATTGAATTATATGAATTGGTAAGAAGTATGCATTAGTAGTGTGTACACTACGCTTGAATAGTATGATGCACACCATGTGATGGACAATTGATATGATGAATGATCTTGTATGTTAGTGAGACATGAATATGATGTTTATGGTAAAATTCATGTGACCAAGTATGTTAATATAGATGTATGTTTTAAGAAGGAAGTTTGAATGGTAGAAAGTTGACTTTCCGCCAAGTCAATAGTGTGGAATAACATGGTTAGGCTCCCAAACTTTATTGCGTGATTAGAAGCACTATGTGATGCTTAACATGTTAAAACTATGAGATATATATGATAAGGAATGGTATTACGTGATGTGAGAATAAATGTGGTTGTGAATGTATGTTTTAGATATGATAGAAGTTGACAAATGAAAGTCAATGTGAGATTTGATTAAGAATGGTTGTTAGTGTGATATGATCACGTATGCTAACAATGATGTGAACATGGTGATATGAAAGGATAGGAATAATGGACTCAAGCATGGGAAGCTAATGGGTCAAGACGGAACAATTAAACACACATGAACTTGGAGGACTTGAGGTAAGTGATTCCCGAACTTAACTCGCATCTATGATATTGAATTATGTTCACATAGAATGGGAATCTTGAAGGATGTACATGGTTTTGGTTATGGGTCAAGGATCCACATGGTAGTTAACTTGGACATTGTCTTTTGGTAAATGTAACTAGCGTAGACAAGGTTTGAGCGAATCAAGTATATTAGGCACTTGAACTCAAACCGGAAGCTCGTAGGGGCGCGCATTCGGTCAAGGTATGTGTGAAATGAGGGGTGGGAGAGTTGGTAAATGAGTTGCTAGAATGTCGGAAATTGTGGGTAAGAATGGCATGAAAGATATTGCGTTGAAAAGGGAAAACATTGCGCGAGACCTGCTGTTGGCGTAGGCTACGCCAGTTTTGGCGTAGGCTACGCCAAGTCTGTTTTGCCTACGCCAATTCCTGCTGCCCTACGCCATTCTGTCACCCCTTGCCTACGCAGGTGGCGTAGGCTACGCCAGTTTTGGCGTACCCTACGCCAAATTCCCTTTCGGCCCCGGATGTTGATTTTTCAGCTCGTTTATGCTTCCGTACCTTGCCCGGGCAACTCCAAACCTCATTTATAGTACATATGTGTACTCATGCTCAGGTTTGAGAGAGAGCTTCATGTATGAAGGGTTGGTATTTATATGTAGATTGAGTAGAGGATTGGAAACGTCACATTGTCTTAGAAATTGGCGAAGAAAGAGTATGCTTGTAGGTAAAGTAGGTTACATGTAGGAGTTGTATGCTTGTATGTATTGTAGAATTATACGAAGGACTTGTATACTTGTATGTATGGTGGTATTATAGGTAGAGGTTGTATACTTGTATGTATGGTGGTATTGTAGGTAGAAGTTGCATACTTTTATGTATGGTGGTATTATAGGTAGAAGTTGTATACTTGTATGTATGGTGGTATCATATGATGGAATTGCATGCTCGTATGTATTGTGAAAACTTACGAAGGAAGTGTATGCTTGTATGTACTGTGAGAGTATAGGGAGGAAATTGTATGTTTGACATATTGTGAGGTTATTAACCTTTGTTTGAGAATGACCAAAATGCAGGTATATAAGCATGATTTGCAGAAGATGTGGAGGTTCGGGTCGGGGCAACCCACCCGAACTTGAAGGAAGAATCTTAGACAGGATCACAGAGTATTGTGGGATGCTACTTCCGCATCATAAGTAGATTTTATAAAGCTATCTATCGAATTAACGGATTGGTTATGTGGTGATTGCAGGATGACTGGTTTACCTAGTAGAGCAAGGGATGGAGATCGAGCAAGGAGGCGGATTGTACGTGGTCACGGTCGTCTGATCTAGTAGAAAGGAGTCACTTTGATTGTATTACTAAATATTTTAAGATGTAACACCAAAACACTTAGAAGATTCGGTTTTAAACATTTAAGTTTGTTTTTAAGAAATGAATTTTTCGGTTGGTATTTTTCCGCTGCGACTTTTCTGTAAAATCAGTTTTAGGGTGTTACAAGTTGGTATCAGAGCCCTGGTTTGAGTGAAATCTAGTACAAGGAAGTATGTACTCGAACTCAAACTTGTGTGCTCCTGAATGAAATGACCCGTACAATCCAAGGCTCGATCAAGACCCAAAGGTAGAATTTAATATTAACTCACATGACATGTTAAAAGCTAATTGTGGTGTCTATGTTAAGGTGAGCTTTTGTGGATAATGAAGAGATCTCAAGGACACGATCCAAGATAGATCGCGGAAGTTGTAGATAAGATGTGACAATCACAGGTACGTGATAATTGACTATTTATACCGGGGGGAGGAAAATCCTCAGGGATGGTAGAACAGAGAAGGAAATTGAAAGGTGGCACGAAGCTGAAAACCAGTCCCCAGGCATAAGGTAATGATTACATGAAGGCACGTGGATAACATGTGGACTGTACACCTGGCCAGTGCACAAGAAACATGCGACACACGTGAGACCATGAGAATTATTACAGGTATGTCCGGTGGAATTGGAAAGTAAGTAGTCGTGTGGGTGAGTAGTTGGAATGAAAAGTTTGAGTCCGTAGACAAGTACGGATCAAATCAAAGTAATAGAAATACCCTTTGTGGGTTAAAGTGGTGAATGACCTTAATGGGTCAAGTGGTAGAATTACCCTTTATGGGTTAAAGTGGTAGAATTGACCTTAAAAGGTCAAAATAGTAGAAAAGCCCGTATGGGTTAAAATAGTAGAATTGACCTTAAAAGGGTCAAATGGTGGAAAAGCCCGTGTGGGTTAAAATAGTAGAATTGACCTTAAAAGGGTCAAATGGTGGAAAAGCCCGTGTGGGTTAAAATAGTAGAATTGACCTTAAAAGGTCAAATGGTGGAAAAGCCCGTGTGGGTTAAAATAGTAGAATTGACCTTAAAAGGTCAAATGGTGGAAAAGCCCGTGTGGGTTAAAATAGTAGAATTGACCTTAAAAGGGTCAAATGGTGGAAAAGCCCGTGTGGGTTAAAATAGTAGAATTGACCTTAAAAGGGTCAAATGGTGGAAAAGCCCGTATGGGTTAAAATAGTAGAATGACCATGATGGGTCAAATGGTGGAAAAGCCCTTGTGGGTTAAAATAGTAGAATGACCATGATGGGTCAAATGGTGGAAAAGCCCTTGTGGGTTAAAATAGTAGAATGACCATGGTGGGTCAAAATTGTAGAAGTACCCTTGTGGGTCAAATTGGATGGAAAGACCTTAGCGGGTCATAAGGGTTGGGAGGACCTTAACGGTTCTTAGGGTGGAAATCATGTATGAGAGGTAGGAGAACCCTAATGGGGCAAGGTTGGAAGGACCTTGATGTGTAAGGATGAGTAATGATATACGGTAGTTAAGATAGAAATAGATTGTAAGGAACGAAAGCACATGATTAGACATTACGAGATGAGGAAAAACTTGCATAGACCATTGAAGGTCGAACTTCATGAATGAAAGGTATAGGCTTAACCAATGATTTTGTAGATACGAATGGTCAAGATTATGGACTTGACGAAATCTACAAGATAGATGAAATGAAGATAATGAGTTGGAACTAAATGTGAATGAATTAAAGCAAGATGAATATGGCATGAAATTATTAAGGAGAAAGTCAAGCCGACGATGAGATGATCGGTTAACATTCCGAAGGGAAGGTTAGTGAATTCGGTTGGTTGTGGTTGTCAGGTAGGGAATTGATATGACGAATAGTGCCCCCGTAGGAAGGTATGATGTCTTACGCACATTGTAGCATGAAATGTTTGACCTTTAAAGGTCAAGAAAATAAATGAGTCTTAGCATTGGACTCGGCGTGGTTAAGCAAAGGACATACGTGTCTACAGTAGATAATGCGCGAAATGAATTTACAACCAAATAGGTATGAACAAAATGGCTCTAAAACCTACCAATAAGGGGTGGGGTGAGTATGGTATATATAATTGTCCCGTAGGGACTATAGAACGATGTCGGACTCTCAAGTCGAGTACGAATAGGGGAGGGTGAAGCAATAACTGGGTAGTAGTAGTTTGGCATACTTGATAATTGCTTGAAGGCTCGTGATAATGTAGATAGTGTGGACATATGATTATGTTGTTCACAATTAAGGTCGTGGTATAGTCTATAACGTAGGCTTGTGACATGGCATGAATCTTGAATGTGAGAAAAGAGTAAATAAAAAGGTGGAAATTAATGCTGGATAAGTGTTTAGCATTATGCGAAAATATTAGCTTCGAATGGCTAGGGTGGATGCCTAAGGGCAATGATAAATTAGGTTGCGGGTAATGAAAGAGGTTTCGGGGACGAAACCTTCTTTAAGGGGGGTAGACTTGTAACGCCCCAAAAATGATACATAATAATAGTATGACGAGAATTGAATATGTATATGTATATGTATATATATATATATATATTGGTACGGATATAAGGTGTATGCGTTTGTATGTATGCGTATATATATATATGTGTGTGTGTGTGTGGAAGGGTGCGTACCCCTAGTTGTAAGTAGTGCATTGATGGTTGTACACTTAGTGAACATAAGATTTACCAAGTTAGTTACTTGGGTAAATTGGTGGAAGTTTACTTGACAAAAGTGGAGGGGCTTAAGTTGAATAAAACCAAGTTTGTGGGTTAATAAGGGGGAGGACTCAAACAAAAGAACTCCAAGAAAAGGAGTTCACGTTTGAGGAGAAGGAGAAGACCACCCCCAACCCCAAACTCACTAATCAGCCCCAAATCCATGCTAAAATCGATTGTTGAGCTTGCATGTTGAAAGATTTCAAGTCATCTAGTGTCAACAAACATGAGGTAAGTGGTGGAATTTCATGGATTATGAAATACTAGGGTTCATACATGATTATGTGTGAATTCATGTGGAGACTAGTTGTAAATTGTGATTTAAACTTGTATGCATGCTAATTTTGTGGAAATATAGTAAATTGAAGAGGTTTCATGGGATTGGAGTAGATGTTGATCTTTGGGTATAACCCATGAACATTCTTGATTAAGTTATGTAGGTTGAAAGAATTTGATGTGTTGCTATATTTGATGTCTATTGAATGGATGGTATGTAATGTAGGGAAGAAATATGATGATTTATGTTATGAGCTATGAAGGTATGCATGAAATGATTGTACATTGTGTTTCAAATGTTGTATGCACACCAAGTGTTTGATGAAATGTCTAGATTAGTCTAACTTGTGAAATTGTAGGCAAGATTGGACAAGTATGAAAGTAGTGTGATAATAGATGCAAATGATAGTAGGTTAACAAGAGGATTGCGTCTTAGAGAGTATCCGTGTGGGAATTTATTGAATTATATGAATTGGTAAGAAGTATGCATTAGTAGTGTGTACACTACGCTTGAATAGTATGATGCACACCATGTGATGGACAATTGATATGATGAATGATCTTGTATGTTAGTGAGACATGAATATGATGTTTATGGTAAAATTCATGTGACCAAGTATGTTAATATAGATGTATGTTTTAAGAAGGAAGTTTGAATGGTAGAAAGTTGACTTTCCGCCAAGTCAATAGTGTGGAATAACATGGTTAGGCTCCCAAACTTTATTGCGTGATTAGAAGCACTATGTGATGCTTAACATGTTAAAACTATGAGATATATATGATAAGGAATGGTATTACGTGATGTGAGAATAAATGTGGTTGTGAATGTATGTTTTAGATATGATAGAAGTTGACAAATGAAAGTCAATGTGAGATTTGATTAAGAATGGTTGTTAGTGTGATATGATCACGTATGCTAACAATGATGTGAACATGGTGATATGAAAGGATAGGAATAATGGACTCAAGCATGGGAAGCTAATGGGTCAAGACGGAACAATTAAACACACATGAACTTGGAGGACTTGAGGTAAGTGATTCCCGAACTTAACTCGCATCTATGATATTGAATTATGTTCACATAGAATGGGAATCTTGAAGGATGTACATGGTTTTGGTTATGGGTCAAGGATCCACATGGTAGTTAACTTGGACATTGTCTTTTGGTAAATGTAACTAGCGTAGACAAGGTTTGAGCGAATCAAGTATATTAGGCACTTGAACTCAAACCGGAAGCTCGTAGGGGCGCGCATTCGGTCAAGGTATGTGTGAAATGAGGGGTGGGAGAGTTGGTAAATGAGTTGCTAGAATGTCGGAAATTGTGGGTAAGAATGGCATGAAAGATATTGCGTTGAAAAGGGAAAACATTGCGCGAGACCTGCTGTTGGCGTAGGCTACGCCAGTTTCGGCGTAGGCTACGCCAAGCCTGTTTTGCCTACGCCAATTCCTGCTGCCCTACGCCATTCTGTCACCCCTTGCCTACGCAAGTGGCGTAGGCTACACCAGTTTTGGCGTACCCTACGCCAAATTCCCTTTCGGCCCCGGATGTTGATTTTTCAGCTCGTTTATGCTTCCGTACCTTGCCCGGGCAACTCCAAACCTCATTTATAGTACATATGTGTACTCATGCTCAGGTTTGAGAGAGAGCTTCATGTATGAAGGGTTGGTATTTATATGTAGATTGAGTAGAGGATTGGAAACGTCACATTGTCTTAGAAATTGGCGAAGAAAGAGTATGCTTGTAGGTAAAGTAGGTTACATGTAGGAGTTGTATGCTTGTATGTATTGTAGAATTATACGAAGGACTTGTATACTTGTATGTATGGTGGTATTATAGGTAGAGGTTGTATACTTGTATGTATGGTGGTATTGTAGGTAGAAGTTGCATACTTTTATGTATGGTGGTATTATAGGTAGAAGTTGTATACTTGTATGTATGGTGGTATCATATGATGGAATTGCATGCTCGTATGTATTGTGAAAACTTACGAAGGAAGTGTATGCTTGTATGTACTGTGAGAGTATAGGGAGGAAATTGTATGTTTGACATATTGTGAGGTTATTAACCTTTGTTTGAGAATGACCAAAATGCAGGTATATAAGCATGATTTGCAGAAGATGTGGAGGTTCGGGTCGGGGCAACCCACCCGAACTTGAAGGAAGAATCTTAGACAGGATCACAGAGTATTGTGGGATGCTACTTCCGCATCATAAGTAGATTTTATAAAGCTATCTATCGAATTAACGGATTGGTTATGTGGTGATTGCAGGATGACTGGTTTACCTAGTAGAGCAAGGGATGGAGATCGAGCAAGGAGGCGGATTGTACGTGGTCACGGTCGTCTGATCTAGTAGAAAGGAGTCACTTTGATTGTATTACTAAATATTTTAAGATGTAACACCAAAACACTTAGAAGATTCGGTTTTAAACATTTAAGTTTGTTTTTAAGAAATGAATTTTTCGGTTGGTATTTTTCCGCTGCGACTTTTCTGTAAAATCAGTTTTAGGGTGTTACAAGTTGGTATCAGAGCCCTGGTTTGAGTGAAATCTAGTACAAGGAAGTATGTACTCGAACTCAAACTTGTGTGCTCCTGAATGAAATGACCCGTACAATCCAAGGCTCGATCAAGACCCAAAGGTAGAATTTAATATTAACTCACATGACATGTTAAAAGCTAATTGTGGTGTCTATGTTAAGGTGAGCTTTTGTGGATAATGAAGAGATCTCAAGGACACGATCCAAGATAGATCGCGGAAGTTGTAGATAAGATGTGACAATCACAGGTACGTGATAATTGACTATTTATACCGGGGGGAGGAAAATCCTCAGGGATGGTAGAACAGAGAAGGAAATTGAAAGGTGGCACGAAGCTGAAAACCAGTCCCCAGGCATAAGGTAATGATTACATGAAGGCACGTGGATAACATGTGGACTGTACACCTGGCCAGTGCACAAGAAACATGCGACACACGTGAGACCATGAGAATTATTACAGGTATGTCCGGTGGAATTGGAAAGTAAGTAGTCGTGTGGGTGAGTAGTTGGAATGAAAAGTTTGAGTCCGTAGACAAGTACGGATCAAATCAAAGTAATAGAAATACCCTTTGTGGGTTAAAGTGGTGAATGACCTTAATGGGTCAAGTGGTAGAATTACCCTTTATGGGTTAAAGTGGTAGAATTGACCTTAAAAGGTCAAAATAGTAGAAAAGCCCGTATGGGTTAAAATAGTAGAATTGACCTTAAAAGGGTCAAATGGTGGAAAAGCCCGTGTGGGTTAAAATAGTAGAATTGACCTTAAAAGGGTCAAATGGTGGAAAAGCCCGTGTGGGTTAAAATAGTAGAATTGACCTTAAAAGGTCAAATGGTGGAAAAGCCCGTGTGGGTTAAAATAGTAGAATTGACCTTAAAAGGTCAAATGGTGGAAAAGCCCGTGTGGGTTAAAATAGTAGAATTGACCTTAAAAGGGTCAAATGGTGGAAAAGCCCGTGTGGGTTAAAATAGTAGAATTGACCTTAAAAGGGTCAAATGGTGGAAAAGCCCGTATGGGTTAAAATAGTAGAATGACCATGATGGGTCAAATGGTGGAAAAGCCCTTGTGGGTTAAAATAGTAGAATGACCATGATGGGTCAAATGGTGGAAAAGCCCTTGTGGGTTAAAATAGTAGAATGACCATGGTGGGTCAAAATTGTAGAAGTACCCTTGTGGGTCAAATTGGATGGAAAGACCTTAGCGGGTCATAAGGGTTGGGAGGACCTTAACGGTTCTTAGGGTGGAAATCATGTATGAGAGGTAGGAGAACCCTAATGGGGCAAGGTTGGAAGGACCTTGATGTGTAAGGATGAGTAATGATATACGGTAGTTAAGATAGAAATAGATTGTAAGGAACGAAAGCACATGATTAGACATTACGAGATGAGGAAAAACTTGCATAGACCATTGAAGGTCGAACTTCATGAATGAAAGGTATAGGCTTAACCAATGATTTTGTAGATACGAATGGTCAAGATTATGGACTTGACGAAATCTACAAGATAGATGAAATGAAGATAATGAGTTGGAACTAAATGTGAATGAATTAAAGCAAGATGAATATGGCATGAAATTATTAAGGAGAAAGTCAAGCCGACGATGAGATGATCGGTTAACATTCCGAAGGGAAGGTTAGTGAATTCGGTTGGTTGTGGTTGTCAGGTAGGGAATTGATATGACGAATAGTGCCCCCGTAGGAAGGTATGATGTCTTACGCACATTGTAGCATGAAATGTTTGACCTTTAAAGGTCAAGAAAATAAATGAGTCTTAGCATTGGACTCGGCGTGGTTAAGCAAAGGACATACGTGTCTACAGTAGATAATGCGCGAAATGAATTTACAACCAAATAGGTATGAACAAAATGGCTCTAAAACCTACCAATAAGGGGTGGGGTGAGTATGGTATATATAATTGTCCCGTAGGGACTATAGAACGATGTCGGACTCTCAAGTCGAGTACGAATAGGGGAGGGTGAAGCAATAACTGGGTAGTAGTAGTTTGGCATACTTGATAATTGCTTGAAGGCTCGTGATAATGTAGATAGTGTGGACATATGATTATGTTGTTCACAATTAAGGTCGTGGTATAGTCTATAACGTAGGCTTGTGACATGGCATGAATCTTGAATGTGAGAAAAGAGTAAATAAAAAGGTGGAAATTAATGCTGGATAAGTGTTTAGCATTATGCGAAAATATTAGCTTCGAATGGCTAGGGTGGATGCCTAAGGGCAATGATAAATTAGGTTGCGGGTAATGAAAGAGGTTTCGGGGACGAAACCTTCTTTAAGGGGGGTAGACTTGTAACGCCCCAAAAATGATACATAATAATAGTATGACGAGAATTGAATATGTATATGTATATGTATATATATATATATATATTGGTACGGATATAAGGTGTATGCGTTTGTATGTATGCGTATATATATATATGTGTGTGTGTGTGTGGAAGGGTGCGTACCCCTAGTTGTAAGTAGTGCATTGATGGTTGTACACTTAGTGAACATAAGATTTACCAAGTTAGTTACTTGGGTAAATTGGTGGAAGTTTACTTGACAAAAGTGGAGGGGCTTAAGTTGAATAAAACCAAGTTTGTGGGTTAATAAGGGGGAGGACTCAAACAAAAGAACTCCAAGAAAAGGAGTTCACGTTTGAGGAGAAGGAGAAGACCACCCCCAACCCCAAACTCACTAATCAGCCCCAAATCCATGCTAAAATCGATTGTTGAGCTTGCATGTTGAAAGATTTCAAGTCATCTAGTGTCAACAAACATGAGGTAAGTGGTGGAATTTCATGGATTATGAAATACTAGGGTTCATACATGATTATGTGTGAATTCATGTGGAGACTAGTTGTAAATTGTGATTTAAACTTGTATGCATGCTAATTTTGTGGAAATATAGTAAATTGAAGAGGTTTCATGGGATTGGAGTAGATGTTGATCTTTGGGTATAACCCATGAACATTCTTGATTAAGTTATGTAGGTTGAAAGAATTTGATGTGTTGCTATATTTGATGTCTATTGAATGGATGGTATGTAATGTAGGGAAGAAATATGATGATTTATGTTATGAGCTATGAAGGTATGCATGAAATGATTGTACATTGTGTTTCAAATGTTGTATGCACACCAAGTGTTTGATGAAATGTCTAGATTAGTCTAACTTGTGAAATTGTAGGCAAGATTGGACAAGTATGAAAGTAGTGTGATAATAGATGCAAATGATAGTAGGTTAACAAGAGGATTGCGTCTTAGAGAGTATCCGTGTGGGAATTTATTGAATTATATGAATTGGTAAGAAGTATGCATTAGTAGTGTGTACACTACGCTTGAATAGTATGATGCACACCATGTGATGGACAATTGATATGATGAATGATCTTGTATGTTAGTGAGACATGAATATGATGTTTATGGTAAAATTCATGTGACCAAGTATGTTAATATAGATGTATGTTTTAAGAAGGAAGTTTGAATGGTAGAAAGTTGACTTTCCGCCAAGTCAATAGTGTGGAATAACATGGTTAGGCTCCCAAACTTTATTGCGTGATTAGAAGCACTATGTGATGCTTAACATGTTAAAACTATGAGATATATATGATAAGGAATGGTATTACGTGATGTGAGAATAAATGTGGTTGTGAATGTATGTTTTAGATATGATAGAAGTTGACAAATGAAAGTCAATGTGAGATTTGATTAAGAATGGTTGTTAGTGTGATATGATCACGTATGCTAACAATGATGTGAACATGGTGATATGAAAGGATAGGAATAATGGACTCAAGCATGGGAAGCTAATGGGTCAAGACGGAACAATTAAACACACATGAACTTGGAGGACTTGAGGTAAGTGATTCCCGAACTTAACTCGCATCTATGATATTGAATTATGTTCACATAGAATGGGAATCTTGAAGGATGTACATGGTTTTGGTTATGGGTCAAGGATCCACATGGTAGTTAACTTGGACATTGTCTTTTGGTAAATGTAACTAGCGTAGACAAGGTTTGAGCGAATCAAGTATATTAGGCACTTGAACTCAAACCGGAAGCTCGTAGGGGCGCGCATTCGGTCAAGGTATGTGTGAAATGAGGGGTGGGAGAGTTGGTAAATGAGTTGCTAGAATGTCGGAAATTGTGGGTAAGAATGGCATGAAAGATATTGCGTTGAAAAGGGAAAACATTGCGCGAGACCTGCTGTTGGCGTAGGCTACGCCAGTTTCGGCGTAGGCTACGCCAAGCCTGTTTTGCCTACGCCAATTCCTGCTGCCCTACGCCATTCTGTCACCCCTTGCCTACGCAAGTGGCGTAGGCTACACCAGTTTTGGCGTACCCTACGCCAAATTCCCTTTCGGCCCCGGATGTTGATTTTTCAGCTCGTTTATGCTTCCGTACCTTGCCCGGGCAACTCCAAACCTCATTTATAGTACATATGTGTACTCATGCTCAGGTTTGAGAGAGAGCTTCATGTATGAAGGGTTGGTATTTATATGTAGATTGAGTAGAGGATTGGAAACGTCACATTGTCTTAGAAATTGGCGAAGAAAGAGTATGCTTGTAGGTAAAGTAGGTTACATGTAGGAGTTGTATGCTTGTATGTATTGTAGAATTATACGAAGGACTTGTATACTTGTATGTATGGTGGTATTATAGGTAGAGGTTGTATACTTGTATGTATGGTGGTATTGTAGGTAGAAGTTGCATACTTTTATGTATGGTGGTATTATAGGTAGAAGTTGTATACTTGTATGTATGGTGGTATCATATGATGGAATTGCATGCTCGTATGTATTGTGAAAACTTACGAAGGAAGTGTATGCTTGTATGTACTGTGAGAGTATAGGGAGGAAATTGTATGTTTGACATATTGTGAGGTTATTAACCTTTGTTTGAGAATGACCAAAATGTAGGTATATAAGCATGATTTGCAGAAGATGTGGAGGTTCGGGTCGGGGCAACCCACCCGAACTTGAAGGAAGAATCTTAGACAGGATCACAGAGTATTGTGGGATGCTACTTCCGCATCATAAGTAGATTTTATAAAGCTATCTATCGAATTAACGGATTGGTTATGTGGTGATTGCAGGATGACTGGTTTACCTAGTAGAGCAAGGGATGGAGATCGAGCGAGGAGGCGGATTGTACGTGGTCACGGTCGTCTGATCTAGTAGAAAGGAGTCACGTTGATTGTATTACTAAATATTTTAAGATGTAACACCAAAACACTTAGAAGATTCGGTTTTAAACATTTAAGTTTGTTTTTAAGAAATGAATTTTTCGGTTGGTATTTTTCCGCTGCGACTTTTCTGTAAAATCAGTTTTAGGGTGTTACAATTTTGGATCCAACTTTGCATACAACAAATAAATTATTCTCATACATTGTTCTCATGAACTTGCTTTACATGATTTTGAAAACTTAAATCCTAAGGAATTCCATGTAAAATTCATTATAATAAATCTATGATATCATAATATCAATTAGGCACATATCAATTCTCTCTTGCATTACCAGACTATAAATAATGTTGTATCCACCACTGGAGAACATGTCTCCTCATAATTACTTACGAGTCTTTACGAAAATATGAGTGCCAACAGTTTTGCCTTATATTGCATAATGTCACATTTCACATTACGATTCTGCACAAAAAACTCATTTGTATCTAACATATTTTACTACTTTTAGTTGTATGGACCATTTGTCCAAAACTTCCATATTTGTGACAGATTTCAATTCTGCCTCACTTGCGTCTTTCAATTTTGGCCAGTCATTTCACATTTTACAATTCATTTATCGGCAGATCTTAGTTCGTGATCCTCATCATTTTCATTATTTCAAGAGCTATATTTATATAAAATTATCATCAATGTCGATTTTGTTTCGATTCCATATATTTCTAGACATGATATAATTTACTCAGATCTCTTTATTTTCAGGTACCTGAGGTTCTTCTGGATCCATCATGTCTAATGTCTCTTCAAGATACCATTTACTATACCTCGACTTGACCATTTCATTACCTACTCCATTTTCAAGGATTTTATTCTTGAAACCGACTAGTCTACCATGCTTCAAGCGTGCCATAGACTTATCACCAATGTATGGTTGTCCTTTCTGGGATACTAAATCAATTGGAGTACTAGCAGTTGGTATATGTAACTTAGCTAGTCACTATATTTAGGTTAGTGAATACATTTGGTAATCGATTTATTTATTCTTGTAAATGAATTATCCTTTATACTTTCAATTCATACTTATTAATTTAAGGATCAAGTGATAATTCATTTCATCTTTTTCAACTACTTTTTATCTCCCCCTCATGATGGAAATATTGATTTGTTAAAATGAAAATCAATCAATCAATCAAATCACACCTTTAACGACTCTAAGTACATGGTTATCAAAATTTATTCTTATCCAACACATATTGTCAACATTCTTTGAAGTCCCATCTTATTGTGCATTGTGGTGGATCAATTGCAAAATATATCGCACATCAAAACAATAGATGAGAAGTGTTTGGTTCCTAACCGAAAACCAATTATAATGGGGAAAAGGTTAAATAACTTGTTGGCTTGATCATGTAAAAAAAATACATGATCCCATATAAATATATAAACATTTGCTCTCATGAGTATTGGCTTCACAATTAATCATAGGTATTTGGCCATCGTCTTCAACAAAAGCAACAAGATTTGTCATATATAGTTTGACACTTATTTCAATAATCAATAAGAAAATGGGAATCAAAATCACCACATTTATCAAAAGTAATATGATAGTCTAGAGTAAGTGCTTTGCTATCTCATCAGCTAAGCCACTTTTGTTAGTGCATGTTTGGTGGGACAAACGCTTCTCCAGACTAGTATCGTTTTTGTGTTGTCTGATAGGTTAATTGTAACATACTTGACGTTGTTTTAAGTCAAGTATGATAATCTTTTGTGTTTTACCCTAGCAAACGATGTTGGTTAAATAACATAGATAGTAGGCTAAGATGCCATTTGGCATCTTCGCCTAGCAAGTTTGTTGGTTATCTTCGTGGATTACAGATCTGGCCCATGCAAGTATAAATAGCTTGCATGGGGTGTTGGCTAGGGTTGGTTGGTCATGTGCTTGCAATTGATATTATTCCTACTGAAAGTTATCAATAGACAAGCCAGTTTATAAGTATTTTCGTGTTCGTTATCATTTCGTTAATTTATTGTTTGCATAAACATCTATCAAGGGATTCCGCACCTTGATAGATCTAATCTAGCTTGTAATCGATCCATTCCAAGGACCTACAACTTTCAAGCAAACTTCAATTTGCGAATTTGATAACCACTTAGATGATGCATCGAATTTAGAACACTAAATGGTATCATGTCAGGATACACATACCCTTTTATCGTTCCCTGCCATATTAGAGATTTACACCCATCTTAGTTGCTAAATATTATCTTTCCCTTCAGAGCAAACATTGTATGTTTAATTATCATGAAGAGTCTTTTGGTTCTTCAATATTTTTCACATCATCAATGACTAGGAATGGTCTAACCGGTCAAGCCAATTTATTAAAATCCATGATCCGAAAATTCTAGTTTATGATCATATATGCTTTAGTTGTATTCGTGTTTGTCTAATACACGAAATAAAATACGAGAGAATAATGTATTATTATTTCAAACATTCATGTCATAATATGTTATGTTTCCCATGTTTTATTCTCGTATAATCACTCCCTTAGCGTGCCACTTCTTGTGGCCGATTTCAATATTAACATTGTTGATCATATCATCACAATTTCCTAATATACCAAGACAACGATATTTATGACGATCATGTGTGATTATTAACAAGGTTGATCTCGTTATTAACATGAGTATCATAACTGCTTTCTCAATTACCATGATCACAAACTTTACCGATCATTATATCATCACATTCACTTGTGGGAATGGATTATAACCACAACTTCCATGGTGACATCATCACAACTTCCATGGTGACATCATTACAACTTCATTAGTTATATACATGATCTTGACCTTTACCCCGATCATTGTGTCATCACATTCACTTCAGGGAATGGATTAGAATGCCAACTTTCATATATAGTGGTTATTTCAAACCTTATATATTTTTTGATAATTTTGCTACTTCAATAGCATATATGAGATATGACAATGGAAACTGTTCTAATCAACTTGTATAAATAATCTTCTCATTACAAAACACTAATTGAGAAGAAGTTATATCATCAAATCATTACGATTTATAGATCAAAATTCTTACAAGCTTCCATAAAGTTATAATAAACCTTAGAGAGTTTGACACCTCAAATGTCATATTATAAATGAATCTTGATTACAATTCAATCGTATAACTTGTGACAATAAACCATAATGTTCTCTTCAAAACTCATAACATACGAAACACAATGTATACATTGAGTATACATGATAAAGAGATACATTGAGTATGACACTTTGGATGTCAAATCTAAGCAAGTTTCTACTCTTTCATGAGAGTGACAATAAACTACAACTTTGGTTTAATCATTCTATTCGATATTATCGATACAAAGAAATGATAACATATATATAATACAGGGTATTTAAAGTGCCAAATCATATAATACATGATGTTATAGCATGTCACCATATAAAAACGTGATAGAATAAGCGTTTTTGCCTTTATGAAATAAGAAACTTTTCATCACTAATAAGAAAACATATATAATTTATGTAATAACTTATAACGGTATAACCAATCACAAAGATATCTGACATAAAAGTACTTTTCACTCTATTACTGAAACGTAATAATTTGTGATGATATCATGTTCAAGTATCAACATCTTGATAATTCAGTTAACATTGTTGTAGGGTGATATTATTTAGACATCCCCCTTAAAAACCCTAAACATCCTTTTCCACGAATTGTGGAGGCCACAATGGGTCATGGACAACAAAAAATTGAAAAAAGACGGGCCGTGGAGGCCCCCACGGTCCGTGTTTATACGAGGTACGAGGTGACAGTCTGAACTCCCTGCAAAAGCAGGGAGTTCAGACTGAAAAGGTACTTTCCACGGCCCGTAAGCAGGGAGTTCAGACTGAAAAGGTACTTTCCACGGCCCGTGGGGGCCTCCACGGTCCGTGAAAATGGGGTAGATTTGCACATTTAAACCCTAGACGGCCCATCGAGGCCTTCACGGCCCGTCATTTTTACAATTAAACACAAACGGGAGCATCTTCTTCCTCATTTCAAACAAACATTCAAACATCACCACCACTACTCCCTCGGCCCATCTCGACTTCCCGGTCTCACGATGTCATATTTACATAGCTTTTCAACCGATGGCCTGTCTCCGAACGAGTCAAGTTGGTGATGAGGAGATTAAATCTGGGGTTCGTGGTGATGACGGGAAGATGCTGCCCGATCTGAACTAGGAATATGTAGAGGAAGAGGGGTTATTTTTAATGCCACCAAGTTACCCGCAGTACACATATGGGACTTACCATTCACACGGGAATAGTGCTAAGGACATCGAGGAAGTTGATAACGGCTTTGAGGAAGATGATGACAACGAGAAAGATGCTTCTGAAGGTGTTGACATAAAAGTGGAACCTAACCCAGATGTTTCGTTTGAAACCGATCAGGTGCGTTTATTTATTTACACTACTAGATATTTACATGTTTTATGGTTTGTTGGATTGAACTAGTATATATTTATGGTGGTATATAATTTAGACTAGTATAAATTTAGACTTGACTCTTAAATGAATTTCCAGGTATTCGGGTCTGTTGAAGAGTTGAAACAATGGGCATATGATAAAGCCTTTGCTAGCGGTTACGTCATAGTGACCGGATGTTCTATTTCAAAAGGCAAGGAATATTATGCAAAAAAATAAAAAATAAAGATATGGCTAAGATGCGACCGCGGTGGTGAACACCACAGATCAGCCAAAGTACGGGTTTCGAATAGGAAAAAGGTTAACTGCCCATTTAAGTTGGTAGGGAGGCTAGGCAAGGATGGTCGGCGACCAAACTCCAATGCAGGTATTATTAAATATTATTATTATTATTATTATTATTATTGTTAAATATTAAATATTGTTATTATTATTGTTATGCAAATACTCGAGAGTCTCTTGGTTGAAAAGAAATTTACTTACTACACTCGACAGAATCCGGAGACAGATGTTGTTGAGGATATTTTCTTTATACACCGGGTCTCGTACAATCTCTGGCGTGCGTTCCCACATGTTTTGTTGATCAAAGCCACCTACAAAACAAACGAGTATAGAATCCCGTTTGTTCAAATTGTGCGTGTGACATCGACAGACTTGTCGTTTTGTATTGCCCATGCATTTATCATTAAAGAGAAAACGAGTAACTACATATGGGTGCTATAGAGGCTCAGAGATTTGCTGGAAGAGTGTATGGAGCCACGTGTAATTGTTACAGATAGAGATCTGGCTCTAATGAATGCATGTGCTACAGTTTTCCCAAATGCTTCGAAGTTGCTATGCAGGTAGCACATCTCACAAAATATCGTTATTATTATTATTATTATTATTATTATTATTATTATTATTATTATTATTATTATTATTATAACTATTACTATTATTATTGCTATGCGGGTGGCATATTCAACAAAATATTGCAAATTATTATAAAGCAGGATCTTCGAAAGAAGATTGGAATATATTTTTGCAGTCTTGGGCTCGACTGTGTAAATCTCCTTGTCCAGATTTATACGTATACAACTATGACCTGCTCTACCAACGACTGTGTCGGGATGGTCGAAAGGGTATATATTTTCATTTTTTGCTTTACAAGCATACATATTTTCTTTATTGACATCGTTAGTCTATTTTTTTACATAGGTTTATAAATACATGCATGAAGTTTGGCTCAAAGATTATAAAGAAATGTTTGTGCAAGCATGGACACACACAAATTATACATTTGGTCAGGTTACGACCAACAGAGTTGAAAGTCAACATGCAAAGATTAAGAGATACATTAAGGGCCTGAACAGCTCATTCCACGCGCTTGTCATAAAAATAGACAAAGTTATGGAGTCACAACGTATAGCGATAAACCACTTGTTCGAAGTTAGTCGATCACAGAGAACGGGGCACCATGACTTGCCAATGTTTCAAAACATACTCGATAGGGTTTCCCATGCAGTGCTCGATATGTTGGCCCTCAATAAGATAAATTATTTCAGGATAACTAATGAGACTTGTGATCAACGACTTATAGCGAGTTTTGGATTGCCATGTGCCTGTCGATTGGATTCGTATGAAAGAAGAGGTAACATCATTTTTTAGACTTATTATTATTATTATTATTATAAGGATATGTAAATGCGTTTTGCGACTAGTGATTGGATATTAACATATGTTAGAGATGCTGATGGATAGAAGGTGGAATCTGGCTGGTCGAATGTGAGTATAAAGGGGCGAAGGTAGAGAGTAGTGGACGAAGGTGCAATGGAGCTTGACTGAAGTTGTAGGTTCGTACCCTTAACTGGGCGAATGTGGAAGAAGTCCACATTCGACCACAGTAAAGGGGCGAATGTGTAGGTATTATAAATAGAAGTTGTGTTTTTGTAATGTATAGAGAGTTATCAGTTGTGTGTGTGTTTGAGTCAGGTTCCAGGTTAGATTGAGAGTGTCTGTAATTGATCTAGATTAACCTAAACATCATTGTAATCAAGTTTATGAACAAGTTAATCTATGAAAAGCTTTGAAAATGATATTGATTGTGTTTTGATTTGAGTTTTTATCTGTTTGTTCAAAGCTAGGGTTTCCGCACCTGGTTTTGTAACTTGTATGATCAATTAATCCTGTTTCGGTAAAAATCTTTCGCTCACAAAGTGGTATCAGAGCATAGAAGATCATACAACAACAAATTAGATAAACTCAGAGCTGATTTGGACCTATTTTTGATCAAAATACATCTGTTTTTGAATGAAAATGGTTTATGAGTGTGTTTGATTGATATGAAGTTGATTTTGTGGATAAAATTCAAAATTCCAAGAATTAAAGTTGTTCCAAACCAATTCCGAATCAAAACCTGATTAAGATCATTCAAATCCACAAACTTTTGAAAATCAGAGATCAAAATAACCGTTTTTCAAAGTGTAACCGTTTTTCAAACCTGAAATGGGCGAACCTGGAACCTAAGTGGTCGAACCTGAGTGTTTTTGGGCGAACCTGAGATATTTTTGGTCGAACCTGAGAAAATTTTGGGCGAACCTGAAACTTTTTGTTGATTTTTTCACTTTCGGGTCACATTTTCCACTTCAGAGTGATCGGGCGGGCGAACGTAGTTACAAAACGGTCGAACCTAGGATCATATTGAGCGAAAGTGGATCTGTGTTAGAGTGTTTTACTTTCTGGTGAACATCTACATTCGGGTGAGTTGTTTCTGGGCGAAAGTGAAACAGAAGGGACGAAAGTGAGAGTTAAACGGGCGAACCTAGGATTAGTTTTTGGAAAATTTTCTAAGTGTTGAATTTTTCAAAGTTCGTGATCATGTGGAATTTTCCGACTACTCCGACTCAACCACAACAGCAAGTGATGGACCCATGGACGGTGGCAGCACAAAAGACGAGCACACAGTCTTCGCAACCGGTTAACTACATGGCGATGAATAACTCGATGCCTCAAAGCGTAGCACCTACAGCACCACAATCTGACTACTGGGGAGTAGCAGCAGCGGTGGTAAACACTCAAACTACAAATGCTATTTCCACACTGATTAATGATTTGTCTTCAGGTAGCGGGAATCGGCCACCGAAGCTTATGGAGATACAAGAATATAATCAGTGGCAGAAAAAGTTCAAGATACATTTGGAAGGCATGGGAGTGGAGGGTGCAGAGGCATGGAACATGATTGCTAGAGGTTACACAGCACCAGTTTTGGAAAATACAGGTGAACCAGTTCCATTGGAGAGTATGGCTGAGGATGAGAAAAAGAAGTTTGCTGTGGAGAAGAAAGCTTTTTCCCAATTGACTCAGGCAATTACAAATGATCTGTTGCATCAGTTTGGTACATGCACTACATCTAAGCAACTATGGGAAGCGCTTAAAAGGAGGCATGATGGTAATGAGAAGACTAGAAGTTTAAGGATGGAAGAATTGAGAAAGGAGTTTGAGAATTTTTCTTATATTGGCAATGAAACTTTAAAAGAATTAACTCCTAGATATAGTCATTTGTTAACTGAATTGTCAAGTTATGGTATACAGATTCCTATGACAAAGCAGGTGGATAAGTTTGCAGATGCTTTACCACCACACTGGGATCAGCATGTGGAAGTTCTCAGGGAAAAGGATGCATACCAATTCTGGTCCATTCAAGAGTTTATAGAGAAGCTGGAAAACAAAGAATTGGAAGAGAAGAGGAAAGCTAGAAGATCACAGATTCCTCAGAATCCCAACTTATATTTTGGAGGTACTTCAGTTCCAGCTGGTAACTCAAGTTCAGGAGGATTAGTGGCTCCACATGTTGCATGTATTTCCAATGTTATGGAATCACCAAAACCTACCATCAACTACCATCAACAAACATCATCCTTCTCACAACCATCAAACCCACCACCACAACAACAATACAACAATTCATACATTCCACCATTTTCCCCAATGCAACAAGCTGCTTTCTATACTGCTAGCCAATCTCAACAACCAATGAACCAAGTTACTCAACCTAATCAACAACCAGTGGTTTTGGAGACTTCTAACTTGGGAAATGTGACGGTTGAAGTTGCTCAGCAACACATTGCACTAGTCTCTGCAATGGTTTCATCTTACAATGGGTTGGTTGCTAGTCAAATTGGTAACAACAATTTGACCAATGAAGACTATGCACAGATTGACAAGGAAGAGATGGAATTGATTGATATTCAGTGGGCTTTTGCAAGCATTATGAGAAGAGCAACAGAGTTTATTGAGAAAACGGGTAGAACAGATTTGGGAACTTCTCCTAACACAACCTACGGGTTCAACAAGGAGAAAGTTACTTGTTTTAACTGTGGAGGAAAAGGTCACTTTAAAAGAGAATGCACCCAGCCACCAAAACAAGGTAATAGAAACCCATTCAATGCAAGCTACCAGAACCGTCAACAACAAAACCAAAACCAAGTTTCTTATCAAAACAATAACAAATACCAAAACCGTCAAAACAATTTTAATAACAACCAAAACAGACAACCAAACACATCAAACCAGACTCAAAATCAATCTTCTAACAACACTAACCGAACTGTTATACCGATCACTACACCTAATGAGACACACCAGAACACCAATCAGAATCAAGCATTGGTGACTCAACAAGATGAAAGGTTTGATTGGTCGGCAATGCAAATAGGTGTTGAGGAAATTACTACTGGTGGAAATGTGGCTTGTGTTGCATATCAGGTTGATATCGAAGATTCGGTGATAGTTGATGAGAAGAAAGAAACTGAGTTTGAAAGTGATGAGTCTGAGGCTGAAATGGATGTGGAGATTGAACCTGTGGAGGTTAATGCTGAGGGAGCTAACTCTGGAGTGGTGATTAACACTGTTTCTGATGTTCCTGAGGAGTGTGAATCGGTTTATTCAGATTCAGACAGTGAATCGGATACAGAAGCAAGTGTTACTTCTCTAGATGATGACATTGATCAGTTGCTAGCAGAAGCTGATTTTCTGATGACGAGGAAGTCGTGCATTGCAGATGATGCTTTCACCAAGATTGACTATTCCAGATTCTTTGCTGGAAAGGAAGCTCATTTCGCTTTGATAGCCATGACTGATCCGCCAAAACCTGTAAGTTCTGAACATAGCACTGATAATAAAAGTGATAAATATTGTGGTACATGTGATAGATTGACTGAGGAGAATAAACAACTCCGTGTTCAACGTGATAGTGCTATCATGAACAGTCAATCTACTCGCAAAGAGTTGAATGCTTTTAACAAAGTATTAGATGGCTATAAAAAGGACATTTCCGACTTGAAAAACACTTTATCTTTAAAACAATTGGCAATTAACAACTACATAAATGAAATTGAAAATACCAAGTTGGAAATGGCTGCTATCAAATGCTTTGCTGAGAAAGTAAAAAAAATGTTAGAAAGCTATAAGCACATTGCTTATGTGGTAGACCACATCATTGATGATCAAACCACTAATTACCGGTCTGTGCCATCTCTGGTGCTTTTTGAAAACCATAATTGTCATCAAGTGACACCGGAGAGCTCAGTAAAATCAGACTCATCGTCGGAAAATGAATCTAATACTTCGAGTATTGGTGATCCACATTCCGATGTGAGGCCGATTTTAGGTTTCAATGATGAAGGTGTTACTGCTGAGAGTGTGGATTCAGACTCAGAGAGTGATGATACTGGTTGTGTTCAAACTGTTAATGCATGTGAAATTCCAAAAGAAAATCAAATCATTACAAATGAACCAGTGTCACCATCTCAGATTGTGATTCCGATGGCAAATGCTCATCGTGAGAAAAAGTCTGAAAAGAATGTTGTTAAGAAAGACCTTGAGAAAAAGAATGATAAGAATGAACCGTGTGACAAACCTGTCAAGGTGTTTTATCGGATGGAAGGATCCGATAAGATCATCTCTGACGAGGAATTTCCAATCAAAAATGCTAACTATGCTAAAATCGATAAAATTTGGCAAGAAAGCACCATTTGGTTCCCAAAACATGAGAGAACAAATGAAATTCCACCAGCAATTTTAAAGAAATTGTACTTGGATGTTCCTCAAGAACCAAAGGTCCATGTCACAGAGTTCATTCGACCCAAAAACAGAGCTAATGGTTTTCATGAGCCTGCTTACTCAAAAGGGCCACTCCCTGAGAGTTTGAGGAATCAACAGTACAATGATCAATATCCTGTTAGATCATTTGCTCAACCAAATGCTCCAAATGTTTTTGAAGAATACCGTGCATGTTTTAAATGTGGGGAACGAGGGCATTTACTTGCTCAGTGCCCATATGTGAGACATAAAAGGCACGAAGTTGAAGTGAGGAATTCCATAAGAAAACCGATTGATCATTATGTTCCACCACACAGACGAGTTGTTCCTCAACAACAACAGTTTTTCAATCAAAACAATTTTTATCAAATGAGGAACAATCATCCAATTCAATATGATCGAAGGAATCGGATTGCTATGGAACAATCATGGAGGAAGCCTGTGGTGAACGCAACAAATGATAGGCAAAAGGTTCCACCTAAACCGATTGTCAAGTCAAATGTTGGACCTAAGTCTGTTAAATCAGATAAGGTAACCAAGAGAGTTTCCTTTGTAAACAATGTTCAGAAACCGACTGAGAATCCAAAGTCTCAGATCCGTATCTTGAAAAGAACTGAACAATCTTGGTCACCCAATGGTACTCCAGGAGCCTCTACTTCAAAGAACAATGAGAAAAAGGAAACTGTTTTGAATAATCCTAACAAGATTGATCCAAAACAAAAAGTTGTTGAAAATGGTTCTGAAAATGTTTCTTTGAAAACCAATATTCCAAGACCCAAGACTCAGGCTTGGGTCCCCCGAAAGAACTAAATGATTTACTTTTTGTGTGCAGGGAGCTTCAGTTGGCCCTATTAGCAGTCTTTGGATTGTTGATAGTGGAGCTTCAGGCCACATGACAGGGGATCTTGCGTTGTTGTTCGACGTGAAGAACATCAATGGAGGGTATGTCGCATTCGCTGGAAATAAAGGTGGATATATTACGATGGAGGGGAGCGTGAGTAATGGGATAGTGAGCTTTGAGCGGATATCTTATGTGAAGCAGATCGATTATAATCTGTTGAGTGTCAGTCAAATATGTGATAAGCAATTTACTGTGCATTTTGATGACAAATCCTGCTATATTCTGAAACCGGGCTTTACGATTCCTAAGGAGTGGATAATGTTGAAGGCACCTCGCGTCAACAATCTCTATATTCTTGATATGTCCAAGGCAATGACATCACAGGGGAAAATAACATCTTTTCTATCCAAGGCGACTGAGAAAGAATCGATAATGTGGCACCGAAGAATGGGGCACATTCATCTGAGGAAAATGAACCAACTTGTGAGAAATGGACTTGTCGATGGAGTAAACGTGAAACATTTCCATCTGAATGACAAGTGTGTGAGTTGTAAGAAGGGGAAGCAACACAAACAGTCCCACAAAGTGAAGAAGGTTAACTCTGTAGAAATGCCACTTGAGCGATTGCACATGGATCTATTCGGACCGGTCAAGCGCAAAAGTCATCTTGGGGAGTTATATTGTTTAGTTGTCACTGATGACTACTCAAGATTTTCATGGGTGATGTGTTTGCAGAATAAAAGTGACACCTTTAACAACCTGAAAGTTCTGTTCACTCGATTGGAGAATCTCTACAATGTGAAAATCAAGAGAATTCGGAGTGATAATGGGACGGAGTTCAAAAACGCCAAGCTGGATGAACTTTGTGAAAGCAAAGGGATACATCATGAATATTCGGCTCCGTACACCCCACAACAGAACGGTGTTGCTGAACGAAAGAATAGGACTCTAATTGAAGCGGCTAGAACAATGCTCGCTGACTCAAATCTTCCGGTAATGTTCTGGAACGAGGCGATTTATGCAGCAAATTATACACTAAATCGGGTTCTAACAGTGAAGAAGTTTGGTAAAACATCTTATGAGCTGTTACACCGACGAAAGCCGAACTTAGAGTATCTAGAACCTTTTGGGGCGCCATGCACGATGTTGAATCCAAGCGAGAAGTTTAGTCCTAAAGCTGAGGAGGGATACTTTGTTGGATATGCAACCCCGCTCAAACGGGTATACAACAAGCGAACTCGTCGAGTGGAGGATTGGGCTAACGTGGAAGTTCAACGATATACTCAAAATTTGCAAGGCACGGGTCCTGATTGGATGTTTGATTACAAAGATTTCTTTGAATCATTCAATCTAGATAGCTTGGTTGAAGAAGCTGTTATCAGATTACTTTACGAGTGTGAAAACGCGGCGACTTCACCATTGGTGCATCCGATCACTGTAAACCCCCTACCAGCTTCTAATGATACCAATGCTCCTATACAAGAAGAAGAAGTGTTTCAAGAGGCTTCAACTTCATTAGACACTTCAGAATCTGAAGATGAACAATTTGAAGAAGTTATTCTTGAACATGCAGAAGAACCAGAGGCACCGCCAGTGAACCCAACTCCATTTCCAGATGTTGCTTCATCGTATAACACGGGTCATGATCTGGATGCTATAGAGAACTTGTCTGTTCAGACGGGAGTTACTGTACCTGAATATCCGGAATCTCGGATTCATCGTATTCACCCGCTGGAGCAAGTTATCGGTGATCCTGGAAGCAATGTTATGACCAGAGGGCAGCTGAGAAGTGTCAATACACCAGAGAGTTTTGGTGCTTTAGCGTTATATGCTAAAATTCAACAATCTGGTAGTCAAAATTATTGGTCGTTTGCGTGTTATGTGTCGCAGGTAGAGCCAAGGACATACAAGGACGCTTTGAAGGAAGACGCCTGGGTTGAAGCTATGCAGGAGGAGTTATTACAATTCCAGAAATTGGGAGTTTGGACGCTCACGGATTTGCCGCCAGAAAGGAAGAAAATAGGCACTAAATGGGTGTTTAAGTGCAAGAAGGATGATCGTGGGGTTATTGTTCGTAACAAAGCCAGATTGGTCGTGCAGGGTTTCCATCAAATCGAAGGGATTGATTATAACGAAATCTATGCACCGGTAGCACGCATTGAAGCTATTCGGATGTTCCTTGCGTTTGCTTCATACAAGAAATTCAAAGTTTATCAAATGGATGTTAAGAGCGCATTTCTGTACGGGAAAGTCAAGGAAGAGGTTTATGTCGAGCAGCCACCAGGATTTGAGGACCCAATCCACCGGGATAAGGTCTACGTGCTGAACAAAGCTTTATATGGCTTGCACCAGGCTCCGAGACAGTGGTACGAGGAGCTAAGTACATACCTCATCACCAAAGGATTTAAGCGCGGACTCGTCAATTGCACCCTCTTCACGAAGAAGACTGGAGATGACTTGCTTCTAGTACAGATTTACGTTGATGATATAATATTTGGTTCAACTAACGAGCTTTTATGCAGGGAGTTCGAAACTGTCATGCAAGAAAAGTTCGAAATGAGCGCAATGGGGGAGATGCAGTTTTTCCTAGGCTTGCAGGTGGATCAAAGACCTGACGGGATCTTCATTCGCCAGACGAAATATGTATCTGACATCTTGAGCCGGTTCCAGATGGAGGATTCTAAGCCGATGGATACCCCGATTCAACCCAATCACGGGATTGGAGTGGACGCTAAGGGGGAGCTGACGGACCCATTTACATACAGAGCAATCATCGGATCTCTGATGTATTTGACGGCGTCTCGACCAGATATTATGTACGCAACGTGTCTCTGTGCCCGCTATCAATCGAAGCCGAAACAAAGTCATCTGACGGCGGTCAAGCGTATCCTTAGATATCTGAAGGGTTGTCCATCAAAAGGACTTTGGTACCCTAATGATGATAATTTTGATTTCATTTCTTTTAGTGATGCAGATTGGGGCGGCTGTGACAAAGATAGCAAATCTACTACAGCTGGTTGCCAGTTTTTAGGGAGCAGGTTAGTCACCTGGCAATGCAAGAAGCAGACTTCCGTAGCGCTATCTACCTGTGAAGCCGAGTACATTGCAGCCTCGAGTTGCTGTTCGCAAGTGCTCTGGATCCAACAGCAGATGGTGGATTACGGTTTGCAGTTTCTTAAAACCCCTATATACTGTGACAACGAAGCCGCTATCGCATTAACTAAAAATACTGAAAATCATTCTAAAGCTAAACATATCCGGATCAAATATCATTTTATCCGTGATTGTTACGCTAAAGAATTGATAGATATGATCAAAATTCATACTGACTACCAACGTGCAGATTTGTTTACAAAAGCTTTTGACAGATCCCGCTTTGATTATCTTTTAAAAGTAAACAACATAAAGGAAAAACAGGACTAATCGGCACCTCGGTTTATCGCTTTTTATTTTTAGTTTTTAATATTTTGCTAATTGGGAATTTCTCTTTGCTAATTGGGAATTTCTCTTTACTATCGTAATCCTCAAAGAAGTTGATGCTTTCGAGGGGATTGTTTAATCCTCAAAGAAGTTGATGCTTTCGAGTGGATTGTTTCTTTCAAATTTTTATTTTTTTTTAGAAAAATTAAAAACCCAAAAATATGTTCTTTATTTTAGGGGGAGCCATTTTATCCGAAAAACCAAAAACATTGAAAAATTCAAAAAGACCTAAAAATTAGAAAACTCAAAATGATTTCCTGGATAAAAAGAGGAAATGATAGTACATCAGTGGGGATCTGACACAGGCTAAAGAATTGTATAGTATAATGAGGCGTGTGTTGACTACGTGTGATATGCTGATAGGCTTCGTAGACTAAATATTGCGTGCATTAGTGATACAAACATAACGAACTACGCGTTCGTGGCTGAACACCTCATGGGCATATGGTCTTAGTACCGTAATTTCGTTTGATAGGATTGCCAAAATCTGAGGTTTCGGGTCGCTATGTTATTGTTATCCGGGATATTCTGATCAAACTTTTGTCGTATTGATTTACGGACCTAGTTTCATCAGAATATTTGCTAAAAGAGCTTAATTGCCAAAACCGGAAGTTACCGAATTGAGGAACTTTATGTTTTAATCGATCAAAGATCATTATTACATCGTATTGACTTTCTGATGCAAATCAGTGGTTAATATCAGCCTCAACCTAGTGTATACGCACATGTTACTCTGCTGCATTCGTTTGCTGACCTGTACACCTCTGTGCTATATACTTTGTAACTTTTACGGATAACTCTGGCATAATCACGCGTTACGACGAAGCTTTGTGCAATTACTTGATACGGGAGTATGTCGTGTGTGTGGGCACCACATCGTGTTAGTCTAATACACCTAACTCGTATCATTTTAAAGCATTGCGTAATTGTCTGCATGTGAGCTTACGTGGACAACAATATCAGCAATTGCAGTGTCACATACTGTTTCTAATGATAATATTAAACAAAAAGATCAACGCTGTGATCAGATTTCTCAGAAAACTGATATGATCCTCTTACCGGACATCACAAAATGTTTACTGCTTTCATTTACTTTGATGCATTTTACTTTGTTGCATTTTATTTTTATTGTCAAAAAGATACAAAATCCAAAAAGATTTTAGGTGTGTTTTGCTAAAATTTCAGAAAAATCCAAAATTTTTTGCATTTCTGCTTTATTTTTGATAACCGGGGATGCTTGATGGTCAATTTCTGAGATTTGATAACACCATCTGGGCTTTGTATCATTCACAATGTGAAAATATGAGTTTTGGAAGATTAACAGACTGAAAAATGTTGAACGGGATTCGAATTTGTGATTTGGCAAAATTTTCAGATTTTTCCATTTCACATTCGCCCCTTAATTGGGTTGAATGTGGAAAAATTCATACTTTCGGCCGTTTAACATTGGACGAATGTGGTCATTGTACACAAAAATCCACCTTCGGGTGAATGGTTCTACCTTCGGGTCATTTATTTGGGGCGAAGGTGGAACAGAACCACGTTCGACCGTTAAACTGGGCGAAGGTGGCTTGCCTATTTAAGCTGCTCACACCTTCGAACCCTCATTATAATTTTCAGAATTTTCTTTCGATTACTGTCACCTTGTTGCTTTGATTCTTTGTTCTTGTGCGTTTGATTCCCTATCAATTATTGATCATTTCCATACACAAATCACAGGTAAAGGAGCTGTGAAGAGATCAGACTCGTCGTTTTTTAGACCGAACCTAGGGTTTTAGATTTTAGGGTCTTAAAGTGTTTGTTTTCGGTTGATTTTGATTACATTTCAATATACATCAGTTTTAGGGGAGATGTTTGAATGAATTAGGTTTTTAACAACGATTGAATGGTCAATTGATCGAATAGAACAGTTTTAACCTAATTCGTCTTTAAAACAGATGTAAATTGAAATTAATAGACAATTGATGATAAACGAAGGTTAATCGGTCACTTTAGCACACATCCTGATCAAAATCACATGTTAAAAACAAGTTTGAGAAATTTTTAAATTTTAGGGTTTAAATGTTTCACCTTCGGTTCAAGAAAACGGGCGAAAGTGAAACAGTTTGGAGGAATGAATCTTAAAACGGGCGAATGTACTTATTATTCAAAATATATTCACATTCGACCATAAATTTTCACATTCGTGCCTTAAAATTTACATTCGACCTGTTCAGTTTGGGCGAATGTAGAAATTGTTTAAACTTTAAAATTTTGAATTTTGTCGATTTTGTGTTTTGACGTTTGTTTCTGATTTTGTTGTGCAGATGGCTGAACAGACTGAAAATATTGAGACTCCAGTAGAGAACGTGGTCACTGATCCAGTTCCAGAGACTGTTCATGAGGGAGAATCGTCAAGTACAAGCAGCTGGCCGTTCGAGAAAACTCATAACTGCTGTGCTTATCTGGGCGATGTAGAAAAGAACGTTGAGTTTGCTGATATAATCAAGTTTATGAAAAGATGGCTGAACAGACTGAAAATATTTAGACTCCAGTAGAGAACGTGGTCACTGATCCAGTTCCAGAGACTGTTCATGAGGGAGAATCGTCAAGTACAAGCAGCTGGCCGTTCGAGAAAACTCATAACTGCTGTGCTTATCTGGGCGATGTAGAAAAGAACGTTGAGTTTGCTGATATCATCAAGTTCTTGAAAAGGAGCAGAGTTGTATATGCGTTAGCTACTCCGACTATTATCTACAAGGATATAGTTGAGGACTTTTACAAGAACGCGAAGTATGATTTCTGGGATAATCAGACTATCATTAAAAGCAAGATACAAGACATGGAGATGTTCATTACAGAGTCTGATATCAGAGAAGCGCTCCAGATAAAGTTTGAAGTGAGTGAAGATCCTAGAGAACTATCATGGACTGAACAGAAGGCATGTTTCCTCAGAATGAAATACAAAGGAGCAATCACTGATGGTTCGATGGACAAAGGAAAGTTGAGCGTGCAATTTAAATACTTTGCACACGTTATAATTCATGTGTTTGGATGTGTTAGTGGAGGTTATGACGTGATGAGGAGAAGTCTAAGTTCGTTAATGGTTGCGTTGACTCTCAACAAACCATTCAACGTATCTGGGATGATATTTGATCACAGGTTGGAGATGTTAAAGGGATTAAAGAATAAGAAGTTCATGTTATATCCTAGATTCCTGATGATGATATTTGACCACAAGTATCCTGACTTGAAAAAGGATCCTACACAAATTCTTGGTCAAGATCACATGAATATTCGAACGTTGGCTAGAATGAAAGGTTATAAAGGTGTGCCAGACAACGAAAGGCCACCATACAGAAGATTGTTTGGAGCTTTAGCCAAAGAGGATTACACTGATCCTGGAAAGAATACGGCTAGGCATCCTGAGAGTGATTCTGATAACGATGATCCCTTAGTATACGCTGATGCTAATACTAAGGGGAAGAGACAGGTAGTTAATCCCGGAGCCAAAGGGAAGGGTAAGAGAAAGACTGATCAAGGGAGCTCTAAGCAACAAGTGGTGAGAAAGAAAACAACAGCAAAGAAAGGAACATGTTTGGTGGATGAAGAATCCGTTGACTCAGAGGAGACTGAGGAAGAGGAACAATGGGATTCGGATGCTGAGAATGTCAGGGCCACCAAACGTAAGGCCACTATGGTTGGTGAGTCTGAATCACTTAACAAGGCAATTGAAGAAGCTGAGAAAAGTAAAAAGTCGTTGAATGTTGAAGATGAAAGTTTGGGTGTTGATATGGATGAACTGAATGCTGGAGAGACTGTTGTGGTAAATTTGCCAAAGCCTAAACACAAAACCATGGCAAAGAAGACAAGTACCAAACAGTTGAGGAAAAAAGAAATGGCCCAACTTTTGAAAGGAAAAAGAGTACCCGATGCTGGTACATCATCGAAGCTGTCTTCACCAGTCACTAAGAAGCAAAAGAAGTCTAAAGAGGCAGAGACATTACCAGTTGATCAATTCAATGTTGCACTGGATAATGTGCTTGATATGTTTAGAAAGCCTCAGAAAGAAAAGGAAGCTGAAGTTGAGCCATCTAGATCTAAATCCAAAAAGGTCACTGTTGATGATGATGTAATGAAGCAGGTGAACAAGAAAATGGATGAGATGATGAAGATGATCGTTGCTCAACAAGCTGAAATTGCCAAGTTCAAGCAAAACGAAGAGAAAATGCTTCAGATTGTGGTAGCTTCAAAGTCAAATCAAGATGAGATTGACGAGAAAGTTAAGAAGCTTGAAGCAAAGAACAAGAAGCTTGAAGGTAAATGTTTGAGGAACAAGAACAGACTGAAAGCTATTAAAGAAGACAACAAAGAACTAAAGGCTGAGAACAAGCGCCTTAGTGATTTGATTGATGATTTATATAATGTTGCACCCAAGTTGAAGGAGGGTGAAGAAGATAAGGAGGAAGAAGAAGAGCAAGTTGACTTTGAACCGTCTGAATCGGATAAAGAAAAGGATGATGATGAGGATGATGAGGAGTCAGAGAAGAGTGATGATGAGGATGATAAGAAAGATGATGATGATGATGATGCAGAAGGTTCTGGAAGTCAGAAAGAAGATGATAGTAGTGATGATAGTGATGATAATGATGGAGGAGATGATACGTCCAAGTTCACATTTGAAAAGAGATCACATAAAAAGAAAGATACTGGAGAATCAAGTTCGAAGAAAAAGAAAGGTGAGAACGTTGATTTAGATGAGAGTATTTTCTGGAATGAGAAGGTGAGATCTTTGACAAATGATGCTAAACAAGTGTATAAAGATATGTTAGAAAGAAGAGAATGGGCGATAGAGTTTACAGGACGTTTTGCTGAGATATTCCAGACAGATGATATGAGATACGAACTGGAATACAACGATCCTGATCTTGAAGAAGGTGAAGTACCTGCTTCTGTGGCAAAAGAAATTCTGGATGGCCTTGCACAGAGAGTAGGGAAAACGTTTGAGGAGTTTATAGTAGATGAGTCGATTCCAGATATTCCTGAAAAGGATATTGGAAGTCACTCAGATGATAAGAATACTCCTGAGTTTGAAGAAGTGGAAATTGAAGATATAACATATGAGGAATATCCACAGTACTTCAGACAGACTGATGAAGATGTGATATTTCCTGACTTTACTGAAAGACCAAACACTTCGGCAAAGAAAAAGGCAAAGCAAAGAAGTGCAGAGTTTGTGGAGAAAGTGTTTGGAACTGATAAGCCAGAATCTTCAAATCAATCTGATGAATTGAAGAGTTATTTGAAGAAATTGAGAGAAATGGATGAAAACCGACCGAAGCCTGAAGCTCAAGGAAATTTCTATAGATTTCACAATGCTAAGTTTAAAGGCAGAGCTCTTGGGTGGACATATTTGGGCAGATTGAAGTGTCTAGCAGCCAAATGGGAATCAGGAATTCTATACTTTTATAGATTCATTGATTTGCTAACTCTACCGTACTGGGCGGTCAGAGATTTATGCAGATTCCCAATGTCTGGTGCTTCAGTTAATAATACACATGTCGGTTGGTGTGCAGACAAGCTGGTTTGGGAAAGTAGAACGAGATGGAATAGATTCAAGCCTCAATATCCCAGAAGGAAAGTTCATCGGGATATTGATCCTAAAACCAAGCTGAAACGGGTTACTTTGATATACAAAGCACCTGAAGTGATGAGGAAAATACCTTTGATGCCCATGCCACAACATTTCAGTGCTGACTTTATTTTCTGGTATTATGACTGGAGGAAGGCTGAAGCAGTGATAGTGTTGAGAGACGGAAAGGACAAATACAAGCATGTTCACGTATTTGATCCGATGTGGTTGATAAACTGTACTTTCGAAGACATCATCATGCTCTTTTATAATCCGATTCATCATGAGCCGAATGACGCTGATCAAGCAAAGAAGTATACTCAAGTGGTTGGAGTGTGTTTTGCTTATGATATAAATGCTGGAAGTAATTTGGATAACAAACTTGGAAAAATGGTGAAGATGGCTAATGTGTCGAAACCGGTGAAGAGAAAGTTGGAGCCTGAAATGACCAAAGAGCAGAAGAAACAGCTCAGAATTAAGTTGTTGAACAAGGCCATGGACGAAGACAGAAGACGATCCAATCAATAGTCGAGGGGGAGTTTGTAGATGCGTTTTGCGACTAGTGATTGGATATTAACATATGTTAGAGATGCTGATGGATAGAAGGTGGAATCTGGCTGGTCGAATGTGAGTATAAAGGGGCGAAGGTAGAGAGTAGTGGACGAAGGTGCAATGGAGCTTGACTGAAGTTGTAGGTTCGTACCCTTAACTGGGCGAATGTGGAAGAAGTCCACATTCGACCACAGTAAAGGGGCGAATGTGCAGGTATTATAAATAGAAGTTGTGTTTTTGTAATGTATAGAGAGTTATCAGTTGTGTGTGTGTTTGAGTCAGGTTCCAGGTTAGATTGAGAGTGTCTGTAATTGATCTAGATTAACCTAAACATCATTGTAATCAAGTTTATGAACAAGTTAATCTATGAAAAGCTTTGAAAATGATATTGATTGTGTTTTGATTTGAGTTTTTATCTGTTTGTTCAAAGCTAGGGTTTCCGCACCTGGTTTTGTAACTTGTATGATCAATTAATCCTGTTTCGGTAAAAATCTTTCGCTCACAGGATAAAATAGTAATATTTTTAAATGTTTGAAGCATTTTGTAGATGACTTGTTTTGTCTGGTTCGTAGAAAAACAGAGGAAACTCTGTTGAAATTTTTATAAAAATCCGAAACGTTTTTATTTTGTTTAGGCGTTTTTGTAGATTATTGATATATATATATATATATATATATATATATATATATATATATATATATATATATATAAGGTGAGGTTCATGTACAAAGGCTATATTTCGTGAGAAGTGTGAGAAGGATTAAAAATTGATATGTAGACATCGTTTTTTGAACTTAGTGATGATGTTTTGGATTGTTTTGCCTAGAAAAAACACCAAACATAACAATTAAAAACCGAAAACAATGTATTTTGGGCTTAAAACTTAAAACACCATGCTAAGAACATTAAGCAGTGTGTTTTAAGTATGAAGGAGTGTGTTTTAGCTGTTTTTTTTTTATTCAATGACTATAATACATTGCATTGTGTTTTAGATTGTTGTGTTTGGTGTTTTTAAGTTAAAACAACCTAAAACATCATTCCTAAATCCAAAACATGATGTCTACATGCTAATTCTTAATCCTTCTCACTTCTCACGAAATATGTACTTTGTACAGGAACCTAAACCTATATATACTAGTATTTTGATCCCCGCGTTGCAGGGACGGGGGTTGTTATGCTAAGTAGTAAGCAAATGATGAGCAGATCCAAAAAATAGAGTAAAACAAAAACACGAACTTATACCGCGACGTCAGGTAAAACACACTAAGTTGATTAAGTGCTTAATCATTAAGATGTCTGAATGTTTAAGAGGCTCTAAATGATTAATTGCTGAATGGTTCCACTGTTAACCATTCCATTCAGTGCCTTTTTTTTAAGTTGAAACAAACAGTCTAAATGCTAAACCATTCAGAGCTGAATGGTTCAGAATCTCATTAAAAGGCTACCAAACATGACCTAAGCCCACCACTAAATATGATTTACTCCCTACATTTTTCTTGCTAAACCTAAATCCATTAGTCCAATTGGACAATTTTTACCTTTAATTTGGACCATCTCAAAAGGAAAATTAATTCGGCCCATAAGCCAGATTCTGATTCTGATTCAAATTTGGCCTAGTAACCCACATTTAGTTGACTCCACAACTTTTACATTGTTATCCAAATCAGAAAGAAAAAAAACCTACTTTGACTTTTCAACGGGTGCACATTAGTCATGACCCACTGGTCACAAGAACCTACCCAAAATGTAATATATGCTAATATATATATATATATATATCAGGTATACAATTATCACTGTCCGAGATCAACGTCTTCTGGACACGACTTGACTATATGCCAGAAGAAGCTGAGACTCCCGAGTGTCACTTTCAGCAAGAAATCGATGCAGTCAATGAGCAACTAAAGTCGCAACTGCCACAAGTGAAAAAAAGCATGTTGCAGAAGATAAAGGCGGTGCTGAATCCAATAATGACTGACCATCAACCTCATGAGGTACAAACCGATACTCGTGGGCGGCCAACAACGAATGAAAAACGAAAAAAAGGAGGATAAGCTATGGTTATTATTATTATTATTATTATTATTATTATTATTATTATTATTATTATTATTATTATTATATAAATTTTTCAACATAGGGGAAGCAACCATTCAAAAGAGGTAAACAATCTAAGGACAAATCGATTGTTTACGATAAAGATTTTCCACTGTTGGTAGGGGAAAGGTACAAACTAATGATATATGCATTCATACATGCATACATATTTATACACGTATTAAATCTTACTGTTTGACGGTGACAGGTACAAACTCGTCATCGACATGTTTAAGATATGGCTTCCATCTACATATCATCAATACATTTCAAACATTCAAAATGTCTGTGGGGACGGTAACTGTGGGTTCCAATCCGTAGCTGTGTGTTTAGGGTGGGAAGACGAGTAGTGGCTATTCATCCGCACACAGCTTATGGAGGAGATGGATGTTAACAGAGACCGGTGGGAGCCAATTTTTAACAGTGTAGATCGCAGTAGGTACAACGCACTATACTAGACATTAAATTGGACTGGAGTGGGACAAGCCCCGGACACCTATTGGATGGAGATGCCCTCCACAGGATTGCTGATTGCTTAGAAATTTGGGGTGGTTGTTCAATTTTTATGTATGGGTGGTCACAGTGAGACTTTATTCCCTATGTTCGATGGTCCAGGCAATTTTGAAGACCATGCGTTCATATCGTTTGCTTTGGTTAACCGCAACCATTACATCGTGGTTGAGTTAGCATAAGGCGCTCCAATGGCAAAACTGAATAGAATGGGGAGTGAATTTTGACATGAACAGGCAATGGAGTGGGAGACGTTATATGAAAATCGTATACAAAGGGTGCGTAAAACAACAAAATACGTTGACTTAACCTAGCTTATCGTATGTTACTGTTTTATCGTGTATACTGAATTATTTAACGGAAAAAATTGTTGTATACGCTAAATTATACTTATGATAAGAATGTACGTTTTTTTTTTACAAAAAAAACACAAATATCAAGCTTAAAATACATAAAACGCACTAAAAAAAAGAATGGATCACATTGGTTCGTCCAATTAACCCACCTACGACCTGTCCAATTAACCCACCCACGACCCGTCTAGACCTCCACGGGCAGTGGAAACAAAGCTTCCTGAGAAAGCTTCTTCGTTTTATATAAAATTAAAAAGAGAATATAATAATCCCACGGACCGTTGGGGCCTCCACGGGCAGTGGAAAACTCCAGAAATCACAAAAAGGGGCGGGCTTTCAATTTTTTCACATCTCTCCTCTCTACATCTCTCTAACCCTTCTCTCTCTCTCTACATCACCACCACCACCATTGTCCACCACAACCACCATCCTCCTCCACAACCACCATCCTCCTCCATAATTTGTTTGTCTCCCTAACTCCTTCTCTCTCTCTCTCGTCTCTCACAGTCCCTCCACCACAGTAGTGTGGTTGTGAAGGCCGATGGTGGTTGTTCGGACGGTGGTTGTTCATGTGGTGGCGACGTCGCTTCTTGGGGGTTTTGGCTGGGTCGTGAGTTTTAGCGGCTATGGGGTCGGTCCAATAGGTTTTGGTGGCCCGATTGGATGGTGACGCAGGTGGTGGTGATTCCGATAGCTGTGGTGGTTTGGTGTGGTTGTGGTTTCGGTGATGTCTGGTGGTGTGGTTTCAGGTAGGGTGCCGGTTGGTTACTCTCGGCTGCGTTTACAGTTATGAGTAGTGGCTTAGGTTGGGTTGGCTTTGGGTCAGATCTGGTTAACTCGAGTCAATCCGGGTCAGATCTAGTTAACTCGGGTTGGGTGTTTGATGGATGTGATATGGTGGTGGTGGGTGTTCAATGATACGATGGTGGTGGTGGGTGTTCGGTGGTGGTTCACCTGTGCATCTGGTCGCCTTCTTCGTTGGTGTTGTTCGTTGATCAGATCTGAGGAAGAAGAGGGGTTTTAAAAGGGTGGAACCCAAAAAGACAAAAATGCCCCTAGACTTAATGAGATAAGTTAACTGGGTTAGTGTCAGGGATGAATTTAGCAAAAAATAATAAAACAGAAGGACCCAGATGTAAAAGGTTTGGTTTTTGGACTGAAGTGGCAAAAGTGACCAAACCTTAGGGACGATTTTGGCTATTAACTCTTAAACCACCTTTAAAGTTCTTGCAATCAGTAGCAGTTGCACCAACATTCTCGAAACCTCCATACTTAGTCTTCATAATGTTAAAAGCTTTGACATGACCCATATTCAATGAAGACAGCTCGCATATCATCTCTTCTTGGGTATGTGTCAGCTTCCTATTCGTTGCTAGAAAATGAATGTCACTTTCATGTACAAAAGAATGATTATGAGCTTCCACAAAGCCATAAACCTTGAATGTCTTTCCATTCTCAGAAGTTAGCTTTATATGTGCCTGACATCCAGTCCGGATAGACGGCCTTTTCCTTGACTTAACATCATTTTTAGAACTCTCTGGACCTACTTTGAATGGCTTAAAATCCTCCATATAGCATACAAAGTACTTGAGTCTTAAAACACCTCTTCGCACATCTGACGTACCTTTTCGAATAGAAAAACCACCAGCCTTTGCATATTTGGCATAAAACTCATGTGCATGCTCAATACTAGGAAACTCCATGTTGATTACAGGTTTGAGTGAATCAGGTACATCAAAAATATATGTGTTACTAGCTTGGTCGTCAACAGGAACATCAGTTGCAACACCTTCAAAACAAACACAAGTTATAAAACTTCAAACGCACTTTGAAAATTGATAGTATGAAATACTCAAACGCACTCGTGATTATCTTAAAACACACTATTACATGATCAATAACATTTGTAATGCTTGGACGCACTTATTGTAATGTTTAGACGCACTTAAATGACAAAAAAACAGATATGTTTCACAAACATTTAAACGCACTTATCAACTAATTTAAACGCACTTATCAAATCTGATATTAAAAAAAAATAAAATACCATGAATCCTTCTGTATTCGTTGATGAAGTTCAAACTATGAATATCAACATCCTGGTTAGTATTTTCGATCAAGTCTGAATACACACAAACACATCACGTTAACAAAAAATCAACATTAAAACACAGATTAAAAAAATTGAGTAAAAAACAGAGCATGATGATCTATACCATGAAAAACAATATTATCAGCAACAGGATTCGAATTCTCAGCAGAAACCCTCTGCTCATCAACTGACAAGTTTAAATCTGATAAACAAAATAAAAAATTAAACAAAATTCTACCGAAAACTGATTTAATTAACTATAAACATACGTACCGAACATGATGAATTAATCGAATTAATTGTGATTGTGATGATCGAATTGTGATTGAATCGTAATGTGTGTGATCGTCTGGTGTTGTATAATTCAAATTCGAATTTGAAAAATCATTTTCGTATGTTATGGAATCGTTTAACAAAATACAGGGCGTGACTGTAGTAATCAGTTACATATAATAAAAGTCTGAATTGCCCTTGGGTTTAACTGAGATTAAGGTTAATTATAGTTTGGTTAAGTTGACACATGGCATCACCAGGTTGCTTCTTACACTTCTTACGTTAATAATCTTTGTATCCTATACTTTCTCAATTCATAATAACTTACTTTTAATTTAAATTATTATTTAAAGACAATATATATTTGGTTTGATTTGAGACTGCATTTTAGTTTAAATCTAAATCAGACTGATACTTCAAATAGAACATCAAGTTATCCTACGCATTCCTATTAAAAGATATTCTTAACATGATCGATTATTTTATTCACCAAACGGAATAAAAAATAAATTTTTTAACCATTTACTATAATCTGGAAATGACCGACGGTGCTTTGAAAATGATGTAAAATCAACATCTCTGGTGTGTTTGATAAAACAAAAATCAAACTTTTATATCCATAGCCCTTGTAACCGAACCAAGATATATTCCATCGTTCATGATAACCGACCCACCATGATTCATGCTGACTAAAAAAAATTTTGATTTTATTTAATTTGGTTTCAAGACTTATCTTCACCAAAGAGTATTTGACCACCGAAACCCTAACGCCATTCACCTATACTCTCACGTTTTGAATCAAAACGAAAGTCAAAGAAATTACCTCTGTATAGTCAAATATTCAATGGCAATCTCAGTTTGTCCTGTTTCCGGAGATTCTAGATGGCCCAAAGGCGTCGATGGTTTTCCAGGTTCTGGACAAAGATTTCCATAAGCCATTTTTTTAACAAACGGACGGGAATCCGAGAGGATTTTGCATTGATCGAGTCAGTTGATTAGCTCGTGCTGATAACGTGTTGTAAAATGGCCTACTAGCAATCAACATACAAAGTATAAGAACTGTGAACAAAGATTAGAGGAAGATATAGATAAAGATAGAATAAAGATATCTTATTTATTGAGTGTGTATTTTTTTTTTTGAATATAAAATTTCATTAACAAAGACGACACCTCAAACCCGAGGCACGTCACAAACTATACAACATATACAAAGGGTATTTCCCCTAATCAATCCAATCTAACTCTTTAAAGTTAGCCCTATGTTTAAGCCAAAAATAAGACATCGACTTCACTCCTGAAACAATCTCGGCCACATTCGACTTAGTGTTTTGAAAAATGATATTATTTCGCGCAATCCATATCTTCCAACAAGTGATCATGATGATGCCTCTAAGAATCTTTTTCTCTCATTTTGATTTGCGAGCATCCAGGTCTATACTAGACAATTCTGCAGCCAAGCAACCTCTGATCATGTGCAGCCTACACCACTTCAAAACACTACTCCAAACCCCTTCTGAAAAACCACACTAAAAAATAACATGATTGGCCGATTCGATGTCCAGATCACAAAAAGGACACTCCATAACATTAATATTCATCCTTCTCTGTAACAGAGCCAAACGGGTCGGAGGACGATCAAGCTTCAATCGCCACATGAAAATGTTTATCTTCATCGGAACCCAAGACTCCCATTTCATCACCCGATTCGTTGTCAAACCTTTCCTCTGTCCCAGCCAACTTCTGACAGCCGCTACCGAGAACCTGCCGTGTCACAACCCGACCAACGTGGGCCTGGTCTAAATACAGATTGGTACCAAACTTACACAGCGGAAGTAACAATTATTATATTAAAGGTTTTAAATACAATTTCTAATTCCAAATATATAGAAATACAATACTTAATGAATGGTTCAAAGGTATGCAAAGACGAAGCGCAGCGGTCGTCGAAGCAGTTGATGATGTGTAATCCTCAAATCAATCCAATCTCTAGCCATGCTTAGCTCTATACACTCTATCCCGCAACTAATATAGTATACCTCACGTTCGCCATCCATCCATGAGTTGTACCTGAACACATGCTTAAAAATAGTTTGGGTCAACAAATATGTTGGTGAGTCCGTGTGTGCGCTAAACTGGTTTTAAAATAGGTTTATTGTTCCAAAAGCCGGTTTATAAGTTTACATGGTTTCTCACAAAAATAGTTTATCATTCCAAAATAGGTTTTCAAGTTATTATGGTTCCACACATGGTTGCACTGGTGATGTACAAGCCACACCTCAAGCCTGACACTGAATCCATATACTCCCATTATGGATTCCTTGGCAGAATACGTGTCACAAATCTCAGTGGAGGGTTTCCCGGGTTTCCGGGTCCACTGTGTGTGGGGGTTTCCCCAAGTAGTACTACCCACATATTAAGTGGCCCAATTCCCTTGGGTTAATGAGTGTGAATGGTATCGGGAGTAACTTGTCCCATCATACTGGTTCGTTACTAATACGTTTTATTGGTTTTACACTGGAAGCATATGTTCACCCCAAAATGTTTATAAAAGCAAAAAGAGGGGAAGGTTCACGAGACTCACCTGAATGTAGTGCATAAGTGTAAACCGGAATGCGTGTGATCACGTCCTGGTATTCTCCTGGTCAAGTCCTATGTCGACACACATTATTAGTCTTAGGTTCATTCGTAAAGGTCTCACGTGTGGGACGAGCTCAAGCGTATGGTTCTATGTTATACTATTACTGTCATTCAATATATGTTTGTAACTTTAGCTCGTGTCAGGTATAACTATGTTCGATCCAATGGTCTAAATATCTACCTTCCAAGCTATTAAGGTCCAACTCTTATTATTCAGTGTCCATAAGCTAATTTCTATCCTAGTACTTATATATTTATGTATTTTAGTTCACATTGGTAATAATGTCTCGAGTCCAGATGTCACTACTATCATTCCTTCTAATATGTTTATAAGTCCATGTTTAACATGTGGGCCGATTCTAGTAAGTCCGAGCTTAAGTCTAATAGTCCGAAGTCCCTCCTTGTGAGTTAGTGTTCATATCCGTATATCCTTGTATTCAATCCCATGTCTCGATGCTTATATTATTCCATTTATGTGTCTAGTCGCCAAGTTGTTATCCAACTCTCAATTGTCCAATTCAAGGTATAAAACTATTGTTCGAACTAAGTTGTGTAATCTTATTCTTGGTCCGTATATGCTCGTTAAGTCCCAACACGCGTCGCTAAATCTAATATTATTAGTAAAATAAAGTTGTAGCGTTTTAGGTTTGGTTATACCTCACATCTCGGGTTATGGTTCGTGTTGATCGGGGCAGACCCGGTTGACTACAGTTGACCGGTTGACTCCTGTTGACCACTGCTGTTGACCGTCCATTGACCCGAAACCTTAGACCAACATCGGTCACTTTTGTTCATCCTTAACAATGTTCACTTAAATAATCATCCATCTTCTTCTGTTCATAAGCCACCCGCCACCAAATATCACCAAACACCTTCTCTGTAACTGTTTGACTACACTAATTTCCACCGTAACCACCGTCAATCACCACCCCTACCACCGTAACCAACATCATTCCTCACCAAGACCATCACCTATCAATATAATTCTAATATTATTCCACCTAACACTCACCATAGACGAGATTAAGGAGTATTCACAGGACTCACCAATTAATCAGATCCTGTTCGAAAACAACAGAGAAGTCACCTTCTTCCATCTCGAACCCCTAATCGAAATCCCAAATCCACCGCCGCCATCACCTTTAGAACCCATGTCAACGCCACGTCTTTATCTCTCTCTATCTTTGCTCTGTTTTTCTATATATGTATTCGTGTGGGTGTGGGTGTGTTTGTTGTCACAGGGGCCACCGTAGATGGTGGTGGCCGAGGATCCTTCTCCGGTCATCGGCTCTTTCTCTTTCCTTCTACACCTTTGCTTCTCTCTCTTGGTTCCTTCCTTCTTGATCTAATTTCTTCAGTAATATATGTGTGGTGTGTGTTAAGAGAGTGTGTTAAGAGAGAGAGAGAGAGGGGTAATCATATGTGTAATTTATGAAAGAGAGGATGGTTGTGTGTGTTATACGAGATAAGAGGGAGAGGGTGAATGGTTTGTCTAATATGCAGGAAAGAGGGGTGAGATTTATAAAGGGGTTGGGTGTTGTGTTGTTTAATTGGTGAGGGTGCCATGGGGCACATGGCATGAATGCCATGTGTCCCATGGATGACTAATCTTATTAGTCACGGATCAGGTTCGGGTTCGTATTGTGTACCAGCTCGGTTTCGTAACGCGTACTCTATAATAATATGTTACATATAAAGGTTCGATTTTTAGTTTCGTACATAACCGTATCATTTAATATTTGTTTCGGTTTACTTTTATTACACGAAAATAATAATAATACTCAGAAATATTTTTTTTTTAGGGTCCACTCTGGGTTGTTACATGCCGCTACTGTTTTGATTCCATATCCACTTATCTTTAGCATCCGACATACGCACCTGTGAAAGAATAAACTGAACATCGAGCGCTTCCGATATAGCAGCAACAGTGTCCGTATTAAAACCCCAATCTGCTGCTCTGGACACAGTACCACCCGCCTGTTGAACACGCTGGTTAACGACCGCATTCTTCAATCTATCTTGAGAAAACAGAGTCGGCCACCGTCTCATTAAGGGAGCATCTCCAACCCAGCCGTCTTTCCAAAACAAAATATCCTCTCCATTCCCTACTTTACCCCTCAAACACTCTGAGAATTTATTATCTTGGATCACCAACCCATCCAACAAGCGCACAATGTTTTTCCAACAACCCGAGTATCCATTTTTAAGGGGAAGAACACCAACGGTTTTTACCCCCGTGAATGCTAACTACAACCTTTCTCCAGAACCCGGCTTTATCCGTCATAAATCTATAAGCCCATTTTGAAAGAAGGGCCGTACTCGCGTCATTTAAACTAGCCACCCCCAATCCTCCATCCTTTTTAGGACGAGTCACCACTTCCCAAGCCACCCAGTGTATACGTCTACCATCCTTACAACCCATCCACAAAAATTTTCGCATGATTTTTTCAATATTTTCCACCACTGCATTCGGAGCTTTAAAAATAGACAAATAGTAAACCGAGAGAGATGATAGGACTGATTTTAACAAAGTTAAGCGACCCAATAGACAACAACTTGGCTTTCCAACTACTCAATCTATTGTGAATAGTTTCCACCACCGGCTCCCAATTCGCCACCTGATTCATATTCGCCCCCACCTTGACACCAAGATAAGTAAAAGGTAATTTACCCAACTTACACCCCAAAATAGAAGAAAAGCGATTGACCTCCGTCTCCCCCACACCCAACCCATATAAAACTGATTTGTTTAGGTTAATTTTCAAACCCGAGCAAAGATAGAAAATTCTCGGTAAACGATTAGTACTCACCAGATTCGCCTTACTCCAATTCCCCAATAACAAAGCATCATCCGCATAGAACATGTGGGTCAAGGTTGGACCATCCTTAGCAACCCGAATCCCTTCCACCATACCTAAGTCCCTCGCTTTTCTAACCAAACTATCTAACGCCTCCGTAACAACGAGGAATAAGAAAGGAGATAATGGGTCTCCTTGCCTTATACCTTTTTCGCATTGAAACTCAAAAGTTGGGGATCCATTGACTAACACCGCAGATCTAGCCGACCTAAGAATACCTTGAATCCACATAACCCATCTTTGAGGAAAACCCATCTGAGTCAAGATGTCTAGAAGGAATTCCCAACTTACATTATCATAAGCCTTTTCAAATTCTATCTTCATGAGAAACACCTTACTCTTGTTCTTCTTAAGCCAACCAGTCACCTCATTAAGCACCAAGGGGCCATCTAAAATAAACATATCTTTAATAAAAGCCGATTGAGAGTCTGAGATCACCTTCCCAATAACCTTCTTCATCCTTGTAGCGACCACTTTAGAAATTAATTTACTGATAACCCCGATTAAATTGATGGGTCTATAGTCTTTTAAACTGCCCGGAGTCTTAGTTTTGGCAATCAAAGTGATGAAGGAAGTACTACAAACTTTACTAATCGACCCGTCTTGAAAAAAATCTTCAAAGATCTTCATAAAATCATCCTCCAAGTACCTCCAAAAGTGAGTGATGAACCTGAAATTAAAACCATCAGGACCTGGCGCCTTATCGGCACCACACTCAAAAGCCGCTTCCTTGACTTCTTCTCTAGAGAAAGGAGCAATCAATCCACTAATGCAATCCTCCAGGACCTTTTTCAAATTATCACAAATAAGAGCTGGTCTAAATTGAAAATCTTTCTTAAATAGATTCCTATAGAACCGAAGAACCTCCCTTTTAACAATTGCCGGTTTTGAAACCCAACTCCCATCAACCATAAGACCCGGGATAGCATTAGCCGCCCTCCTACCTTTAATACACCGATGGTAGAAACTCGAATTTTCATCCCCGAATTTTGCCCACTGAACTCTAGCCTTCTGATGTAAATCACGATTTCTACGCCAATTAAAATTTTCCACCTCATGTTTACTTTGTTCCCAAATCCACACTTCTTCCTCCTCCAGCTCACGCTCCTCCATAACTTTCTCTAGATCCGCTACCTCGTTTTTTATCAACTCTATCTCTTCTTCCTCTTTTTTACTAACCTCTTTCCACCATTTTACCACCGATTTTTTAATAGTCGTAAGTTTTTTACATAATCTAACATCCGACGGACCATTACCAGCAAAGCTTGCCAAGGCACCAATAACCACCTGCTCACAATCCACCCTATCCAGCCAAGAGTTGAACCACTTGAAAGGTTTCGCTCCAAAATTACAATCTAAAACAGTAATCAACAAAGGGCAATGATCTGAAAGCTCTCGGGGCAAAGCCCTAAGAATCGCTCCCAGCCATTTAATAAAAAAACCTTGACAAGCTAGAAATCGATCAATCTTACTCATCTTTATCTCACTTCCCACCCCTGTTAAGTAAGTAAATCTGTTTCCCCTCAACAAATATTCTTGTAAATTTGCATTATCTATAAAGCGATTAAAATCATAAGCCATACCACTGTGGAACTTAGAGTTCTTCCTCTCCTCTTCCCACCTGACTACATTAAAATCCCCAAAGATTAACCACATACCTTCATTCTCCTGTACGAGAGCACACAACCTATCCCATAAAGCTCTATTGTCTCTACTTTTTTGGGGGGCATAAACGTTAACCAGATTTAAAACTGACCCATCCTCCACTAAAGTACCCGAAGTGAAAAGAAAGTTTTGATCTTCCACCGACTTTAGTTTAATAAACTTTTTATCATTCCACATATTGACAAGCCCACCCGACTTCCCATCTGAAGCCACCACATCAATCCCATAATCACAATTGTTCCACAACCTACTGAAATCAAAAGAACTATAGCTGGAAACCATCGTTTCTTGAAGACCCAAAAAATCCACCCCATTGTTTCTAATAATATTCTTCACCCAGGCCACTTTCCTGACCTTCGCAACCCCTCTAATATTCAAAGATAAGCAGTTCATGGCAAACCTGATTGAACACCTGGCCTTTGTACAGCACTTCGAATCAATTGGTCAAAACCGTTAAGTTGAGCTCCCAGGTTAAGCCCCATTTCCCGAGTGACTGTCACCTCTTCCTCCACACTGATTGAGTCCTCATCTTCTGAAATTTCTTCTTCGGATTCCCCATCATCATTGCAGGTATCTGGGATCTGTTCTTCATCCGACTCGTTTAACAAAAGTTGAAAGGAATTATTCACTTGAATTGGGTCCTGCCCTCTGGTCTTCACGACATTATCATCATTCCCTAAAATTATAGGGCCTAAATTGAATGGATCAAATTCTGTTGACTCCGTCCTGGGCTCCTTTATGGGCCTTTCATTGCTGCTCTTATATTCACTGCCACTGGGCCGACCCATGTCAAATAATCTATTAGCCTTCTTTCTTTTCAATTTTTTAACCTCTTCATGTGTAACCGACTTGGCAGCATTAACTTCCTGTAAAACAGAGTTTGACTTTTCCCTCCCATCATTTAAATCCACCCCCATATTTTCGGAAACCGCATCATCATTGGAACTTTCCATATTGAAACCCGGAGAATCCTCCTTTCCATTTAATGCACTCTTCGGAGTCACCTCCGGCTGTCTCACCGGAGACGTCTCTTCCGTCAATAACAAAATCCTCCAGCCAATCATTTGGATCTTCCATCACCCAAATCTTTAAGGTTTTACCCTTCCATTTCAGGAAGACCTCCTCTTGTATACGAACCCCATGTTGAACCAACACTCCGATAAACTGGAACGAAGCATCTAGACCACCCATTTCCACCCTTGCTTCCTTAACAACTTCTCCAAACAAACCGCCAACGTCGTTCACCACTTTTTTGTCAGTGATGCACAACGGAATACCACACACTTTTAACCAAGCAATCCTTTCAAACTGATTTGCCTGGCCATCCCATATCTTAGCCTTAGAAAAAACCTCAGGCCTTCCTTCCATCTCATACAAGGCCATCTTAGCATGTTCGATTGTGTTGAACTCAATCAGAACCGTCAAGCCTCCTAAGCATCTTACCACCCCTTCCTTGAGTTTCATCTCCAATAACATCCTTCTAATGTTCTGTAACATGGCCAAAGACTTTAACCTAGCCAGGATCGCTCTCCCATGCAACGAACCAAATCCACACGTATTATCTTCCACCTCCACCAGTCTACCTTTCGCCACCCCTGAAAACGCTTCCTTGTAGGACATAACACCATGTCCAGACTTGTTATTTCCATATGCCTCTCCAGAACCTTCCTTCTGAAACCTCGGAGTCTTCATCTGTGGCGGAGAATTATTTTGATTAACCTCCCCTTCTTCAAGCACAAAGTTTGCAATATTACACTTTAATCTGTAGTTCCCCAACCGCACCGAAGAAACATTCCATATTACCTCCTCCTTATCCTTGACATCTAGCATAGAAACGAATCCAAACCTCTTCCCTACCTTGTCTCTCTTACGAGCAATGTAAATGTCAAAGATGTCTCCCATTCCTCTAATAGCATTAGCAACATCATCACCACTACAACGATCTGGAAGATTAGACACATAAAACTTGGTTATCCTAGCCTGCACACTCGCCGGAATAGGTTTCCGGCGAAACTCCTTACCTTTCATTTTTAATGTGTGCCCTATGTGAATACATCAATTTAACCACATTATTTATAGAGCTATACAAATAATACAAACATAATGAATAGATGTAGCTAGGTTATGTATGTGAAGAGTCACCACATTATTGGTGCATTCATATCACATGAAACTTATCTGTCTATAAAATTAAAATATTGAGTAAACTTATTTGACGGCTAAAAATAATTTGTTTCTTAAATGTTGTCCATGGGAATAGGAGTGCATGGGTGGTAACTCTTTATTTTCCCCGCAAATTTCTTTCATATTTGTTCACTAAAACTTCCAATTTTCAAGCATCCCTTCCTCATTCTTTGTTTTCTTTTTCTTTGCGTGCAATTTTCTTATCAATCTAGATCTCCATCACCATCACACCTCCAACCATGGTATTCATCTATTTCCTTGTAAATATACACATTTCTTGTCGATCAAGAAACATGAAAATTTTGCGTTGTTTCACATTAACCATGCATGTTATGTGTGTATTTTCACATGATCATCTCACACATGAAATGGTTTTTGATTTTGTGGCTTCAAAAGCTCATAGATTAATGCGCAAAGATGCCAACAATATTTCTCATGATTTGTACATAATGTGTTGTTCATGATTCTTTTGTGCAATGTCCGTGTCTCTAGATTACTTTGTTTTTATTTGGTTAAGAGGCAGAACCCGAGGGCAAGGGCGGAGGTACGTATTGAACAATGGTATCATAGGACAACATTGTTTTTTCTATTTTATATAGAGCTTATAGTACAGATTGTTTGCTAAATCCAATTTCTTCCTAAGAGTGAAATCATAAATATATGTTGAAAGAAGTAGTTACGAAAATATATAATATCCCATTGGTTTTAATTTCAATACCGCGTACATAAAGAGACGGTTGTCTTCTATTCGAAACCCTTCTCTGGTTGCTCTTTTGATCTTTGAATAGTTAAGAAACCCCGCTTTATCATTTTGTAAAGTAAATAAAATAAAGACACCAACATCCTCATATGTGGTTTTTAATAACTAATAAGGACATTGCAAACCTTCAGGATGTTTATATTTTGCAAAAGTAAAATCTATAGATTATTTTTTTAGTTAGTACTAAAATTTTTGTATGAGTACTATTTAATTTTTGTATTACATAGTAGTTTTTTACACAAATCGTTATATATTAACTTTTAACTTTAGACAGTATGAAAATATTATAATTGAAATCACCGTCAATGTCACCTTGGCACAACTAAAACTACATTCAAAACCAGTACTAATCAAATCATTTGAAGCATGTTATTTTCGTGACCCGACCCGATTTTGATTACCCAATCCGACTGACAAAAACATTTCGAAAACCCAACCTGATAAAAGTACACCTAGACAAACCAAAACGTAGACCAATAATTGTGACAACAGTGTGCAAAATTCCTGGCTTTGCCACTGCCTGAGGGTAGTGTAAAGGGGTATGCTTTGGTCACCGGAATTTGTTTGATTTTTTTATATATGAAATTTGAGTCAGTGCGTTTTTTATTAAAGGAAAACATGAGTTATACCCCGTAATCAGTAGTGAAATAACCTTATGATAAGTCCCCAACTAAACCATTCAAGTCCGGCACTAGATTGGTTTGTTACTATTGTGTTGATATGCTTGTTAGGCAAACGCAGCATCTGGAATGGCTGTGGATGATGAATGTAAGTTGAAGTTCTTGGAGCTAAAATCAAAGAGGAACTACCGATTCATCGTCTTCAAGATCGAAGAGCAGCAAGTGATTGTTGATAAAGTTGGAAGTCCTGATGCGAGCTATGAGGATTTCACAAACTCTCTTCCTAGCAATGAATGTCGTTATGCTGTCTATGACCTTGACTTTATAACCGATGAGAATTGTCAGAAAAGCAAGATTTTCTTCATTGCATGGTAACCAGTTTGTTTTCTAGGAAATGAAGATGACCAATAACTTCTTTTTTATTTATATATAGTTTGTTATTACTTAAGCTAAGCTAGTAATGTTTAAATCTTTAATGAATTAACAGGGCACCGGATACATCAAAGGTGAGAGCAAAGATGGTGTATGCAAGCTCTAAGGATAGATTCAAGAGAGAATTAGATGGAATCCAAGTTGAGTTGCAAGCCACGGACCCGAGTGAAATGAGCTTCGACATTGTAAAATCACGAGCAATCTAACTGTGTTCCATTTCGAGTTGCAAGCCACGAACCACCACATCAATGTTGTTATAATGCCTTTTCTTTTATGGTCTTCTTTTTTTTTTTTTTTACTTTAGCTCGTTATACCGATTAAAAATCATTCATCGTCCGTTGTAGCATAATGTAACATTACCATTCGCACATATTGTAACCATGAAGAAATTTGATTTCGTTTATCTAAAAGGATTCTTTGTTAGGCTCGGGTAGAATGTTAATTTGTTTTTGCACATTCATTAACCAATGGTCGATTTAAGTTGATTTATGTACGGATTAAATCGAAGATGTAATAGAAAATGTAATGAAACAACTTGGTTTAAAACATTACAAAATTTATATTACTTCAGTATATCTTTTCACGGTCATAGATAATGGCATTTTAAAGGTTTAAAATAATGCAATACGACCCCCTCCATCCATGTTAGAGCCACCAAGCATAAATTGTCACATATAGCGCTGGGATAACTTTATATATCAAACTAAGGATTATAACAAACACGAACATGTAAACTTACTAGTTCGATGCAACCAAGCATACCAAGCTCTACGTTATACCCTCTTCAAGGTTTATCTTAATGGTAGTATATATTTACACAACATGCAATAAGCAAAAATAAATTTAAAACTTGCAATAGCGAGTTGGAGTTGGATTTTGATGGTTCTCAATATACCCTTTTTTCCCATTTTTTTACTTGTAGTGTGGAGTTCGTTTATCTGCGAATACAAGGTTTTAGAGTACAACCTGAGGCGTAAGCGAGTCAAGCTACTCGAGAACGATTTGCTAAAAAGTTCGAATCAAATAAAGCTTAATCGAGCTCGAGTTAACTGTAGTCTGTTCAACAAAAGAGAGTTAATTAGTTGTAAGAATATATTTTTATTATATTAAATGGCATTGTAATCACTTATCTAACTAGTTGATTACCCGTACCAGTCCGGATAGTGAAACTCATTTATACATAATAAAACACATACATGTTGCATTGTAATATATACAACGGATATAGTACTAAATTATTAGTCATCAATTTAATAGATAATATTAACATTCAATTTTTATATATAATTTTAAACCTACACTTATTTAAAAACATCTACACTGATGACAACTAACATTACTAATACATGTATATTAAAGCAACAACTCATCCATCGTATAATTCTTGTTGTCAGCTACAAATAAAAAATTCTGTTTGAAAACAGTAACCTATTTAAAATTTAAAAGGTCATTCAATTTCTAAAATCCCTATATCGGCACGACTCATTTTTGGTCATAACCTGGTTTGACCTGAACCAAATTGGACCTGTTTTATACCAGCCGGTCCGACCCGTGACCCGCCCCGCCCGCTAAGTGATTTGCAATCTACAAACACGATATATTTGTGTTTGTTAACAAACATCTAACAAAAACGACTGAGTAAAATAATCACTAGTTTCATTCATTGTAAGTTGTGTTGAGTCTTTCGGTTCTTCATGGTCTTGATATCTATATAAAGTGATGTTGCTATAGCCAAACAACTGAGAGATCCATCTCAAAACAACTTATGATGACAAGAAAACCAAACTACTTATCCATACCAACTGCCAAATGTAACACTATTAACTATAAAAAACTGATGAAAAAATAATGACCTGGCCTAATAAATCAGTTCTTTTGCAACTACTTTTTTGAATCAACCGATGATGAAACTGCTGATTAAAGGTTGCTACAAAACAACTGATGTTTTCCCTCTTGCTGAAACTGTAGGACACAGGACCGATTGAGGGTGAAAGGATTTTGAGAGAGAATTCTTATAATTGAAAGAAACAATACATAAATGAAATGATACAATGTATTCGGTATATATACAAATGAAGGGGTGTGTCCCCTTAGAGGCTAACCGACATACCGGTTGGTTTATAACCGCCTTGATTATCTAACTTAGGATAAAGTAATATGTCACACTATATATATATATATACTTAGGATAGTTGGGAAATAAGAATTATGTATCTAACATTCTCCCCCCTAATTCTTGATTTCCCCAAGGTCTTCAACTCCTATGAGACTTCGCATTTCTATGAACTTTATCCTTGGTAATGACTTGGTGAGGATGTCGGCTTTCTGCATCTCTCCACTGATATGATCAACTTGTATCTGCTCGTTCTCTATGCATTCTCTGATAAAGTGATACCTTGTGTTGATATGCTTGGATCTTCCATGAAACACAGGATTCTTCATGAGTTGTATCGCTGACTTGTTATCTACTTGTAGAGTTATCTTCTTTAGTCTTTCACCTGTGAGTTCGCTTAGTACTCCTTGTAGCCATATTGCTTGACATGCTGCTGATGTTGCTGCCATAAACTCTGATTCACATGATGATAAAGCTACTGTGCTTTGCTTCTGACTTGTCCATGTGATAGGTGAATCTTTGTAGTAGAATATTGTTCCTGTTGTTCCTTTTCCATCTTCTTGGTCTCCGAAACTGCTGTCGCTGTAACCAATGATTTCTGCTTCTTTTCCTCTGCTGTATTGAATTCCATAATTCAATGTGCCTTTGATATATCTTATCAAATGTTTAACTGCCTTCATGTGAGTCGTCTTTGGTTTCTCCATGAATCTGCTCACGTATCCAACTGCGTAAGTAATATCTGGTCTGGTGTGTGTAAGGTACCTTAGGCTTCCACTTAGCTTTCTGTATTCTGTCTCATTGACTGGTTCACTCTCATCTTCTCTGGTGAGCTTCAGACCTGGTTCCATTGCAGTCTTTGTTGGATTGCAGTCTTCTAGTCTAGCTTCCTTGATAACTTTCTTTGCGTAGGCTGATTGCTTCAATTGTATCTTTCCCTGTGCTTGGCTTACTTCTATTCCTAGATAGTATGTGAGTGGTCCTAAATCACTCATTTCAAACTTGCCTTGCATTTCTTTCTTGAAGCTTGATATGTCCTTTACTGAACTTCCTGTCACTATTATGTCATCGACATAAACTCCTATTATGATTGTTGACTGTCTTGAAGTTCTCTTGTACACTGCTTGTTCTTGTGGACATCTGATAAATCCAATCTCTTTTAGGATGTTGTTCAGCCTTATGTTCCATGCTCTCGGTGCTTGCTTCAAACCATATAGAGCTTTCTTTAGCTTGTAGACTAGGTTCTCTTTTCCTTTCTTTATGAATCCATCTGGTTGTGATACGTAGACATCTTCCTTTAATTCACCGTGTAGGAATGCTGATTTGACATCCAAATGATGTACTTGCCATCCTTTCTGAGCTGCCAATGCTAGTAGTAGCCTAATTGTTTCCATTCTTGCAACGGGTGCAAATACTTCGTTGTAGTCTATACCTTCTTGTTGTACATACCCTTTTGCTACTAATCTGGCCTTATGCTTGGTGATCTATCCACTTGCGTCTCTCTTGACCTTAAATACCCATTTTAGACCTATTGGTTTCTGACCGGAGGGAAGTTTAGTCAGTGTCCAAGTGTTATTCTTTTCTATAGAGTCTATTTCGCTTTCCATTGCTTCTATCCAATGTGGGTAATCTGCTGCTTCTCTGTAGTTTGCAGGTTCTTCATCATATGCTAGATAAAGATGTTCAAATTCTTCTGGTCTAAGAGGTTCTGTGGCTGCATAGATGTCATTAAGTGATCTAAGGGCTCGAACTGGTCTATGTAAGGAGCCTGGTGAGTCTTCTAACTCTTGAGTACTCGTCTCAACTGCTGGATCACTTGTCGGTGTCTCTTGTACCGTTATTGGAGTTCTTGTAGCCGTGATTGGACTACTGAAGAATTCATTATCACTCTCTTGATCTTCACTGTCGTCATTATTTTCTTCTTGTACAGCTTCACTTTCTGAATCTCCATGTATCTCAAATCTTGTCCAAGATGGTTCATCTTCACTTCCTTCCTTTAAGTAGTTGTCCCAATTCCATGGTTCATTTTCTATGAATTGGACATCTCTACTGATATGTATCTTCTCTTCTATGGGATCATATAATCTATAGGCTTTGGAACCATTTTCGTTTCCTAGATATACCATTTTCTTACTTCTATCTTCTAACTTCTTTAAGTAGGGCGTTGTTACCTTTGCATATGCTGTGCATCCAAATACTCTAATGTGCTTGATATTGGGTGCCTTTCCATTCATTGCTTCGTAGGGTGTCATTCCCTGTAGTGCTTTTGTAGGTAACCAATTTTGTATGTAAATCGCCTGTCTTGTTGCTTCTGCCCATATGTTCTGTGGTACGTTCATAGCCTTTAACATGCTTCTTGTCATACTCATTACTGAACGGTTTTTTCTTTCTACTACACCATTCTGCTGAGGTGTGTAAGGCGCTGTAAGCTGCCTGAGGATTCCTTTGTCCTCACAATACGTGGTAAGTGCTTTAGAAGTAAATTCTCCTCCACGATCCGTTCTTAATCTTTTGAGCTTTTGACTTGTCTCTGTCTGAGCTTCACTTAGGAATTTCTTGAAATTCTCATAAACTTGATCTTTTGACTTAAGCATGTAGATCCACATATATCTTGAATAATCATCAACTATAAGGAAGAAATAGTTGTTGCCTGCTAATGATGTGGGTGAAATCGGTCCACATAAATCTGCATGTACGAGCTCGAGAGGTCTCGTTGCTCTAAAACTTGCTTGAGAGGGGAATGGAAGTCTGCTTTGTTTCCCCGTAATACATGCATCGCATACTTGAGATGGGTGCTTGATTCTTGGTATTCCATGTGCCATTCCTTTAATACTTAATTGTCGTAGTGAATCGAAATTCACGTGTCCCATACGTGCATGCCATAACCATGCAGGTGAATCTTATCTGGCTTGTAAACAAATAGGACTTGTTATTCAGAGCCGTACCTTATAGAGTCTATTCTTAGCTCTTGGGACTTTCATCAATAGGTTGCTGTAGGCGTCATAAATCCTTAAATACTCATTCTCCATAATTACTTTACATCCTGATTCTGTAACTTGCCCGAGGCTTAAGATGTTGCTTTGGAGTGTTGGAATGTAGTAGACTTCTGTAACTAGTCTTTGTTCTCCGTTGTTGCATTCCAATAATACTGAGCCTTTACCTTTGATGTTGACACATGATCCATCTCCAAATTTTACACTTCCTGCTATCTTTTCATCTAACTCTGTGAAGTAGGAGCGTCTTCCTGTCATATGATTGCTTGCTCCGTTATCTAAGTACCAAACTTCATTTCCATTTTCTTCACTGTGATAGCTTTCTGGTATAATCTTCTTTTCTTCTAGAACTACTCTTCTTTCTTCACCAACTGCCATAAGTAATGTGGGATCCTCTTCTTCCATTACTAGGTGAGATTCTTCTTGCTTATTTCGAGGTTTAGGACATCTGGGAGCTATATGTCCTACTTCATTGCAGTTGTAGCATCTTACACTGCTGCCATCCTTCTTGGGCTTGTAACTACTGTCGTCATGACGATTCTTAGTGGGATTTCTATCACCTCTGTGATCTTGATGGCCATTTCTGTCAAAGTTCTTCCTCTCGTATCTTTGACTCTTATTGAACTTCCTAAAGTTCTGTCTACCTCGATTCTGATTGTAGTTCTTGTTGTTGTTGCTGAAAGGCCTTCTATCTTGCCTTGTAAATAACAGCTTCTCTTGACTTGCGGGTCCATATTTCTTCTCATCTCTTGACTTAAGGCGTTCCTCATACGCTTTGAGTCTTCCAAGCGCTTCATCTAGCGTCATGGTATCCATATCTGAATATTGTTCTATGGACGCAATAATCTGTAGGAACCTCTCTGGTACGGAGTCCAGCAATTTTCGCACCAACATTGACTCTTCAATTCTTGTTCCTAGGGTTCTTGACTTTGTACTAATCGCACTTAACCTACCAGCAAACTGGTCTATGGTTTCTGTCTCTCTCATCGACAACATCTCAAATTCTGTGCGTAATGATTGAAGTCTTGCTTTCTGGACTCGGTCAATTCCAATAAATCTCGTCTTTAATGCTTCCCAAATTTCTTTTGCTGTAGGATGTGACGCCACCTGCATCACCATATCCTCTGGAATTGCCTAAAAGAGATAGGCAATCGCTGTCCTATCCTTCTTTACATCTACCGTTGACGTGCCTTCTGTGGGTTCCACTACTTCCCAAAGACCATTTGCACTCAATATTGCTTTAACACGAACAGCCCAAATCGTGTAATTTGTAGATGTCAACATCGGTGTTTGGAGGCTGAAAGTGAGAGTCTCCTTCATGACTGTCTCTTTCGGTGTTGGTTCTTTTGTCATTATGGGTTTACTGGGAGTTTTCTGTGGACTTTTAGTCTTTTTCTTCCCTATTGTCCGAATCTAATATGGACTACCCAACACTTCAATGGAACTTTTGCTTGACTACCCTTGTCAAACTTTACTATGATAATTTTGAGAAATACTATTTGCTTAACAAAGTTTTGATCTTTGTAGGCGCCTTTAACAAAGTACCAAGATCTTTGTTATAATATTCTCGTATATCACTAATGTTCCTCTAAACAAATTCTAAAGTCAATCCTATGACTTGATAATCCTCCAACAATGATTGATTAGTGTCTTGCAATAACACCCTTTGTCAATCTAAAACACCCTTCTAAAACAAATCACTTGTTTTTCTAATATGCTTCAATCCTATTTTCTTTTTTTGTTTAATCAGTGATAAATTCTAATAAACAAACACTGATAAACTACCCTTCACAAAATACCCTCAGTAAAATAATCTTTTAAAGTCTGTTGACTTTCAGAAAAGTCAAACTTCTTGTTTTGTTCTTCTTTTCGAACCCACTGCCAAACAACCAAATTTTCTGTTTTGATCCCCTTTGATCAAAACGATGGAACAATTCACACTTATATGTTCCACAAACAACTTATGTTTAGATCCTAATCCAAACTTCGATCGAATACCGAAAGAAAAAAATTTTCAGAAAAAAATTTCCCGGGGTTTTTTTTGAATCTGATGAAACCTTAATCTTTTATGTGTTTCTGTTTGTATATGATTTCTGTTTTGTATATACGAACAATGAATAAGTAATACTGATGTCCAAAAACTTTGTTTTGATTGAAAAAATTTTGGCGGGAAAAGTTTTAGTCGAACAAGAAACAGAGTAACAGAAAAGTTTTGGTTTTTTTTTATTTTGATTAAGATTCTAAGTATTCGATACTAACTTATAAACTAAAGGCAGGGATAGTATAACCGTATAATTGCGATAAAACGTCTTTTCCTGTGAATTCCGGTGAGTCGCCGGAGTTCCTGTTGTGGCCGGAAAAACTGTCCGATTGCCTTCTTCTTTCTGTACGGTTATAAGGGTTGATGTATTGATCTTTATCAATCCTGGTTTGGCTTTGAATAATTCTGTTCCAACGTATATGATTCTGAATTCTTCTGACTCTGTTTTTAGTAAAACAGGGGAACACCGATTCGTATAATCTTTGTCTTCTTCGTGTGTTCTTTCTGATCAGATGGAACGATTTGGTAACCAACGCTCTGATGCCAAATGTAGGACACAGGACCGATTGAGGGTGAAAGGATTTTGAGAGAGAATTCTTATAATTGAAAGAAACAATACATAAATGAAATGATACAATGTATTCGGTATATATACAAATGAAGGGGTGTGTCCCCTTAGAGGCTAACCGACATACCGGTTGGTTTATAACCGCCTTGATTATCTAACTTAGGATAAAGTAATATGTCACACTATATATATATATACTTAGGATAGTTGGGAAATAAGAATTATGTATCTAACAGAAACAACTGATCCTCTAATTTCTTATAATAAACGCTGATGATGCCAGTTTATTAAAACTACTTTGAGCCTGTGACTTTAAATTCAACTGCTTGTAAATCAGTTGTTTAACTCTTGTTGTTGCATTAAAACTTTCCATGTACCGTAAAATGACTGATGCACATATATGCAAATTGAGAAAGTTACGGTGTAGTTAAAAGAAAAGGGGCAGCAGTGGACGTCTTGAGGAGGCTACCAGATGTTAGCTGCAATAAAGTCCCTTAAATACCCATGAATGTTATTCATCAGGGAGTTATAAATCATATATAGATGAAGGTGCATAAGTTCATCAGATTGCAAAGCAAATACAATGTGGCTTTCTATTCGCTAACCTGAAATTTTATATATATGTGAATTTTGATCTGTTAATCAAGAGCAAACGGGTCACTCAATGTGTGTTGCATATTATTTATAAAGGGGAAATGATGAAATTACAATGAAACAGACGTAACCTCTCTCCAAAATGGAAAATCCATTTAGTCCACTCCATAACGTAAACCGGTCGATGGTACTCCTCCTTTTGCAGAGAAATCTTTACCTCTTAAACCGAAAACTGATTTGCGCCTTCACCTAACCATTTCCATGAGTCCCGCGCATCAGATAACAAACCATTATTGGAAGCTGCAACACATAACAGGCCCTCGGCCTGCACATACCCATCAACAGAACGCTGCACGTTATTCCAGAACCTGATGGATCCCTCATTCTGCATATCACATCTGTCCGCCACAGTCACAAACTTGAACTTCTCTACGCTGAATAGATTAGGGAATTTCTCTTTGAGCGATTGTTGACCTAACCAAAAATCCATCAAAAAACGAATGGATTTTCCCAGAGCTGGTCCTGAGGATTTAAGTGCCTCGTACAAACCGACAAAAAGGCCCCTTATAAACAAATTTTGTTTTAAATGATGGTTAATGTTATAGCTACAACATAGCAAAAATATAGTATTATGATAACATACCGTAATAGCTAACCTATTATTTGTGAAGCTCTCCTAGCATTTTGAAAGCAAATTATTTGATCACTTTTTTCGCAGATTAAACTCTCTAAGGTTCCGCAGTTTCTTCAATTATCTTTTTAAATGTTTTATATTGTTTTTATTATTATATAAATGATGGATCAAAATAAGTTTAATTGGACCAAAAGAGTTATAAGGTTTTAGATAGAGGCGTAATAGGTTTTAAGGTTTCAAATTTTAACAGAGAGTAACAAATTGTTTTCGATTTCATATCTTTAATAGTCCAAAACCAGATAAATTTATATGGAAAGCATCGAATAGTTATCTATTCATATCTATAGATAAGATCAACCATTTTATATATGTTACTATTTTACTATATGATTATGTAGCTCACTAATACTAAAGTCTTTCCTTCAGACAACCATCTAAATATTTCTATGCCTATCGGCCCTATCATGACATAAGATATTTATGAGGTTAAAACACCAAGAGTTATTTAAAATAAATATTATAACATAAAGGATTAAATTGAAAATTAGAACTTTATTTATCATTTTTAAAGTACTGTACTTTAAACTTTCGTCTTCTCCACCTTTATGTTCTCCACTTTCAAACATAATATGCAGGTTTTATTTTCGATTCTTCTTTGCCTGGGTTCTTCTCCAAAACTTCGTTGTTTTTCATATCGTTAACCCTAACAAACGAAAAGCTAATATCGGAAGTTTGGACGTCTCCTATCTCAAAAGGAAAATATTCCAAGATGAAATAAAGCATATAAGGAGTGAAACTATTCACCAAGGTATGGATATCACTCCTAACTTGGTGTTTTCATTTCATTTGTGGAATATGATCTTCTATGAATATAATGGAAAAATAAAAAGAGACAATCTATCTAAAGTAATAAGAGGATAAAAGAAAGCATATAAAGGGTAACTTAGTTATAGTCTAGGTCAAAAGCACTTACGAATAACCTAATTCCCTATAACCATGGCTCTGATACCAATCTGTAACACCCCAACCAATGGTGAAAACATCGAGGTCACGTAGTGACGATTGTTCAATAGCATATGGACTAGATTGTAAATATTAATAGCAAACAAACTTTCATTATCCAAAAGGAAATACAAAAGTCTTAGTAGAAATCTCAAACATAGATACATAAATATTCAGTCTTTTATTTAAGCACTAGGTCTAGCCTAAGCATGAAAGCATGTAAGATCAAACGTCACCTAAAACATGTACAAAATAATTTGTCAACACATATAATGTATTGGTGAGTACATCCGTTTGATATATATAGTAAGGTAAAAACTTAGCAATTCATATGTAACATAGTGTTTGCAAAATGTAGTAATTGGTATCCGGGTCAAGTCAACCCTGTGAAAGGAAGGAAGAGATATATAGTATGCGCTAGTAGTAATGAAATACATAGCAATGACAAGGATTCTCAACAGAGTCACAAGGGTATATACCATAGATCTATTCATTCAAATGCTAGGCCGCACCGGTTAATGATTTCACAAGTCATAGATATACGTAATGACACAAACAAACACACATAAGAATTGCTATCTTAGTAAAATGAAATAGAAACTTGATAGTAAGTACATGAGTAGCCCCAAAAGTAAAATGAAAAAGGGGAAAGATATACTCACCTTGTGATCCAAAAGTCGGTAATCCTGTTAACTTGATTCCTATTTATATAAGTCATGTCAATGGCCGATATATTTAATGTTTCCTAAGTTGTTCACCCAACTTAGACTTTCACACAACATTTTCCATAAAAATTTAATGGTTAGAAAAGTATTTATTTTTAAAATACTCGTTTTAAAACATGACTCGTTGGTGATCATACCTCGTCTTGGTCTGTTATATTATTATTTGTACACCAAAAACATAGCACCTTTATTTCATGTTTATTTGTATACTACAACATACATAACATAAATCACATATAGTCATGCAGATATTCTTATACTTTGCGTATTTTACTTAGTTTTCGCATTTTTCAAACCAACTCGATAATAGTTTTATGACACAAGTATTATTTTACAAGTTTAAAATACATGAATCACATTTTCATCATGGATAAGTATCCTACTCAAATTATCCAATCTTTTAACATTTTAACATACAAGACATTTAGTTCGTCAAATTTTCAGTTTTAAGCGGTATTTCGGCAGTTTCTTAAAATTCCAACGCGTGTGTTTAACCAAATCATGTAGGATTTCAATTATATACTTAAACATATGTTTTTATCTCAAAAATACCCTTTTACAATCTGATATAAATCGGATTCAAAAATCGTTATAAAACTTGCCGAAATTTGCGTTTTAACCACATAGTCTTGCCTTAAACTTTACCATAATCATCTTAAAACATCAAGACTTGATATTTTTAGTCAAAACACTTTATTTACTGTATAATTTAGTGATTTTAAGTATGCATGTGCAGGTCTTAATATTATCCCAAAAATCACATAATTACACTCATAAATCATGCATCTTCAAGCTCAAAAATCACCCCTTTCATGGTGAATTAAAAACCTAATTGTTTTACCTTAAACATGGGTCATTGTAATCAACATTTTGGAACTAAAGTTTCTGTTTTAAATCAGATTTTCAAAGTCTCAATAATCACATTTTGATCATGTTTTAACTATCCGCAATCATGTTGTATACCCATATAGTCATCATCCAACACTTAGATCATACATGCAATATCAAAATGAAGATCAAAACACACACCAAAAGCACATACGACACACACAACTCACGCACTCACACACACTCACTAAACTCATCTTCTTTCATTATTGTAAAACCCTCTTTAAAACCATTTGGTAAAAACCTTTATATTTTCATATTTGTGTGATGAATCCAAGTTGAAAATGAACAAAGATCATCATAAAGAAAAATCATAGGTTTAGTTTTACCTCTAGTAACTTGAAATGAGTAGATTTAAAAGAGGAAAACACCTACAACTTCAAGAATTCTTGACTTTAACTTGAATCTTCATCACCATGATTTTTATTGTAGGAAATGGATGGTTCTCATAGAGTTTAGAAAAAAAACAAGAGAGAGAGGGTAGAGAGAGGAGAGGGTGACGGTTGGAAGGGGTGAGGGAGGAGTGAGAGTGAAGTGTGATGGATGGAGAAAAATGAATGGATTAGTGTATGTATGTAGGTTTATATAGTCAAAATCATGCAACATGAGTCATCATCCTAGACTAATGTGGCAGCCTCAACTCATGACACACACACACTAGAAGGCTATATACTTGTCAACATAATATTAAATCATCATATAGTGGGTATTAGGTGTAGATTAGCGGGTATACTACTAGTTAACGCGGTACAGGCCTTTAACTGTTTTAAATACACGACACATCTAAAAATAATATTTTTGACTCTAGGCATAATATTATACAAGCCAAGTTAATATTAGGTGCTATCTAGCGTAAAAGTCACTAAAAGCACAATTTATACTCTAAATTTATTTCTCCCTATTTTTCAACTAAATATGTTTAGAAATATCGTTTCAAGTATAAATTTTGAATTTCGGACTTAAACGTGAGTATAAAACGTGATTTCGTAATAATCAAGTTTCAAAGAAAAATAAGGACCAACATGCGAATCATAATAAATTTACAAGGACTAAACTTGTCAAAGTTTCAAAGTGTAAGGGCTACGGATGTCACAAGAGGCGTTGCGGCGATTACTATGTAAGTTTTCTAACATACGAAGCAATTACATTGTTGGTGGTGAAAATCCTCAGGATGATTTAAACTCATATCCCTAATGTAGCATCCTCAGGATGCTGAAAGGCTTAACTGGTTTCAGGATGTAACTATATTTCAACATGTGCATATCCAGAGGATGGACTAATAAATTATCTTTTTTATAGGATTACAGGTACAACTAAGTTATAATATGGACACATAAGTACTCCACAACGTCTATATTATGATACTCAGTCAAAGATAGAAGAATAACTCTTGCAAGCGAAGGTCTAAGATCGAAGATGGAGTCAAAGTTGTAACCGATATACATTAAATATCGGCGAAGAACCTGGAAACAGCTGGAAATACGTACTACTGAGTTGAAACTGTTACAAACGGTCACCTGAAGACTTGAAGGAACTTAACTACACAGCGGATTACACGGGATTCTCTATTTACTTTCATATACTATATAAATGGGGATGATAGACGAGTATAGGACACATTATCTTTGCTAGAACTACACACACACTCTGTTACTTAGAACACTTACACAAATCATTGTATTCTTAGTACACTCGTCCAATCATCCATCCAAAGTTGTAACATTTTTTACCACATTAATATTAACAAACAAGGCAGGGGCCTAGTCTCCTCCCGAGGTTTTATGCCGGCGATCAACAACTGATCAAGGGCTTTCCTCATATACCGAGTGTTGTTCTTTCTTGCTTTACATTTATATTCAATTATCTTAGCCTACTTTGTCAATTTACCAACAGTTACATCCTCAGGAAATTACTGTCTATCCCGAATCATACCTTCGCCATCCTAATCATAGTTGTCATATATTTGTTTCTTTAACATCCTAACACACCATTTTCGGAATATAACTAGATTACAAACTTGTTTAACACTTATAGCACTCTACCTCACAATTTCTAATTTGGACAACAAAATTATTTTCACTTAGTAATTTTTGACCAAAATTATTTTCACTAGTAATGACAAATTACTTCTTACAATGGATCGAAGCTGAAGCATTCGTGCAAGTTAGAGATAAAGAAGTGGTGTCATTCATCAAAAGAAATATTTTAACAAGATTTGGAGTACCATCTGAAATTATTTGTGACAATGGCTCTCAATTCATTAGCAAAAGAACAACTGACTTTTGTGAGAGTTGGGGGATCAAGAGGATAACTTCAACACCAGTCCATCCTCAGGCTAATGGACAAGCAGAATCTTCAAATAAAATCATTGTCAACAACTTGAAGAAGAAGCTTGGGGAAAAGAAAAGGAAATGGGCAAAAGAACTTCCATTTGTACTTTGGGCTGATAGGACTACTTTCAAGAATGAAACTGGCCAGACACCTTTCTCTTTAGTCTTTGGAACAGAAGCAATGCTACCAACAGAGATGGTCATGCCTACAGCAAGGAAACATCTTCAGGATGCAACTACTAATGCCGAAGCACTATTGCAGGATTTAGAAACTGTGGATGAACTCAGGGATGCTGCTAAATTAAGGATGGCAGCATATCAACAAAGGAACGCTAAAGCTTACAACAAAAACATAAGGAAAAGAAGATTTCAAGAAGGAGACTTGGTACTAGAAAGCCTTCCAAAATACAACAAAACCAAGTGATGGCAAGCTAGCTCCCAAATGGGAAGGACCGTACTTGATAGATTCCGAAGCTGGCAAAGGAGCATATTGGTTATCAACGATGGAAGGAGAAATTCTACTAAGAATGCATGTGACTGATCTCTCTGGAAGAGAAACCTTGATCCGAATCACTGGTGAGATGAAGGTGAAGGCTGATAGAGATGAACCATCTCTATATGTAAGTATTTATCCTTAACTTATTTCGATCGATTATATTTTCACTAAACATGGTCTAGAAATAGTCCATCCTGAGAAATTTGCAGTGCCATCCTGAAGATGGAATGCTTAGAAGACTAGAGGGGGCCACCCTCTCCTCTGTTAAGGTGTCCGACACCTTCCTAAGGTTTAAAGGTTTTCACCTTTCTCATTGGGTTAGCAACCCCGCCTGGTGCGCACGTTGCTCATGTATATTTTCAGGATGGTGGGACCAGTCAATGTAAAAGTGGCTGATAATTTCATTTTTGAGATATATATTGTGCTCTTAAGGTTTAGACATTTTTCAATGTCTCTTACGTATTTGGTCTAGTCATCAGGGCCTTGTCGCCAGTTATTCTTAAGGGCCTTGTCGCCAGTTATCCTCAAGATGCTACATATTGGTCTTGTCACCAAGTTATTACAAAAGGGTTTGATCCCAGTTTACTTAAAAGGCCTAAGTCGCCAGTATAATAATAATGTTTGCCTTTGTACAGGTTATTATCAAAGATTATTAAACCTTTCTTGAAAGGATTGGAGATTTAAAGTCTATCTTGAAGATATTACATTGGGTACATCCTCGGGATAATGAAGTCCATCCTAAGGATGAGGAAGGAAAACGAACTAGGGATATCCTCTGGATAATGAAGGCCATCCTGAAGATGACAAAGACATGTGAAGAATATTTTCAAGATATTGAGCTTAGAAGAACTACTCGATATAAAGAACATAAAGGTATTATTCATAACATTCCTTTATAATCTAAATGTTTGTTATTGTTTGCAGAATATCAAAAGAAAAAAAATAACACAAGAATGTAGCGTCAAAAGTTGTTACCATATATTAATCAAAATTGATGTCAACCCCTGGCTTCGTCCAAAACCAGGACCCATCCACCAGGGGTCAACATCTATGGTCCGGGTCAATAGAAGATTTGGGGCTTCGTCTTGAAACCAAGATCCCTCCACCCCAAACCTTATAATATCCTAAGTTATTACATGCCAAAAGAAAATTGTCTGAAATTGTTCAACCATAAACTACCATCACAACCACAAAGATTTAAAAAAGTGGGCTCCAGCCTAGTCTTTACATCCTTCATCGCCCACAGGAAGATCCTTCACCACCTCAGCAACCTTGGCATCTGCTTCCTTCACCATAGCATCTTTAGGATCTTTAGCCGCATCCTCAGGATGAGCAACAGGAATAGGCTCATAAACCACCTCTTTCCCACTAAGGCTCTTAATCTTCTCCTTCCATGCATCAACATCCCAGGCATCCTGATTAAAACCTGGGTCCTTGGCTTGGAGAGCCATTTTTACCTTGGCCTGAAAAACAGAAATAGTGGCAGATTTTATAAGCCCATTCCTATGATCCTGTGCCTCCTTCTCCTGATGCAACATAGCCTGAGCATGCTCTGCTTTCACCCGCTTCAGTTCAGTCTCAGTCTCTACCAACTTGCTCTCAAGATATTTGCTCTTATCACGAGCAATCTTCTGGACATCATCAACTTTGGTCTGGGCCTCATGAAGTTCTTTGGCAACAGCATCCAAAGATTTTGACAGATATTCATGACCCTAATAAAGAAAAGAAAGAAAAGGTAAGTGTTTCTGACTTTTTACTACTAACATATCAGTGTCATCCTCAGGATAGGTCCATACCTGGAGAGTGAAGTGGGAGATCTTGTTCAAAACATCATCAAAGCCCAAACCCTCAAAGGGGGTGATCTCCTGAGAAATAGTAGAAGCAGCACTAGCCTTCCTCTTCTTTGAAGCAGCAGCAGCCCTAGACTTAGGAGGGTTGGAAGAAGGAGTGACCATCTTGGAACTAGACGGTGACGGAGAAGTCACTTTGGTTGCCTTGACATCCAGACTGTCGATGTCATCCAGGTCAAAGGAAGCAGGATTCTTGGCTGAAAATATGACAAAAGTAGGGTTAGTAATTAGATAAAATAATAAACATCCTCAGGATGTAACCTATCATACTCACGAGACATCTCGGAGGCTTGACTAGCGGTATAACTCTCTTCCGCTTCGAAGGTTCTTACTGACTCAGGTAAGTCGTAAACAGCTTTACACCAAAGGTAAGCATCGTTCAGAGGAGAAGCAAACTTGGCAAACGAAGCACTTGTTAAACAAAAAGCTTCAGAATGTTAACATCCTCATGATGTAACTAAAAATTTTTATAAAAACTTTGAAAAAACTTTACCACTTTTTAACCAGTAAAGAGGAATCTCATCCCCATGAGGAATAGAGCTCCTCTTTACAAAGAAAAACTTCGTTTTCCAGTTTTTCTCAGACTTAACAACATTATGCATGAAGGGTGGATCCTTTTCTATAATTTGAAGAACATAACGTTGAGAACCATGCGTCCTCAACTTATAAACATGAGACAGATCCCCCACTTGAAGATGGACACCATGACTTTCGATGATCCTACTACAAACCATCAGTATCTTCCAGAGCTGTCACATCAAAGAAATCTTTGATGAATGAGGGAAAGGGATACCTCAACCCTAGAGATAATGGTAAGTACAAGAAGCAGACCCAGGTAGGAGATGCAAAATCAGATTTTGCATGAGGATCATAAGGACGAAACTCAGCAGAACTCGGAAAGATCTTTGAGTTCTTTAGGGCTCGAATGTCCTTTTCATCGAAGGAACAAACCTCCTGTTCAGGATGACTTAAGAGGTTTTGGGGAATGAAGTCACTTATAGCTTCTACACTCCCCGAAGCTCGGGTGGATCTTTTGCCCATCTTCAGAATGTTGTTAATATTTTTTGCAGGTGTAAGAGAAAGTATGAACAAGGTGAAAAAGAAATTACCTTCTTTGAAATGTCAAGTGTGATTATAAAGGAGGAGATAAGCTCTAGATATAGAGGGCAGAAGGTGATGTCGTGTAACGGTCAGCACATAATTACCGCCGAGAAAATAGTCGTTGCTATTCTGACAAGATGTCCCTTCAGATTATCAGATAAGCTTTATGGTTAAAAAATAATATTACCTTGAAAGATATTAACGGTAAAATATTTTTTGGGGACAATTGTTGGTGTGAAAATCCTCAGGATGATTTTACCTCATATCCCTAATGTAGCATCCTCAGGATGCTGAAAGGCTTAATTGGTTTCAGGATGTAACTATATTTCAACATGTGCACATCCTGGGGATGGACTAATAAATCATCTTTTTTACAGGATTGCAGGTACAACTAAGTTATAATATGGACACATAAGTACTCCACAATGTCTATATTAGGATACTCAGTCAAAGATAGAAGAATAACTCTTGCAAGCCAAGGTCTAAGATCGAAGATGGAGTCAAATTGTAACCGATATACATTAAATATTGGCGAAGAACCAGGAAACAGCTGGAACAACGTATTACTAAGTTAAAACTGTTACAAACGGTCACCTTAAGACTTGAAGGAACTTAACTACATAGTGGATTACACAGGATTCTCTATTTACTTACATGTATTATATAAATGGGGATGATTGACGAGTATAGGGCGCATTATCATTGCTAGAACTACACACACACTCTGTTACTTAGAACACCTACACAAATCATTGTATTCTTAGTACACTCGTCCAATCATCCATCCAAAGTTGTAACATTTTTTACCACATTAATATTAACAAACAAGGCAGGGGCCTAGTCTCCTCCCGAGGTTTTATGCCAGCGATCTACAACTGATCAAGGGCGTTCCTCGTATATCGAGTGTTGTTCTTTGTTGCATTACATTTATATTCAATTATCTTAGCCTACTTTGTCAATTTAGCAACAGTTACATCCTCAGGATATAACTGTCCATCCCGAATCATACCTTCGCTATCCTGAGCATAGTTGTCATATATTTGTTTCTTTAACATCCTAACACACCATTTTCAGAATATAACTAGATTACAAACTTGTTTAACACTTATAGCACTCTACCTCACAATTTCTAATTTGGAAAACAAAATTATTTTCACTTAGTAATTTTTGACCAAAACGTACATAATGATCCGATCTAATCTATCATATCTATAAGCATTAAAATAAATACAAAGTTGCCACAAATTTACTTAGCATCATTTTCACTGATTTGAAAATAGAAGTATTTTACTAATTTATTAATCAGAATTGTATGTATTTAAGTTAACTGTCTTATATTTAATTATTCAACTAACAACAAACATTATTTTAAGGTATACAAAAAACAAATGAATCAACCCCTTACGCTATAATATTATATCTTAAACATTTTCTGTTTATTGAGTGGGTTTAGGAGAGACGTTGATGTGTTTGAAGTCATATACTGTTTATATCATCCTAAAATAAGAATAAGATATCTGCACTATTAAGACAAAAGGAAAATAAGCTAAAACCGAAGAAGATGCCTACCAATGAGGCAATCGTTAAACACGAACCTTGACAGCCTTCATTCAAATTGCCGAAGTAACCATCATCGGTAGTTGCTGCCTTCAGTTCCCGTGGTCCAAATCAGCTCACGACGAAAATACTCAAGCCGGATTTCAAAGCACCTATTCGGTTGCTGATCAGAACCACCATGTATGTCCTTTCTAGCAACAATTTCATCACCTATAATTATATGCAATAATTACGGATTAAGTAACATCATTTAACTATCATCAAATTCAATCACCTACAATTACAAAGTGTAACACCAGTTGACTCTTTATCTAACCAACTAAGTTGTGACATACCTTCTCACATGTAACATGTATCTGATCCAGAATTCAGGTACTCTAACAACCCTTCAAACATAAAAATAAAACAGCCGGAACATGCACTAGATATATGCAAATAATCAATGTTGAGTCAGGATGCATGTAGTCTTAACATGTGTGAAACAGACAGAACAAATATAAGTTTTCAGCAAATAAAAAAGGACACACAGGCATACTGGCCCAAAGATCCAAAAACTTTTCTTTCCTACCAAATATTGACCTGTATGTAGGCAAATTGTTAGGAATATCAAATACATATATTATCAAAAAGTAAGAAGTTTGGAAAATTACACAATGCTAGTAGGCCTTAATTTCACGGCAAAAGGTTATGATCACAACAACATGGGGCAACACACAACACAAGCAAGGTGATCCTTTTGTTTCACATTTAAAAAATGATGAGGGGGGCACTTTATATCTAAAACAATGGAACTATAGTTAAGAAACGCACTAAACAATCATAATTTAGTTGACCATAAATTAGATTTGCAAAGCCATTTTAAATTAAAAAAAAAATATGTAGAGAATTTCAAACAGAAACATAAGAACAAAAAATAAAAATATAAACTTTAAACCACTATATGATATAAGTGATTCAAACAACTTTTCAAAGCAAGAAACAAAACCTAAAAGTATAATTAATTGGACTTGCCTATCTCTTCATCAGCACTAGACATACATCATTCGCCTTTCGGGAACCACATCAGTTTCATCACCCGATTTCTCTGAAGATACAATGGAATCCATAAATTTATTCCTTGTTGCAAATCAAATTTTAAAGAAATATGGATGAAGACTGATACAAAATGACTGATGCGAAATAACTGATGTAACTTTGTTGCTCAAAATTACTGATGTACAAAAACTGATACAAAATGACCAATGCAAAAGAACTGACCAGTTGAGTTAAAGATTAATAGAAAAGACTATTCGAATCAAACAAATAATTTCTTCAAAATATCAGATACAAATAACTTGTATTAAGCAAACAACTGATGTACAAAAACTGATACAAAATGATTGATGCGAAAGAACTGACTAGTTGAGTTAAAGATTTATGAAAAAGACTATTCGAATCAAAATAATGATTTCTTCAAAATAACTGATACAAATAACTGGTGATAAGCAAACTGATTTAACTTTGTTGCCTAAAATAGATGATGTACAAAAACTGATGCAAAACTACTGATGTGAAAGAACTGGCCAGTTGAGTTAAAGATTAATGAAAAAGACTATTCAAATAACAACTGATGTACAACTGACTAAATACAAAAGGACTATTGTTCATCTTTAAACAATTGACCTGTGTGAACTGTGAACAACTGATAATTTTGTGTGCAGAACTTACAGCCTGTTGTTCGTAAAAGATGAATGATTTAAAATGTATACAAAATGACCAAGGGAACCTTAAAATGAGTATTGCAAATCTATCTTCACTTACAATAAGAATTGAACAATAAAAAAACAAACAAAACAAAATAACATCAGGAACAAAATTTTACTCACAATATGAATGGAAAGAGGGAAAACCTGAAATCGACGCCGCTGACTATCGAAAACAATTTTCTTAGCTTTCCATTAAAGTTCAATTACATCCTTCTTTAGTAGTCTGCTTATCTGCATATGTTCACACAAAATACAAATACATAACATTGGAAAAGTGAAACGACAAAAGTACTTGTGAATGAAAAATTTATATGAATAGTGGATCTTACCAGACGCTTACGAGCGTTTAATGTTTTTCACCACTGGCTCTAACCATGACTTTCGGATAATGAACAAGTGCACCAAATATATCATTTCATTTTAAGATTTCTGAAATTTCATCAAAAACATTATAATAAAAATCACAACTTACATGGTAAGCTAGACATAGATTTCAATTGGGCTTTTAATAGACGAACTGCTTCCTTTGGGTCATAGGCGTTTGGATTGATGGAAATCACCTCCCCATCATAATTCAACCAAACACAAACATTAAATAAACAATTTAAGAGAAAGAGCATATGAAACACAACAATCACAAATCTGAACGCTAAATCGAAAAGCAAACCTACAAAAAAACTGAAGAAACCCGATTAATAACATGGATTAAGAGATATGTACCTTCAAATTTGAAGACAAACGAATCATCAGGGTTTCAGCATTCTTGTATTAGATCCAAAAGCAAAACATAAATAGTGTAAAATTGAAAGCAAAACCAGAGAACATACCAGATTGATTATTCAGGAGGAGAGATGATAAATCAAACATTGAGGTTGTGGAAATCGAGTGATCTTCCCATCCGAAATTTACAGAATGATGATTTAGGAGAACAGAGAAGAAATAATCAGAGTGAGATTTGTTGCGATACAATTTGATTGGTTGTTTGGGAGGAGGAACTGAGCAGGCTGATGGAGGGTTTTTATGGGTGAGGATTAACCGCAGGCGCGTATGAGAGAGAGTAATGAACTAAATTCCTAAAATCTTGGGAGGAGCGTATGAAAGAGAATGAAACAACTGAAAAACAATAACTGTCAAATTTTTGGGGTCTGGATGGCTGAGATTAAAAGTTAGAGTAGTTAAGAGCAGTTAATTTTACTTAACATGGCCAGGATTAAAAGTTGAGTTAGTTTTGAGCAGTTTTTTTGCATGCGGATTATATATATTATAATATGTAATCATTGACCGGAATACCCTTATGCATTCAACTTATAATTAATTGATCGGGTTTCCTATCAAGTGTATATATAAGAGGTTATTAGATATGATTAATAGCTAATGAAACAATAACACCATCACTATTTTCCTAACCCTCCTCTCTCTCAAAATATGTGATCATCAAGATCACCTTAGCCATCCTAACCGTACACCCTAAATGGGAATCCAATTATCCCAAGAAGATGTGATGTCGCCTTCCCTCTTCAAAGTTATTGGCTAATAAGGTACACGACTATATTTGTTTTCCATTACATGTTTGCAAAATTCATCAACATATGGTATCAGAGCGTATTGTGCCTAATCAAGTCTGTTTTTGTTTCTCTTATACTGGAATTAAAATCAGAAGACAGTCTTGATTAAAAAAACTGATAAAATTCATATGCATATTAAATCCTTAACTTCACTTGTAGGGACAAAGAGGATTGAAGAAACCACTTTTGTTACCGAAGTTCAAATCATATTTCTGCTAAGTGTAGAATTGCTGAAGAGTAAAGAGACAAGTGCTGAAGAAGAAAAAGTAAAGTGCTGAAGAGTTATCTCATCAGAAGTTCTGAAGTCTAACCAGACATTTCACTGAAGAACTACTGAAGACAAACTACTCATTAGTAGTTTGTCACTCATCAGTACTTTCACATCAGAAGGTTCTAACCGACTCAGGAACTTCAGTAGTTTAGTATTATATTGTTTTATTAAAGTCTTTGAACAAGTTTCAATGCTACAGCCTGTTGTAAGCATTATCCTAAACATTATCTTAGCTTATTATAATGTTGTATTACTTAGCACAACAGTTTGTACTCGTCTATAAATAGATGAGTTTATCTCACTATTTTAGACATGTGATTACACTTGATTTTAATTGAAATCCTTCAAAGCTTTTATAACTTATTATCCATTTCACATCTGAGAATCATTCACTACTTGCATTTACTGTTTTATACTTTGAATTGCTTTGATTCTCATAAACTGCTATTGTAAAGGGGGAGTAATAACTCTTGTTAAAGTGATACTTTAACTTAGAACATTTATCATTCCGCTGTGCAAATAACTTTGATAAAACTGCAAACACATAAGTGTTCTATAACTTAACTGCTTATAAGAGACCACTGATCCAACAATTGGTATTAGAGCATCTTGTTTATCTGATCAAATATCAATCTAACAAATTGAGAATCAGACACGGGCTCTTATTGATATCCAATAATGGATTAAAAGTTCACTTTATTTTTCATCCATCACTTTAAAGAAGTATTGACAATCCAAACTTCTTAAAAATGGACCCTTATAATACTAGATCTGCCAATAAACCTCCTATGCTAGTCAGAATGAATATAATATCTGGCAAAGAAGGTTGGCACACACCATATCTCAGACCAATACTGGGTGTTGGAGGTCTGTAATCTTTGGACCTCACAAACCAGTAGTAACTGATCCAGAAGGAAAAACTGAAAGACCAAAAGACCCTAAAGACTACACTGAAGAAGATTTCCAAAGATTTGAGCTAGATGCAAAAGCTTTTTCTATGTTGGCTATGGCTCTCCCAAATGAAATTTATGCTGGACTTTTACATTGTGAAAGTGCCAAAGAGCTGTGGGATAGTCTAAAAGAACAGTTTGGAGGAACTGAAGAGGTGATAGCCAACACCAGAGAAATCCTAGCCCAACAATATGAAACTTTTACTCATGTAGATGGTGAAACATTAACTCAACAATTTGAAAGATTTTCATCACTCACCTTTGAGTTAAAACTTAATGGTTAGACCTATTCAAATGCATCTATGTTACATAGATTTTTAAGGTCTTTACCTTCAAAATAGGAAACTTATTCTATAGTCCTCAGAACAAGTTCAGATTTTAATGCCCTGAACCTAACAAGGTTACATGGTAAATTGTTAACTTTTGAAAGAGAAATCAATCAAAAGAAAAAGTTACAAGAATCTGGTAAAACTGCTGATGACTATACTCCAGGTAGCACAGCCTTATTGGGACAGGACTCACCATCTTGTTCTAATAATTTTGGATCTTTTGATCACATTGACATAACAGCTGGGATCTCATCAGATGGATCATTCCTAGCTTATGACAATGAAGACCTAAGTCAAACTGCTGACAACATGTGTTTTATCATGGATGACTTAAAATATTTTAGCAGTGATGACTTAGAAGAAATGGATATTTTACATCAACTGGCCTTGTTAAGCATAAAAACTAACAACTTTTATAAAAGGTCAGGAAGGAAATTTCCAGGACTAAACAACTCTACAAAAGTTGGTTTTGACAAATCTAAACAGAGATGTCATAAGTGTCAAAAGTTGGGACACTTTGCTAGAGAGTGTAGAAGCTCTAGCTTTAACCAACCCATGTCTGGCAATCAATTTAACCCCTCATATAATAGGAATAATGGAACTCAAGGGAGTGCTCATTTTGTACAGGCACAAGCTCCACAAATACAATATGTTCAAATACCTGCTCAACACCAGGCCCAGCAACAAATGCCTCCTTTTCCAACTGCTCAACAACCTCCACAAACTCAACAACCCCCTCAACAAAGTCTATTCACATCAGGGTATGTTGACTGGAGCAGTCTTCCTTTTGATACATCTGAATGCAGTCCAGATGCAGACAACAAAGTCTATGATATCAACTGGGGAAAACCTGATAATGGCAGAAAGAACTTTGCCTTAATGGCCTTTGAGGGATACTCCTCCAATTCTGCTCTAACTCAGGTATCACAACAATCTCTGTTAAAGCTTTATTCAAAATCTTGCAAAGAGTCTTTTGCTTTAATTAGAGAAACAAATGTGCATTTACAAAGCAAATCAAATGACATGGAGAGAAAATACACACAGATGAAGTGTGATTTAGAAAGAAAACTTGTTTTGAAAAATAAGAAAATTTCTAAATTAACAGATAAATCCATTGAAACCCAGGCACAAATTAAAAGCATGATAAACAACCTAGGAAATGTCGGAAAATAACTTGCTGACACCAAGGTTAACTGTGAAACATGGGTTGAGTCTTGTAAGGGATACCAAATGCTGCCTAACAAGCAAACTGCTGAAAATGTTAAGTTTCGCATAGGGTATACCCATACTGAATCACCAACGGATTTCACCCACAAAACTGATAATGATGGGAAGAAATTGATTCAAACTTCTGAAATGGAGTAGTGCACATCCTTCCATCAGAACTTTCTCAAAAATGAAAGTTCCGCAGAAGTAAAAACAACTGACAATAAGCCATCAGTAGTTTCATCTACATCAGGAGTTGAGACCCTGAAACCTACTGATGACCTATTGAAAAATACTGATATTGTCAGTAAATTGCCTTCCAACTCTCTTGCTGAATCCAAAAGGAAAGAGAAGGCAAAGGCATGTGAAATATGTGGTCTGTTTAACCACATAACTGAACTTTGTAGATATGAAAAGGGAAATCATTTTAATAAGAAAATCAACAACTGGTTGTGGGAAAACAAATAAGACAAGATTATGAAAATACTTTCTTTCCCAACAAACAACAACCAAGTAAAACCTTTTCTCAGAAAAAAGACTTTATCTCAACAAAAGCCTTTTTCTCAAAGTTCAACTTCAGAAGTTACACCTAACCCATCAGTAGTTTCATAAACTACTGAGTAGTTTCACAAACTACTGAGGTTAAAGATTTGATAAATTTGGTTAAACTTCTGATGACCAAAGTTGATGGTGGTCACCAAAAAGATACCATTGCCAAAAAGACATGGATTTCAAAAATTGGTCCTCAACAAACTGCACTTGTTCTCAAGAGCAAACCCAAAGCAAAAGTGGCTTGGGTTCCCAAATCTAACTAATTTGCTATTGTGTGTAGAGGGTCTCCAGAGGTTTAAATAGCATTTGGTATGTTGACAGTGGAGGCTCAATGCACATGACTGGATGCAGATACCTGATAAACAATCAGCCAAAGAGGAGGATTTGTGTCCTTTGGGAACAATGCCAAGGGATATGTGCTAGGATATGGCAATGTATCATCAGGCAAAATGCAGTTTGACAAGGTCAATCTGGTTGAAAATCTTGAGTACAACTTGCTGAGTGTCTCACAAATGTGTGATAAAGGATATTCTTCCTTTTTCACTAAGACAACATGCAAGATGTGACACCCTGCATTTTCAGGATATTACTTTTACTGAACTCTAGTTAATTTTCCATGATTATACGTGGTTAAACACTTAGTTAGGGTTAGTTGAACAAGTCTTTCTGAATGTTAGGTAACATTAACATACGTTAAGTGGCATTAACATACGTATAATTAGGAAAACGGTTGTCTTGACACACACACGAATCCTATAACCCGAACGTTGGTGATTTGTTGGACATGCATGATTATGTGAACAATTGAGTGTTGATGTATGTGGATTAACACGTGTAAGTAAGTTACATGTTTATGTGAATTATTGCTTATTAATTAACTTATACGTAAACGTTATGAGATACGTGCACTTATGATAAACATAATATGTGTTGATAAAACAGTAGTTTATATATGCTAGTATGACTATTATTGTCGGGATTGATCTCGAGAGTTAGTTAGGGCTAATGGGCTCACTTATCAGACAAAAACCACCAAAGCCCGAAAGACTTGGCCCATGAGCTTAACCCTAGCTTATTATTTATAAAAAAAAAATAAAAGAAACCCTACACACTCTCTTTTGCGCCGTGGGGTTTAGAGCACACACACACACACTTTTCAACTTCAATCTTCATCAATTCTCACTAGTTCAAGTCGATTCGGGTGATATCTTGGAGTTTTAAAGAGCCTAGCATTGCAAGGTATACCATTTATGTGTTATATGATTGATTATGATGCTTGAAAAGTTGTAAAAACCCTAAGAATGTTATGTATAAAAATCGCAAATGATGATATGTTTAGATATCTTGATTGTTTGATTGAGATTGTTGATGAATATGGTTAATAGAAATCATATCTAGGGTGTATGGTATATAAAAACCTAAGATTGAACATGTTAATATGAATGTTATTGTGCTAGTATGAGGTTATTGCATGATTTTGGGTTAATAAGAATGATTAGGGTTCATGAGAAGCATGTTATTAGAATTCTGATTTTCTGACAGATTCATTGTGACGAATTGTAGGGGCTGTAATGGGTTGGTAAATTGATAGTTTTGATGATTTATTTGCATGATTATGATGTACATAGTCTTAGCTTTTCATAATGGGCAAAACCATCAGATTTGGACATCGGTTGAGTCGATTTTGGAATTTTAATTGATTAGGGGTCAAGTCAGATTTTCGGAATTGAAAATTTGGTCAACTTTAAATGGTCATAACTGGAGATTTACAAAGAATTAAGTTATGAAATTTTTACAGTAGGTCAACATTAGAAAAACTCGGCTTTTCCATGTGGATTCATCCCGTTTGGATGAATACACAAGTTTTGGGAATTTGTCTACTAAACTGACCTGTTGTGGAAATGTTCTGGACATAGCTGTGTTGTACGAATTTTTATAATTTTTGTGGTTGGTTTTAAGACAAAATAAAAATAGGGATTTGCAACTGAATCCCCATGAATACTCAGTATAAATTTGGAATTTTAATTCATTCGTTAAGTGAGTTAAATGACTCGTTTTTCACAGCGCACAATCTGTCCTAAAAACGCAGATTGTGTACGAGGTATTTATGTGACTATTTGAAGTTGTATGTGGTATGTAATTGACATGTACTTGTGTGGAAACTTTCATGAGATGTATTTGCTGTGTTAAACTTATAATAATCACCATGATCACCAACGGGATACGTAGGACATACTTGTGCATGTAGAGTCACTAGGTGTCACTACACGGTTTTGAACTTTTAAAACTATCGAATAAACGTACTATGTGGTATATTGGTTATGCACGTGTACTCACATAGTGACACATATAATAGGGAGTCGGTAGCGAGTCTCTATTACGTTGGAGTTTGGATATTTTTGCTTGCAACCTAAGGTGAGTTTCACTACTCTTTTCTCAAAAGCATGCGTCTCGGGTTTGAGGTGCTTTGACTCCTTGTGTGGGTCGGGTTTTACGATTCCTTGTGCGGATCACACTTTCATCAGTTTAAAACTTTTACTGTCCTTTGTGAACTAAACACGCTCTATCATTTAAAGTCCTTACATATTATTGGGTTAATCGCTGTAGGCGAACGGGGTATTAGTTGATAGCGCTATTAGGTTGTGCAGCAACCTCATGCTTGAGGTGCTTAGGTCACGGGCATGAACTTTTGACCACGCTCTTGAGGAGCAAAAACTTACTAGTGTTGATAGACACGGGTACTAAGGCAAATTAACAACTTCTGTATGTTCCCAATAATCTCCCGTTTAGTTACAATGAGTGGGCTAGCTACCCCTGATAAGCTTAAAACTGATGGTTTAAAACTTTGGTAACTTTATACCTACTACTCAAACTGTGAACTCACCGACATTATGTTGACACACGATATACATGCTTTTGCAGGTAGTTAGCTTCCGGTGTCACAATTAGGAAGTACCGCACGTTCACTGCATTTGGGGTCTTGGGCATACACCTAGATTACTTATCGTACTTTTACGTTTCCTTTCATATGGTTTTAATTTGGGCGCGTTGTTTTGCGCATGGTTTTTAAAAGTTTTAAATTCGGTTTACGCTTCCGCAGCTTAACTAAACTTGAATTTTTGAAAACGAACTAAATGGTTTGGGCATTTAGAGTTCGTTCATATGACTTATGGCTATGGGATCCTGGTGTGTCATGCGCATCGCGGTAAAACCCCGCAGTGGAAATTTGAGGGTGTGACAGATTGGTATCAGAGCCATTGGTTATAGTGAACTAGGACTGCATGTTGAGTCTAGTCTATAATCATCATAGCATAAGTACACTCATAACTCAGGTGCACAACTAGCTTTTAGCTACATATATCTACAAAACATGATTTCGGGAGATATGTTATCTTCTAGTTCTAGACATAATTCTTAACACGTCAATGGTGGGAACCCAGGGTTACACTAGGTGGCGCATTACTGGGAGTAGTATCTTAATAAACCTCGTGGATGAGGAAACAATAATTGAACAGGGGAGAAATCCCTTGCGAGCGTTGTGGCGCACGTACACAGGAAAGCTGCACGATGCGCACGACGTGATACCATCAAACCAAATCAACTGTGAAGAAATTTAAATACCAAGACTTATCCTTTTTCACTGAGCAAGTAGACAATTAGTTTCTGTTCCTTCTTACTTGATCTTTCTTACATCCATTTGAAATTCAAACGGAACTGGGTTACACATATAGAACTTATTTCTTACTTTAGTACCTTACACCTAGTATGAACGGGCGGACGTATGACTGCATATCCCTGTTATTCATAAGTATATGGTAGATTCATGGGAACACATTAGATTGGGGCTTGTTACACACACTCTTGGGGAGTTACGAAGGTCTGCGATGCAGTGCAACATCTCAAAGGAAGACAAAATCTACTAGTGACTGACAGTCACGATTGGAGGAACGAATGGTGTTGTTGACCATTGAGCTGACTTACATAGGACCGGAGAAGGAGACTGTACGTGATGAGAACCATATAACATTGACATCGCGAAAGAGGAAGGATAAGGGATGGAAGGGGAATCTGAGCAGGACGAGCACATGGGAAGAGAGGATGAATGATCTACTATTTAAGACAGAGCGTGGCGACGATTGGCTCTTACCTTTTCTTACCTATCTTTTCTTTCTTTTTCCTTTACTATCTTAGATAAGACTGAGTTCTTATGATCAACGATAGGGTGGTTGAAACCCTCGCATCTTTCCAAGCTAGTAAAGATCCATCTTGCTAAATCAATCGTTTCCCTGACTTCCACATTTGAACTTTCTTATTCCTTGAACGCACATGCCACAACAACAACCTACCATCATATTTTCAAGCCTTTTATTGGTCGTAAACCTCGATAACACTAACGGAACTGAAGGAGACTGTCTGATTGCTTCGATAGTATAAGTCATTTCCATGCGCATTTGGCCTGGGCAGGATGGGGTAATGTATGACACATGCACACTCGATGAGTTACAGATACTTGGATGGAGAACGTTGCACCCTATGATGAAATCTAGAAATTCGACGGATGGGTCTGAGATCGGCGCCTACACTACCAAGCTACGGGAGTTAGATACTTTGTGCTCAAATCTATTTAACCTACTTTACCAGCGGATCGAATTTCATACCAAAAGGTAGGGTCCCAAAGATTCGTGGCTTGGCCACTGCAGCTCACCTACCCAGAATCTAACAAATCTTTCACCTGGCTCGCAAACTCATTGATGAGGTTGTTGAGCATGGTACTTTTCCGAAGCATAGAGCTTCATCTTCTACTTTTGGTGATAGCAAGAGAACTTGGGATAGTGTGAGGTACAAGTCCTTCAACAAACAATAACCACAACGGTAACAACAACAATGGGGCTCGTGGAATAGCAATTGTGATTAGCTCTGGGGAAGCTAGGACTGATAACAATGTCGTGACGGGTACAACACTCTTGCTTCTATTTTACATGATACTGGTGCGGACTATAGTGTTATGTCATCGAAACTTAGCAATCAACTAGGGATGGTTCCTACTCCTCTTGATACCCCGTACACCATAGAGCTAGCTGATGGGAAGCCTGTTGAGGTAACCCACACCCATTGTGATTGTAAGCTCGAGTTGGATGGGCAATCGTTTGTCATCAACATTTTACCTAACACCCTTGGAAGCTTTGATCTCGTGGTTGGCATGGACTGGTTGTCCAAGCATCCCGCTGAAATTCTCTGTCGGGAGAAGATTGTTCGTGTCCCCCTCCCAGTTGGAGAACTTTTATCTATACAGGGTAATCATGGTGGTGCCATGGTGGGCATCATCTCTTCTTGAAAGCCCAGAAGTGTATTCGTAAGGGCTATCCAGCCATTTTGGCTAACATATCTGACACTCGAGCTGAAACTGAAGCTGAAACTGAAACTGAAACTGAAACTAAGATTGAGGACATCCCAGTAGTCCGACATTTCCCAGATATTTTCCCAAGAGGAACTACCTGGACTCCGACCTGTTCGTCAAGTGGAGTTTCAAATTGACCTTGTACCTGGAGCAGCTCCAGTTACACGCGCGCCATACCGCCTAGCACTAGACGAATTTCAAGAACTGTCTACCCAACTCCAAGAGCTATTGGATAGGGGCTTTATTAGACCTAGTTCTTCGCCATGAGGAGCTCCAGTTCTGTTTGATAAGAAGAATGGTGGGAGTTTCCGCAGGTGTATCGGAAGTTGAACAAAGTAACGGTTGAGAACCGCTACCCTTTACCTCGTATTGATGACTTGTTCGACCAGCTTCAAGGGTCGAGTTTCTATTCTAAGATTGACTTGAGGTCAGGATATCATCAACTGAGAGTCCGAGAGAAGGATGTGGCGAAGACAGCCTTTCGAACCCGTTATGGACATTATGAGTTTTCGGTGATGCCATTTGGGCTAACCAATGCACCGGCTGTGTTCATGGATCTAATGAACCGTGTGTGCAAGCTTTATTTGGACAAATTTGTCATTGTGTTCATAGATGACATACTGATTTATTCCAAGAGCAGGGAAGAGCACGAGCAACAACTGCAGCTGATCTTGGAACTCTTGAGAAATTAGCAGTTGTATGCAAAATTTTCTAAATGTGACTTTTGGATTCGAGAAGTCCAATTTCTTGGACATGTGGTTAACAAGGCAGGAATACATGTCGATCCCGCCAAGATTGATGCTATTAAAAGTGGGAGGCTTCAAAACTCCCACAGAGGTGCGCCAGTTTCTTGGTCTTGCAGGATATTATCGTAGATTCATTGAGGGATTCTCTAAGATCACTCAACCCCTCACTGCTTTGACACAGAAGGGTATTACTTACAAGTGGGGAGATGCCCAAGAATCTACTTTTCAATTATTAAAGTCGAAACTTTGCAGTGCATCTATACTATCACTACCTGAGGGTACAGAGGACTTCGTGGTGTACTGTGATGCGTCTATCCAAGGGTTATGGTGTGTGCTGATGCAGCGTGATAAGGTGATCGCGTATGCCTCACGTCAATTAAAGGTTCATGAGAAGAATTACACCACCCATGACTTGGAACTGGGAGCAATGGTTTTTGCTCTAAAGATCTGGACGCATTATCTCTATGGGGCGAAGTGTACGATATTCACTGACCACAAGAGCCTCCAACTCATATTCGATCAAAAGAAGCTAAACATGCGACAGCGTCGATGGGTCAAGCTTCTGAATGATTATGACTGTGCCATAAAGTATCATCCCGGGAAACCTAACTTAGTAGCTGATGCCCCAGTCGTAAGGAAGCAAAACCCAAACAAGTGCGAGCTTTACATCTTACCGTACATTCTAATCTTCCTGATAAGATACGTGAAGCCCAGGGCGAGGCTTTGAAAGAAGAAAACATCGGGTTTGAAACCTTACATGGTGCGGATAAGCACTTGGAACGGAAGACGAATGGTCTTCAATACTTTATGAATCGAGTCTCGACACCACGTTTTGGGGATCTCAGATAACTGGTGCTCGATGAAGCTCACACCTCTCGATATTCGGTACATCCTGTTTCGGACATGAGGTACCAAGATCCTTAAACTCTCTACTGGTGGCCAAACATGAAAGCTGAAATAGCCACTTATGTTAGTAAGTGCTTGACTTGTGCGAAGGTTAAGATTAAATATCAGAAACCTTCAGGCCTACTCCGGCAACTAGAAATCCCTACGTGGAAATGGGACGGAATTTCGATGGATCTTATCACAAAGCTTCCTAAAACGCCAACGGGCCATAACATGATTTGGGTTATTGTGGATTGTTTAACCAAATCGGCACACTTTCTGGCAATAAAGGAAACGGACTCGCTGGTGAAACCAGCAAATCTCTACGTCAAGGAGGTAGTCTCTAGGCATGGGGGTACCTACATCTATTATATCTGATCGCGATGCGCGATTCACTTCTCATTTTTGGACTACTCTCCAAAACGCTTTGGGAAGTCGCTTAGATATGAGCACAGCCTATTACCCACAGACGGATGGACAGAGTGAACGAACCATCCAAACATTGGAAGATCTGCTATGAGCGTGCGTGGCGGGTTTTGGCAACAGTTGGGATAAGCACTTGCCTTTGATTGAATTCTCGTATAACAACAGTTACCCCACTTCAATACAGTGTGCGCCTTTAGAGGCACTTTATGGACGCAAGTGTAGGTCTCCCATTTGCTGGACTGAAGTTGGGGATAGCCAGCTAACAGATCCCGGACTTGTGCACGAAACTTCCGAGGAGATAGTGCAAATCAGAAATCGGATGGCTGCTGCTCGTGATCGACAGAAAAGTCACGCTGATAAGCATAGGAAACATTTGGAGTTCCAGGTTGGGGACAAGGTTCTATTGAAGGTGTCAACTTGGAAGGGGGTGATACGCTTTGGAAAATGGGGAAAGTTGAACCCGCGATATGTATGACCATTCGAGATTGTCGAAAGGATTGGTCCAGTAGCTTACAGGTAAATCCTACCTGATGAACTCAGTGGGGTGCACAATGTATTCCACGTCCCTAATCTAAAGAAATGCTTATCTGATATAATACTGGTAGTGCCACGGGAGGAGATCCAGGTGAACGATCAGCCACGGTTCGTGGAAGAACCAGTGCAGATTCTTGAGCGGGGCGTCAAGAAACTCAGACAGAGCACCAAACCTATTGTTAGGGCGCGATGAAATTCCCGTCTAGGACTGGAATACACGTGGGAACGCATGGATAAAATGCAGCTCAAATACCCACATCTTTCTACTGAACCTGAACATGCGTATGAACTAAACTCTAAACGTGAAGCGACTCACTCAAAGTGAATTTCGGGGCGAAATTCCTTTCAACTTAGGGATGATGTGACATCCGGTAACCAAGCATACAATTTTACACTGGCTTCACTGTTTACTTGCTGAATTTCGGGACGAAATTCTTTTCAACTTGGGGATGATGTGACACCCTGCATTTTCAGGATATTACTTTTACTGAACTCTAGTTAATTTTCCATGATTATACGTGGTTAAACACTTAGTTAGGGTTAGTTGAACAAGTCTTTCTGAATGCTAGGTAACATTAACATACGTTAAGTGGCATTAACATACGTATAATTAGGAAAACGGTTGTCTTGACACACACACGAATCCTATAACCCGAACGTTGGTGATTTGTTGGACATGCATGATTATGTGAACAATTGAGTGTTGATGTATGTGGATTAACACGTGTAAGTAAGTTACATGTTTATGTGAATTATTGCGTATTAATTAACTTATACGTAAACGTTATGAGATACGTGCACTTATTGTCGGGATTGATCTCGAGAGTTAGTTAGGGCTAATGGGCTCACTTATCAGACAAAAACCACCAAAGCCCGAAAGACTTGGCCCGTGAGCTTAACCCTAGCTTATTATTTATAAAAAAAAAATAAAAGACACCCTACACACTCTCTTTTGCGCCGTGGGGTTTAGAGCACACACACACTTTTCAACTTCAATCTTCATCAATTCTCACTAGTTCAAGTCGATTCGGGTGATATCTTGGAGTTTTAAAGAGCCTAGCATTGCTAGGTATACCATTTATGTGTTATATGATTGATTATGATGCTTGAAAAGTTGTAAAAACCCTAAGAATGTTATGTATAAAAATCGCAAATGATGATATGTTTAGATATCTTGATTGTTTGATTGAGATTGTTGATGAATATGATTAATAGAAATCATATCTAGGGTGTATGGTATGTAAAAACCTGAGATTGAACATGTTAATATGAATGTTATTGTGCTAGTATGAGGTTATTGCATGATTTTGGGTTAATAAGAATGATTAGGGTTCATGAGAAACATGTTATTAGAATTCTGATTTTCTGACAGATTCATTGTGACAAATTGTAGGGGCTGTAATGGGTTGGTAAATTGATAGTTTTGATGATTTCTTTGCATGATTGTAATGTAAATAGTCTTAGCTTTTCATAATGGGCAAAACCATCAGATTTGAACATCGGTTGAGTCGTTTTTGGAATTTTAATTGATTAGGGGTCATGTCAGATTTTCGGAATTGAAAATTTGGTCAACTTTAAATGGTCATAACTGGAGATTTACAAAGAATTAAGTTATGAAATTTTTACAGTAGGTCAACATGGAAAAACTCGGTTTTTCCAAGTGGATTCATCCCGTTTGGATGAATACACAATTTTTGGGAATTTTTCTACTAAACTGACCTGTTGTGGAAATGTTCTGGACATAGCTGTGTTGTACGAATTTTTATAATTTTTGTGTTTGGTTTTAAGACAAAATAAAAATAGGGATTTGCAAATGAATCCCCATGAATACTCAGTATAAATTTGGAATTTTAATTCATTCGTTAAGTGGGTTAAATGACTCGTTTTTCACAGCGCACAATCTGTCCTAAAAACGCAGATTGTGTACGAGGTATTTATGTGAGTATTTGAAGTTGTATGTGGTATGTAATTGACATGTACTTGTGTGGAAACATTCATGAGATGTATTTGATGTGTTAAACTTATAATAATCACCATGATCACCAACGGGATACGTAGGACATACTTGTGCATGTAGAGTCACTAGGTGTCACTACACGGTTTTGAACTTTTAAAAGTATCGAATAAACGTACTATGTGGTATATTGGTTATGCACGTGTACTCACATAGTGACACATATAATAGGGAGTCGGTAGCGAGTCTCTATTACGTTGGAGTTTGGATATTTTTGCTTGCAACCTAAGGTGAGTTTCACTACTCTTTTCTCAAAAGCATGCGTCTCGGGTTTGAGACAACTTATTAAACTTTTTCTGGTCCAGTTTGGGACTACTTTTACATCTCGGGATTGAGGTGCTTTGACTCCTTGTGTGGGGTCGGGTTTTACGATTCCTTGTGCGGATCACGCTTTCATCAGTTTAAAACTTTTACTGTCCTTTGTGAACTAAACACGCTCTATCATTTAAAGTCCTTACATATTATTGGGTTAATCGCTGTAGGCGAACGGGGTATCAGTTGATAGCGCTATTAGGTTGTGCAGCAACCTCATGCTTGAGGTGCTTGGGTCACGGGCATGAACTTTTGACCACGCTCTTGAGGAGCAAAAACTTACTAGTGTTGATAGACACTGGTACTAAGGCAAATTAACAACTTCTGTATGTTCCCAATAATCTCCCGTTTAGTTACAATGAGTGAGCTAGCTACCCCTGACAAGCTTAAAACTGATGGTTTAAAACTTTGGTAACTTTATACCTACTACGTAAACTATGAACTCACCGACATTATGTTGACACACGATATACATGCTTTTGCAGGTAGTTAGCTTCCGGTGTCACAATTAGGAAGTACCGCACGTTCACTGCATTTGGGGTCTTGGGCATACACCTAGATTACTTATCTTACTTTTACGTTTCCTTTCATATGGTTTTAATTTGGGCGCGTTGTTTTGCGCATGGTTTTTAAAAGTTTTAAATTCGGTTTACGCTTCCGCAGCTTAACTAAACTTGAATTTTTGAAAACGAACTAAATGGTTTGGGCATGTAGAGTTCGTTCATATGACTTATGGCTATGGGATCCTGGTGTGTCATGCGCCTCGCGGTAAAACCCCGCAGTGGAAATTTGAGGGTGTGACACAAGATCATATCACCAGAAGGCCAGAAGTTGATAGAGAAGATCATTGAAGATCATACTTTGCTGATTGCCAAAAGGTGTGGCAATGTCTATGCAGTGGATATTGAGAAAGACAAAGTACTGAACAATACTGCCTGTTTCTTCTCAAAGGCATCAACTTCAGAAACTGATCTCTGGAACAGGAGACTTGGCCATGTGAACTTTAAAACCATAAACAAAGTCACAAAAATTGGGCTTTGTCAGAGGTCTACCTTTGAAGGAATTCCAGTGTAAAGAACACTGTGTTTCCTGTCTTAATGGTAAACAGCATAAGTCCTCCTATAAGTCTATTGAAGAATAAAAAACAACTGCATGTCTTCAACTACTCCATATGGACTTATTTGGACCAATCAAAATCATGAGCCTTGGTAAAAAGAAGTACTGCTTGGTCATCATTGATGACTACTCAAGATTCACATGGGTCTTCTTCTTATATTCCAAGGATGAGGCAGCTGAAATAATCAAGTTCTTCATTCTACAAATAGAGAAGCAATATTCTCTCTCTGTCAAAGTCATCAGGAGTGACAATGGGACAGAGTTCAGGAACAAAACTCTGGATGAATTCTGCTTGTCTAAAGGGATTGTTAGACAATTCAGCATTCCCAGAACTCCTGAACAAAATGGTGTGGTAGAAAGGAAGAACAAGACATTGATTGAAGCAGCAAGAACCATGTTAGTTGATTCAGGCCTACCTTTGTATTTTTGGGCTGAAGCAGTCAACACAGCTTGTTATGTTCAGAATAGAGTTCTTATCAAGAAGAGACATACCAAAACTGCCTATGAAATTCTTCATGGCATAAAGCCCCTTATCTCCTTCTTCAGGGCTTTTGGATGTCAATGTTTTATCCTCAACATCAAAGACTCTATATCTAAATTTGCTGCTAAAGTGGACTCAGGTTATTTTCTTGGTTATTCTTCAATGAGGAAAGCTTACAAAGTCTTCAATTCAAGAACCAAGATAGTAGAAGAAACACTGAATGTCAAGTTCAATGAATCCAAACATATTCTTATTCCAGCACATCCTGCTGAACTCTTTGACTTTGACAACTTTAATTTCGGACCTGAAAAGACTGTTGAATCATCCAAACCTCCTCAATATGGTTATCAAGGGTTTGAAGATGATGATCCTACACCATGGACCTCACAAACAGTCATCAAATCAACTTTCAAACCTTCAGAAGTTTCACAAGCTTCTACTTCAACAACTGCTGATGAACATTTTGAAACTGCTGATTCAGCTGAACCAAAAACTCCTGAACCACAACAAACAGCTGAACCAGATATTATCAACTTCAGTGGTTTATTTGAAGAAATACCAGAGCCATCCTCAAGTACAGGTCTACAACAACTGATTGAACACAAGGATCATCCATTGGAACAAATCATGGGTGATATTGCATCAGGGGTGCTTACCAGAAACTAGCTCTCCAACTTCTGCTTTTTCTCAGCATTTATTTCTCAGTTGGAACCAAAGAAGTATCAAAAAAGCCCTCAAAGATAACAATTGGGTTCAAGATATGCAAGATGAGCTGCTTTAATTCAAGAAGCAACAGGTTTAGGAAATCTGTCCCTTACCTCCAAACAAGCAACCAATTGGTACTAGATGGGTGTTCAGAAACAAACAAGATGAAGCTGGTATGATCATCAAGAACAAGGCAAGATTGGTGGTACAAGGTTATTCTCAAGAAGAAGGCATTGATTATGATGAAACCTTTGCACCAGTTGCAAGACTTGAAGCTATCAGGTTATTTTTAGCTTATGCTATTTCCAACAACATAAAAGTTTTTCAAATGGATGTCAAAAGTGCATTTTTGTATGGAAAAATAAAAGAGGAAGTGTATGTTTGTCAGCCTCCGGGATTTGAGGATCCCTCTCATCCTGACTGGGTGTACAAACTTGACAAAGCTCTCTATGGGCTAAAACAGGCTCCAAGAGCCTGGTATGAAACACTATCCAACTTTTTACTTAAAAATCACTTCACTAGAGGCTCCATTGATAAAAACACTTTTTATCAAACATGTTGGAAATCATGTCTTACTTGTTCAGATTTATGTTGATGATATCATTTTTGGTTCAACAAATACCAAATTGTGTGATGAATTTAAGAAACTCATGCAATCAAAATTTGAAATGAGTACAATGGGAGAACTGCAGTACTTTTTAGGACTGCAAATCAAGCAACAAACAAATGGAACATTTATACATCAATCAAAATATGTTAAAGAATTATTAAACAAATTCTCTTTACAAGACTGTAAATCATGTTCCACTCCCATGACACCAACCACACAAAATTGAACCAGATGATCAAGGAAAACAGGTTGATCAAACCATGTATAGATGTATGATAGGTTCTCTTTTGTATTTAACTGCTTCTAGACCAGATATTATGTTTTCAACTTGCGTCTGTGCTAGATACGAATTTGCACCAAGAGAATCACACCTAATTGCTGTCAAAAGAATCTTCAGATATCTGAAAGGAACTCCTACTTTAGGAATTTGGTATCCTGCTTCAAGCAATACCAAGTTAACTGCTTTTTCAGATAGTGACTATGCAGGGTGTAAGATGTCACGAAAATCAACATCTGGTGGTTGTCAATTCTTAGGAAACTGTCTGGTGTCCTAGCAATCAAAGAAACAGACATCTGTGGTAACTTCAACAGCTGAAGCTGAATACATTGCGGCTGCAAGCTGCACATCACAGATCCAATGGCTCCAATATCAACTTCTTGATTATGGAATCAAAGAGACCAAGACTCCACTCTTAGTAGACAGTAAATCTGCCATTAGCATCATTCAAAATCCTGTTCAGTTCAAAAAAACTAAACATATTGAAATCAGGTATCATTTCATAAGAGATTGCTATGAAAAAGGCAAGATTTAGGTGAAACATGTCACAACTGCTAATCAAATAGCTGATGTATTCACCAAACCCCTTGATTCAACAACATTTCAGAGGTTAGTATCCATGCTTGGGATGCTAAATTTTGAATGAAGTCTTTATGTGTTTTCATTTTCTTCTGCACATATTTTACTTTCACTTACATACTTATATGTCACAAAACCTCTGATGAATAAATGAGAGAGAAACTACTGATGTTTTGAAAAACATCAAAAATGGAAAATTTCAGAAATGAAATAACTACTGATACTTATCAGAAGTTATTCAAGTGTTTTGGAAGTCATACTCATCAGTTGTTGCAAACTACTAAAGAGATGACAAAAACCACTGATGAAGAAACCTGCTTCATCAGTAGTTTCATTAAAAAGGGTAAAACTGACATTTCACTCATCAGAAGTTTAACCTAGTCGGTTAAAAACTTCTGATAAATACCTTTTTTAAACACTTATCCATTCAAAAAGCAAAATTCCCTCTTTCTCTCTCAAAGCAAAGACAAAACCCTTTCTCAAACCTAAAAATATTGTTCCATCAAAAGAAACCATGGCCCTTGTACTAAAACAGGGACATAATCAACGAGGCTACTTCGAGAAAGATGAAGCTTGGTCCCAATACGACGAAATCATTGATTTGGTCGTTAAATCCCAATACAAAAATGCTTTCACCATTGATCCTCCAATCCATGAACAGACTCTAAATGAGTTTTGGGCAAATGCTGAGACGGTGACAGTTAACAACAAGGTGATTTCCCTCAAATCAACTATACAAGGGAAGCTTATGGCCATCACACCGGAATCGTTGAATATAAGGCTTGGTTTAAATGATTCTGATGCTCCAGAGCAAATATCAAATGTTGCTATTCATTTGACCATGACAGAGTGTGGCTGGTACTTTAGCATAAGCAACAGTTTATAAGAAATATTTTGATCCACAATATAAACTTATTATTTCATTATATTATAATGTGTTTAAGTCCCAAAACTGGATCATATGATCAGATGCCTTCAACCTTTCAACCAATTTTTCACTTAATAATAACTGAAACAACTTTCAAGGCATCTAAACTTTTCTTTAATGAGTTGGTTTTACATCATGAAAATGATAAGAAAAAGTTTTTGTTATATCCAAGATTTGTTATGCAATGCATAATAAAGGAAATTGGAGAGGGAGTACTTGTGGGAAAGACATGTGTTCTAAAACCTCTCACTTCACAAGTATTCTCAAGGCATAACAAACCCGCACTTTTGCCAGAAGATGACCAAAGGGAACAAGAACCAATCCCTGAGGAACCCACATCTTCAAAACCCAAATCAAAGAAAGCCAAAAAGCCTAAACAGCAAAAACAACCCACCAACCCAAAGAAAAAGGTTGTTCATGAAGTGGAGATCCCTGAAACTACTGATGTGCAATCTGCACTTCAAAAAGTAGTTGCTAAAACATCCTCTCAGTCCACTCCATCTCCACCACCCAAAAGAAAACCTGTTACAGTTACCTTTCATAGAAAAAGACTTAGAAAAACTGTAACTACTGATGCATCCTTTGAAACTGCTGACCCATTACCCATAACTAATGATCCCTTACCTATAACAACCGAACCTGAACCCTCCCATACAACAATAGAAATTGCCCAACTTCTCTCAGGACTAAAAGAGAAAGTCCCATGCATACATGTCACTCCCCAAGAAAGACATCAAACAGGGAAGATGCCTTCAGAAGTTGACATGGATGTGGACATCATTAGTCCTAACCAGGGAGATGAGGATGAACCAAGGTTTCTAAGCCCAAACTTAGATACTTTAGGTACTTTTGAGGCTGCTACTACTCATTTATCACCCAGTGGTGAACCTGAGGACAGTATTAACATCCCTAAGACCTCAAAGGTGGCAACTACTGATGAAGGCTTTATGCCTGAGGTAGGAAAACCTCAGTACCAAGACAAAGAGGTTCATGAAACTACTAGTTTGGGTCTAGCTCATGATTTAACAGATGCTGCCCTCATTGAGGACACTATCAGGGATTCAGATGATTCCATTAGTTTGGATGATGATTCACCCACTCCACAACATGAATTGACGGCTGATATTGAAGGTCTTGAATCTAATGTCTCTAAGCTCAAAGAGCTGGTCACAAAAGATCAGGTTAAAGACCACTTAAACCCTGATTCCCCTAAAGTGGCATCTTCAGTACATTCTGCAGATCACCCAAAAACACCCCCTTCACTCACAAAGCCAACCCAATTCCCTGGGTTATCCAGCATAGACTTAAACCAACTATGCAGCCCAGATGGTCCCCTGTATCAGATGGTGTCTACTCTTATCACTGACCAACTCAAATCTTTTACAACTGCTTGGGAGTTAAAGACCAACACTCAATTTGAATTGATAAACACCAAACTTGCAGAGCTGAACAAGAAGATGGATGAAAACACAAGACAGCTTGCAACACTATCTGCTACAACTTCTAAACCTTTGATGCTTCCAGAAGTGGATGAAGCCAAAAAGGGGGAGAAGATTAAGGAACCAGAAGTGTCTCTTGAAGCTCAAAAGTCAACAGCAAAAAGAAAAGGAAAAGAGATAGAGATACTTCAAACTGCTGATCCATTCCAAGGAATAAAAGAAACTGCTGAAGAACATTATCAAACTGCTGAAGACAATCCTTCAGTAGTTGTGACCAACCTTCAACCTTCAGTAGTTATCTCTTCTGAAAACATACAAGGACAGTCTTCTCAGGCACCTGAACAAGTTCCAGCTCAGATTCCAAAGCTAGTAACAACAACAACAACCGTTTTAAACCCTTCTCCAATCTCAATGTCTAAAGAATTTTTAGAGAAGAGTTTAAAAGAGGCTCAAAAGAAGGCTAAGGAAGATGAAGTATGGAATAGCCTGGAAGCAAGGGATGATCACAGTTTTGATGAGAAGCTTGCTAAATATCAAGCCAAACTGGATGAGTTAGAGGCTAAAGAAAGAGCCAAAGAAGCAATTGCTGAAGAAGATAAAAGACAACAACTCATCATAATGATAACAAAGAATTCAAAGGCTAAGAAGGCTTCTCTGAACAAACTCTCAACAGAAGAACTTACAAGAAGAGCTCAACTTATAGCTGATAAGTTGGAAACAGAAAAGGAGAGAAGAGCCAAGAAGGCAGAGATAATTGAAGAACTGATAGCAAATGGTTATGGTTCAAAGGCCTCAGTGTCAAAATGGAAAGAAGATACTTTGTATGAAACATACAATAGATTCAAGGCCAGCAAAGCTGCACATCCAGAGAAGTATAAAACTCCTGAAGCCCCACAAACTTCAGTAATCAAAAGACCCTCTGGTGCATTACAAAAACCTGCTACAAGAAAGAAGAAGCAAGACGAAGCTGTAAAGACTGACTTCAAGATGGTGTTATTGGAAGGAAGTCAGGTAGTACATTCAGACTTTGATATTGAAGAAAAACCTCTGCTTACAAAATTCAGGGATCCTGCTACATATACTTACCAGATACAACAAACAATTAAAGAAAAATCTCACATCAAAGTTGTGACAACACATCACTTACCCAACTTTGCAATACCAAGTGCTGTGAACACTGAAGAAAACAGGGACTCCCACCTGAAGGTCACTGAAATAGAAGACATTCCTCAATCATCAGATCAAACCCAGAAGACTAGCTTGGTCTCCTATGCCTCAGACTTTGACAAGTCTAAGGTAAACATTGTAAAGTGGTCATTCACTGATTCCAACTCAGTGAAGGTGACCAGAAGAGATCGTTCAAGCAAGGTCTATAAAAATTCAAAGGAGTTGAGCATACTGTCAACAAAAGACCTTCTCACCATACAGCATCAAGAGCCTGAACAAGGATCTCTCACAGAGCAACAACAAAATTCGCTTAGTATCAAGATGACTGCAGAAATCTAGAGAATACTGGAAGCGAGGAAAAATAAAGGTAAATAAAGATTTGGATTTGGTTTTGGCTTCATCAATCCAGGGGGAGATTGTAGGGACAAAGAGGATTGAAGAAACCACGTTTGTTACCAAAGTTCAAATCATATTTCTGCTAAGTATAGAACTGCTGAAGAGTAAAGAGACAAGTGCTGAAGAAGAAAAAGTAAAGTGCTGAAGAGTTATCTCATCAGAAGTTCTGAAGTCTAACCAGACATTTCACTAAAGAACTACTGAAGACAAACTACTCATCAGTAGTTTGTCACTCATCCGTACATTCACATCAGAAGGTTCTAACCGACTCAGCAACTTCAGTAGTTTAGTATTGTATTGTTTTGTTAAAGTCTTTAAACAAGTTTCAATGCTACAGCCTGTTGTAAGCATTATCCTAAACATTATCTTAGCTTATTATAATGTTGTATTACTTAGCACAACAGTTTGTACTCGTCTATAAATAGATGAGTTTATCTCACTATTTTAGACATGTGATTACACTTGATTTAAATTGAAATCCTTCAAAGCTTTTATAACTTATTATCCATTTCACATCTAAGAATCATTCAATACTTGCATTTACTGCTTTATACTTTGAATTGCTTTGATTCTCATAAACTGCTATAGTAAAGGGGGAGTAATACCTCCTGTTAAAGTGATACTTTAACTTAGAACATTTATCATTCCACTATGCAAATAACTTTGATAAAACTGCAAACACATAAGTGTTCTATAACTTAACTGCTTATAAGAGACCACTAATCCAACATCACTCAAGCTATAGGTGTTGTGGTTTAGAGCATCTAGAGCTAAGCTTGGTTAGAGGTTGAATCGACTAGCGGATTAAACCTTACCAGCTGCTCCGAAGAATGCCACGATTCGTCTCTGCGATACTTATCCATTTAATTATGATTTAAGTTGTATTATTAATTTGAATTATAATTTGTACAAACATTAATTACAATAATTTTTACTTCCGATGTGCAAGTTTGACATCAATCTCAGATTCGGCCTCGCCCACCCTGGTCGGGGTGTGACACTATCTATTTCAACCCTAAGTCTGAAACAGAGGAGGGACCTGAAATCACTACTAGCAAATACCATGGAAGTGATGCTCCTAGCCAGGACTATGGAAGGAGATATGTGTTGTCCACTTCAACAACTCATAGAGGACAAACCTCAGGGGATGTAGAAGGAAATGAGGAAAATCGAGAAGTGCAAGTGTTGCAACTATCTAGTGATGGCAAGACTGCTTTGTCATCCTTGGATGACGTGCAGCCTCCACCAATAACAGAAGAGAATGTGTTTTCTTCTGGTAGGTTAGCTAGAATATCTGTTGTTCCCAAATTTCCCCAGAAATTCACATTTTCAAAATCTGAGTTCCAGATTTTTGCTGAGAATATCAAGTTTTCTCTCAATAGTATGTAGCATGTTCTTGAGAGAAACAACAAAGAATCAGAAAAGGAGAAAAAGCTAAACAACAAACTAGACTCTTTAATCAAGAATCCTAGAAATATGATATTTAAAAATTATCAAAATATGTGAAACAGAACACCAGCAGACTGGAGAAACTTGAAAAGAAAACCAATGATCAACTCAGCAGAATTTTCAAGTTAATTCAGGAACAACTAGAACAACAGAAGTAGAGCAGGAACAACAATCAAGAGCTACTTGAGCACATCAATGTGAATATGAAAAAGTTTGTAGCAGTCAATGAGAAGATCAAAGATCAAATCAAAGAGCAGGCAGATAAATGGGATAAATCTGCAAGGGAAATTAGCAAAGGGCTGGAACAAGTGAAGGAAAAAAAGGGATGCAACCATAGTGCAAATAAAGCGAACAGTCAACATGATGCAAAGGGTTGTTGTAACAACCCAGAATTTCTTTTCTCCTAAATACGCCATTAGGCGTGATTAATAAATAACAAAGGAAATTTAATAATGCATGAAGGTTTTATCAGTGGACAAAACGAGACCTAAATGATATAACAGGATTATGCTCCTAATAAAGGAATAACTCCGTTAATTTTATTGGCTAAATGGAACTAAAACCCATTATAAAAGGCTAATCTAGTTAATGTTATAATCTAATACAAACTTGAAACTAGACTTGATGGACCATAGTTGCCAATATGGTAAAGTTGGCTTTACTAATAAAAATAAAACAAAGAAAAACAAACACTTGTGTGTCTTGATCGACAACAACATTAGGGGAATTATCTCCTTCACCTTCAAAACCTAAAACTAAAGAATAAGCTCAATCAAAGCCAAAATCAAAGGGGTTCTTTATGCTTTACACAAAAACGAATCATCCAAGGTTCAAATCACACCAATGTACCTTTTATTTGGCTAAATTTGATGTAATATTCATTCTTGATTATGGTGAAAAATCTAGGGTTTACTTAAAACGTGAAAAAATGATGGCTATGGGTTTCTATATGTTTGTAGACATCAAAGAAACTATAAAACGTGATAAAAATTTACGTATTGTATGATTCATGTGGATTAGGATGATACTTGTAGGTGTAGGTGTAGGTAGTGGGTTTTAACCCAAATGTTGAACTACACATGTATATGGTGAATCCTTGCACTAGTATGCGTTAACTTGTCATATAGATGTGAAAAATGATAAATTGAACTTGTAATGATGATTAATCAAACAAATAGTAAAGTTTGAGAACTCCATAAGGCTTAGAATTCACTTGCAAAAAGGATGCACATGAAGTGTTTAATAAAATGCCTACATGAAACTTGAATTCAGTTAATGGTGTAAAATATCATCAAATTCGTCACTTTAGTCATGAGAGGCTGGTTGTGAGATTTAGTGGGTCAAAACAACATGAAAAATTAGTAAATTCATTTTGACAGCAAGTTGTTTGCATATAAATTAGTTTATGACCTGAATCTTTGAAAAATCATATAAAATCATAGAAAAATCGTACGGATGTGTTCTTTATATGCATGGAAACGACTTTGAATGAAGAACATTTCATATTTTAAGGTCGAAGTCATATTATGAAGTTTAAAAGGGGAAAAGTGACCGTGAACAGGTACTGCATAAAAAGTGCAGCAATAAAAAGAATGTGTTTTATGAACTTAAAACATATAATTGTCTAGATAACAATTTCCTAAACACTAAATATTTCTTCGGATAAATTTTTGCGATTGTTAAGGTATGTTTAACGTGTTTGTACGTAATAATTGGTAAGTACACTTGTCTATGGACGGTTTGACTTCTAGAAGTCAAATTGACCCAAAACTAGCATCTTGCTAAATGGGCATGTGGAAATCCATGGATTTGTAACCGTTGTTACTTAATGCACTAAGGGGTTTAGGAATATGAGAAAGTTAGCATGTGTATGGAATTTTAACTAGATATTAACCTACGCAAATTATATGGCTTATGTAAGGAAATAGCTCATTGTGAGCTAAGGATAAAAAGAATGAATATATGGTATTATGGATAGTAAAGAAATTCCATATTATCTATTCTAACAAACAAGGTTTAACATGTCCCTATGTTAGGTACAAGAACTGGGGAGTAAATGGGTCAAACGGATGCAAGCTAAATGCGTATGGATGAAAGAGCGGATACGAGGTAAGTATTACTTATACTATTAGACTATAGATATGGCGAAGTGTTGCATTTAATCGATTTAATCTTCAGTATGGGATAATGGTAGAACCCTAATGGATGAAATCCATTTAGCGGTTCAACTTATGTGAACTCGTGACAAAACATGATTTATAATAATAAATGAAACAATGTGTTGTGACTAAATGGTGAAATTCATCAAACGGGTTGTCACACCCCGCCTAAGGCGGAAACGCGAGGTGAGACAAACATGGTGATCACAAACATTATTTACATGAGAAATACTAAATGTCATTTATTTCATCAAACATGTAAGTCACATAGTCGAACACAAATTACAAATCCTAACAAATGTTTCAAACGGCTACATCAAAACCACAAAACAAGGCCTTCTTCATGCAATCCTAAACATGGCTCCTAAATGTCCTTACTTGGTTTCCTGAGAAACATGCTTACAAGTGTCAACTAAAAAGTTGGTGAGATCATAGGTTTTGTTGACTCGATAAAACAGTTTTGTTGCTCAGAAAGTTTCGTTGTCTATGTCCATGCAAAATATAGTTACCATGAGCACCATAACCAAACCACGACGTTCGTGTGCACCCCGCCCCAATGCCTTATCACGGGATATTGTAAAGTATGGATAATATGCAATTATTTGTGTTAGCGCGACTAACAGTGAAAGGGGGTGTCAACCTAAATAGTACTATTCACATAATTCATGGCTTATCACTACGCTAATGGTTATGATTGTTCGGGGAATTTGTTATCTGAGATAATTGTGGGTCTAACTCATGTAACACATATTGTTGTCATATACATATGTGGGTCTGTAGCATGTTTCTCCCCCGAAGTTGTAAAACAGTAAAACAATAAAAAGGGGGCACGAAACTCACCTAATGTCCGGTTATATGATCTAGCAAAGCATAAGTAACTATTGTTCCGACAAAAAGTTCCCTATAATGTCAAAAATATCTAAAGTTTTATATACGTGTCGTTTACCATACAAGTTGTTCACCTGACTTGTGGACCCTTGTGTCATGTATACGTGGGGCCATTGCACGTGATAATTACTACGCATCTTAATTTACCTTTGTAAAGTGTATTGTTTTTTGTAATCCGAGAGTTTTGAATATGTGCAACATCATATGTGATCGTGTATGTTTTGTTCCAAAAATATGTTCCTTGACAATTATTAAAGCCGAGTGCGGTTTATAAAACATTTATCATGATGTGGGTGCACCCACTAAATTGAATTGTGTCACATAAGTGTTTGGTATGTATACATGCGGTTATATATAAGTGTACATGTGTGTGTTTCAAAATCAATCAACAATAAACAAGACAATGCCTTTAGAAAATCGTTAACTTAAATGCAAGATAAGGTCGATCTCTAGACGACTAGGGGTTGAGGGTCGGGTAATAAGAGGTCGATTGTTTTTAAGATAAAACTAGAAGTAGTGGTGAGTTGACAATGTACCTAGTTGGTGCAAGAATGTGATCGAATGCTTGGACCTTTGGTTTCTAAGCGAGCTTCCTAATCTTGAGTTTTTGAAGTTTGAAAGGGAAGAGGGGTATGATTTGGGAGTGAGCCAAGAGTAAGAGAAGAGAGAGAGAGAGTTTTGTGTAGTAGTGTAAGTGATTGTGAGTGTTGGTGAAAGAAATTTGAGTGAAGGTAACGCCCTTTATATAGGCAAATGTTGAGGTAAATTGTCATTGATTAGGAAGTGGTAAGCAAAGGTAGTTTCCTAATCCATATAACATGCTTGGGTGTCGATTCTCGTACTCCATATGTAGGCCGATTGTCATCAAGAAAAGAAAGAGTACATATGTCAAGTCCTTATCAAATGTCTTGGAAGGTTTAATCATGAAAGAGGAGTGTTATCTTAGGTGGAAAAGTAAATCATTCATAGCTTCATGCCTAAAATTGTACAAGTTCTAACATCATCATCCCGTGGCCGATTACATCATGCATCCAAGTGTAGGTTGAAAAGCAATTTTGACATGTGGAGATAGATATGATTGGTTATGGGTGTATGGAGATGATTGGGACAAGACATGGAGACAAGAATTGATCAAGTGAAAAGTGTAGAGGACCGGTTTTGACAAAAACAACTATATGATCATACAAGTAGAACAATCTAGGTGCAAAAACACTAGATCGTATGCAAAATGATATAAATCAAATCAGACACAATCAAATACCTTTTTAATCACCATTTCATTAATAAACATTGTTGATTTAGCTTTACAATTAGGTTTACAATGAAATAAACAAGTTAGGAAACTTCCAGAAACACAGAGAGAATTCACACCTAACACACTCGACCAAATGACAAAAACTTAACAACAAAATAAAACTTTAAGCTTATATACTACTGCACATTCGACCCCACGTCATGGTCGAATGTGAGCTTCGACCTTCATCTAGGCTCGAATCAACAAGTCTTCTACAAAATCTTCCTTCGACCAAATATATCTTCCTTCGACCTCGGATAAACCTTCCTTAGACCCACCGTTTTATATAAAACATACCAAAATCAACTAGAATGACAATCCAAAGCAATTAATCACAATCCGTGCACTAACAAAAAGGATGGTTCTATGGTTCTTCTCCTTTGGACAATTTATATGCAAAAGAATTTAGGCACATGTCTAATGTATTTTAGGTAAATGATCATGCATGGGAATAGGTTTTGTGGGTTGTAAGGCCTAGATAGGTGTAATATAGCATCCGTTGTCAATTTATCTAACATTGGAAGGTTCCATTTTGTCTCATGTTGTCACCAATGAATCAAATGCAAGTGTGGTGAAATGTGTGTATATATGTAGTTATTATGTTGTCCCTTTTAAAGATGATTGAATACATGGTAGTCATCTAGTTGTCTATGCTAAGTTCTTTTCATCTAGAAGGTATTAGTTGTCATGGAAAAGGACATGTCAAAGAACAAGAATTGTGCACATGTTTAATGCTTTCTTGTGTGCATTTGTGTATATATATATATATATGTACATAGTTTTGTCTTGTCTATAATATATATGTATATGTATGTGTGTATGTATAATATTGTTTCTAAGTTTTGATTCTACACACATGTACTTGTATAAAAAAAGTATAGTTTTAGTCTCATAAAATATTATAGGAAAAAGATTTTGTTGATCCTTATAATGGTCATGGTGTTCGGGTAGAGTTTATTTTCACATAACCATTCAAATAATGAGGCGCACCGACACACTTATCCTAAGCACATAGTGAAGCAAACCAGTTAATTGTACGGACTCGACTAGTGGATTTGCCTTGTGTCATACGGGTCAATTAACAAAGTTAAGTACAAAATGATATTATAAGCCCAAGGAATCGATGGAATCATTTGAATGAAGTAGTTAGGTATTTTGGTAAATTGAATAAGTGTTGTTGTCACTTGAACCATAGGTTAAAGCTTGAATAACATAATGTTATAAACTATGAGACACGGGTCAAATGGTGATGTTCTCATCATTTGAGTCCGGCACTTGATGCTTGTATGCCAAGCAATAAGATTCACGAGGTTAAATGGGTCCAATGGTGAATTATTACCATTCGAATCCCGAGAGATTAATGTTTGTCAATTTATGATGTATATAGATGAATACTTTAGAGAATGGGCACCTGATGCCTAAAGCCATGATAACGGTTTCAAGGTATGGAAATGGGTCAACGCTACCCAATAAGTCTGTAGTTAAATCAAAACCCTTGGGCTAAGTGGTATGAGTATAAAACCATACACATGATGTGTGGGTGCCAAATTGGTAAGTCTTATGCTATCTATGCCTAATGTGCGCCACGACGCCTAAAAACGACTAAATATTAGTGAAACTGTGAAATTGAGGGAAACTAAGTCCGTAAGGGTATAGGAGGTTTTCTAACAAATCAAATGGTCAAAGCAATGGATTTAAATCAAGTAGTGTCGTCATGGGTGGATAAATTTGGAATATCTGTCTATAAGCGCGTTTTTGGGAATTCTAAAGATTTACCAAAGGTTAAATCCAAGAACCGGGTTATAACAAGCAAATCAAACGATGTTGTTACTTTAACAACTATCAAAGGGGTTATTAAAATGGTTGTTATGCTTATTGAATGATTAAGCGAATGATTGTATAACCTAGGGCCTTAACGAGTCGATTGGGATGAAAATCGAATAGGTTTTAGTTAAGCCGAAAAGGGTTTCTAGCCATGGTAAACAGGCATCTTATAAGCTCAATAAATGTTATTACACAAGTTCTCAAATTCCCTTAGGAATGGCCTTCAACATAAGTAAAAGAACATACAAAGGTTGGGGAAAAACAATCAAGGAAAAAGGGGCCAAGTCTAAATATCAAAAAAGGAGGACAACAGCTCAGGACCGTAGCTTACGGCGGGGGATTTTCCCTCAAAAACCTCACTTGGCCATTTAAGCTTGATCATTCCGTTTTTGACACGTATCGACACTTCAACTATTCTAAATGCATTTTTACAATCCCACTAACCATTCCTTATGTGATGATGCTAGGTACACATTTGTTGGGAGTCCCGGAGCAAGGATCAAGTGCGAGGAGATTCGTACACTCAAAAGCTTCCACAATAGAATTTCCCGTTTAAAACGCAAACTTTAATACATGTTTTTAGTAGTTAAAAATGTAAAATTTGTTGGGACCAAACATGTAAGGGATGTCATTGAGTTGGGTTTTGTATAATTTTCAAAGTTTTAATCGGGAGTGATTTTTAATAAGGCCTAAACTCGAAAGTTTAAATGTTAATCACATGTTTACGGGTTAGGGTCTCACAGTTGTGCAGAAGTTAACTGAAACATCAAAGAAGTCCTCTCCTACTGCTGATAATCAACAGAAAAATAAAGAAGCAACAGCAGACCTATCTTAAGGAAGCCCAAAGAATCTTTAGGCTGAGAAGGTTGAAGAGACTTTGTGTCACACCCCGCCTAGGAAAACACGAAGTGTGACACGAAAGGTTTTCAAGCATAAGATTCAAGCAAATATTCGAAATAACATAAGTTTATTATACCAAATTGTTAAAAGTTTACAACCATCATCAAAATGTATTGTTTTGAAATCACATATTCATAATTCTTAAACCACAAAAGATTGATATCCAAGAATTCATGCCCAAAACATATCCCAAGTTCCATCCATGAGTTTAGTTGCCTGAAAAACATGCTTAAAAACTTTGTCAACATAAAGTTGGTGAGTTCACAGGTTTAAAATAGTTGTAATGCATAAAGTTAATGAAATCCATGAATGACCCATCAATGTCTAGCTAAGACAATGATAATAATGAACGATCATGAGTCCATAGCCAAACCTTGACCAGTTGTGCCTCGCACATTGTATAATAAAGATAATGCATCATCATATGTGAAATACAAGCAATCTCTTATCATATGCATTCGGGTTAGAGCGACTAACCAAGAGCGGGGATGTCAACCCAATAGATCTATTCAAGTGTTTCATGGCTAATAGTTACGGTAAACTAAATACATGAGGGACTCTAAACATATTGTCTTATGTACACAGGTCTACTAGGAATTCATTTTAAACAATGTAAATAATACATGGCTTTCCCCAAAATATAGAACAGTAGAAAGGGTCATGAAACTCACCTCAAGTCCGTGCAAAAAGCTAGCAAGAATGTATGTCTGATGTACTAGGAACCTGACCTACATGTCCTACATATAAATGGACGTCTTATGTCTAACTAAATTTTTAATTGTATACATTGTTCACCCAACTTTCTAAATAAGTTAGCTTGATATTATTGGTGACTTTTATGTTCTCAAAACATTATTTAAAAATAAATGTTTTTATTGTATAAAATATACTTTCAATAACCCATAGCTTTATACCATATGTTTTAGATATAAAACATATGTTAACTTTTAAAACTAGTTATTATACTTATAGATCATGCATTAATCTATCTATAATTCTACATGTATATACATGAAACAAGACACACCTCTCTCTCTCTCTCTCTCTCTCTCTATATATATATATATATATATACATATATATATATATGACGCACACACATCACACACATAAATATTCATGTCCATAGAATCGTCACACATACATACCCATATATGTGCTCGATACCTACACATAAATATTTACGCTTACGGAATCAATACGCATATATAAATAAACATTCATTCTACACACAGACACGACACTCGCACACACACACATATACACAATACTCGCACACACACATATACACGACACACGCATACACGCACACATACACAGATACACACAACACACACTTATAATTATATTTACACAAATCCTAGACATGTTCTTGCATTTCTTATCTATGAGGATGTTTGTTTTAAGTTTAAAAACACATTATTATTGGGTGAAACATAATAAACTAAAGTTTATAGATATGGAGAGTTGTAGGGGTTTAGTTATACCTCCAAGTATTGAATAGTCGAAGAAAGGTTGTGAGTCTCCTTGGATAGAGCTTCCTAGTCGCGTGGGACGGTGGTTTTCGGTTGTGGATATCAAGCCGAAGGGGGGTATAGTTGGAGAGTTGAGAGCTTAGGAGTTAGAACAAGACTGGAAAGTGTTGAACACTAGTGAAGTTCCTACCTTTGCACTCATATATATAGATCGAAGGAGAGAAAGACACGGGGGGAGAGATAGAGACGAGAGAGATGAGAAAGAGAGTGGAAATGAGGGAGGTTCTAAATGTTGAAGGTCAACTATCATCAATCCAAGGGATTAAGGAATATTACCACTTTGGATGTTTAATTACTTGATTTGATTTACATTGGATTAGACTTCTCATGATGATGTTTATGTGGATGGATTAGAGTTAACCATACATGGAGATAGGGGGCGGTCCTAGGGCCAAAAAAAGAGGAGGCAACAAGTTTGGCAAATCAACTTTCATGGTTCTTTGGGATTAATGGAATCTTACCATTTTTGTGATTAGTCTTATGTTGATCCCATTCTAATCAAGGTGACATAGCATGCTAATCCTTGACTAATGAGAGTGACTAAACACTTGATCAAAGAGTCCATCTTCCCATAACATGACTTAACACATGTTCCTAGATTTGAGAACACATCCATGTGAATGACATTACAGGGAATCCTTAGATTGATTTGGGAGAAAAAAGAAAGTTATGTGGGGGGGGGGGGGGGTAGCGACGACTCAAAGGTCAAGAGGGGATAATAATCAAGCCAAATTAGGACGGTTAATCTTCTTGATCTTTGGGAGATTAGGGTGGTTAACCTTATTAGTGTAAAATCATGCTTTGGTCAAGTGAATTGATGTTACCTTTTTCTTTCTTTCTTAGGCTGATTGCATCAAAGAAAAAGGAAGGAAGTGTTGTTAAACCAAATAGACTAGATTAAGTTGTCACTTCATGGTTCATGGGGGTTAATCTTGTGTTAAGGTTATGTAGGAAGTTATCAAGAAAAAAAAAATGACAATGAAAGAGGTGTACATGAGCCGAAAAAATAAAGGAAAGAAAAGAGGAAAGAAAGTGGCAGCTAAGAGTGGGGTTTTGGGTTGGTTATTTTGGGCAAGAATCATTCCTAGAGTTTAGTGTTGATTATATGTTCTAACCACAATTGGATAAGTATAATATGAGGATTTTATGGTTCATTAAAGAGGGGACAAAACACATGTTTATGACAAAGCAAATGTGATTTATTAGGGTTTGTTTCTAAGATCTCATGCACACACATATATATATATATATATGTGTGTATGTGTGTGTGTGTCGTACATTGTATGGTTATATATCAATTTTTTAAATAATCAGGGCTTCCTATATGTCCATGCAAACATCTATATGGGTAAATATATGCGTATGTTTGTAGTTTATAGAAGTTAAACTTATGATTATTTTAAACTCGCGTCACCAATTCTCGATAAATCAGGTGTTTGTACTTTATCGTGAGTTCAATTGCACTAGTTCGGGTCTTGCTAGACTTTCTCGGGAACTTATTTGTATAAAATAGCGTCTAAGATATATAACAAATTAGAGGCTTGACTAGAAAGTGTACGGATTTTGACCTGATAAATTGACGGGTGTCACACTTTGCAACCTCTAGAAGTTGAAGTCTCCTCTCAACCAAATACAGAAAACCAGATAGTGTTATACAGATCTTCTGAAATGGACTCTCCACAAAAAAGAAGCTTCATGGTAATGATGAGAGAAGCCATAGGAGTGGATGTAATAGAAGAGGCCACAAAGAAGATGAAAGCAACAGTAACTGATACAATCATGGAACAATCTTTCTCAAACTGGGAAATAGCACCTGGAGTCTTCAGAAAAAATGTGAAACTAAATCCATCTAAATTCATATTTCCAGAAATGTATTATAGTGAGATCTATAGAGGAGAAAATGAACCTCTTGTAGATATGAGCTCCAATTCCCAATTCAATCTTGGAAGAAGAATATGTGATGATCCTACAGCACTTCCTACTAAACATCTGGAAACACCAATCAAAAGAATCAGAAGTGTTTCAGACAAGGAAGTAACAATATGGAGATCTAGAGAGCCTTCATCCCAAAGACCTTATAATGATGATGAACAAGTTCCTAGAAGATAACTTCACCAGCATCAAAGTCAGAAGAGCCCTGGATGCCAAAGACAGTGCTACAAGGAAGTGGTTCCTAAGGAATGCAATGAATTTGATCTTGCAATGAATTATCTTGAAGTCCTAAAGAATAACTCTTTGGATCATACTTTGGTTGTCGTATTATTAGTCGATAATTGAACACATATTTCCAACATAATATGCATGTATGTTTTTAGAATAAATGAGCTATGTTGTAAACTTTAAAGCATGAAATACGTGATATTACTAAAACAGATTTGGCCAATGCCACTAATAAATAGTCTTTGGATGACACAATAAATGTGGTTAAGAACCTGTCAAAACGAGTCGGCAATTTAAATTTTTGAGTATTATACTTCGTACCATTTTAATTTTTATTTTGGTATTTCAACTTTGGATTAATGTCACTTTAGGTTCCTAAGTTAAAATTAACTTGTTAGAAAAATTATGAATGTAATACTTATCTTCAAAACATACACATTGTCAATCACACCGTCGCCGCCACCTTAAGCATTGTCGTCACCATTGGTGTTGTCGCAACAACACCACAGACACCAGCACTTCCACTAACCCGCTCTGAACCTATTTTGCTACCTTTTTCTTAAATGAATAATTTTGATCTCACTTCTATTTGTCAAAAACCTATTGTAATCTACCCAAATTATACTTTTAAAACGACATATGTTGATCCAAACTCATTTTACTCAAAAGTGATTCTAACATGTCATATGTCCCGTCTGACCCATCTAATTTGCCTATCATTATGTAAACTGAACCCATAAGTTGTTTGATCTTCAGTCTTGAAAAATATCTTAAACTTTTCGATCGGGCGTTTTCTTTCACATAGAGGTATGCATGTGTTGGCTTGGTTCGATCTTAGCTCATTCAATCTTTTTACCGATCCGATCGCAATTATCTCTCGAGCCATTGCGTATATGTTTTGTTTGTTTCAAAAATAAACCTTTATTTAACAAAGAGTAAATGGCCAAATTCGTCCCTGAGTTTTGTTCAATATTGCTAGATCCATCCAAAATAAGAATTTTTGACACATGAGCCACTAAGGTTAAAAATCTAGTGCTAAATCCATCCAATTTACAAACTCTAATAAATACCAACCTTAAATTATAAGCATTTTGGTCATTTCCCATTATTTTTTATCCCTTAAATTTCCTCCCCTTCATGATATTAATGCCATATCCATCCTTTTTACATCAGCTTTGTATACATTATATATAAACAAATGTTCTATTTGATGTTATTCGAGTGTAATGGAATATTATTATTTAAACTGAAATGAACAAAAAAAATGAAGGTAAGCTGCAATTATATTATACAAATAGTATTAGCTAATAGTTGGTTGATATAATGCTTTGAAAAGTGATTTAGCATATCTAAACTCAAATTACAAACTGCTAGGAGTGTTTTTGTGTAATTGTGTGTATCAGCTTGATTCAAACCTTAATTTGATACTGTTTAGGTGAATGTTATCATGATTTTATGATTAATCAAAATATTACTTTCCATATGAAATAAAGAGATTGCCTGATAAGAAAGAAAAGTTGTATGAGAAACAGTTAGAACTTAAGGCAGTTTTGGAAAGTTATCAAGGATTGGACCAGCCTGAAAAAGATAGTGCAGTTCGTCACACAGAGAACTGGACAGGGTCTTTCGAATGGGATAGTGTCACACCCACATATTCCACTTTCGGGGTTTTACCATGAGACAAGTGACACACCAGGATCTAAACGGTCACAACAAACGACAACTATATGAAGCAAAAACAATTTAAAACAACCACGCAGTTTAAAAGTGTTAACCAACTACAGCGAAAGCATAATTATGTTTACAACCCCAAAACAGTAAAAGTAATAAGTATGAATAATGTTTGAAAGCCATGCATATGAAACCTAGATGCTGAGAGACTTTGTACACCTAATCCAACTCCGCTACCTTAGCGATCTGAGAAAACATGCTAAAAGTGTTAATATAATATGCTGGTGAGTTCACAGGTTTTCCAAAAACGTTTCCATAAGTATCAAAGCTCAACCCATTATTACTATGTTATATGAACGTTAGCTAGACATTAAGCATGTTACTACTTCGATTGAAACCATTGCTGACTGTGTTGTTCCATATAAGTGTGTACCCATCAGACTACTATCATCCCCGGTAGGCCCTGTGTGTTTGAGACAATATGCACCCGTCCAACCTCCAGTTGACCCGGGTAGGGTTTGTTAAGCCCAATAGATCTATCCACATTTCCCGCTAAATACACATATTAGTGGTTTCCTTGGGATTTAGATGAATCGCATAGTAAACAAATGATAACACTAGTAAAACATGATCTTTAAGTAACCAAAATGTGTAGCATGTTTCTCCCCCCGATGAAAAAATGTGTAAAAGGTGGGTCCCTGAAACTCACCTTAGGTTTGCGTTTCTTCAAAAATCGATTAACCATGTGTGATGATAGTTCCTAATACCGCGACGAATCATAAAATGTTTATAAGTGTATTGACTAATAACCCGTAGGTTAACTAGTCCTTGATTGTCCAGGCCACTGAAAACACACGACTAGCATCAAAACAGCCAGGCTAGTTGTCCCTACAGGACACGAGTAGCCTCCTATCTGGCTACTAGCTAGGCTAGTCGCTCCCAGGGCACACGACTAGCTTAGCTAGTCACCTGCCCTGCAGGCTGTTGGCCATTTTGCATGTGAAACCCTCCAAATCAGATCCAAAACATGTTGGAATGCCTCCAATCATTCTACAATCATCAAACAACCCATCCCTATCCATAATCCATAAATATTACCCGTTTATCATGCTAATCGCATGTTTTTCCCAAAATGATTAATATTATAAATATGTCACTTCATTGCATGAAAACATTACCCTAAATGGCAAATAGTCAGATTTCATCACATAATCATGTTCCCAATGTCATCATGTTGTTGTTACTTCATTCTAGCATAAACCCTATCATGTTTCAATCATCAAATCATCATATTTCATCCTAAATCCCACTATAATTTTCAAACTGTAACAGCCCAAGGTAACTCGTATCGTATTGTCCGCTTTGCCCGCCCAGCCGTATTAGACTGTGACCAAGCTTACGGTTTTAGATTGGTTTCACTCCCGAAGGACTGGCCAAAACGCGTACAACAGAGAAGGTATCCCACCCCTTATAAAGAAGTGTTTATTCCCCTTCCCAACCGATGTGGGATTTTACAATCCACCCCTCTAAGGGAGCCCAGCGTCCTCATGGGAACGACTGGAACATCGATCCGAGCCCCGGATCTGATACAATCTGTAATAGCCCAAGGTAACTCGTATCGTATATTGTCCGCTTTGCCCGCCCAACCGTATTAGACTGTGACCAAGCTCACGGTTTTGCATTATTCTCACCCCCAAAGGACTGGCCAAAACGCGTACGATAGAGAAGGTATCCCACCCCTTATAAGGAAGTGTTTGTTCCCCTTCCCAACCGATGTGGGATCTTACACAAACGGGTCAAAACACATAATATTCATGATGCGTATCGCTATATATATATATACAAATGAGCAATATAACAATAAATAAGAAATAAACAGGGACTCTTATGCGTACATTGAGTTTTCACTCCAAGGTTACTAACATAAGTCCTTCCCACTAATAACAATAAAATAAATGCGAGTTGCGGAAAATAAATAAGAGAGTATATAAATACAGCTCAGCTACAATGAGGGACGTTTAAGGTTAGCTTACGCATGCATGGAGTTTTCACTCCATGGTTTCAGACATAAGTCCTTCCCACAATTATAGTGATTGAATCAAAATAAATAATACGAACTGAAAATATATAAATAGATATACATATATATATATATATATATAAATATACACCGGCTAGGATACCGATCTATTATAATATAGTCCTTTGTAAGTCCGAATATCGTTCCACGGGAAATCAATTAGTCATTGGTAATCAATACTTCAGTTGATTTTATTAACAGTGACTTGTCCTTTGGTCCTTTTGTATTTTGATTGGAAGGGGGGGGGGGGGGGTTACTGAAATTGAAATTTATATTAATGCTAATAAAGTTTAAAACTAGTTAAGCGGTTTAATAAATTACAGATATTAAAGATGTTTTTGATTTTTCCTTTTAAGGTTTAGATTGTTCCTTATATATATATATATATATATATATATATATATATATATATATATATAAATGACTACTTAGGATAGAATCATACTAATAAATGATAATCTTTTCTTTCGGTTATGGAACTGAATATTTAATCAGGATCTAATGATGAACTAATAGTTTTTTCTCTAGATTATTCTAATCATTCTCAAGGCGTCATCAAAGTAAAACTAAAATTTATTAAGCTTACTGATTTATTGGATTACTTCACAGTTTCTCCAAGCATGAAAAAGTACCCTAAAAGTAAGTCTACCTCACAGCGCGACGAACTCAATATATTCTTGAAATATAAAGAAGGTAACTTAAACAAGTTTAGTAAGACACAAGAAACAAAGATTACTAAAACAGTTAAGGAAATCTTTTCACAAAGTCTTTACACTTAATGGTTTAGTAAATAAGATAACTTGACAACTTTTCACTTCACAGGTATTAAAATTGATAGTATGTTTAGAATCTTTAAAGTCTTGATTATTGTATCTATGGAATTTTAGATCATTAAAACCATAAAGTAAGTTAATTACTAATATGAAATTTTACATGAAAGACATTCACCAATTAACATGTGATACTAATAACCAATCCTAAATCAATTCATAACACACATCTATATCAAACCTTACATGTTTAAGCTCTTTACTTTAACACTAAATTGTAACCATAGTTCCATAAACCGAAAGATTATAATTATCAAACAGTAGTAATCTTCATTACCTAAGTAGTACTAGTTATTTAGTTATTAAACATGATAACTATAATACAAGAGTTTATTAAGTATAAAAACATTGAAAATGATAAAAAGAATTAAACCGAATGATGTTCAACGAGTTCTTGCTATCGAATCTACAAACTAGAACATGGGGGGACTTCAAACTTGATAACTTCTTGCGAATTTGCTTCGTTCTCCCGTCTCCCGTGGTCTTTTGCGATCGAAATTGTGTGTGATATCAGCTGCCACAGCCCTTGTATTTATAACATGAAATACCACATCTTACGGACCGTAATATTGTAATAATATTAAAAATTTGAAAAGCAGCCGCCCACTATGAGAGTTTATCCATTCCTACATTCCACACCGTAAGATTTGGGCTTAAGGACCGTAATTTGTTGTTTGTTGTTGATAATATCTCGTGGAGGGGGGTTTTTTATGCGTTTTTCGCTCGTTCGGGTCACATTTGTTTCGTCGGTTTTCTTGATTTCTTCATTTGTTCAACTTTTGCAAGTCTTTCCTTTATTTTTATACAAACTCCTGAGAAAATACGAAATACTACGTACAAAGATAAATCACACTAAAAATAAACATATATAAGGTAAAACAGTAAAGTAATTACACTAAAAATAGGTGTATTTTACAACGTATCAATTCACATAACACATCATACAATGATAAAAACCTGAGATAAACATCCTAACAACTATCCTAGATTAGTACCATAGCAAATATACAAGAATCTCTATGTTTAGATCATCAAAAACCATTTCAAGCTTGTATCTTTCATTAAAAAACCCATATAGATGTCTAGATCTAGTTTAGAACTGTTTTTTAAAGGTTTCCAAAGATAAAATCATAACAAAACCAGGTCTGGAACTTTAGGGTTGAAAATAACAATTTAACAAAGGTCTAGGATGAACAACACACCTTAGATCTTGCTTGGAAAGGTTGTTTAAGCTTGAAATTGGTGGATTTAGGGCAAAAACGGGTGTACAGAGGTTGAGGGTAATGAGAGAGCACTTTGGGGTGGGTTAGGGTTGCACAAATGATGTTTAACAACACAATGATGGTATTTGTAGCTGTAGCTAGTCGCACCAGACATACTGGGTGACTAGCAGCTGTAGGACACAACTAGCTTGCTAGTCGCCCCATGGGCTGGTGACTAGCTTTGCTAGTCGCCTCTAGGATGTTTTCGTTTTTCGACGCGTTAATGGCTAATTTAACATGTTAATTCACGTATCCACATGTCAACAAGTTATATAATGATTGTAACACATTTATTACTTGATAACTCACACGTTTACGTTAACTCACAAACTTTCGGGACTCGAGACTAGTGTGTGTGCGTTTTTACCGGGTGATCCTTCGAATCACCAATCCCTAGACATATGTCTTTTACCGACCCCCCGGGCCCCAATGATCACTCGGATCATCGAACCGACTCCCGATGATCCCCCGGACCATCGAACTGACTCCCGATGATTCCCTGAATAATCTAATGAACTCCCAGTGATTCCCGAACCACCGAATTGACTTAACTAGACTAGTTAAGTATCTTTTATGAATGTTTTGCTAAGGTAGGCTTATGTGTTTAGTAAAAGTTATTAACCTGAGTTTGTCGGGCGTCACAGATAGTGAAGCTGATGATATTAGGTTAAATATTTTCGGCATACCGACTTACCGTGCAAACCATTTAGAGGTCGGTTGTCCTATTATCTTCTCATGTTTAAACCACACCGGACTACAACTTTATGTGTGTATATTTGCTTATTAGATCATTAATGCAATCATGAGTAGAAGATATGTGCTTGTGATAATGGCTGCTGGTGGAGGCAAGAGTCTTTGCTACCAACTTCATGTTGTTTTACGTCTTGGAATTGCCCTTGTCATCAGTCCTTTGGTTCTCTTATTCAAGATCATGTGTTTAATATGTGTTTAATATCTTTTATCGCATCATCGGAAGCGTTTGATAAGAACTATTTATAATAACATTATAGTAAAGATATATTATGTTTCATGTCATGGGGTTGACTGCTAACGGATTCCAACATCTATGCTAGCCTCAACCACTAGTAAGGACAATGAAAAGTTTGTATACAAAGCTGATGTCAAAAAGGATGGATTTACCACTAATATGATGAAAAGGATGGGAATCTAAGGGATAAAATATGATAGAAATGACCCAAATACACTTGATTTAATGTTAGTATTTAAGAGAGTTTACACATTGGATAGATTTAGCACTAGATCTGTATCCTTCGTTATTCAAGTCAGTGTTAAAAATTCATATGTTGAATTTATCTAGCAATATTGACTTCATGCACAAATTTTGCCATTATATGCTATATTAATTTTAAGACACTTTAATAGTGTCCTCTACTAACCTGTGCCATATTTTTTTTATCCCTTAAACCGCTTTAAAAGAGCAGACATTAATTATACTTATTTTGCTTTTTTTCCTTTCCGCTTTCACTGCTATAATATAACAAGTTATTGATTATATTAAAATTAATTATTACTTATGTGACTTCAGAATTGTGCATATTGTCACGACCCAATATTTCAATATTTGATAGTCGCAATACCGTAGGATGTACTTGCATGCTTGGGCTACTGGTCGAGTAATTTCTACAGGAACGACCTCAGGGGAATAAGGCGAGTCGTGTCATGACATGTCTATTTGTCGAATGCACCATTGGTCGAGAGCTGTTGAACACAAAGCTCCATGGCATCATATGATTGGACTTAATTGTCTGACTATAATTGGCCACCCATGTGCCAGACTACAGCCGCCATACCGATTATTTATATTGAAAAACTTTGTGGGCTCTAATTAAAGTGAACAAGAGGCAACCCAATTATATATACATGAGTTGGTATGGAACTTAATGGCCCGCGTTTATTTTTGTAAAGCCTATGTGAGAATAACAGTCACCTTAATGTTATATCTAATGTCCACCAAACCCTCAACGAAATAGGAGATTCGTTGACGCAACGCCTGGAACTAACACTAGTTTACTCTTCAGCAAAAAAAAAAAAGCGCGCCAACACACACACACATATATATATATATATATATACACACTCAACCGCCACACTCCAAAACCCTCTAAACCCCACCGTCATCTCCGTGGCACCACCACTGTCATCGCCGTCACACAGCCACCGCAATGGGTAAGCAAAAACAACAAGTCATTTCCCGTTTCTTTGCTCCTAAACCCAAACCCTCTTCTCCCCCACCGCCACCGCCACCACAATCTACATCTCCTCACATCACCTCCACCGTCACCTTCTCCCCTCTCAAACGACGTCGTACCTCCCAACTTATTTCCCCAACCAAACCACCCTCCCAACCTCCCCAAAACCCTACTCTTCACCAAAAGTTTCTAAACAAACTTCTAGAACCTTCCGATCAACATCCAAACAATATTCTATCCACCTCAAGTAGTAATGTTTTGTTAAACCCTAAGTACACTCCGTTAGAGCAACAGGTAGTGGAGCTTAAATCCAAACACAAAGATGTACTTTTAATGATTGAAGTCGGTTACAAGTTCCGCTTCTTCGGCCAAGACGCCGAGACCGCCGCTAGAGTTTTAGGCATTTTTGCACATATGGATCATAATTTCTTAACAGCTAGTGTACCTAGTTTTAGATTAAATGTTTATGTTAGGAGGTTGGTTAGTGCAGGGTATAAGGTTGGTGTTGTTAAGCAGACGGAGACTGCGGCGATTAAGGCTCATGGGGTGAATAAAGTGGGGCCGTTTTGTCGAGGGCTTTCGGCCTTGTATACCAAGGCGACAATAGAGGCGGGGGAAGATGTGGGTGGGGATGAGGATGGGTGTGGGAGTTGTAATAGTTATTTGGTTTGTGTTGTTGATAATGAGAGTGTTGATAATGTGAAGATTGGGATTGTGGGAGTTGAGATTTCGACGGGAGATGTTGTGTATGGAGAGTTTGAGGATAATTTGTTGAGGACAGGGCTTGAAGCTAAGATGTTGAGCTTGTGTCCTGCTGAATTGATTCTTGGTGATCCATTGTCGAAGCTAACGGAGAAGGTAAGTTTTGATGCGATTAATATCGTGTATGGATAATGTTGTTGATTTAAATGTATGATTGTCTTGTTATTATAGGTTCAATTGGTAAAAGCATATCTAAAGGTATATATAGTAGTTTTAAATAGAAGGGCAAAATGGTCATTTTTAAAAAAAATAATGCGAAAAAAAAACCGGACATCCTAGCCGAGGATGATAAGTGTGCAGCTGAAGTGAACAATAAAGACTATCACATAGTCGCTATTAAATCACATCCAAATCCAAACACCTAGTTTCGCCTTTTTTGTTACATCATTTGGTCTTTCGTTGTATGTATGCAGTGTCATTACTGAATGATTATGCTACGCCATTCATTAATTAAACCATTACTTATGATAAATTGAAATCTTCGTTTCTGTTATATTTTTTGTTTACTTAATTAATGCTGATAATCCTGATATAGAGAGCTCAGAGCTCTGTTTCATGTGTAGTTTTTAGTGGCATATGCTGGACCTGCTTCAAATGTACGCATGGAACGTGCTTCTAGAGATCGGTATAAAGATGGTGGTGCACTTGCTGAAGTATTGTCTGCTTATGATAGCATAGGCGAAAGCCTTTTAAATGCTACCCCTCAGGGAGAATCTGTGGAGTTAAATGGGAAAACTAAACATCAATTGGTAAATATATTCTCTTTTCAATCTAACTGTTAGATATATATGAGAATGATACTATGATATCAAATAAAAATATCTAGAAGAGGATGGAAAAAACAAATACTGGTTTTGAGATTTAGTTATATATTATCTGTTTTCTTTTTTTACATATATACAGGCGGTTATGGGCATGCCTGATTTGGTTGTTCAGGCATTGGCCTTGATTATCAATCATTTGAAACAATTTGGTTTGGAAAGGATTCTGTGTTTGGGAGATTCATTTCGGCCTTTTTCTAATGATGTGGAGATGAACCTTTCAGCCAATGCTATGCAACAATTAGAGGTTCGTCATAGTTTCATATTTGCAATGCCTTAGATTAGCATCCAAAATCAACATTAAGTGTTGTTTAATATAATTCATGTAAGTAGCCTAACGGGATAACCGCATGTAGGTTCTGAAGAACAACACCAATGGTTCCGAGTCTGGCTCCTTATTTGAGTCTATGAACCAGACGCTAACTACATGTGGTTCAAGGCTTCTCAGGCACTGGGTATGCTTCAATCTATCTTTACATCTTTTGTTATTGTGAACTTTTAGTAACAGCTTCTGTCAAATACGATTACAATAACTGTTCTTTTTGAAGAATATGTTAATCTCTTCAATAAAATGATTTAAAGGGTATGCATTATAAATACATTTCGCAGACTTTTAAACCATTTGATCAGTTTCCTTTCTAGCTATTTATTAAATTTTACCCTTTGATTTGATATAAATGCGTGTGTGTAGAGTCGTCATTGCTAGCTCTAATCGTTGTCAGCATTATTTTTTGTGTGTGATATTTTCTATGGTTCCTGTTATCTATGGAGTCCGTCATTTGGTAAGTTGGAATTATCTCATGATGCAGGTGAGTCATCCCTTACGCGACAGAAACATGATTAATGCTCGTCTTGATGCTATTTCTGAGATACTTGATTCAATGAGTTCTCCTAACGCATATGGTGGTTTGGGATCTAATGGAAGGGACACTAATATCAGTTCTACTCCAAAATTCCATCAATTGCTTACTTCAGTTCTGACTAATTTAGGAAGGTTGCCTGATATCCAACGTGGAATTACAAGAATTTTCCATCGAACTGCCACAGCATCTGAGGTATGCTTTTGATTCATTCAGTAAATACACAACCATAATACTTTTAAGAATTACTAAAAAACTGGCCTGTTTTTTCATAAAATGGAATTAAATTGCCACCTTTAGTGTATAAATAGACAACTAGAAAATTTGTGTCTAAGTTGGTGTTTGATGACAGTTCATAGCAGTCATTCAAGCCATCTTAGTGTCGGGGAAACAGCTTCAGAAGCTTCTTATTGAAGACGTGGATAATGCTGACAACTTGCAAGAAATGGCCATTCGTTCTTCATTGTTCAAAAGGTTGACTTTGACTGCATCATCATCCAGCATAATTTCTACTGCAGCAAGGCTGCTCTCTGCCTTGAATAAGGAAGCTGCTGAACAACGTGATCTTTCCAATTTGTTTGTTGTTGCAGAAGGGCAATTTGAAGAGGTTTCCTTAAATGAATTATGTCTAAATCTTGTGCTTTTTAATGATTCATAATTGTTTAGGATAATATAAGGAAGCCACCCAACTATTCATTTTTATTGTTTAAAGACCGCTCAACTTTTGGCCACCCAAGTTGTTACCAAATTCATCAACCCCAGGCTGGATGGCAAATATAATATTCATTTATATTTAAAAAAAACATTAATGCCGCTCGCCACTTTTTTTTCTTTGTAGAGTATTAAAAATATTGAACAATCAAAAGTCTGAATGAAGTTTTCCTCATGAAGCATGTTTTTAGTTAGTTTCAGTATAAACAAAACGGGATACATATTTGGGTGGCGCATAAAGTAGCTTTAATGGTTGGATGGCTTAATGAAAAAACATGCATAGTTAGATGGCCTCCTTACAAATTTCCCTTTATCTTAATTAATAATGAGCAGATTGCGACAGCAAGGACAAAAGTGAAGCAGGCAAAGGAGAAATTAGATTTATTCATTGGTTTATACCGTAAACAATTGAAAAATCAGAATTTGGAGTTCATGAGTGTGTCTGGAACGACCCATTTGATAGAGGTAATTAACTGGTGTTTAGAGTTGCCTTTAATTGTTTCATAAGTTATTGATTATCTAATTGGTAAAACTTCAAAAGAACAAAAGCAGCCATCCAAAATACCCTTATGAATTAGTTTATTTTGAAATAGTTTTTGAAGGTTATCTTTGTCTGTAATTAGCAATACTCTTTGTTTTAATGGTTATATTATGAATCTGTTTCTCATTAGTTATTATGTTAAATGCAGTTACCACTAAGTGTAAAGGCTCCTTCAAATTGGGTGAAGGTTAACAGTACTAAGAAGACAATACGCTATCATGCACCAGAAGTATTGGTGGCTTTAGACCACCTGTCGTTGGCTAATGAAGAGCTCCTTGTTTTGTGCCGCTCAACATGGCACAACTTTTTAAATGAATTTAGTAAATACTATTCTGAGTTTCAAAGTGTTGTTCAAGCACTAGCAGCCTTGGATTGCTTACATTCTCTTGCTCTTCTTGCAAGAAACAAGGTCTATATTCTTCCATGTATTCGTAAATGTGAATGATGGCAATATGGAAAAGTTGGGTAACATGTCAAAAAGGGTTAATGTCAAAAAAGGAACCTTTTGGTACATACAATACAGATTGTGTGTGATTGGGATGGCCTCAAGCATTTTTTTAACAATTGATGTGTTAAATATAATTTAAGCATCTTTCAATCCATATGACCTGTTTAGACCTTTGCATTATACCTAAAAAATAGTTTTAGAGATGAAGTAGAACTCAGATTGACCTATTTACTCCTAAAGAGGTTGACATTTGCGTCTCTTATTTGATGCTTCAACTTGTGTATATTCATATTCTCAGGACTATGTTCGCCCAGTTTTCGTTGAGGATAGTGAACCTGTTCAGATATGTATATCCTCAGGGCGCCATCCGGTAAAATCTTATTAAGATGTCAATTCTTGTGTGTTGCATAATGATGCTTACATGGTCAACCATGAGCAGGTTTTGGAGACTATGTTACAAGATAGTTTTGTCCCGAATGATACAAGATTACATGCAGATGAGGAGTATTGTCAGATTGTTACAGGACCAAATATGGGTGGAAAGAGTTGTTACATTCGGCAAGTGGCTCTCATTGCTATCATGGCACAGGTATATTAGCAATATGTTGCATTTATTATTAATGTTTAACACTTTAATCCAAAACATCTAGGTAATCTAGGTAGTGTTTGGATTTGTGTTCCAAACCTGGTTTAATCGGTTTTTAAATATTTAGATATACATATCCTGCTTCTAAATATGGGTTGATACAGGGGTCAAATAAATAGCTTCGTACCAGCTGGCAACAAAACAATTTATCTAAGAGTAAAATGAAATTATCTTTCAACCCCTACTATTGACTTAATTCAGAAGACTTGTACTCATATTTCACATAATCTCTTTCACTTAATCTTAGAACATGAAGTAACTGAAAAAACTAAATTAGTGTTCTCTTTTTCCTTTAGGTCGGTTCCTTTGTACCAGCATCATCAACAAAAATGCATGTATTAGATGGAATCTACACACGAATGGGAGCTTCTGATAGCATTCAGCAGGGAAGAAGCACATTTTTGGAAGAATTGAGTGAGGCTTCTCATATACTTGATACTTGCACAGGCCAGTCTTTAGTGATTCTTGATGAACTCGGTAGAGGCACAAGTACACATGATGGGGTTGCAATTGCTTACTCTACATTGCAGTATTTGTTAGAGCAGAAAAAATGTACGGTGCTATTTGTGACTCATTATCCAGAGATAGTTAGTTTGACTAAAGGTTTGACTGACCGTGTGGGTTCATATCATGTTTCATATCTAACGTCACAGAAGGATGATTGCGTAATGAACTCAAATGGTGAGAATTGTGAGTATGAAGACATTGTGTACCTTTATAAGCTAGTTCCTGGTGTTTCTGAAAGAAGCTTTGGATTTAAAGTCGCACAGCTTGCACAGGTCAGTTGACTTTAAGTATTTCCGTGTAAAGAAATCTCGAGGACGCATTGTTGAAGTGAACCTGTTTGCAGTTCACCTGGATCTGTAAATTAGAGATGTCAAAGATGGGTGGGTTGGGGAATGGGTTGTCGAGATGGACTTGGTTAACCCACAAACATGTTTGGATTAAGCGATTTAGAGGTTGTATGCATAAAAAAGGAATTTAGTTGCCTCCCCTTTCAGCTAATATTTTGGTTTTGACTCATTTGAAAACATACAATGCAAAATTGACCCATATTTAAGTAAATGGTTGAAATCGCCATCTCTACTAGAAAGTCAAAGTTCAACTTTTTTTAGTTTTATTTAGAAGCTGAACTAAATTTAAGTTCATTCTATGTTACAGCTACCTTTGTCATGTATAAACCGGGCAAGTGTGATGGCCATGAAACTGGAAGAAGCAGTGGGTGACAGACGTAAAAATCGGTTGGCACAGAAGAGTCCAAAAGAATCAGATGAAAGTGGAGATGCAAAGGCCTTCAAAGAATTTTTCTCAAATCTAAAGTTGGCTTTGTCAGACGATGTTGATTCTGCAAGAAGACTGCAGTGCTTAAAGCATGCTAGAAACCTTGCACTTGAATTGAGAAATAGGTAAACTATGCAATGTTAATTAAATGATCTGTATATTGTGCCACAGTAGAGATGTATAATCAATCATTATGGTAAAAGATGACCACAAGTTTTGTCTATGTATTCCTGGGGTAAGATCAACAGTCGAATAAAGATCGAAAAATACTTATTCCGGGCATCCACTAATGGTCTAAACATGTATGATGTGTCTACATCACAAACAAGTTAAAAAAGAACAGTCCAAACGGAACCTAAAGCACAACTGCTCCTAGTTAGGTTTCCATGAACCAATAGATTAGTTTAGATATGCAAAGGTCAAATGAACTTTGAATGAATGGTGCTTCTAACTAAATCCTAGGTTGGGTTTCTTCTAGTTAGCACTCTTAGCCTCAAAAGATTATTTTAAGGTTAATGTTCAGAAGTATAGACACGAATAGATTATTATATATCTTTTTTTTATATAAATTGTGCCTTTCACTAACGCAGTCTTCCCGAGTTTCATTTAACGATGAAAAAGAAAAGAAAAAGAAGGGATTTGAAAAGTTGTCAATGAAACACGGTTTTTTTAAGGGGAGAGAAGGAAAATGGAAGGAAAATTTTGGTTTATTTTGTTATTCTCTTTCTTTCTCTCCTTAATTCTCTTTTATCTTCTTTTCATTAGTTTATTAAACTTGGAAACTCAGCTTAAAAGTGGTCACACACACAAGCAACTAGACTTAAGGAGGTATTAGCTGTGAACTACCAAGTAAAATAAACGTAACTGCATGTAGGCGTATCATTTCATCCCGTGTCTGTTAAAGTACATCCATGGGTGGACTCCAGCAGGAACAAGTCCCTCGGGCTCAAAAGTATACGTCTCTGGTGTACCCAGTGGAGCAGACTCTCCTGAATGGTGAGAGTCAGACGAAACTGATGGTGATCGCTGTGCTGGCCTTTTCATTCTGGGAATGAACTTGCAAAAAACAACATAATCGATTCAGCTTCACAAACTTAAACATTTTTGCAGAAAATAAACAGCTTAGGTCCAGTGGCTGTAAGCCCATGCTCAACTGATGAGCATGGCCATGCGGCTCATTCTGCAGTCCGTGTTCTTACTGGTTCAACTGTTTAAACTGGTTTTTGCCTAAAATACCCTAAAATTGATTTTAAACTGCAAAAATAACTTAAATTTTGAAACTTAAAAATTTTTGGTGTCGTTTACTGCTCAGCACGCCCCTGCACTAGGGGTGCACAGCCGTGCTCAGTCTTTCAGGTCAGACTGGTTACGCGGGAAATTTTTAGCGGTTTTTCTAGCCAAGCACGCCCTGCACACTGTTGGGCACGGTCATGCTCGTGACTGATGCGGCGGTTTTTAAAACCTGTCAGTTCTCTTGAAAAAATTTCGCAAAGTTTCTCAAAAATTTTAACCACATTACGTTCCTAGCGCTACTCTAATCGTTTTCCTAAAGTTTCAGGCAAACATTCGGGCTAAAAACACTAGAAATCTAAGGTTTTCTCAAAGAAACTAAACTACTCAAAATCTCAAGAATCTGGACAGATCTGCACATAAAACACTTAACAGATGTTAGGGGTTGATTATACATACCTTGTATTGAAGATTGGGGCATGAAATGGAGGAAAATGGTGGAAAAATGGTGGTTTTAGGCGGGGTGGCGACGGTAGGTCGTGCTTTGGGGAAGAAGGAATGGGTTTTGAAAAGTCAAAGAGGCTTTTTAAACACCAAGACCCGATCTGCACGATTGGCATGGGCGAGCCATAGAGTGTGGCACGGCCGAGCTCATCTGCACAACTCCCGTTTTTCTCGTTTTTCAAATTTAAAACTGTTTTTAAGGGTCCAGTTTTAAAATTTTTAGTCGGGTTTCCCCAAAATAATTTTTAAAACCCCATTTTAAGTTCGGAAACAGTTTAACTTTTAGATTTTTGAAAAACTTCACCCGGTCTCATATTCTGCACTTACCTGGCGATCTTCAAGGAATGACAAACCAATCTCTAACAAAAATAAAGAAGAAACAAAAACCCTCCAAAATGAAATTTGATGAAATTAGTGGTCTTAGCTGTCTTCATGGGAATTCTCCAAGGTGGCCAATCCAGAAGCAAACCTGCAAAGAAAGTGTCAGGCAGAGTAGAACCATTCCCAACATCCCCCAATCTCTTTCTTCTTTTCAGTTTCTTAAATACATACTACATAACATCCAAGGAACCTCATTTACTCCTCCACCCACCATGTATTCTCCTGAACATCCACCTCTCCTACCACTCCTAGATAATTTGTCTCAACCATCATTAATGGCTTCCTCTAAATCTCCTGAACCCCCATCTCTTCCCGAGAATTTGACTGAACGCTCAATAATGGCTTCTCCCATTTCAGTTGTTCCACATAATCTCACGAGATGTTTCTCATTTAATGAACAAAAAGATATTGCTGGACTGCAGTCCAGATCTGAAGGTATGTTTTTAACGATTTTTCCTCCTTTTCATTTTTCCTTTTTTCGAATTATATTCCAAAAAATATATGAAACGTGTTTTTTTTTCAAGCGTATTCACTTGTTTTCTTCTTCCTAGCCTTGTATTGAGTTTTCAAAGTTTCTTTAACTGGGAGGGGTTTTCTAGTTATACTTCCTCTCTCTCTATATATAGTGGAGAGTTCAAATGAGAAGAAAATGTTTTGTATGAAGAAAAAGAACAAATTCTAACCAATATGTAGCTTTCATTTAATAATTGTTTATCAATTTTTTATAACCCTCTCTAAACTAATTAAATAAAGGAAACTCATAATTCATTTTTAAATATATATTCTTCCAACTCAAACCATATTTAGAGTGAATGATAATTTCGATATGTGTATAATATATGTAGGATGAATTTTATATGTGTAGGATAAACGTATGATACGTGTTATATTACCGGTGAAAAACATGTATATTACCTTGTGTATTTTTTTCAAAAAAAATATATATACAAAATTTAGATTGTTTTCCATGGGTTTTCTTAACTCAAGGTAGGGGTGTTCTTTTTAACCGATAACCAATAACCGAACCGAACCCGAAGTGACCCGAACCGAGAAACTACCTTACCCGATTAACCCGAACCCGATTAAGTGCATATCCGAACCCGACTAAAGTCTTTAGGGTCGGTCTTTGGATTAGTTTGGTATAATTCGGGTTGACCCGAATAACCCGAATAATTCAAAAACAAATAAATGATCCAACTTTCATATTTTTATGTATATCGGAGTAGTGTTTTTGTAGCCAAATTTGCAACTAAATAATGTAGCCCATGATGTTGTGTTATTTTACACATATTGTAGCCCAAATGGATAGAAATACACAACCCAAATGGTTGGAAATATGTAACTCAAACACCCGAACCATTAAATCGATAACCATTTAACCCGACCCGAAAAACCCGAACCCGATTATCCCCATAACCGATAACCATTTAACTAGATTGGGTCGGTTATCGGGTAATATTTTTCACAACTGAAAACCCGAATAACCCGACCCGAATAACCCGATAACCGAAAACCAAACCCGATGAACACCCCTAACTCAAGGGGGTTTTCAATTTATCCTTCCCTTATATATATATATATATATATATATATATATATATATATATATATATATATATATAGGCAGAGGTTCGGGTACAAAGGAATGTTTTTGTGAGAAGGGTGAGAAATAAATGTATCCATTAGATCACATGGATGGATGGATGAGATTAAATGAGTGGCAAACTTGTAAATTATGTTATAATCTAATTAAATTAATATATGGTATGAGGGTATATTGGTAAAAACACTTAATTTATATTAAAAACTCATTAATTAAAAAATCCCTATTTTAGGAACTTCATCTCTCTCCTCATCATCAGATCTACTTCTCTTGCTCACAATTCTCTAATGAATGGCGACATCTTCTCTCACATATCAGTGAAAGATTTTTTCATCTTCATTAAGTTTTTTGTAACGTCTTCATCTTTATCAAGTGGTTTGAATATTGAATCAAATGGTTTTTTAATGATTCTTTTGTGAGTAGGTGAGATCTTTTAGATAAGCATCTTTTTGTCTATATAGAGGTCTGTGCATATTATTTGTTGAGTGCTGTGCATATTATTTGTTATAGATCCATATTCATAGTATTGTGTTTTATGTTTTTTGTATGTTTAATGACTATTTTTTATGTGTGTTTAAAGACTGTTTATGATATTGTGTTTTATGTGTATCATATCTGGTTAACACGAGTTTAACTTGTGTTTAAAACACAATGGTTTAAATAAGTAGTTAACATGAGTTTAAAACACAATAGGTTTAAATGGATGTTATAAACATGAGATGGTTTTGATAGAACACAATAAGTTTATTTGGTAGTTAAACATTAGTTTAAAACACACGAGTTTTTTTATAAAACACAATAAGTTCTTATGAGTTTAAAACACACAAGTTTTTTTTTTTTTTTTTTAATAAAACACACTGACGTTTTTGAGACTATAAAATCCTGAAAATATCTCAAATTGATTATAGATTGAAATTTCCATAATTTTGAATAAGTATATAATTACTACAATGCCCTTTAGATTTAAATAAAACATTGCCACATGTCATCCTCACAAGCCTTCTCACCCTTCTCACAAAACACACCCTTTGTAATATATATATATCAAGGAAATGATAAAAATAAGGAAAGTAGCACGATTTGCAAATTCATAATTCATACGTACTAATATTTCTTAAATTGATAGACTGTCCATAATGCTATAGATGATGGGCGCCCGTGGAGGATGTGGCAAAGGAGGTGGAGGAGAGAGACGATAGCTGGAGAGCGTGGCAAAGAGAGGATGCGGATGCCGCCCTTGCACAAGGGCGCGCCTGTGGAGGAGATTTGGGTTGTTGTGGGAAGATGGGACCCACGTTCCGGCCCTAGTGTAGAGGAGGGAGAGAAGGGTGGGGCAACTGAGATGGCACTGGGCAAGAGAGATGGGCGGAGGTCTCGTGCCTATTGCGTTGTGAACAGGCTTATGATATAAACCGAATACATATTGTTAAAACAATAAATTTATTTTCCTTCAAAAATTACTATTTTAAGAAAAAGACCAATGATCCTTGAATCAATTGGTAAATGAAGAAACTTCCTATGACAGTTGTGTTGGGTTCGACCCATAGTCTTTATGCCGTTCTGTGAAAAGTAGGATGGTTATGAGATTCTTTGCAGTCATGAGAAGCGTCACATATTCCTACCTAGAAACGTCATTGAAGTACCCCTTAATTAGGAGTGCAAACAAGCTGAGCCTGAGCCCCGTGCATTTATTATCTACTACTTAATATATTAAATTAAAATAACATAAATATGTTTATTTAGGCTCCAAGCTTAATAATTGAAGCCCGGTCTCGTTTACTAAACAACTACTTTAAATTAGTGGTAAATAATAATAAAACTAATATTACACTAAGGCTTGAACTCGAGTTCGATAAACAAACAAACTTTGTTTTAGGATCAAGATAAGCTCAGCCTCTATGAAACTCAACTCGTTTGCACCCTTACTACCTTACTTTAGGAGTGTCTGCCAATGAAGTGGAGATTTTGGCCAAGGTGTTGGGATGTAGGAAGGCTGAAGTGCCTTTTGATTATCTAGGCATAAAGGTTGGGGCAAATAAGACTCGAGAGGCGAATTGGAAAACGGTTTTGGATATTGTGGATACGAGACTTAGTACTTGGAAAGTGAGGACCTTTCCATTGGCAGAAGGATAACTTTGATCAAGTCCGTTCTTGAGAGTCTTCCAGTATATTTGTTCTCTTTGTATAAGGCGCCAAAAGCGGTTATTGATATTTTAGAGAAGAGGATAAGGCGATTTTTGTGGTCGGGAAGTCATGAAAACAACAAAGTACCTTGGGTGGCTTAGGACCGTGTTACATTACCGGTGAAAGTGAGGGGTCTTGGGATCCATAAACTTTTGGTGGTCAATAACGCGCTTTTACTAAAGTGGGCATCGAGATACCGGATGGAGGCGACTAGCTTATGGAGACGGGTTGTGGATACGTGTCACACTAGTAGAATGGTGTGGACTTCTTTGCCTTGCAATAAATATATTTCAAGCTCTTGGAAGTATATTGTCAAGACTTGTGAGGAGGTTCAAGTTAATGGTAGGAAACTTGGTTGTTGGATTAGAGGGTCTATGGGGAATGGGAATGATATTATGTTTTGATGCGACTTATGGTATGGTCAACAACGATTTATGGATAGATGGCCCAACATCTTTAAACTTGAAAGATATAAAAGAAGTGTTTTAGGGATCGGGTGAAACAGAAAGAAGGGAATTGGGGTTTTGAGACTAACTGAAGACGACAGTCGAGTTCAGATTCTGAAATGAGAGAGGTGAATGAAATCTGCAACGTCTTGCAGGTGGTTTCTGTAGGAACACGACGTGATAGCTGGGGTTGGGACGGTCCGGCGGACACAGGTTTTTTGACAACAGTTGCTAAAAAGTTATGGTACACACAACAGGACAACAACGTTTTTATTATGAAATGGGTTAGTTGGGTTCCGCTAAACTGCAATGTTTTAGCGTGGAGAGCAGAAATAAATCATATTTCTACACATTGGGAGTTGGGGAAAATGAACATTTTTAATGGGGATCCTTTTATATGGATTATGTGATGAAGGAACAGAGACAGCATGACACGTCTTCACAGAATGTATTGTTGGAGCAGACGTTTGGACAAGAATTTGGTCATGGTGCAATATAAATCCCATATACGCTTTCGTGGTGAAGGACATGCTGGAATTATTCAAAGTATTTGCAGGGGACAAGGTTAAAAAGAAGTTGATTCAAGGGATTTTGATGGTGACTATGTGGAGTTTATGGAATGCTCGGAATGATAAGGTTTTCAACAGTAAACGGGTCTCGGTTGCAGCGATTATTGCTCAAGTGAAGTCGAAATCTTTTTTCTAATTGAAACATAGGTGGCATTATAACAATGTAGATTGGTTTGATTGGTGTAATGATCCATTGTACATGATATAGTTGGTGGCTTCAGGTTACACTTTTTTTAATGAAATTGAACGTTAAGACCACCCGGAGTGGGGGGCGGGAAAGGGGCGGGGGGGGGTGAGGTGGCACTATTCTATTGGTTGGGTATTATTTAAGTTTTATATAAAAAAACAAATAAATAAATAAGGGTTTGGCTGATTGGTTTAAAAAAAATAAAAAAAATAAATTAAATGTTGGGTATAAAAAAAATTACATAGTTAACCATATTAAAATTAATAAAAACATTACATAAAAACATTAAATAAAACCATTACATAGTCCTAATTTATTTATTACATTACATTATCCTAAACGTTACATAATTAAACCTAAAAGATTTCATAATTAAACTACTAAACATTACATAATTAAACCTAAACTCCCCACTACAGGGAGTAATTGTCCCAGTCCTCGAGTGTGTAGTACGGGGGGGGGGGGGGGACCGGAACGATCGCTATCACGACCATCGGATCTCACATCCTCGCGGATCCAGCAGTACTCACGAGGAAGGGAATAATTGTAGAAGCGTTCCACTTCTATCGCTTTCCTAAGTGCTTCCAAGTCCTTCTCGGTTGGCTCCCCTTGTTGACGGGGGGTGGGGCTAGTCTGGTGGTGGGGGGTGGGGGTAATCTGGTGGTAGGGGGTGGGGATAGTCCGGTGGTGGGGGTGGGGATAGTCTGGTGGTGGGGGGTGGGGGTAGTCTCCCTACACCGGGGGGTGGGTGCCGACAACATTAGTCAGCCCATTTCTGTAACAGCCATGGCATAATCCATGGCCCAGACCAATTACTCATCCGTGAAGTCATCATCGGCTTCAGGAGGAGGAGGGAAGGTTGGTTGTGCAGTAGCAGGAGGAGGAGGAGGAGGAGTGAAGATTACTGGTGCAGCAGTAGGAGGAGGAGGAGGAGGAGGAGGATAGAACCAATATTGTGGAGGAGGAGGAGGTTGTGCAGCAGGAGGATGAGGAGGAGAATGGTAGTCTCCGGCCCCGGCCCCAGCGAGAGTACTGCCGGATATTAGACAGTCCGGCAACTCCTGGTGCAAAGCCGCCACCCATATTATTCATTGCTTTGAGGAGGAGGAAGAGATGTGACTGAGAATTGGGTTTGGTGTTGTATTTATAGGGTTAGATATATGATTGTTTGGGGGGAAAACGTTTGAAATTCAAACGTTTGGGGGGGGGGATTTGAAATTCAAACGGTTTGGAACAGTAACCGTGTCACACCACGCCAATGGCGGAAACACGTGGCGCGACGGTTCAATGGTATAAAGTCAAGATTAACGCAAACTACAAGTAATTAATCAAAAGGGATCATTTATTGATACGTCGATACCAAGTTTAAAGTTTACATGTTCAAAACCAATTTGTTTTAATACATCAAATGAGGTTTCCAAAATATATCCCAATACTTGGGAAATAATAACGAAACCCCTCCCAAATTATACGACGTAAAAGCATGAGATCCCCCGACCCACTAGCCGTGCCATCCTCCAACCTTCAATTACCTGAAAGATATGTTTAAAAATCGTCAATATATAAATATTGGTGAGTTCACAGGTTTTAGTTTCCAAAACTTTACTTTTTGGGAAGCACCATGTTATGACTATTATAGGAGTTGCAAATTCCTACAATCTACTTGAGCCCATAACCAAACCAAGACTAATAATAATGCTCCGCTCCAAGTCGTTTCTCGGTATCCAACGACTTAATTTCAGAATATGTGCACCCCTGGCATATGCCGATGCATAATCGATGCTATCGATTAGGGGTGGGCTTTGTCAGGCACCAACAGTACTATCCAAAGATTCCTTCGGTTTCAATTCCCTGAATTAATGACTATAGAAGAGAGGACTCAACCCCGAGTGGCGATCACAACTCAAATAATTATCCCGTCACACATTTTCCCTAACATATCTTTCCCCCGAAAAACATAAAACAGTTTAAAATGGGGCCGTGAAACTCACCTCAGTCAAGTGCACGGGCCTGAGTAGAGAATAGTATGCTTGAGGTCAACACCTACAAATGTCCTAGACGTATAAGCCACTAAACCTATAGTGCATGTGCTTCGGAAAGTTGTACACCCAACTCCAAAACCACGAATTAATCCAATTCCCCGTTTAATTAAACGTGTATCCTAGGTCATTGGTGATGGATTACCCTTTCTTACAAGTTACTTATATTCTCGTTAATATTTCTTTAACTTGTATTATATTATCCTCGACTCGACTTCACTTAACGTATAAATATTTTCCCATTAAATAATTATACTTAAGATCGTGTCGTTCGATATAATATTTTTACCTTTCGATACGACTCACTTTACCGTATATTTATTTTCCCATTAAATAAATATACTAGGATCTTGTCGTTCGATAATCTACTTTTAATGCTCGACACGACTTACTTTACCGCATATTTATTTTCCCCTTCAAATAAATATGCTAAGGTTTTGTCGTTCGATGATGTTTATATATATATATATATATATATATATATATATATATATTGTTTTCTTCGCTCGACTCGACTCACCACATCGTACATTTACTTTCTCATTAAGTAAATACACTAGGATCTCGTCGAGTCGAATATATATATATATTTTTTCCTTGTTAAGTCCGTACGCTTGTTTAACGTTCAATCGTTAGATTATTCACGTTATTTTTCTCCCACGATTATTTTCCGACACTTAGGAAAGTGTTATGTACCCCTTTTTTTTCACCCAAGTTATATATATTTTAACTCTTTAAAGTATATTTATACTCATCTTGACGTAATGATATTTTTCTTGTTCGTCAGTTTTTACGTCCTCGTTCGTTAACACGTCTAAGTCCGATTACTTAACTTATATATATATATATATATATATATATATATATATATATATATATATATATATATATAGTTAATTTTTCTCAAGTTTTCCCAATATGTGTTTTCTAGAAATATTGTTCAACTTTCTAATTTTCTACACATATTACTTGGAAGCTTTATAAATACTTTTGCATTTTTAATACAAAACTTGGTAACTTATATATAAAAAAATGCTCCAACACTTTTATATTCCCATTGATATAAAAGTGTTCATTTTTATATAAGTTCTCCCAAGTTTTTAATTTATCTAACATTTTTATAAAAACTTTTGATTTTATACCTATCCATATGTTAGAAAAGTCCATATTTTTATAAAACTCTATTTTATAAAAGTACACTTTTATACAAAATACATGTGTATGATTACTAGTATTTACCAAATCTACCTTGGGAAATTATTATTTATACTTTTGACACAAAACTTTCCATAGTTGTATTTTTAGACTCAAGTTTCTAAAAATATCAATTTTAGTCCCTCAACTTTTAAAGTTACAAATATAGTCCTTTAACATATAAAAGTTGCATTTTTCCATTCTATCTTTCAAGATTAGCATTTTCCTGCTAAACTAGTAGACTTTAATGGATCATTTTTGTCATGTTAGTCTATTTTCATGTTTCAACACTTTTATTAGTCTTATATCATCTCATTAAGGCTACTAATAAGTGTAATTAGTGTGTCTTGTCCAACAAGTCCAATTTATACTTTTCAAGTTTGTAGACTTTGTTAATGTAAATTTTGTATAACTCATTTTCTAACAAAAGTAACCTTATATCAAGACTTATATGCTTATGTTAAAATGATTAACACCATTTTTAAGTTCATTCAAGTTCTATTAACAAGCTATACTCAAATCACCATTTTCTTCAAGTATTCATGAACTTAATAAAAACTACAAGAATAACATACACAACCATCACCAATTTTGGCCCATAACATACACTCTTAACACCATTTTAGTCTTTAAAATCATATGTTTTTATCATGAAAAGCTTATTCAAGTTCACCCCTTGTACAACTTGCTTCAAGCTATTAAACATAAACTTTTAAAGACAAAACAAGATCAATAATACTTACAACTAGCACAAGGCTAGGGAAGCTTTCAATGCTTGATTTTGATGGAGTTTAGTGTGTTCTTCCTTTGTGGTTAAGCTCCTAGCTTGAAACACACAATGGGGGTTTGGATGGTGGATGTTTAGTGATTAATTTGTAGAGTTTAAACTAAAAAAAGTGTGTATGTGTTCTTGGAACCTCACGGCCATCAAAGAAAAGAAAAGAAGAGTTTTGTTCAAGTGTTGAAGCCTTGTGTTTCTTTATAGATCATACATATCTTTCAATGATCTTTCAAGATTACATACAATCTAGTTTGGATATGAATCCCTTGAATCATGGTCTTCCTTGTACTAATAAATTTTGTGGAGATATGTTTAAGGGATGGTTGGCCGAGATTTTCAAAGGAAAAGAGTGGTCTTGTAATCTTCTACTACCTCAATATCACATATAATAATACACAACAAGATTTATCCATACTCCCCATATCCATCTTAGATATCTTGGGTACAAAAGTGAGATTAAGGTATGGTGCAAGGGGGAGGGGGTGGCCAGTTCTAGAGGGTGGTTTTGTGGGGTCCACAACACAAAATATTTGCTATAATATATGTTAAGTTTAATCCTTTAACGTTCGGGTGTCGTTCGGGTATTTTTTTGGACTTTAATCGCATGTTATTCAGACATTAAAAGTGCCTCTAATAACCCTTAAACATAGCCTAGTTTAAGTGTTGATTGGTTATTTAGGCTCTTGTCGGGTGAAATTATAAGTTATACGCGTACCGGGTGCGGTACGCGCACTTTATTCGTTACCGGGAGATTTGTATGTAAAGTTTTCACTTGTGGTTTTGGAGTTCCAAAACACATTATATTATGTGAAAATACCCTTTATTTTATATCCTGGGTGTCTGGGATCCTTTTCGTTTATTTAATTTTTACCGGGTAATCACCAACGTCCATACCGGATAAGTTTATTCGTACATGATCCTATCATGTTTTACCATTATGCATCATGTAACACCCCAACCGATGGCGGAAACATCGGGATGTCACGTATTGATGATTGTTCAATAGCTCATGGTACTAGATGGAAGTTGAATATTACTAAACAATTTACAATTTGTCATACAATTTAATAATTACACAAACTTGATTTACATAAACTAGGTCCAAAGATCCTATGTGATCCAAGACTTGTACAACTTCCAATAGCAAGTAAAACCTGAAACATGTTGAGTTGGAAAGAATGGGGGGGGGGGGGTCAACTATAAATAGTTGGTGAGAATACATAGGTTTTGCATAAGTTGAAAACAATATGTTGTATAACAATCATAGTTGAAGTGTAATAACGAGTAATGATAGAATATGAGTCCGACATGTAACAATGCGTCTTTTGTACAACCAAACCTTGTGTCGACTGAGACCTAACTCGCAAGTTAGTAAAAGTGTAACTGTTATCGATCATCCCTGAATTTATGCGGGGGGATGGGTTTGTCAGACCTATAGCGCTATAATCTAAACAGGCGGCTTGATCAATGTTAATGATTATACTGTGTCTTTTTGTTACAGTCAAATGATAGAATGAGTAAATGATAGTGTAATTGAATCACAAGTTTCAATAATGTAAGAATGAGTAAATGATAGTGTATAAAATGTTTAAACATGTTTCACCCCAAAATGTAAAACAGGAAAAGGGGCTATGTAAACTCACCTTAATGCTAGAATTGAATCCCTTGATATAGAATAGTTGTGGCTCTCGTGTCCAAATATCACCCTATTTTATAAGGCAATAATTGAGTAATGGGAAAACTTAAAAGTCTAAGTTTCCTACTCTACAAGTATATTTCTAGGGTTCCTAATTTGGGGATTGATAATCGATTGATGATTAATTTAAAATAATTGTTAATGACATGATTAAATAAAGAAATAATTAAATAAAAGGATTTTTGACAAATCTTAATTAAAGGTAGTTATATTAAAATGTAGTAAATGTGAAAATAATTTTTATAAAATTATTTTCTTAATTAATGAATATATAATATATTAATATTTTATTTGTCAAAACATAATATTAATATCTAAAAATATTAAAATTATTAAACTTTCAAATTAAAATTTATATTTCTGTTCTAAATGAATAGAAATAATTTATGTAAAATTTTGGTATAAAAATTGTGAAAATGAATTTATTATGAATTTAATACGATTAAAATAGATTAAATTGATTAAAAATAAATAAATTAATATTTTTCGAAAATAAAATTTAGTTTTATAAAGTTCATCAGTTTATAAGTCTAGAATAATTTTTGTGAAATTTTATAAATCTGTTTGGATATTTTTATAGAATTTTAAAATTATAATTGAATAAATTTGTAATATTTATAACACTAGATTATACCCCGGGAACGTCCCGGGGTTGAAAAATCTAATATGACATATTAATTTTACATATGAAATAGAATGATGCGCTTTACAGTTACATGCATGAAAGCTTCGGGTAGCAGCTAACCTAAAACAATTAAAAATATATCTCCAATGTTAACGCCTAACCTTAAACAATGTATAACTCTAATATTAATATCTAACCTAAAACAATGTATAACTCCAATGCTAACGCATGTTGAAAATAGAATTCATATTTACCGATTTGAACATAATAAGTGACTTGCCTATACATGATTAATGATTTACCTGAACACTTTGTGTTTTTTTTTTGCTGTTTGAACAAAACCCAACAAAAAATAGTCGTTTTTTTCTCCGTTTTTTATTTAGCACTATGGTACTCGTTGGAAAGAAAATAAAACGCTCGTTAATTTGGTGTAATTTTTTTCTTTAAAAAATCTCGTATTTAAAAGATATTAACGTTTAAAAATTATGGGAGGAAACATAAGAGAGAAAAATCTAATTTTATTTTTAAATTATTTTTTTTCCTAAAATATCTCAATGCCACATGGGATGACACATGGCACACTCAAAGAGGAGAATGCCTCATTGAGTGCCATGTCATCAAAAATGCTTTGGTTTATATATGTATAGATATATTAAATAAATGATTTTTGAAATTTTTTTTTATAAACCTCTTTTGGTATTTTAAAACTATTTTAAAAAAAAAGTAAAGGGTAAAAGAATATATAAAAAAAAGTCCTAAAATGTTGCCTGTGCCAGGACTCGAACCCGAGTCTCTGGTAGTTTCAATAGCTTTAAAATCACAAGCCAGACCAACTGGTCTGACCCTGAGAACGAGTTTTATCTGGATTCAGTTTTAGGTATAGGTTGCTTAAGTTCTAAGATGACTAATTTACAGAAAAAAAGAAAGAAGGTGCCTGGGATCGAACCCGTGGTCAAACATTGTGTAACAACAGATTTAACCAACTGATCTGCATATCAGTTTCTGTTTGTTATTGCTTCGCATTAAATAAAAACAAATGCAGTTAGTTATCATCTTCCCCAAATATAATATATATGAACCCTAGTTTTCTAATCCGTTTAATTGGGATAATAAAGGCCGATTAATTATGGGGTTAATAGTTAATACTGGCCGATCAAAGTGCAGAAACAATCAATTATAACATACCTCTAAGAATCGCTTCCAAATCGAGGGTCAACCAGAAAGTCAAACAGCGAACGGTTCTAACATAAACGGGAATTAAACAGAAATTGAGAGTGGGGATAATGTTTTCGGCATCTTTAGGCTCTGGAAGAGGGTTCAATTTATAATAAAACACCTTGCTTCGCAAATTAAGAAGGTTTGACTACCCTAAAAATAAGAACGCGTAAATTCCTTATAATAGGTATGTTTTAATTATAATTGATGGCGTGTAGGATACGCATATGAGCTGTCCATCAAAACACCTTCCAAAAACAGAGATTAAAACGCGGTATTATGGGATCAATCGAATGGGTCGATTATCCTTGACTTTCCTTGGTTGACTGGTTTAGTTTGGGAAAAGGGATAACATTAATCGAGTCTTGATAATATCAAAAAGCAGCAGCATGGCTCAGTGGTTGTCTTTGTGTGTGTTGGGTTCGAACTGCCTCCGGACTCGGGTTCGAATCTGGTTGGAATATAATATTTTTTTTTTGTTTCTTGCTGTGCAGAGAGGGAAAGGGAAGTGGGGGCCGGGTTACTATTGAGCTCGGGTAGGCTATTGCTGGGCTTGATCTGGGCTCCGAAAATATGAGGATGGGTATGGTTTGAGTTATAAATTTTTGGGTTAGCTTTATTATTTATTGGTGAGAAAAAAAAGACTAACATTATTATTATTATTATTATTATTATTATTATTATAAAAAAAATTATTAGACAAGGCTAGTATATTTGTATAAAGAAAACATAATATAGGTAAAGTGGTGGTTTTACTAATCCAAAGATTGGGGAAAATTTTGCCATGTTACACATCATATGGGAATTTACTATTCTCTAAGGCCTCAGTTTAAACAATTAACACCTATTTGCACTTAATTACGTTAATTACACATTAATTAATTAGTACAGATTTACCTTATTTTTGCCGCTTGTTACATCCTCCCCCCGTTAAGAGAATTCCGTCCCAGAATTCAGTTCGAGTTCTCCGGTACAGGGGTCTTCTCGAATAGGTAGGGATATTTCTGCTTCATCTGGTCCAGCCTTTCCCACGTGAACTCCGGTCCACGCTTGGCATTCCAACGCACTTTGACCAACCTGATCTTACCACGTCTAAGTTTCTCGACCTTCCAATCAGTCACTTTGTTCGGTTTCTCGACAAAATGTAGCATATCATCAATGTGGATTTCGTCAGTAGGGATAATAAGGGTCTAATCGGATAGACACTTTTTGAGATTTGACACGTGGAATGTGTCATGTATCCCACTAAGCTCTTGAGGTAGTTTGAGCTTATATGCCACAGGGCCTAGGGGTGTTCACGGTTTGGTTTCAAACCGTGAAACCGTCCAAACCGGTCGTCGGTTTGGTTTCATGGTCGGTTTTTTTACTTAACTTTTGGTCGGTCGGTTTCAATATTTTCAAACCGTAGCAAACGGTTTGGTTTACGGTTTATACTGAAAACCAACCGCATAAAACCGGACCGGACCATAAGGATTTATTTATATTTTCTTATAAATATTTTCATATTATATATAGACATAGATAAAATAAAATTTGGTTTTGCCTATATCTAAATTGTTGTAAAATAAAAGTGGGCTAACTCATTTTATGTTACCATATATTTCACAATGGTAAGTTAATTCCTTATTTTTAAATTTCAACTTCAACTTTTGTTTTGATGTGTTTAGGTATATTTTATTTATGTATTTGCTAATTTAGATGATCTTTTAAGCTATTTGGATTGTTAATTATTGCAAAAAACACTTATTTTATGTTTAATAGAACATGGATTTGTGGACGCCATTCTTTTTTCTTTTGCAAAATTGAAACATATTGTATAAAGATTCAACGAGTCTAAACCGCGAAACCGAACCGGAACCAAACCGTTACTAACGGTTTGGTTTGGTTCGGTTTAAAATTTCTACGGTTTGGTTTTGGTTTACAAAATTAAAAAACCGTTACTAATGGTTCGGTTCACAGTTTGACCTAAAAACCGCGAAAACCGGACCATGAACACCCCTAACAGGGCCTACTCTTGACAGAATCTCGAAAGGACCAATATACCGAGGATTCAACTTTCCACGCTTTCCAAAACGTGCGACGCCTTTCCAAGGTGACACCTTCAGTAGGACCCTGTCTCCGACTTGAAATTCCAAAGGCTTACGCCTCATATCCGCATAACTTTTCTGTCGGTCGCGGGCCGCCTTGAGACGTTCTTTTATCAAAAAGATTTTATTTGTCGTCTCTTGAACAATTTCGGGCCCCGTAAGTTGTTTCTCTCCGACTTCAGCCCAACATAGCGGAGATCTACACTTACGTACGTACAGAGCTTCCAAAGGTGCGGCTTGAATACTCATATGGTAACTATTGTTATACGAGAATTCCACTAGTGGCAAGTGCGTGTCCCAATTACCACCGAAATCGATTGCGCACGCCCGTAACATATCTTCCAAGGTTTGGATGGTTTGTTCACTTTGACCATCGGTTTGGGGATGATATGCGGTACTCATGTCTAGGCGAGTACCGAGGGCATCGTTCAAGCTTTCCCAAAACCTTGAGGTGAAACGACTATCTCGATCGGAGATAATAGATATAGGCACACCATCTTTAGACACCACTTCCTTGATATACAAACGGGTCAATTTTTCCAATCCATCCGTTTCACGGATTGGAAGGAAGTGTGCGGATTTTGTAACACCCCAAAATTTCTAAAACGTATCATATGATAATATAAGCACACGAGGCTTTTAACTATCAAATAGTGACAAAACATGAAGGGGCAAACTTGCCAAGTTGCCAAACTTGAGTTTTTACTAATTATATATAAAAATAAAAGAGATGGAGATGAACTCCATACCCCAAATTCGTTCATCATCATCACACAAACACACCAAACCTTAAAACTCAAGAATAAGCTTGAATCAAGGTAGAATCAAAGGGATTTTGAGTGCTATAGACCTAAAACGAATCTTCCAAGCCTAATACACACCAAGGTAACCTTTTATTTGGCTAGATTTGATGGTATGTTTATGCATGGCTACGATGAAAATCATAGATTGTTATAAAAACGTGAATTAAGGGCTTGTAATGGTTAATCTTGTGTGAGGGAACCATAATACATGTTAATTTGTGTGTGTTAAGCAAAATTCTTGTGAGAAGGTTACATCCTTGTAGTTCATGTTATGAAATGAATTGGGTTTTTGGTGGATTGGTAGGAACCACCTTTAAACCATGAAATACTAGTTATAAACTATAAGTTAGATGTTTACTAGAATACTATCAATGTTATCTTGGTCAAAGATGGATACATGAGGTCCTTGAGACCTAAAATCAAAGTTAGGAAAATCACGCCTACCAAGTGTTTGATAAAATGCCTCAATGAAACTCGATTTCACTTGGGCATAGATAACTTGGTGAAAACATGTATGTTGGTAAAACATGACCAATAATGTTTACAGACATGTAAAGACTAGGTTCTAGCAACCTAAGTGGTAGTTTACCTCATAGGTGCGAATACAAGAAACTTCGGATAGCCAAGGATCTCGGAATGAGGTAAAGAGGAAGCACGCATAAGGTAAGTCACTCGATGACTTAATTCTTAATATGTCTCTAGTATGTTCATATGCTTAATTATACCTTTGTATATGTATTTGGGAACTAGACATTGAAATGTCACAAAAGAAGAATAAATGAGATACACGATTCATAGAATATGGCCTTAGATGAAGGTTGTTAATATCCCAAGTAGACTATCGGTTAATTGGATAAAATGCTAGATAGACAATAGCTTAGGCCAAATGTCAACATTTAGCCGGTAACGAACTCGTGCTAGTTGCTTAAGTGTATTCATGGGTTCAATGTTATCTACCTCAAACTAGTCTAGAAGAAAAAAGGGCGCGAGCCAAGGTAAGTCATATCTATGACTTTGTAAGATAAATACATATATGCATAAGTTGGGAGTGTATTTATGGATATATCATTTAATTCAAAATAGAAATTGTGATTTCCCAGGGATAGAAAACAGCAGATAAAAACAATGCCGTAAGTCATAGAGGCCGAGCGCACAAGACCGAGAGAAATGGCACATGTGGCCATGGACACAAGGCACCGCAATCACGGCATAAATGACTTGGGCATAAATTTCCCTAGTCAAGTTGAGACTTGACAAGTGGGCAAAAACCACAATTAGAACTTGGAAATCATAAAATCTTATGATTTTGTCATGTATAAAACTTAACCGGTCAGCTTAAAGCTGGATAGATAATTTATGGTTTTTGGGTTAGAAACCGAACAAGGAATCCAAACATATCTTTAATCATGTGAGAGGTACGTATTATGACCCATTAACAAGTCCCAAGAATCCCATAAATGGTCTTGAAGCTGCACTAAAAGTGTAGCTTGGTGCAAGAAAAATGGTAGTTTCTAACAGCAGGTTTACCCGCCCGGGTAAAACACTCACCCGCCCGGGTAAAGGTTCTGATCAAAAAGGGGAGTTTCAAACTGTAGGTTTACCCGCCCGGGTAAAACACTTACCCGCCCGGGTAAAGGTTATGTAAAAAAAAACTTCATTTTATTATTCTTTCAATACTAGACATTCATAATAACGTATTAATGGGTTATTTCCTCGTGTTTAACGCTCAGGTACTCTATTATACTGAATGGATGATGATCAAGAATTGAACAAAGATCCGAATGCACAAGACTCGTTCGCTTCCGCAACTTTTGAGCTAAAAGGGTTATAAACTTAGTTTTGGAAGGTGCCATTGAAAATGTTTTCGCTATTAAATTCATCGTACGTATGTTTAAACCATGAGATACATGTGCAAATATTTTGTCAAAAACTCGTTGATCTCTTAATGAATAAATCTCAAACTTTCAAATTAAGTTTATTAACTCGTAAATCTTCTCGTAATACCGTTTTAGACGGGGTGGGTCTTACATGTGGTATTCAGAGCCCAAGGTTAAATGAGTCTAAGCGTTTGGTTCAAGTATGATCATCAATCCGGTAAGTAATTCACTTCCAAAATGTAATAATCTTGTCAAAAACGATCTATATCATGATTGAACACGAGTCAATCAGAAACGAACTAAGGGAACAGTGTACTAGACACTAACGCCCAAGAAACACACCGATTACACGGTCATGGTGAGCTAAGACTCAGCCGAACCGGAAATTGGGAAACTTAGTCGCCTCACTTAGATGATGCGATGGATTAAGTGCAACAAGCACTTAGAAACTCGAAAACACAAAATTCCAACTACACGGTCAGAGTGAACCGGAAGTTGGGGGGATCTATTTATATCACTGCAGTCATACAATAAAAAGGTATAATGATTACCTAAGACGCGAATACTTGCCAATTTCACGGTCATGGTGGGTGAAGGCTCAGCCGAACCAAGAATTGGAAGACATGATTGTATGGTTAAGACTGTACAATCGGTTAAAACACAAATAGCTTAATAACGCGTGTATACGAAAATGTATTAGACAAACAAAGAAGAACGTTTTTATTAAACAAGATGCTTGACCAGAAATTGCTCACCTGGAGAGTACCTTGGTGATCATGATAAGATCATCGTGTCATGTGTGGATTGCTTACCCTGTCCAGGTAAGTGTTAAACACATGGTGCGGTGGACTTCACGTGATCTACATGTCTACTTTTCACGTGACAAGGACTGGGTCAAGGGATAAAGGCAAATGAACCTCTTCAATATATATATATATATATATATATATATATATATATATATATATATATATATAATTCGCGAGGTATTGCCAAACATTTAAGAGGCCGGGTAGACCGGGTATGTGAAACCAATGCATAAACGTCCTGTGGGGCCGTAGAGCCAGAGGTATTACCAAAACGGTTACACGGACCAAGCTAAGATTGAACCTTAACTAAAGGTTAACTTGTAAATTGACTTGAACCTTAATCAAGGTTGGGTCATAAACAGATTCAATTCGTAACCAGACTTGAATCTTAATCAAAGGTTAAGTCGTAATGTGACACCCGGCAAACTCAGGTTAATAATATGGTTTGGGTCAAAGTCTACCTTAGCGAGTCACGCGTACAGTATCCTTAACTAGGTCGGTTAAGTCGTGTTATAGATCGGGAGTCATTAGTACAACCTAGAGGATCGTTAGATGTCGGCCATTTAACCTGGTATGCAAGGATTGACGATTCGTGGAATCGTCAAACCTTAGTAGAAACACAAGTCTCGAGTCCCGGGAATTGGTGAACGAGTGTGAACGTGGTTGCTTACATGTATTATGTGTTTATAATCTTTACGTGACTTGTCGGTATGTGAAAACATGTTAACATATGTTAAAACGGAGTTTAACGCGCCAAATACGCAGAAACAGACCCTATAGGCGATTATGCAGAGGCTAAAGGCGATTAGCCTCTGTAATCGCCTATAGGGAAGGCGAGTAGGGGTTTTCTGAGGGCGATTAGGCCCTAATCGCCTATAGCTATAGGCGATTAGGAGCCATAATCGCCTGAAATTGCTGCATAATCGCCTGATGTGTTTTAAACGACTAGAAACGCCTATAAATACCACCCTTGACCTCCAAAACACCTCTAATGCAACCCTAGCCGTCTCATAACATATCCCAACTCCCAAACACCCTCTGGAACACGTTTTAGCATCAAAACACCTATTTTCAAGCTTTATACATCAAATCCTCATAAAACCAAGGTGTGTTCTTCATTCCCAAACCTTTGAATGATTGTGTTTTACTCCCTAAAGGTCCAGACCTGATTTATAAACATTTGTGTCTTTGAAAACCTATGAAAAACGTTTCTAAACAAGTCCAAACCATTATGCTTGTTGTATATGTTAAATATGATTAAAAGATAGGATTTTTGTGATTCAAAATGGATTGTTATCATGTTATTAAGGTGGTTACAGCTTGTTTATGATAGGATGATGATGTCTTAGGAGTTTGGATGGTTTTGAAGGTGTATTGTGAATATTGAGTAGTTTGACCCATTTGAATGACTTGAATGATTTTGGATGATAGGAGTTGTTTTGCTAGTTGTTTAATGTTAGGGTTTGATGTAGATTGATGTTAGAACAATAGCGGATGATCGGATGACGTGGTAACATGATGAAATCTGAGTATTTGCTATTTAGGGTAAAAGTTATGCATGTTGATGTGATGTTTTCATGCTAAGTATACTATTTTGGGAAAACGCTTGCGTTCGGGGCTGGTAGAACGATGATAAGCTAGGGGTTTTGCTTGAAATATGTTTGATAATGTTGTATGATCAATATTTGGTGTTTCCACACGTTCCGGATCTGATTTGGAGGGTTAAACGCGTGAAAAACCGGAACAGAGCTGCTGAAGGCGATTGGGGATCCTAATCGCCTATGCTATAGGCGATTGGGAGCCCAATCGCCTGATAAGGAAGCCTAATCGCCTATAGTATAGGCGATTGGGGGCCTAATTGCCTTCATTTCATGCGATTATGATCCTAATTGCTAGTTAAGTCCTAAATTGCATGTCTTACGACTCTAATCGCCTGATAACTCCTGATTTGCATACCACATGACCCTAATCGCCTATTAACTTTCATAATCGCCTGTTGACTTTTCCTAATCGCCTGTACTGCTGCTGTAAGTGTATTTTGACATTCCGAGATCCGATTTGACACCCAGGAACATGCTAGGAACCCCGTATCATACCTGATAACTTGGTAACACGTGCTCGGGCTTATTTATGTACTATTTGAACTATGTGTTAGACTTGTTGAACCCTAACGTATGTTAAGTGTGATTGCTTGATTGTATGTTTGAGAGTGCAAGTATAACACGGGGAGTTTCGGGTCACCAATGGGATGTCGAGTCTTGTACTTTGGGTCAGTTTAACAGTCAACGTGTTTTCAAACGAACCTGGTTATGGTCTGGACATCTAGGGACTAACTAACCTACGGGTTATTAGTCTAAGTTCTTGTAACTGTTATATGTTAGGTCGCCGCTTTACGGGACTAGCATAGCTTGCTGATTTTATTAATTAATTGAAGTAACGCAACCTAAGGTGAGTTCACGGCCCCACTTTAACTGGTTTTACTTTTGGGGGAGAAAACATGCGTTAAACTTGTGTTTGGTAACAACTGTCATACTATGGGTTACTTTGGGTTACTATACGATCTTTGGAAGTCCCGGGGGATACCATGAATGTGCGGTGTAGCACAATGGGGAAATGTGGATAGATCTATTGGGCGTGACCTGCTCCGCTCGTCGGCTTGGAGGGCCGGCGGGTGCATATTGTCTCAAACAGGAACGATACATTATTCGGGCAATGCTTCTGGTATGCATGTTAGTAATGGTTTGCCAATCGTAGTAGTGACAAAACATACGCCTAGCTAGCGTACTTTGGTTTACATTTTTGCATAGTATGGACAGGGTGAACTTGGTACTTTTATACAAACCTGTGAACTCACCGGCATTTTGTGCTGACGTATTTTTGGCATGTTTTTCTCAGGTCGCTAAGGTAGCAAACGAGGACTAGGGCGCACGCGTCTGCACGGCGTCTAGTTTAGGATCATGTCTTTCTTATGTTGAACATTTGGAACTACTTTTGGGTTGTGATTTGTAAACAAGCTTCCGCTACTATTTTATGGTTTTAAACTTATGTTTTTAAATATGCATGTGTTCATATAGTGTTGTTTATTGTGATCGTTGACTTCGATCCTGGTTTGTCACGCGCCTCGCGGTAAAACCCCGCAGGTGGATTTTGAGGGTGTGACAGATTGGTATCAGAGCCAATGGTTATAGTGAACTAGGACTGCATGTAGAGTCTAGTCTATAGCCGAGTCGCACACACACTAGACGGTCACATGGTAGTAGACGTCATAGTGAGTAACATATGGGCTTGTCGGGGTGTCTTTAAATCATCGAACTCTTTGTGTTACATCATCCGCTCTTATGGGTATTTGACTGTTAATTCCTTAGGCAGTGTGGTGTATTGGAGTGGGTTGTATACTTTTGAGATCTGTCCAAGGCTCGTACATCTCCCCTTCGTACTCCAATAACCCCACTCGCCCCTAAACTGCCGTGACGTTTATGTCACTGCGGTGTACGGCTAAGCATCCGTGTTCGGAGACTTGAACTTTAGACTAGGAGGACGCTAGGAGGACCATGTAGAACGGTTTATCGTTTCGGGTGCACACGAAATCATAAACCGAAATGCATGAAAGCCCTAGTGAGCTCTGGGTTCGAAGGGATGGTCCTGGATTGGATCTAGCCTTATTTATGTGAACACTAGTGGTTATCACTAGCTGAGAATCTGAATTTTCCTTCGCTCTTGTTGCCAGAATCATGTCTGGAATTCGCGGTGGACGTAGAGGTGGTGGTCGTACTGGTGGACGCGCTGGTGGAGGTGGTCGTGGAGGTGTGAACCTAACTCAGGAGGACCTGAACAACTTGTTGCAGGCTGCCTTTCAGGCAGGACACAATGCCCATGGCGGTAAGTTGATCCTATCAGCTTTGCCTTGCTGTGAGCATGGTATCTTTCTTTTGTGGTTTCTTACGTGTTTCGTTTCAGGTGGTGTTGTTAATCCACCCCCAGCCATGTGCACGTACAAGATGTTCCGGGACTGTAAGCCCCATGAGTTCTCTGGCACTGAAGGGGCTGTAGGCTTGCTCAAGTGGCTAGAGAAGGTGGAGTCAGTGTTCTAGATGTGTAACTGTCTTCCTGAGGATCGAGTCAAGTATGCTGCCACACTCTTTCTGGATGTTGCTTTGACCTGGTGGAACTCTATTACTCAGAATATGGGTTTGGGGGAGGCGTATGCCATGCCATGGGAGGATTTTGTTCAGCTGTTGAAGAGGGAGTACTATCCCAGGGAAGAGATTCAGAAATTGGAACATGAGGTTTGGAGCCTTAAGATGGTGGGGTCTGAGATTGAAGAGTACACTGTGAGGCGTAACGAGTTGGCAGTGCTGTGTCCTGACTTACACGTACCAGAATACAGGAGGATCGAGCACTACATTTCGGGGTTAGTACCAGAGATAGCGGGGTTAGTGGCTGCGGGAAATCTTCCCAACTATGCAGATGTGGTTCGGTCGGCTCACAGGATGACCAATCTGAAGGTGAATGAGGGTATTCTGCCTGCTCGTAGTGCAACTGTCAAGGCTCCAGAGAGTAAGAAGCGCAAGTGGGAGAATGTGGGTAAGGGTTCAGCGTCTGCTCCGGCACAGCAGGGTAAGAAGTATGATGTTGGGGGTTCTTCTTCGTCAGGTTCTAAACAGGGTGGTTATGCGGGGAAGCTTCCAAAGTGCAACAAGTGTGAACGACATCATCTGGGGAACTGCGACCGTGGTCGTTTCCATCGCTGCCAGCAGATTGGGCATTATGCTAAGGATTGTAGGGTGAACCTGTCGTCTTCTCAGGGTCGTGCTGCTGTCCCTACCCCTACTGCTCAGGGGACTTCAGGGAAGCAGGGTTGTTACAATTGTGGTGAGGTTGGTCATTTCAAGAAGGATTGCCCGAAACTGAAGCAGGGCGGGGATGTGAAGAACGGGAACGGTAACGGGAATGGTGGGGGCGGTGGCAGGAACGCACGCGCCTTTGTCATTGGAGCCGCTGAGGCTAAACTGGATCCCGACACAGTTACCGGTACATTCCTTCTCAATAATCGCTCTGTTACTGTTTTGTTTGATTCCGGTGCCGATAAAAGCTTCATATCTTTGGAAGTTAGCCGAATGTTAGATATAGTGCCTGTTCCTTTAGAGGCTAAGTATTTGATTGAGTTGGCTGACGGTAAGAAGATTGAGGCGACTTGTGTCCTTCGGGAGTGTCACCTAGAGTTGTCGGGTTTGTCTTTCCCCATTGATCTTATGGCTGTACCCTTGGGTAGCTTTGATGTCGTTGTAGGCATGGATTGGTTATCGTTGTATCGTGCGGAGATCGTTTGTTTCGACAAGGTTATTCGGATCCCTCTCCCGGACAGAGAATTTCTTTTGGTACGTGGTGAGAAGAGCGGTTCTCCGCTAAGTCTCATCTCCAGCATGAAAGCCATTAAGTGTATTCGTAAGGGTTGTTCGGCCGTTTTGGCACTTCTCTCTGTTTCCTCTACCGATGAGAAGAGGATCGAGGATATCCCAGTGGTTCGTGACTTTTCTGACGTTTTTCCCAATGATCTACCTGGTCTTCCACCCCATCGTCAGGTTGAGTTCGGTATTGATCTTGTACCGGGCGCAGCCCCTATTGCTCGGGCCCCCTACCGTCTTGCACCTCCCGAGATGCAGGAATTATCTAGCCAGTTGCAGGAACTCTTGGATAAGGGTTTCATCAGACCGAGTTCTTCCCCTTGGAGAGCCCCGATTCTATTCGTGAAGAAGAAAGACGGAAGTCTCCGGATGTGCGTGGATTACAGAGAGTTGAACAAGGTGACCATCAAGAACCGTTATCCTCTTCCTCGCATTGATGATCTCTTTGACCAGCTCCAGGGTTCTAGCTACTACTCCAAGATCGACTTAAGGTCCGGTTACCACCAACGCGTGCAGGAAGCTGACATTGCAAAGACTGCCTTTCGTACACGTTATGGCCATTTCGAGTTCTTGGTCATGCCTTTCGGTCTCACTAACGCGCCGGCGGTTTTCATGGATTTGATGAACCGCGTGTGCAAACCTTATCTTGATAAGTTCGTCATTGTGTTTATTGACGACATCTTAGTTTACTCCAAGAGCAAAGCTGATGTAGATGCACGAAGTGCGACTAGTGATTGGATTAGCTATTAACATGTGTTAGAGTGATTTCCTGAAGGACCGAAGGTGAGATAAAAAGGGCGAAGGAAAGAAGACGTGGGCGAAGGTAGAGATTGTCAAGCAGAAGAACACATTCGTACCATGATACTGGGCGAATGTGGACATAGTCCACATTCGCACCTTCATAGTGGGCGAACGTGCAGATAGTATAAATAGATTTTGATATTTTCTAAGTTAGACAGAGTTTTAGTTTGTGAGTGTTTGAAGGTCAGGTTCGTATGGATTTTGTAAAAGTGTAAGAAGGATCTAGATTAACGTGTGAGTGATTGTAATCAAGTATTTGTGAAAGTTAATCTATGAAAAAGTCTTTGAAATGATGTTTTACGTGTTTTGATCCAAGTATTATCATTTTGTTCATATCTAGGGTTTCCGCACCTAGATTTGTGACTTGTATGATCATATTATCCTGTTTTAGCTAAATTCTTTCAACTACAAAGTGGTATCAGAGCCATAAGGATCATACAACAACAAAATTGATAATATCAGAGCTGATTTGGACTAAATTTTGGTCAAAATTCATCTGTTTTTGATTAAAAATGGTTTTTGAGTGTTTTTGAGGATTTTCGAATTGAATTTGGTGTTAAAATCAAGTTTTCCAATAATTAAAGTTGTTCCAAATCAATTCCGAATCAAAACCTGATAAAGATCATTCAAATCCATAAACTTTTGAAAATCAGAGATCACAATAACCGTTTTTCAAAGTGTAACCGTTTTTCAAAAGTAAAATGGGCGAATGTACACTGATGTGGGCGAACCTGACCTAGAGTGGGCGAGAGTGAGTGTTTTCTCGTCGAATATAGGTACATTCTGGTCGAACCTGGAATTTTGTGTTTGAAGTTTTCACATTCGGGTATACATTTCCACATTCGATTGATCGCGCGGGCGAATGTGGAATTAGAGTGGTCGAAAGTAGCAATTAGTGGACGAAAGTGGAAATTGGTTCTTGATATTCTACATTCTGATTCATATTTTACCTTCGAGTGTTACTGTTTGGACGAAGGTGAATAATTTGAACAAAAGTAGGATCATTCTGGGCGAACGTAGATCTAAGTTTGGAAAATTTTCTAAGTGTTGTGATTTTCGAAGTTCGTGAACATCATGTGGAATTTTCCGACTACCCCGAGACCAGCAACGACTCAACCACAACAGCAAGTGATGGACCCATGGACAGTGGCAGCCCAAAAGACGAGCACACAGTCTTCGCAACCGATCAATTACATAGCGATGACTAGCTCGATGCCTCAGAGTGTTGCACCTCCAACACCACAACCTGACTATTGGGGAGTAGCAGCAGCGGTGGTAAATACTCAAACTACCAATGCTATTTCTACACTAATAAATGACTTATCTTCAGGTAGCGGGAATCGGCCACCTAAGCTTATGGAGATGCAAGAATATAATCAGTGGCAGAAAAAGTTTAAGATCCATCTGGAAGGCATGGGAGTGGAGGGTGCAGAGGCATGGAGGATGATAGCTAGAGGTTACACTGCACCAGTTTTGGAGAACACCGGTGAACCAGTTCCATTGGAGAGTATGTCAGAGGAGGAGAAAAAGAAGTTTGCTGTGGAGAAGAAAGCCTATTCCCAGTTGACTCAGGCGATCACAAACGACTTATTGCATCAGTTTGGGACATGCACTACGTCTAAGCAACTGTGGGATGTACTCAAGAATAGGCATGATGGGAATCAAAAGACGAGAAGGTTGAGGATGGAGGAGTTGAGAAAAGAGTTTGAGAATTTTACTTATGTTGGAAATGAAACTTTAAAAGAATTAACTCCTAGATATTGTCATTTACTAACCGAGTTGTCTAGTTATGGTATACAGATTCCTATGACAGATTTGGTGGACAAGTTTGCAGATGCTCTACCACCATACTGGGATCAGCATGTTGAAGTTCTCAAAAAGAAGGATGCTTACAAATTCTGGACTATTAACGAGTTTGTGCAGAAGCTGGAGAACAAAGAGCTTGAGGAAAAGAGGAAAGCTAAAAGATCACAGATTCCTCAGAATCCAAGTTTATATTTTGGAGGCACTTCAGCACCGGTTGGAAACTCAAGTTCAGGAGGAGTAGTGGCACCACATGTTGCTTGTATTTCCAATGTTATGGAACCACCAAAACCAACCATCAACTACATCGCACAAACCTCATCCTACTCACAACCATCATACACCCCACCACCACAACAACAATACACTAATTCATACATTTCACCGTTCTCTCCAATGCAACAAGCAGCATTCTATACTGCAAGCCAATCACAACAACCACCTCAACAAACACAATACATGAATCCAATGACTCAACCCAGTCAACAACCGGTGGTTTTGGAGACTTCTAATTTGGGCAATGTAACTGTTGAAGTTGCTCAGCAACATATTGCATTAGTTTCTGCAATGGTTTCATCTTATAACGGGTTGGTTGCAAGTCAAATTGGTAACAATAATTTGACCAATGAAGACTATGCACAGATTGATAAGGAAGAGATGGAACTAATTGACATCCAGTGGGCTTTTGCGAGTATAATGAGAAGGGCAACGGAGTTTATTGAAAAGACGGGTAGAACTGATTTGGGAACTTCTCCAAATACAACCTACGGGTTCAACAAGGAGAAGGTGACTTGTTTTAATTGTGGAGGGAATGGTCACTTCAAACGGGAATGCACCCAACCACCAAAACAAGGTAACAGAAACCCTTTCAATGCAAGCTACCAGAATCGTCAACAACAAAACCAAAACCAAGTTTCTTACCAAAGTAATAACAACTATCAAAACCAAAACAATTACCAAAACCGACAAAACAACTTTAACAACAACCAGAACAGACAACCAAACACAACAAACCAGACTCAAAACCAATCACCAACCAACACCAACAGAACAGTTATACCGATTACTACACCAAATGAAAACCAACAGAACACCAATCAAAATCAAGCATTGGTGATCCAACAGGATGAACGATTTGACTGGTCTGGGATGCAAATTGGTGTTGAGGAGATCACAACTGGTGGAAATGTGGCTTGTGTTGCCCGACAGGTTGATACTGAGGAGTCGGTGATAGTTGATAAGAAAGAAGAAACTGAGGTTGAAGTTGATGAATCGGTGGAAGATATGGAAGTGGAGACTGAGCCTGTTGAGGTTAAAGCTGAGGAAGCAAATTCTGAAGTGGTGATTGACACAGTTTCTGATATTCCTGAGGAGTGTGAATCAGTTTATTCAGATTCAGACAGTGAATCAGATGCAGAAGCAAGTGTTACATCCTTGGATGATGATATTGACCAGCTGCTAGCAGAAGCAGATTTTCTGAAGACGAGGAAGTCGTGCATTGCTGATGATGCTTTTACCAGAATTGATTATTCCAAGTTTTTCGCTGGAAAGGAAGCTCATTTTGCTTTGATGGCCATGACAGATCCTCCTAAACCTGTAAGTTCTGAATCTAGCACTGATGTTACTAGTGATAAATACTGTGGAACTTGTGATAGATTGACAGAGGAAAACAAAGAACTTCGCGTTCAACGTGATAGTGCTATCATCAACTGTCAATCTACTCGCAAAGAATTGATTGCCTTCAATAAGGTACTTGATGGATACAAAAAGGACATTTCCGACCTTAAAAATACTCTTTCATTAAAACAACTTGCCATTAATAACTATATCAATGAAATTGAGAACACTAAGTTGGAAATGGCCGCCATTAAGTGCTTTGCTGAAAAAGTCAATAAGAAGTTGGAAAGTTATAAGCACATTGCGTATGTTGTAGACCACATCATTGATGATCAAACCACTAACTATAAGTCCGTACCATCTCCGGTGCTTTTTGAAAATCACAACTGTCATCAAGTGACACCGGAGAGCTCGGTAAAATCAGACTCATCATCGGAAAATGAATCTAATACCTCGAGTATTGGTGATCCACATTCCGATGTAAGGCCGATTTTAGGTTTGAATGATGAGGGTGTTACAGTTGAGAGTGTTGATTCAGACTCTGAGAGTGATGACTCTGGTAGTTTCCAAAATGCTAATGCATGTGAAATTCCAAAAGAAAATCACATCATTACTAATGAACCAGTGTCATCATCTCAGCATGTGCATCCGATGGCTAATGCACATCGTGAGAAAAAGTCTGAAAAGAATGTGATTAAGAAAGAAATTGAGAAAAATGTTAAGAATGAACCTTGTGACAAACCAGTCAAGGTGTTCTATCGGATGGAAGGATCCGATAAGATCATCTCTGACGAGGAATTTCCAATTAAGAATGCTAACTATGCAAAGATTGATAAAATTTGGCAAGAAAGCACTATTTGGTTCCCAAAACATGAGAGAACAAATGAAATTCCACCGGCCATTTTAAAGAAATTGTTTTTGGATGTTCCTCAAGAACCAAAAGTTCATGTCACAGAGTTCATTAAACCCAAAAACAAAGCAAACGGTTTTCATGAGCCTACTTACTCAAAAGGGCCACTCCCTGAGAGTTTGAGGAACAAACAGTATAATGATCAGTATCCTGTTCGATCATTTGCTCAACCGAATGCTCCTAATGTTTTTGAGGAATACCGTGCATGCTTTAAATGCGGGGAGAGAGGGCATTTACTTGCTCACTGCCCGTATGTAAGGCATAAGAGGCACGAAGTTGAAGTGAGGAATTCCATGAGGAAGCCGATTGATCATTACATTCCACCACATAGACGAGTTGTTCCTCAACAACAACAGTTTTATAATCAAAACAATTTTTATCAAACGAGGAACAATCGTCCATTTCAGTATGATCGCAGAAATCGGATTGCTATGGAACATTCATGGAGAAAACCAGTGGTGAACACAACAAATGATAGGCAAAGGGTTCCACCAAAACCTATTGTCAAGTCAAATGTTGGACCTAAATCGATTAAGTCAGATAAGGTAACCAAGAAAGTTTCCTTTGCAAACAATGTTCAGAAACCGACTGAGAACCCAAAATCTCAGATTCGTATCTTGAAAAGATCTGAACAATCTTGGACACCAAATGGTTCTCCAGGTGCTTCAACTTCAAAATCCAATGAGAAAAAGGAAAATGTTTTGAATAATCCTAAAAAGATTGATCCAAAACAAAGTGTTGATGAGAATGTTTCTTTGAAAAATGATATTCCAAGACCCAAGACTCAGGCTTGGGTCCCCCGAAAGAACTAAATGTTTTACTTGACGTGTGCAGGGAGCTTCAGCTGGCCCTATTAGCAGTCTTTGGATTGTTGATAGTGGAGCTTCAGGCCACATGACCGGGGATCTTGCATTACTGTTCGACGTGAAGAATATTAATGGTGGATATGTTGCATTTGCTGGGAATAAAGGCGGATATATCACTATGGAAGGGAGCGTGAGTAATGGGATTGTAAGCTTTGAGAGGATTTCATATGTGAAGCAGATAGACTATAATCTGTTGAGCGTCAGTCAAATCTGTGATAAACAATTCACTGTTCATTTTGATGACAAATCCTGCTACATACTCAAACCAGGCTTCAAAATTCCAAAGGAGTGGGTAATGTTGAAGGCACCTCGCGTCAACAACCTTTATATTCTTGATATGTCCAAGGCAATGACATCACAGGGGCAAATAACATGTTTTCTATCCAAGGCGACCGAGAAGGAATCAATAATGTGGCACCGAAGAATGGGTCACATTCATCTGAGAAAAATGAATCATCTTGTGAAGAATGGACTTGTCGATGGAGTAAACGTGAAGTATTTCCATCTGAATGACAAGTTTGTAAGTTGTAAGAAGGGGAAGCAACACAGACAGTCCCACAAAGTGAAGAAAGTTAACTCTGTTGAGATGCCACTTGAGCGACTGCACATGGATCTATTCGGACCTGTCAAGCGCAAAAGTCATCTTGGGGAGCTTTATTGTTTAGTTGTCACTGACGACTATTCACGATTTTCATGGGTGATGTGTTTGCAGAATAAAAGTGACACCTTTAACAACTTGAAAGTTCTGTTCACTCGATTGGAGAATATCTACAATTTGAAGATAAAGAGAATTCGGAGTGATAATGGGACGGAGTTAAAAAATGCCAAGATGGATGAACTTTGTGAAAGCAAAGGAATTCATCATGAATATTCGGCTCCGTACACCCCACAACAGAACGGTGTTGCTGAACGCAAAAACAGGACTCTAATTGAAGCGGCTAGAACAATGCTCGCAGACTCGAATCTTCCGGTAATGTTCTGGAACGAGGCGATTTATGCAGCAAATTATACACTCAATCGGGTGTTAACGGTGAAGAAGTTTGGTAAAACTTCTTATGAACTGTTACACCGACGAAAGCCGAACTTAGAGTATCTAGAACCTTTTGGGGCACCATACACGATGTTGAATCCAAGCGAGAAGTTTAGTCCTAAAGCTGAAGAGGGATACTTTGTTGGATATGCAACCCCGCTCAATCGGGTATACAACAAGCGAACTCGTCGGGTGGAGGATTGGGCTAATGTGGAAGTTCAACGATATACTCAGAATGTGCAAGGGATGGGTCCTGATTGGATGTTTGATTACAAAGATTTCTTTGAATCATTCAATCTAGATAGCTTGGTTGAAGAAGCTGTTATCAGATTACTTTACGAGTGTGAAAAAGCGGCGACTTCACCGTTGGTGCGTCCTATCACCGTGAACCCCCCACCAGCTTCTAATGATACCAATGTTCCTGTACCAGAGGAAGAAGTGTTTCAAGAGGCTTCTACTACTTTAGATTCTTTAGAGTCTGAAGATGAACAATTTGAAGAAGTTATTCTTGAGCATGCAGAAGAACCAGAGGCATCGCCAGTGAACCCAACTCCAACTCCAGATGTTGCTTCATCATCTAACACGGGTCATGATCTGGATGCTATAGAGAACTTGACTATTCAGACGGGAGTTATTGTACCTGAACATCCGGAATCTCGGATTCATCGTATTCACCCGCTGGAGCAAGTTATCGGTGATCCTGGAAGCAGTGTGATGACAAGAGGGCAGCTGCGAAGTGTTAATTCGCCAGAGAGTTTTGGTGCTTTAGCTTTATATGCCAAAATACAAAAATCTGGTAGTCAAAATGATTGGTCGTTTGCGTGTTATGTGTCGTAGGTAGAGCCAAGGACATACAAGGACGCTTTGCTGGAGGACGCCTGGGTTGAAGCAATGCAGGAGGAGTTATTACAATTTCAAAAATTGGGGGTTTGGACGCTCACTGATTTACCGCCTGGAAGAAAGAAGATTGGCACTAAATGGGTGTTTAAGTGCAAGAAGGATGATCGTGGGGTTATAGTTCGTAACAAAGCCAGATTGGTCGTGCAGGGATTCCATCAAATCGAAGGGATTGATTATAACGAAATCCATGCTCCTGTAGCACGCATTGAAGCTATTCGGATGTTTCTTGCGTTTGCTTCCTATAAGAAGTTTAAAGTTTATCAAATGGACGTCAAGAGCGCATTTCTATACGGGAAAGTCAAAGAAGAGGTTTATGTCGGGCAGCCACCAGGCTTTGAGGACCCAATCCACCGGGATAAGGTCTATGTTTTGAACAAAGCTTTATATGGCTTGCACCAGGCTCCGAGACAGTGGTACGAGGAGCTAAGTACATACCTCATGGCAAAAGGATTTAAGCGCGGACTCGTCGACTGCACCCTATTCACGAAGAAATCAGGGGATGATTTGCTTCTGGTGCAGATATACGTTGATGATATAATATTTGGTTCAACTAACAAACTTTTATGCAGGGAATTTGAAACTGTCATGCAGGAAAAGTTTGAGATGAGCGCAATGGGGGAGATGCAGTTTTTTCTAGGCTTGCAGGTGGACCAAAGACCCACGGGGATCTTCATTCACCAGACGAAATACGTATCCGAAGTCTTGAGCCGGTTCCAGATGGAGGATTCCAAGCCAATGGATACCCCGATTCAACCCAATCACGGGATTGGAGTGGACGCTAAGGGGGAGCTGACGGACCCATTTACATACAGAGCAATCATCGGATCTCTGATGTATTTGACAGCATCTCGACCAGATATTATGTTTGCAACGTGTCTCTGTGCCCGCTATCAATCGAAGCCGAAACAAAGTCATCTGACGGCGGTCAAGCGTATCCTTAGATATCTGAAGGGTTGTCCCTCGAGAGGACTTTGGTACCCTAATGATGATGATTTTGATTTCATTGCTTTTAGTGATGCAGATTGGGGCGGCTGTGACAAGGATAGCAAATCTACTACAGCTGGTTGCCAGTTTTTAGGGAGCAGGTTAGTCACCTGGCAATGTAAGAAGCAGACTTCCGTGGCGCTGTCTACCTGTGAAGCCGAGTACATTGCAGCCTCGAGTTACTGTTCGCAAGTGCTCTGGATCCAACAGCAGATGGTGGATTACGGTTTGCAGTTTCTTAAAACCCCTATTCACTGTGACAATGAAGCCGCTATCGCATTAACTAAAGATACCGGAAATCATTCTAAAGCGAAACATATCCGGATCAAATACCATTTTATCCGTGATTATTATGCTAAAGAATTGATAGATATGGTCAAAATCCATACTGACTATCAACGTGCAGATTTGTTTACAAAAGCTTTTGACAGATCCCGCTTTGAATATATTTTAAAAGTTAACAACATCAAGGAAAAACAGGACTAATCAGCACCTCGGTTTATCGCTTTTTAGTTTAAAATTTTCTTTAAAAGTTTTTATTGTTTTTCAGAAAAATTAAAAACCCAAAAATATGTTCTTTATTTTAGGGGGAGTCTTTTTATCAGAAAAACCAAAAACATTGAAAAATTCAAAAAGACCTAAAAATTAGAAAAACCAAAATGATTTCCAGGATAAAAAGAGGAAATGATAGTACATCAGTGGGGATCTGACACAGGCTAAAGAATTGTATAGAAATATGAGGCGTGTGTTGACTACGTGTGATGTGCTGATAGGCTTCGTAGACTAAAAATTGCGTGTATTAGTGATACAAACATAACGAACTACGCGTTCGTGGCTGAACACCTCATGGGCATATGGTCTTAGTACCATAATTTCGTTTGATAGGATTGCCAAAATCTGAGGTTTCGGGTCGTTATGTTATGGTTATCCGGGATATTCTGATTAAACTTTTGTCGTATTGATTTACGGACCTAGTTTCATCAGAATATTTGCTAAAAGAGCTTAAATGCCAAAACCGAAAGTTACCGAATTGAGGAACTTCATGTTTTATTGATCAAAGATCATTATTACATCGTATTGACTTACTGATGCAAATCAGTAGTTGATATCAGCCTCAACCTAGTATATATGCACATGTTACTCTGCTGCATTCGTTTGCTGACCTGTACACCTCTGTGCTATATACTTTGTAACTATAACGGATAACTTTGGCATAATGACGCGTTACGACGAAGCTTTGTGCAATTACTTGATACGGGAGTATGTCGTGTGTGTGGGCACCACAATGTGTTAGTCTAATACACCTAACTCGTATCATTTTAAAGCATTGCGTAATAGTCTGCATGTGAGCTTAAGTGGATCACAATATCAGCAATTGCCGTGTCACATACTGTTTCTAATGATAATATTAAACAAAAAGATCAACGCTGTGATCAGATTTCTCAGAAAACTGATATGATCCTCTTACCGGACATCATAAAATGTTTACTGCTTTGATTTACTTTGATGCATTTTACTTTTATTGTCAAAAAGATACAAAATCCAAAAAGATTTTAGGTGTGTTTTGATAAAATTTCAGAAAAACCAAAAGTTTTTGCATTTCTGCTTTATTTTAGATTACCGAAGGTGTTTGATGGTCAATTTCTGAGATTTGATGAAATCATCTGGGCTTTATATTATTCAAAAAGTGAAATTATGAGTTTTTGAGACTTAACGGATTGAAAAATGTTGAACGGGATTCGAATTCGTGATTTGGCAAAATTTTCAGATTTTTCCATTTCACATTCGCCCCTTAATTGGGTCGAATGTGGAAATATCATCACATTCGTGCTTTTCTCGTTGGGCGAAAGTGGATTTTTAACCTAAAATTCACCTTCGGGTGGTAACATTTCCACCTTCGGACCATTAAATTGGTCGAATGTGGAAATAGTTCACATTCGCCCATCATAAACGGTCGAATGTGCCCTCTATATATAAGCCACATCAGATTCGACCAGTTCATTATATATTTTTCAAAATTTTCTAAGATTACCAGACCTTGTTGCTGTGAATTCTTTTGATTGTGTTTATTATTCCTCGTTGTTTACTGATCAGTTTGCACCCTATTTCACAGGTAATGGCCTCGTTAACAGTTCGCAATTTGAGATTGAGGGTTTCGAACCTAGGGTTCCTAATCTGTGATTATTGGATGGATTTTATTGATTGTTTTTGTTAGACATTCAATCCTCATTAGTTTTAGGGGGAGATAGTATGAGGAATTAGGTTAATAACATTGTTTAGATGATTGATTGATCGTTTGAAGATTATAAACCCTAATTCCACTTTAAAACTAATGAAAATTGAATAATCTTTACAATTGATGTTGTACGAGTGTTGATCGGCCATATTAGAATACAAATGAATCAAAATTAGATGTTAAAAACAAACTTGGCAAAATTTTGAATTTTTGAGGGTTTTCAGTTCACATTCGTCCAGATCATTTGGGGCGAATGTGAAACTTGATGGGCGAATGTACTTAAGACTGGACGAATGTGATTTTTAATGAAAACATTTCCACATCCGTGCTAAATTGTATTCATTCGTACCAAAATTTCCACCTTCGGCCAAGATAAAACGGGCGAATGTGGAATCTGAAAAACTTAAAATTTTCAATTTTTATCGTTTTTGTATTTTGACATGTTTTCTGATTTTGATGTGCAGATGGCTGAGCAACCCGAACACGTTGAGGCACCAGTGGAAAATATTATACCAGATCCTGTCCAGGAAGCTGAAGTTATTCCACGTGGTTGGCCGTTCGAACCGACACATAATTGTTGTGCTTTTCTCGGAGATGTTGAAAATAATACCGAATTTGCTGGAATTGTGGAGTTTTTAAGGCGAAGCAGAGTTGTTCATGCCTTAGCTACACCAACAATCATTTACAGAGATATAGTTGAAGATTTTTACAAGAATGCTAAGTATGATTTCTGGGAAAATCAAACTATTATCAAGAGCAAGATTCAGGGGATGGAGATGTTTTTGACAGAATCAGACATCAGGGAAGCACTGCAGATAAAGTTTGAAGTTAGTGATGATCCCAGAGAACTGTCTTGGACTGAGCAGAAAGCGTGCTTTTTGAGGATGAAGTACAAGGGTCCGATTACTGATGACTCAATGCATAAAGGGAAACTAAGTGTACAGTTCAAGTATCTTGCACATGTTATTATTCATGTATTCGGATGTGTAAGCGGTGGATATGATGTCATGAGGAGAAGTTTAAGTTCATTGATGGTTGCGTTAACTCTTAACAAACCATTCAATGTATCCGGTATGATCTTAGACCACATGCTTGAGATGTTGAAGGGTTTGAAGAAGAAGCAATTTATGTTGTATCCGAGGTTTCTCATGATGATCTTTGACCATAAGTATCCTGAATTGAAGAAGGATCCAACTATGATCCTAGGTCAAGATCACATGAACATTCGTACGCTTGTGAGGATGAAATGATACAAAGGTGTGCCGGACAATGAAAAGCCACCTCACCGAAGATTATTTGGGGCTTTGGCTAGTCAGGATTACACTGATCCTGGCAAGAACAAAGCAAGACATGATAATAGTGACTCTGACAATGATGATCCACTAGTGTATGCTGATGCAAACACTAAGAGGAAGAGGCAAGTAGTCAATGCTGGAGCCAAAAGGAAGGGTAAGGCAAAGACTGATCAGGGAAGTTCAAAGCAACAGGTTACTAGGAAGAAAACAACAGCGAAGAAGGGAACTAGTTTGGTTGATGAAGAATCAGTTGATTCAGAGGAGACTGAAGTAGATGAACAATGGGATTCTGAAGAGGAAAGAGTAAAGACCACCAAACATAAGGCCACTATGGTTGGTGAGTCCGAATCTTTAAACAAGACGATTGAAGAGGTTTCTCAGAAGAAGACTGTAGATGTTGATACAGGTCTGAGTATAAATCTGGATGAGCTGGAAACAGGTGAGACTGTGGTAGTGAATTTGCCTAAGCCGAAGCATAAGTCTATGGCAAAGAAGTCTAGTACTAAGCAGTTGAGAGAGAAGGAGATTGCCCAGTTGCTCAAAGGGAAAAGGATACCTGATGCAGGTACATCATCGAAGCTATCTTCACCAGTAGCTAAGAAACAGAAGAGGAGTAAAGAAACAGAAGCATTACCAGTTGATGATTTCAATGTTGCACTGGATAATGTTTTGGACATGTTTAAGAATCCTCAGAAACAGAAGGCAAAAGAAGCTGAGCCATCCAAATCGAAGAAAGTTACTGTTTCAGATGATGTTATGAAACAGGTTAACAAACGGATGGATGAGATGATGAAGATGATTGTAGCTCAGCAGGCAGAGATTGCTAAGTTTAAACAGAATGAAGAAAAGATGTTACAGATTGTGGTTGCTTCTAAGACTAACCAAGATGAGATCGAGCAGAAACTGAAGAAACTTGAAGCAGATAATAAAGATCTTGAGGTTAAGTGTAGCAGGAATCGAAGTATGATTAGAGTTATTAAAGCTGACAACAAAGAACTTAAGACTAAAAACAAACGTCTTAGTGATTTGTTGGATAAGCTTTACAATGAAGCACCAAAGTTGAAAGAAGGTGAGGAAGATGAAGAAAAAGAGGAGGAACAAGTTGATTTTGAGCCTTCTGATGATGAAGAGGAAAAGGATGATGAGGAGGATGATGATTCTGAGAAGAGTTCTGATGAAGGAAGCAAGAAAAGTGATAAAGATGATGATGATGATGCGGAGGGATCAGGTAGTGATGATGATGATGGTAGTGATGAAAGTGATGATGATGATGGGGGAGATGATACTAGCAAGTTTACATTTGAGAAGAGAACACCTCAGAAGGATGATGGAGAGTCTAGTTCAAAGAAAAAGAAAGGTGGGAATGTAGACTCAGATGAAAGCATATTCTGGAACGAAAAGGTGAGGTCTCTGAATGATGATGCTAAGAAGGTGTATACAGATATGTTAGAGAAGAGAGAATGGACCATTGAGTTCACGGGCAGGTTTGCTAAGATCTTTCAGACTGATGATATGAGGTATGAGCTCGAGTATAATGATCCTGACTTAGAGGAGGGTGAAGTACCTGCTGCTGTTGCCAAAGAAATTCTGGATGGTCTTGCACAGCGAGTAGGGAAATCATTGGAGGAGATTATGATGGATGAGTCGATTCCAGATATTCCTGAAAAGGATATTGGAAATCACTCTGATGATAAACAAACTCCTGAGATGGATGAAGTAGAGATTGAAGATATTACTCATGAGGAATATCCACAATACTTTAGACAGAATGATGAAGATGTGGTTTTCCCAGACTTCACAGAGATACCAAACAGGTTGGCTAAGAAGAAAGCTGAGAAAAGAAGTGAAGAGTTTGTTGAGACTGTGTTTGGTACTGATAAGCAACAATCTTCAAGTCAGAATGATGAATTGAAGACATATCTACAGAAGTTGAAGGAAATGGATGACAAACGACCAAAGCCTGAAGCTCAAGGTAGTTTTTACAGATATCACAACGAGAAGTTCAAAGGCAGAGCTCTTGGTTGGACATATCTGGGAAGATTGAAGTGCTTAGCTGTCAAATGGGAATCAGGAATCCTGTACTTTTACAGATTCATTGATTTATTAACTCTGCCGTACTGGGCGGTTAGAGAAATTTGCAGATTTCCTATGTCTGGAGCTTCAGTGAACAGTACAGCAGTTGGTTGGTTTGCTGACAAGTTGGTTTGGGAGAGCAGGACGAAATGGAATAGGTTTAAGCCTCAATATCCTAGAAGGAAAGTTCATAGGAATATTGATCCAAAGACTGGAAGGAAGAGGGTGACTTTGATATATAAGGCACCTGAAGTGATGAAGAAGATACCTTTGATGCCTTTACCTCAACACTTCAGTGCTGATTTCATTTTCTGGTATTACGATTGGAGGAAGGCAGAAGCAGTGATAGTGCTGAGAGATGGAAAGGACAAATACAAGCATGTTCATGTATTTGATCCTATGTGGTTGATAAATTGCACGTTTGAAGATATCATCATGCTTTTCTACAATCCGATTCATTACGATCCCAATGATGCAGATCAAGCAAAGAAATATACACAAGTTGTCGGAGTTTGCTTTGCTTATGATATAAACTCCGGTAGCAACTTGGATGCTAAACTTGGTAAGATGGTGAATATGGCCGATGTGCCTAAGCCGGTGAAGCGTAAGTTGGAGCCTGAAATGACAAAGGAACAGAAAAAGCAACTGAGAATCAAGCTGATGAACAAGGCTATAGACGAAGATCGTAGACAATCCAATCAATAGTCGAGGGGGAGTTTGTAGATGCACGAAGTGCGACTACTGATTGGATTAGCTATTAACATGTGTTAGAGTGATTTCCTGAAGGACCGAAGGTGAGATAAAAAGGGCGAAGGAAAGAAGACGTGGGCGAAGGTAGAGATTGTCAAGCAGAAGAACACATTCGTACCATGATACTGGGCGAATGTGGACATAGTCCACATTCGCACCTTCATAGTGGGCGAACGTACAGATAGTATAAATAGATTTTGATATTTTCTAAGTTAGACAGAGTTTTAGTTTGTGAGTGTTTGAAGGTCAGGTTCGTATGGATTTTGTAAAAGTGTTAGAATGATCTAGATTAACGTGTGAGTGATTGTAATGAAGTATTTGTGAAAGTTAATCTATGAAAAAGTCTTTGAAATGATGTTTTACGTGTTTTGATCCAAGTATTATCATTTTGTTCATATCTAAGGTTTCCGCACCTAGATTTGTGACTTGTATGATCATATTATCCTGTTTTAGCTAAATTCTTTCAACTACAGCTGAACATGAGGAACACTTGCGTTTAGTTCTGGAACTTTTGCGACGGGAACAGCTTTATGCCAAGTTCTCGAAGTGTGACTTTTGGTTACGTGAAGTTCAATTCCTAGGGCATGTGGTTAATGAAGTAGGGATTTATGTCGATCCGGCTAAGATCGAGGCAATTAAGGACTGGGAAGCACCAAAGACGCCATCTGAGGTGCGGCAATTCCTAGGTCTTGCGGGTTACTACCGTCGTTTCATTAAGGGATTTTCGAAGATCGCTCAACCCCTCACCACTCTTACTCAGAAGGACAGAAAATTCGACTGGGGTGAACCGCAAGAATCAGCGTTCCAAAAGCTGAAGTCCAAACTCTGTTCTGCTCCCATTCTATCTTTGCCTGAGGGCACTGAGGACTTCGTTGTTTACTGTGATGCTTCGATTCGGGGTCTCGGTTGCGTGTTAATGCAACGCGAGAAAGTGATTGCCTACGCTTCTCGTCAACTCAAGGTTCACGAGAGAAACTACACCACCCACGACTTGGAATTGGGTGCAGTGGTGTTCGCGTTGAAGATTTGGAGGCATTACTTGTACGGTACCAAATGCACCGTCTATACCGATCACAAGAGTCTCCAGCATATCTTCGACCAACAACACCTGCACATGCGACAGCGTCGCTGGGTTGAACTCCTGAACGACTATGATTGCACCATTAAGTACCATCCTGGCAAGGCGAATGTGGTGGCAGACGCCTATGATTGCACCATTAAGTACCATCCTGGCAAGGCGAATGTGGTGGCAGACGCCTTGAGCAGGAAGGAAACAGCAAACCCACGTCGCGTTCGGGCGTTGCAACTCACTATCCAATCTTCTCTTCCCGACCAAATCCGTTCTGCGCAACTAGAAGCTTTGAAGGAGGAAAACCTTAAAGCTGAGACCATGCACGGTGCTGATAAGCACCTCGAGCAAAGGCCTGACGGCTTACACTACTTCGCAGAACGCATATGGGTTCCGTTATTCGGGGGATTACGGGAACTTGTTTTGGATGAAGCTCACAAATCCCGGTATTCCATTCACCCCGGCTCAGACAAGATGTACCAAGACCTAAAGGTACTCTACTGGTGGCCAAACATGAAGGCTGACATTGCCTCCTACGTGAGCAAATGCTTGACCTGTGCCAAGGTCAAGGTGGAGTATCAGAAGCCTTCTGGTCTCCTGCAGCAACCAGAAATTCCTGAATGGAAGTGGGAAAGGATCACGATGGACTTTGTTACTAAACTACCTAAGTCACCTAGAGGTTGTGATAAGATATGGGTGATTGTGGATCGGTTGATGAAGTCAGCCCATTTTCTTGCCATTAAAGAAACCGACACTATGGATTGTTTGGCTCGTCTCTACCTCAAGGAGGTCGTTTCTAAGCACGGTGTGCCGGTTTCTATCATTTCGGATCGTGATTCTCATTTCACTTCGCATTTTTGGAAGTCCTTGCACAAAGCCTTGGGTACCCAGCTGGACATGAGTACAGCTTATCACCCACAAACTGACGGGCAGAGTGAACGAACAATTCAAACCCTAGAGGACATGCTTCGGGCATGTGTGATTGATTTTGGCAAGAGTTGGGAGATTCACCTGCCGTTAGTGGAGTTTTCTTATAACAACAGTTACCATGCGAGTATCAAGGCAGCTCCGTTCGAGGCATTGTACGGGCGGAAATGCCGGTCTCCCCTTTGTTGGGCTGAGGTGGGTGAGAGTCAACTCACTGGGCCTGAGCTAGTGTACGAGACTTCGGAAAAGATCGTACAGATTCGTAACCGTTTGGCAGCGGCGCGGGATCGACAGAAGAGTTATGCCGATCGACGTCGCAAACCTTTAGAGTTCCAGGTTGGGGATAGGGTGCTTCTGAAAGTTTCACCATGGAAGGGCGTCATACGCTTTGGAAAGCGTGGCAAACTTAACCCTCGGTACGTTGGACCATTTGCAATCCTGGAACGGATTGGACCGGTGGCATATCGACTTGATCTACTGGCGGAGCTCGGTAACGTGGGGATGATGTGACACCCGGCAAACTCAGGTTAATAATATGGTTTGGGTCAAAGTCTACCTTAGCGAGTCACGCGTACAGTATACTTAACTAGGTCGGTTAAGTCGTGTTATAGTTCGGGAGTCATTAGTACAACCTAGAGGATCGTTAGATGTCGGCCATTTAAGCAGGTATACAAGGATTGACGATTCGTGGAATCGTCAAACCTCAGTAGAAACACAAGTCTCGAGTCCCGGGAATTGGTGAACAAGTGTCAATGTGGTTGCTTACATGTATTATGTGTTTATAATCTTTACGTGAGTTGTCGGTATGTGAAAACATGTTAACATATGTTAAAACGGAGTTTAACGCGCCAAATACGCAGAAACAGACCCTATAGGCGATTATGCAGAGGCTAAAGGCGATTAGCCTCTGTAATCGCCTATAGGGAAGGCGAGTAGGGGTTTTCTGAGGGCGATTAGGCCCTAATCGCCTATAGCTATAGGCGATTAGGAGCCATAATCGCCTGAAATTGCTGCATAATCGCCTGACGTGTTTTAAACGACTAGAAACGCCTATAAATACCACCCTTGACCTCCAAAACACCTCTAATGCAACCCTAGCCATCTCATAACATATCCCAACTCCCAAACACCCTCTGGAACACGTTTTAGCATCAAAACACCTATTTTCAAGCTTTATACATCAAATCCTCATAAAACCAAGGTGTGTTCTTCATTCCCAAACCTTTGAATGATTGTGTTTTACTCCCTAAAGGTCCAGACCTGATTTATAATCATTTGTGTCTTTGAAAACCTATGAAAAACGTTTCTAAACAAGTCCAAACCATTATGCTTGTTGTATATGTTAAATATGATTAAAAGATAGGATTTTTGTGATTCAAAATGGATTGTTATCATGTTATTAAGGTGGTTACAGCTTGTTTATGATAGGATGATGATGTCTTAGGAGTTTGGATGGTTTTGAAGGTGTATTGTGAATATTGAGTAGTTTGACCCATTTGAATGACTTGAATGATTTTGGATGATAGGAGTTGTTTTGCTAGTTGTTTAATGTTAGGGTTTGATGTAGATTGATGTTATAACAATAGGGGATGATTGGATGACGTGGTAACATGATGAAATCTGAGTATTTGCTATTTAGGGTAAAAGTTATGCATGTTGATGTGATGTTTTCATGCTAAGTATACTATTTTGGGAAAACGCTTGCATTCGGGGCTGGTAGAACGATGATAAGCTAGGGGTTTTGCTTGAAATATGTTTGATAATGTTGATTGATCAATATTTGGTGTTTCCACACATTCCGGATCTGATTTGGAGGGTTAAACGCGTGAAAAACCGGAACAGAGCTGCTGAAGGCGATTGGGGATCCTAATCGCCTATGCTATAGGCGATTGGGAGCCCAATCGCCTGATAAGGAAGCCTAATCGCCTATAGTATAGGCGATTGGGGGCCTAATTGCCTTCATTTCATGCGATTATGATCCTAATTGCTAGTTAAGTCCTAAATTGCATGTCTTACGACTCTAATCGCCTGATAACTCCTGATTTGCATACCACATGACCCTAATCGCCTATAGTATAGGCGATTAGCCCCCATAATCGCCGATTAACTTTCATAATCGCCTGTTGACTTTTCCTAATCGCCTGTACTGCTGCTGTAAGTGTATTTTGACATTCCGAGATCCGATTTGACACCTAGGAACATGCTAGGAACCCCGTATCATACCTGATAACTTGGTAACACGTGCTCGGGCTTATTTATGTACTATTTGAACTATGTGTTAGACTTGTTGAACCCTAACGTATGTTAAGTGTGATTGCTTGATTGTATGTTTGAGAGTGCAAGTATAACACGGGGAGTTTTGGGTCACCAATGGGATGTCGAGTCTTGTACTTTGGGTCAGTTTAACAGTCAACGTGTTTTCAAACGAACCTGGTTATGGTCTGGACATCTAGGGACTAACTAACCTACGGGTTATTAGTCTAAGTTCTTGTAACTGTTATATGTTAGGTCGCCGCTTTACGGGACTAGCATAGCTTGCTGATTTTATTCATTAATTGAAGTAACGCAACCTAAGGTGAGTTCACGGCCCCACTTTAACTGGTTTTACTTTTGGGGGAGAAAACATGCGTTAAACTTGTGTTTGGTAACAACTGTCATACTATGGGTTAATTTGGGTTACTATACGATCTTTGGAAGTCCCGGGGGAAACCATGAATGTGCGGTGTAGCACAACGGGGAAATGTGGATAGATCTATTGGGCGTGACCTGCCCCGCTCGTCGGCTTGGAGGGCCGGTGGGTGCATATTGTCTCAAACAGGAACGATACATTATTTGGTCAATGCTTCTGGTATGCGTGTTAGTAATGGTTTGCCAATCGTAGTAGTGACAAAACATATTCCTAGCTAGCGTACTTTGGTTTACATTTTTGCATAGTATGGACAGGGTGAACTTGGTACTTTTATACAAACCTGTGAACTCACCGGCATTTGTGCTGACGTATTTTTGGCATGTTTTTCTCAGGTCGCTAAGGTAGCAAACGAGGACTAGGGCGCACGCGTCTGCACGGCGTCTAGTTTAGGATCATGTCTTTCTTATGTTGAACATTTGGAACTACTTTTGGGTTGTGTTTTGTAAACAAGCTTCCGCTACTATTTTATGGTTTTAAACTTATGTTTTTAAATATGCATGTGTTCATATAGTGTTGTTTATTGTGATCGTTGACTTGGATCCTGGTTTGTCACGCGCCTCGCGGTAAAACCCCGCAGGTGGATTTTGAGGGTGTGACAGATTGGTATCAGAGCCAATGGTTATAGTGAACTAGGACTGCATGTAGAGTCTAGTCTATAGCCGAGTCGCACACACACTAGACGGTCACATGGTAGTAGACGTCATAGTGAGTAACATATGGGCTTGTCGGGGTGTCTTTAAATCATCGAACTCTTTGTGTTACATCATCCGCTCTTATGGGTATTTGACTGTTAATTCCTTAGGCAGTGTGGTGTATTGGAGTGGCTTGTATACTTTTGAGATCTGCCCAAGGCTCGGACATCTCCCATTCGTACTCCAATAAACCCACTCGCCCCTGAACTGCCGTGACATTTATGTCACTGCGGTGTACGGATAAGCATCCGTGTTCGGAGACTTGAACTTTAGACTAGGAGGACCATGTAGAGCGGTTTATCATTTCGGGTGCACACGAAATCATAAACCGAAATGCATGAAAGCCCTAGTGAGCTCTGGGTTCGAAGGGATGGTCCTGGATTGGATCTAGCCTTATTTATGTGAACACTAGTGGTTATCACTAGCTGAGAATCTGAATTTTCCTTCGCTCTTGTTGCCAGAATCTTGTCTGGAATTCGCGGTGGACGTAGAGGTGGTGGTCGTACTGGTGGACGCGCTGGTGGAGGTGGTCGTGGAGGTGTGAACCTAACTCAGGAGGACCTGAACAACTTGCTGCAGGCTGCCTTTCAGGCAGGACACAATGCCCATGGCGGTAAGTTGATCCTATCAGCTTTGCCTTGCTGTGAGCATGGTATCTTTCTTTTGTGGTTTCTTACGTGTTTCGTTTCAGGTGGTGTTGTTAATCCACCCCCAGCCATGTGCACGTACAAGATGTTCCGGGACTGTAAGCCCCATGAGTTCTCTGGCACTAAAGGGGCTGTAGGCTTGCTCAAGTGGCTAGAGAAGGTGGAGTCAGTGTTCTTGATGTGTAACTGTCTTCCTGAGGATCGAGTCAAGTATGCTGCCACACTCTTTCTGGATGTTGCTTTGACCTGGTGGAACTCTATTACTCAGAATATGGGTTTGGGGGAGGCGTATGCCATGCCATGGGAGGATTTTGTTCAGCTGTTGAAGAGGGAGTACTGTCCCAGGGAAGAGATTCAGAAATTGGAACATGAGGTTTGGAGCCTCAAGATGGTGGGGTCTGAGATTGAAGAGTACACTGTGAGGCGTAACGAGTTGGCAGTGCTGTGTCCTGACTTACACGTACCAGAATACAGGAGGATCGAGCACTACATTTCGGGGTTAGTACCAGAGATAGCGGGGTTAGTGGCTGCGGGAAATCTTCCCAACTATGCAGATGTGGTTCGGTCGGCTCACAGGATGACCAATCTGAAGGTGAATGAGGGTATTCTACCTGTTCGTGGTGCAACTGTCAAGGCTCCAGAGAGTAACAAGCGCAAGTGGGAGAATGTGGGTAAGGGTTCAGCGTCAGCTCCGGCACAGCAGGGTAAGAAGTATGATGTTGGGGGTTCTTCTTCGTCAGGTTCTAAACAGGGTGGTTATGCGGGGAAGCTTCCAAAGTGCAACAAGTGTGAACGACATCATCTGGGGAACTGTGACCGTGGTCGTTGCCATCGCTGCCAGCAGATTGGGCATTATGCTAAGGATTGTAGGGTGAACCTGTCGTCTTCTCAGGGTCGTGCTGCTGTCCCTACCCCTACTGCTCAGGGGACTTCAGGGAAGCAGGGTTGTTACAATTGTGGTGAGGTTGGTCATTTCAAGAAGGATTGCCCGAAACTGAAGCAGGGCGGGGATGTGAAGAACGGGAACGGTAACGGGAATGGTGGGGGCGGTGGCAGGAACGCACGCGCCTTTGTCATTGGAGCCGCTGAGGCTAAACTGGATCCCGACACAGTTACCGGTACGTTCCTTCTCAATAATCGCTCTGTTACTGTTTTGTTTGATTCCGGTGCCGATAAAAGCTTCATATCTTTGGAAGTTAGCCGAATGTTAGATATAGTGCCTGTTCCTTTAGAGGCTAAGTATTTGATTGAGTTGGCTGACGGTAAGACGATTGAGGCGACTTGTGTCCTTCGGGAGTGTCACCTAGAGTTGTCGGGTTTGTCTTTCCCCATTGATCTTATGCCTGTACCCTTGGGTAGCTTTGATGTCGTTGTAGGCATGGATTGGTTATCGTTGTATCGTGCGGAGATCGTTTGTTTCGACAAGGTTATTCGGATCCCTCTCCCGGACGGAGAATTTCTTTTGGTACGTGGTGAGAAGAGCGGTTCTCCGCTAAGTCTCATCTCCAGCATGAAAGCCCTTAAGTGTATTCGTAAGGGTTGTTCGGCCGTTTTGGCACTTCTCTCTGTTTCCTCTACCGATGAGAAGAGGATCGAGGATATCCCAGTGGTTCATGACTTTTCTGACGTTTTTCCCGATGATCTACCTGGTCTTCCACCCCATCGTTAGGTTGAGTTCGGTATTGATCTTGTACCGGGCGCAGCCCCTATTGCTCGGGCCCCTACCGTCTTGCACCTCCCGAGATGCAGGAATTATCTAGCCAGTTGCAGGAACTCTTGGATAAGGGTTTCATCAGACCGAGTTCTTCCCCTTGGAGAGCCCCGATTCTATTCGTGAAGAAGAAAGACGGAAGTCTCCGGATGTGCGTGGATTACAGAGAGCTGAACAAGGTGACCATCAAGAACCGTTATCCTCTTCCTCGCATTGATGATCTCTTTGACCAGCTCCAGGGTTCTAGCTACTACTCCAAGATCGACTTAAGGTCCGGTTACCACCAGTTACGCGTGCAGGAAGCTGACATTGCGAAGACTGCCTTTCGTACACGTTATGGCCATTTCGAGTTCTTGGTCATGCCTTTCGGTCTCACTAACGCGCCGGCGGTTTTCATGGATTTGATGAACCGCGTGTGCAAACCTTATCTTGATAAGTTCGTCATTGTGTTTATTGACGACATCTTAGTTTACTCCAAGAGCAAAGCTGAACATGAGGAACACTTACGTTTAGTTCTGGAACTTTTGCGACGGGAACAGCTTTATGCCAAGTTCTCAAAGTGTGACTTTTGGTTACGTGAAGTTCAATTCCTAGGGCATGTGGTTAATGAACTAGGGATTCATGTCGATCCGGCTAAGATCGAGGCAATTAAGGACTGGGAAGCACCAAACACGCCATCTGAGGTGCGGCAATTCCTAGGTCTTGCGGGTTACTACCGTCGTTCCATTAAGGGATTTTCGAAGATCGCTCAACCCCTCACCACTCTTACTCAGAAGGACAGAAAATTCGACAGGGGTGAACCGCAAGAATCAGCGTTCCAAAAGCTGAAGTCCAAACTCTATTCTGCTCCCATTCTATCTTTGCCTGAGGGCACTGAGGACTTCGTTGTTTACTATGATGCTTCGATTCGGGGTCTCGGTTGCGTGTTAATGCAACGCGAGAAAGTGATTGCCTACGCTTCTCGTCAACTCAAGGTTCACGAGAGAAACTACACCACCCACGACTTGGAATTGGGTGCAGTGGTGTTCGCGTTGAAGATTTGGAGGCATTACTTGTACGGTACCAAATGCACCGTCTATACCGATCACAAGAGTCTCCAGCATATCTTCGACCAACAACACCTGAACATGCGACAGCGTTGCTGGGTTGAACTCCTGAACGACTATGATTGCACCATTAAGTACAATCCTGGCAAGGCGAATGTGGTGGCAGACGCCTTGAGCAGGAAGGAAACAGCAAACCCACGTCACGTTCGGGCGTTGCAACTCACTATCCAATCTTCTCTTCCCGACCAAATCCGTTCTGCGCAACTAGAAGCTTTGAAGGAGGAAAACCTTAAAGCTGAGACCATGCACGGTGCTGATAAGCACCTCGAGCAAAGGCCTGACGGCTTACACTACTTCGCAGAACGCATATGGGTTCCGTTATTCGGGGGATTACGGGAACTTGTTTTGGATGAAGCTCACAAATCCCGGTATTCCATTCACCCCGGCTCAGACAAGATGTACCAAGACCTAAAGGTACTCTACTGGTGGCCAAACATGAAGGCTGACATTGCCTCCTACGTGAGCAAATGCTTGACCTGTGCCAAGGTCAAGGTGGAGTATCAGAAGCCTTCTGGTCTCCTGCAGCAACCAGAAATTCCTGAATGGAAGTGGGAAAGGATCACGATGGACTTTGTTACTAAACTACCTAAGTCACCTAGAGGTTGTGATAAGATATGGGTGATTGTGGATCGGTTGACGAAGTCAGCCTATTTTCTTGCCATTAAAGAAACCGACACTATGGATAGTTTGGCTCGTCTCTACCTCAAGGAGGTCGTTTCTAAGCACGGTGTGCCGGTTTCTATCATTTCGGATCGTGATTCTCATTTCATTTCGCATTTTTGGAAGTCCTTGCACAAAGCCTTGGGTACCCAGCTGGACATGAGTACAGCTTATCACCCACAAACTGACGGGCAGAGTGAACAAACAATTCAAACCTTAGAGGACATGCTTCGGGCATGTGTGATTGATTTTGGCAAGAGTTGGGAGATTCACCTGCCGTTAGTGGAGTTTTCTTATAACAACAGTTACCATGCGAGTATCAAGGCAGCTCCGTTCGAGGCATTGTACGGGCGGAAATGCCGGTCTCCCCTTTGTTGGGCTGAGGTGGGTGAGAGTCAACTCACTGGGCCTGAGCTAGTGTACGAGACTTCGGAAAAGATCGTACAGATTCGTAACCGTTTGGCAGCGGCGCGGGATCGACAGAAGAGTTATGCCGATCGACGTCGCAAACCTTTAGAGTTCCAGGTTGGGGATAGGGTGCTTCTGAAAGTTTCACCATGGAAGGGCGTCATACGCTTTGGAAAGCGTGGCAAACTTAACCCTCGGTACGTTGGACCGTTTGCAATCCTGGAACGGATTGGACCGGTGGCATATCGACTTGATCTACCCGCGGAGCTCTGTAATGTGCACAACGTCTTCCATGTGTCTAACTTGAAGAAATGCCTGGCTGACGAATCTCTTATTGTTCCACTAGAAGAGATCAGGGTTGATGATCGTCTTCGCATTGTGGAGGAACCTGTCGAGATCCTTGATTACAAGATTCGTAGCCTTCGTCGGAGTAAAATCCGTATTGTTAAAGTTCGCTGGAACTCGAACCGTGGACCGGAATTCACTTGGGAACGCGAGGATCAGATGAAGTCTAAGTATCCTCACCTCTTTCCTAAGCGCGCTTTCGAATCGAGACATGTTACTGCTGCAGCTGAATGAATCTTGGGGCGAGATTCCTTTTAACGTGGGGATGATGTGACAACTCGGGTAAATTCTCTTTTCTGGTTTCTATTCCTTGATTGTTTTCTCTTTGACTTGTGCTAATTTTCGGGATGAAAATTCTTTTAACGTGGGGATGATGTGACACCCGGCAAACTCAGGTTAATAATATGGTTTGGGTCAAAGTCTACCTTAGCGAGTCACGCGTACAGTATACTTAACTAGGTCGGTTAAGTCGTGTTATAGTTCGGGAGTCATTAGTACAACCTAGAGGATCGTTAGATGTCGGCCATTTAACCAGGTATACAAGGATTAACGATTCGTGGAATCGTCAAACCTTAGTAGAAACACAAGTCTCGAGTCCCGGGAATTGGTGAACGAGTGTGAACGTGGTTGCTTACATGTATTATGTGTTTATAATCTTTACGTGAGTTGTCGGTATGTGAAAACATGTTAACATATGTTAAAACGGAGTTTATCGCTCCAAATACGCAGAAACAGACCCTATAGGCGATTATGCAGAGGCTAAAGGCGATTAGCCTCTGTAATCGCCTATAGGGAAGGCGAGTAGGGGTTTTCTGAGGGCGATTAGGCCCTAATCGCCTATAGCTATAGGCGATTAGGAGCCATAATCGCCTGAAATTGCTGCATATTCGCCTGACGTGTTTTAAACGACTAGAAACGCCTATAAATACCACCCTTGACCTCCAAAACACCTCTAATGCAACCCTAGCCATCTCATAACATATCCCAACTCCCAAACACCCTCTGGAACACGTTTTAGCATCAAAACACCTATTTTCAAGCTTTATACATCAAATCCTCATAAAACCAAGGTGTGTTCTTCATTCCCAAACCTTTGAATGATTGTGTTTTACTCCCTAAAGGTCCAGACCTGATTTATAAACATTTGTATCTTTGAAAACCTATGAAAAACGTTTCTAAACAAGTCCAAACCATTATGCTTGTTGTATATGTTAAATATGGTTAAAAGATAGGATTTTTGTGATTCAAAATGGATTGTTATCATGTTATTAAGGTGGTTACAGCTTGTTTATGATAGGATGATGATGTCTTAGGAGTTTGGATGGTTTTGAAGGTGTATTGTGAATATTGAGTAGTTTGACCCATTTGAATGACTTGAATGATTTTGGATGATAGGAGTTGTTTTGCTAGTTGTTTAATGTTAGGGTTTGATGTAGATTGATGTTATAACAATAGGGGATGATTGGATGACGTGGTGACATGATGAAATCTGAGTATTTGCTATTTAGGGTAAAAGTTATGCATGTTGATGTGATGTTTTCATGCTAAGTATACTATTTTAGGAAAACGCTTGCATTCGGGGCTGGTAGAACGATGATAAGCTAGGGGTTTTGCTTGAAATATGTTTGATAATGTTGTATGATCAATATTTGGTGTTTCCACACGTTCCGGATCTGATTTGGAGGGTTAAACGCGCGAAAAACCGGAACAGAGCTGCTGAAGGCGATTGGGGATCCTAATCGCCTATGCTATAGGCGATTGGGAGCCCAATCGCCTGATAAGGAAGCCTAATCGCCTATAGTATAGGCGATTGGGGGCCTAATTGCCTTCATTTCATGCGATTATGATCCTAATTGCTAGTTAAGTCCTAAATTGCATGTCTTACGACTCTAATCGCCTGATAACTCCTGATTTGCATACCACATGACCCTAATCGCCTATAGTATAGGCGATTAGCCCCCATAATCGCCTATTAACTTTCATAATCGCCTGTTGACTTTTCCTAATCGCCTGTACTGCTGCTGTAAGTGTATTTTGACATTCCGAGATCCGATTTGACACCTAGGAACATGCTAGGAACCCCGTATCATACCTGATAACTTGGTAACACGTGCTCGGGCTTATTTATGTACTATTTGAACTATGTGTTAGACTTGTTGAACCCTAACGTATGTTAAGTGTGATTGCTTGATTGTATGTTTGAGAGTGCAAGTATAACAGGGGGAGTTTTGGGTCACCAATGGGATGTCGAGTCTTGTACTTTGGGTCAGTTTAACAGTCAACGTGTTTTCAAACGAACCTGGTTATGGTCTGGACATCTAGGGACTAACTAACCTACGGGTTATTAGTCTAAGTTCTTGTAACTGTTATATGTTAGGTCGCCGCTTTACGGGACTAGCATAGCTTGCTGATTTTATTCATTAATTGAAGTAACGCAACCTAAGGTGAGTTCACGGCCCCACTTTAACTGGTTTTACTTTTGGGGGAGAAAACATGCGTTAAACTTGTGTTTGGTAACAACTGTCATACTATGGGTTACTTTGGGTTACTATACGATCTTTGGAAGTACCGGGGGAAACCATGAATGTGCGGTGTAGCACAACGGGGAAATGTGGATAGATCTATTGGGCGTGACCTGCCCCGCTCGTCGGCTTGGAGGGCCGGCGGGTGCATATTGTCTCAAACAGGAACGATACATTATTCGGGCAATGCTTCTGGTATGCGTGTTAGTAATGGTTTGCCAATCGTAGTAGTGACAAAACATACGCCTAGCTAGCATACTTTGGTTTACATTTTTGCATAGTATGGACAGGGTGAACTTGGTACTTTTATACAAACCTGTGAACTCACCGGCATTTTGTGCTGACGTATTTTTGGCATGTTTTTCTCAGGTCGCTAAGGTAGCAAACGAGGACTAGGGCGCACGCGTCTGCACGGCGTCTAGTTTAGGATCATGTCTTTCTTATGTTGAACATTTGGAACTACTTTTGGGTTGTGATTTGTAAACAAGCTTCCGCTACTATTTTATGGTTTTAAACTTATGTTTTTAAATATGCATGTGTTCATATAGTGTTGTTTATTGTGATCGTTGACTTGGATCCTGGTTTGTCACGCGCCTCGCGGTAAAACCCCGCAGGTGGATTTTGAGGGTGTGACACGTAAACACACTCAAATCTTAGTTAAGAGTTAACACGCAAATAGACTTGAACCTTAGTCCAAGGTTAAGTCCTAAATACATTCAAACCATAATCAAAGGCCAATTTCCTAAATGGATTTGGACCTTAACCAAAAGGTTAAATAATGGTCACCTTGAGACATGATCGAGAATTTACTCGTAAGTAGACTTGAACTTTAATTAAAGGACCAAGTCATAATCACATTCGAACCTTAGGGAGAGGTTAAACTGTAAGGAAACTTGAACCTTAATCGAAGGTTAAGACATAGTCAAATTCGAACCTGGATGGGGAGTCAATCAAGCAGTAAAAGTCGAACCTTAACGAAAGGTTAAATCATAAATCAATATGAACCTCATCTAAAGGGTAAAACTTTGAACGAGTCTAAACCGTACTCGAGAGGTTAACTCATATTCCAACATGAACCTCGTAGATACGTAAAACAAAAGCCAAGATTCCGGCTAAGCTCAGGGTTAAGTTATACTTAAACTTGACTCGTAATAAATGGAAGTCTACGGGAAAATGTGAACTATGTGTCACACTAATCATAATGAATTCATGAAAACCCATGGGCAATTGTGAACTAAGTATCACACTAAATCATAATGATACGCGAAAGTTCACGGGCAACCAAGAACTAAGCGTTTCGCTAAATCTGGATGCAAACGAGAATAAAACCACATGGGGTAAGCGTGAATTATGATTCACACAAACCTGAGCTAAAAACATGGTCTTATACCATAAAAAAGATGTGCTAAATAAAAGAAGGAATTAAACGCTAAATAAAAAGGGGGATCGTAGAAGACCCAGGAAAACGGAGGTGCATCCGCACCAGAGGAACGATCCTAGCCTCGAGCAAGGATCGTATGAGAGTAAACGATGAATGATGGGATCTATTAAAGACATGCCAAACACAGATGATGCGAGATAAATCTCATGGGCCTTAACATGTGATGAATGAACATGAAATCTAAACTCTAAATCATATAGATGGTTGTGAATCATAGATATGAAGGCAATGCCTTCATAATAAACCAAACGCAGCCTGCTGATTCACTATGAATACGAATACTAAGTAAAGAAAACATAAGTAATAGACTTGTGTGACTAAACATGGTAACGTAACACCATGAAACACAAATGAGTGAGAACCATTTTGAGAAACGTTGAATTGATCTATGGGTCAATAAGTCTTAAGGTACATAAATAAACAGAAACGGGTCATGGTTCAGAAACGGGCCCTATAAGGCTTAACAAATGAAGAAATTGCTTCAGAACCAAAGTGTTACGAGGAATTAAATAAAAAAAATAGTCCGAAAGGCGACGTGAAGACGGGTATTATATACAAAATAATACCCAGATAACTAAAAGAGACAGAGGAATCGGGTTAAATCTCAAATAAGATGCTTGCGAGAGCTCGAAATATAAATTTGAAAGGCCAGATAAGAAAGGGTAACGCACCCTATATAAATTCTTTCGGTAAGATAAAAATCCTAACAGCTTGAGGCACTGGGGCAAGGAGGTAATAGTTGATCAATCGCCTAGAACTAATTTCAACTAAGAGTGAAACTCACATACTAAAATTCGGATAAGATAATACCAATGTCGGTTAAAGAATGCATGAGACAAGCGAAATGCTATGTTATCTGAGGTATTATATGGAGGATTCCATGGAAATGTTCTAACTCTAAATGAGTGATGCAAAATACTAACATAACACTGAACCAAGACATATACACGTTGTAAGATCCCACATCGGTTGGGAAAGGGAAACAAACACTTCCTTATAAGGGAGTGGCCACCCTCACGATCACAACGTGTTTTGGCCAGTCCTTCGGGAGTGAGACCAATGCAAAACCGTGAGCATGGTCACAGTCTAATACGGCTGGGCGGGCAAAGCAGACAATATATGATAAGAGTTACCTTGGGCTGTTACAGTCAGTTAGGCAAAAGTTGGACTTTTTATGAAGCCCAACAAATCTTAACTCAGAAGTTTGATAGACGGTGTGTAGAAACACATCATAAATCACAGTCCTGAGATTGGATGACTGACTAAAGCATGTGACTTATGAAACTAAGTTTATCTGTAGCCGAAAACCCTGATGAATTAACTATTCACAGAATTGGCGATCGGATAGTAACAGAACGAATGATGAACCATTAATAGTCTAGTGATAGCTAAGCGATCATTAGAAGGTTCAAACGGGTCAAGTGTAGTCATCACGACTTGGACCCAGAGGAATGCATAAATATAACTAACCTAGTGACAGGTGAAAACATTCTTAATTAAGGCATGCGATGTCCAGGACAATGAAAACGTGAGGTACGGAAAGGACTCGATGCTTTCCGGTAAAACCATGGCATTATAAGAGGCCTTGAGCCCAAATCAAACAAAAATTAATATCACGTGGAAGGTGGGTGACAATCTTTGGAAAACCGTCATGAAAACCAAATCCAAATATGTGCTTCAGCTAAATGATCCTAAGTAGTGTAAATAATCGAACGAATACCCTAAGCCCTCGAGGATTTAAGGGTACGAAAACACGCAGGAGTCAAATCGCTGATGCCTGGGCAAACCATGACACCTACGGGTGCCTGAACTAAAATAATTCCCGGCAAAGGTAAATGAATGTGTATACGTAAATATAGGGGATGTAATCAAATTCAATAAAAATAAACCTCGTCGAGTGGGGATAAAATTCAAGATTAACCATGAGGCGCGACCCATGGGAATTCGTAGATATATCCGGTTTCGAGGACGAAACCCTCTTTAAGGGGGGTGGAGTTGTAACACCCCAAAATTTCTAAACCGTATCATATGATAATATAAGCACACGAGGCTTTTAACTATCAAATAGTGACAAACATGAAGGGGCAAACTTGCCAAGTTGCCAAACTTGAGTTTTTACTAATTATATATATAAAAAAAAGAGATGGAGATGAACTCCATACCCCAAATTCGTTCATCATCATCACACAAACACACCAAACCCTAAAACTAGTTATAAACTCTTGTGAGAAGGTTACATCCTTGTAGTTCATGTTATGAAGGTTACATCCTTGTAGTTCATGTTATGAAATGAATTGGGTTTTTGGTGGATTGGTAGGAACCACCTTTAAACCATGAAATACTAGTTATAAACTATAAGTTAGATGTTTACTAGAATACTATCAATGTTATCTTGGTCAAAGATGGATACATGAGGTCCTTGAGACCTAAAATCAAAGTTAGGAAAATCACGCCTACCAAGTGTTTGATAAAATGCCTCAATGAAACTCGATTTCACTTGGGCATAGATAACTTGGTGAAAACATGTATGTTGGTAAAACATGACCAATAATGTTTACAGACATGTAAAGACTAGGTTCTAGCAACCTAAGTGGTCGGTCACCTCATAGGTGCGAATACAAGAAACTTCGGATAGCCAAGGATCTTGGAATGAGGTAAAGAGGAAGCACGCATAAGGTAAGTCACTCGATGACTTAATTCTTAATATGTCTCTAGTATGTTCATATGCTTATTATACCTTTGTATATGTATTTGGGAACTAGACATTGAAATGTCACAAAAGAAGCATAAATGAGATACACGATTCATAGAATCTGGCCTTAGATGAAGGCTGTTAATATCCCAAGTAGACTATCGGTTAATTGGATAAAATGCTAGATAGACAATAGCTTAGGCCAAATGTCAACATTTAACCGGTAACGAACTCGTGCTAGTTGCTTGAGTGTATTCATGGGTTCAATGTTATCTACCTCAAACTAGTCTAGAAGCAAAAAGGGCGCGAGCCAAGGTAAGTCATATCTATGACTTTGTAAGATAAATACATATATGCATAAGTTGGGCGTGTATTTATGGATATATCATTTAATTCAAAATAGAAATTGTGATTTCCAAGGGATAGAATACAGCAGATAAAAACCATGCCGTAAGTCATAGAGGCCGAGCGTACAAGACCGAGAGAAATGGCACATGTGGCCATGGACACAAGGCACCGCAATCACGGCATAAATGACTTGGGCATAAATTTCCCTAGTCAAGTTGAGACTTGACAAGTGGGCAAAAACCAAACTAGAACTTGGAAATCATAAAATCTTATGATTTTGTCATGTATAAAACTTAATCGGTCAGCTTAAAGCTGGATAGATAATTCATGGTTTTTGGGTTAGAAACCGAACAAGGAATCCAAACATATCTTTAATCATGTAAGAGGTACGTATTATTACCCATTAACAAGTCCCAAGAATCCCGTAAATGGCCTTGAAGCTGCACTAAAAGTGTAGCTTGGTGCAAGAAAAAGGGTAGTTTCTAACAGCAGGTTTACCCGCCCGGGTAAAACACTCACCCGCCCGGGTAAAACACTCACCCGCTCGGGTAAAGGTTCTGATCAAATGGGAGTTTCTAACAGCAGGTTTACCCGCCCGGGTAAAACACTTACCCGCCCGGGTAAAGGTTATGTAAAAAAAACTTCATTTTATTATTCTTTCAATACTAGACATTCATAATAACGTATTAATGGGTTATTTCCTCGTGTTTAACCCTCAGGTACTCTATTATACTGAATGGATGTGATCAAGAATTGAACAAAGATCCGAACGCACAAGACTCGTCCGCTTCCGCAACTTTTGAGCTAAAAGGGTTATAAACTTAGTTTTGGAAGGTGCCATTGAAAATGTTTTCGCTATTAAATTCATCGTACGTATGTTTAAACCATGAGATACATGTGCCAATAGTTTGTCAAAAACTCGTTGATCTCTTAATGACTAAATCTCAAACTTTCAAATTAAGTTTATTAACTCGTAAATCTTCTCATAATATCGTTTTAAACGGGGTGGGTCTTACAGATTTTTTCAATCGATCAACAATTACCCAAATCATATTATGGCCGCTCGTTGTCCTGGGTAACTTAGAAATGAAATCCATCGTAATTCGTTCCCATTTCCATTCTGGTATTTCCGGTTGTAGGAGCAAACCGGATGGCCTTTGGTGTTCGGCTTTAACCTTTGCACAAGTTAAACAACGTGCAACATACGCCGCTATGTCTCTTTTGAAATTCGGCCACCAATAATGTTCTTTTAAATCATGAAACATTTTATCTGTGCCTAGGTGAATAGAATATTGAGAGCTGTGAGCTTCAGCCAAAACCAGCTCACGTAAGCCACCATATAAAGGTACCCAAACTCTATTCATGAAATATAGAGTTTGATCCGCTTTAGGCTCCAATGAGTCAACCATTTTTCGCAGCCTTTCAATTCTAACATTTCCGGGCTTAAGCGCATTAATTTGGGCCTCGCGGATCCGATCCGTTAAGTTCGTGTGAATAGTTAGACCCAAAGAGCGAACACGTAATGGCTTAACCCGTTCCTTACGGCTTAAGGCATCCGCTACGACATTTTCCTTTACGGGATGATATTTGATTTCACAATCATAATCATTCAACAATTCAACCCATCTCCGTTGTCGCACATTCAAATCCTTCTGATCAAAAATGTGTTGCAAACTCTTATGATCAGTGAAGATCGTGCACTTGGTGCCATAAAGATAATGCCTCCAAATTTTGAGAGCGAACACCACTGCACCCAATTCCAAATCATTGTAGGGTAGTTCTTCTCATGAACATTCAATTGTCTGGAAGCATATGCAATCACCTTTTCCCGCTGCATCAACACGCAACCTAAACCCTTATGCGAAGCATCACAATAGACCACAAAATCTTCCGTACCATCAGGAAGCGATTATATTGGAGCGCCACACAATTTCTCCTTCAACAATTGAAAAGCCGACTCTTGTTTCTCGGTCCACTCGAACTTTATATCCTTTTGGGTTAGCATGGTCAGGGACTGTAATATCTTAGAAAAATTCTCGATGAATCTTCTATATTAACCCGCAAGGCCAAGAAACTGTCGAACTTCCATAGGAGTCTTGGGTGCTTCCCAATTTTTGATTGCCTCAATCTTGGCGGGATCGACATGTATACCTTTTTCATTCACCACGTGGCCTAGGAAATGAACCTCTCGAATCCAGAAGTCACATTTTGAGAATTTGGCATATAGCTTCTCCTTGCATAGTAACTCCAAAATTAAACGAAGGTGATTTTCATGGTCCTTTTTAGTGCGAGAATAGATCAATATATCATCAATAAAAACGATAACGAACTTATCCAAGTACGGCTTGCACACGCGATTCATGAAATCCATGAAAACTGCCGGTGCGTTAGATAAACCAAACGGTATCACTAAGAACTCACAATGACCATAACGAGTCCTAAAAGCTGTTTTTGGTACATCCTCCACTTGGATACGAAGTTGATGGTAACCGGATCGTAGGTCGATCTTGGAGTAAAAACTGGATCCTTGGAGTTGATCGAACAAATCGTTAATCCTGGGGAGGGGATAAAGATTCTTAATGGTTAACTTGTTCAACTCCCGATAATCGATGCACATGCGAAAAGTGCCATCTTTTTTTTCACAAATAAGACAGGAGCTCCCCAAGGTGAGAAACTCGGTCTTATGAAGCCTTTATCCAACAACTCCTGCAATTGATTGGATAGTTCCTGCATTTCGGACGGAGCTAAGCGATATGGCGATCGCGCTACAGGAGCAGCTCGAGGAACAAGGTCGATACAGAACTCGACTTGTCGAGGTGGTGGCAACCCCGGCAAATCTTCAGGGAACACATCAGGAAAATCTCTCACAATAGGGATATCTTTAAGTTTTCGTTCGTCAGCTTTCTTATCTACCACATGTGCTAAGAATGCAATATGACCTTTTCGCAAGCACTTTTGCGCCTTCATGCCCGTAATAATCCTCAATGGCGTTCCACGCCTTTCCCCTTGTATCGAAAGAGTTTCACCACTCGCGAGAGGAACTTGAATTATTTTATCGTCGCAAACAACGACTACGCGGTGTGTAGATAACCAATCCATGCCAACAACTATGTCAAAACTACCCAATATTACCGGTAAGAGATTAATACTAAACTCGTGCCCACAAAGATTCAATCTACAATCCATCGCCACTTCACTCGTTTCTATAGTTTTACCATTTGCCAGTTCTATAGAATAGGGTGTATTTAGCTTACTAGTTCTCAACCCAAGTAATCGTTTAAAATCAACAGATACGAAGCTAAAATCGGCACCAGTATCAAATAAAACAGAAGCATAATGGTTGTTAAGAGGGAACGTACCGGTGACCACATGAGGGTCCTGTCCTGCGTCACTAGCACCAATCACGAATGCCCTTCCACATGCCTGATTGTTCAGTTTCAGGCAATCCCTCTTCCAGTGATCGGGCGACCCACATGCGAAGCATGGCCTCGCTCCTCCAGTTTTGCATGCTCCTGACCTACATTCTTCCGTTTTGTGCCCCGTACGGCGGCACTTCCCACAGATAACCTCATTACTCTTTCCCTGATAACCCGTCTTCTTTTCATTTCCATGACCAGTTGCCATATAACCTTTACCCTTCTTATTAGAACTCCCAGCTGACCCATCTTTCTTCCCTTCGCTTCTCTTCCTTTTCCCAAACTTTGACGGATTCGACTGCTCACTAGACCCGACACCCGAATTTGAACCCAGATTCTTTCCCTCAACACTGCTAGTCTCCGAAATCTTCAATCCCGAAACCTTTCAAATTAGAGTGCCCATTCAGATGGCATCTTCTGTAAGGCTTAGAGCAAGGTCAATGGCCTTACGCATAGTCATGGGCTTAGAGGGGGTGACCATGCTACGAATCTGAGGTGCCAACCCGAATAGGTACCGCTCAATTTTCTTTTTATCCAGCGTAACCAGTCGAGGAACCAACCTAGAAAGGTCATGGAATCTGGACGTATAATCTGTCACGTCCGCTCCTACATCCAAGTAGGGCATCTAGGTATGCTATATCCCCATCGGGATCAGACTCCCCTAAATCTTCATAAGCAGGCAAACCCTCTAACTCCAGATCTAAAAACTCATCCTCCCCAGATAACGACTCCTCACTATCCTCATCGTCTTCATATGCACCAAACATCATACCTATGGAGTCTCTCAATTCCACTTCTTCTTCAATCCCTTCTTTCTTCATAAACGACCTCTGATACGCTGCCCACTCTTCTTCATCGTCTTCACCGTCAGAGTCATTCCCAAAATCATATATAGAAACATGTGGCATCGGAGGTGGGACTTCAACGTCCATTTTCGTCTGTGGCTCTAACTGTGATTTAGGGGGAGCTCTACAAACTGGGTGCAGATAAACTTTAACTAAAATAAACAAACGGAACTAAAGACGAAAACTGAACTGAACTAAATTCAAATAATGGTGGAAATACTACCTAGGTTAGAATCCTACTCATGACTGGCGAACTTTTATGGTTATGGAACTAGCTATGGAACAGGGATCTTCAGATACTAAACTTACAGGATAAACTAGAGGACCCTCGACCCTTCTCAAGGAGAAACCTAAGGTTACCTATAAGCCGTTAAACTACCGATTGAGAGGTTACCCTTACAGGCTTACCTACTCTGATGATAAAGTACCCGCTAGACAGTCTACCTTACAGCGCGAAAGCCTCACTACACTAATAGTGTAAGGGGTAACTATAGAAAACCTGACCTGACTCGATACGCAAATAGTGGTAAGGAAACTAGGAAGATCTTCTTACAAAGCATCTAGATCTAGCAATTTAACACCCTAGACATATCAACAATCCCGCACCTTACAGCTATTGGAATTGGAAGAATACCTAGAACTACCCAATCAACAAAAATCACTCCTATGGAAAACACTAGCAATTTACCATAAACTAGTTGCTAACACACAGTACACAACCTAACACGCATTCATACATGAAAGACATTCACAAAAACGCATGTGGAGTAAATAATTGTTAATTGAATAAAACTAGGTACGCATATACACCAGATCAAAAATAATCATAGTCTTTACTAAATCATCAATCCACAGTCAAAGTTCCAAAAACCATAAAAACGTTCAATCAATCATGAGTATTCATCATAACCTAAGTAGTAATAAAAGTCTAGCCAAGAAACATGTTCAAAACAGGAATAAAATCAATTCTAAGTTCATGAAACATAGTTTGCAATTCAAAAGAACAAAAGAATGAAGAAACCGAATGATTAACACCCGAAACTCTCGATCCCAATGCTCAAAATCTTGACCCTTGGCCTTTCTCTCACCTCCTAGTGCTCCAGAGCAGCTTTAGTTCGTCAAAAATGATGATAAAAACGATTTATGGCCGTCCTAGGGTTTTTAAAATCGAAATTGGGCCAAAAACTAAATTTTTCATGATTTTACTCCCGTCACGGAGCGTGACGGGCTTCAGATGATGTCGTCACGTAGCGCGACCAGATTCAGGATCAGGGGGATCCGTCGCGTCGCGTCGCGTGACCAGATGTGCTCTTTCCCGTCACGTAACGCGACGAGACATAATTTTTCATTTTTTTCTTTTTTCGACTTCCCGATCAACCGCGACTCGTCCGGAGGCTCGTTTTTTCTCGTTTAAGCTCCATTTTACTTCCTTTCTTGCCCGGACTCCTGTGCAACACAAAATACTAAATAGAATACGAAAATACCACAAAAACGACACAAACTGACTCGAAAATAACACAAAATATAGACCGAAAACAGATGTATTTTGCAATACATCAAATATCCCCCACACTTATGTTTTTTCGTCCCTGAAAAAGAATTATGCTATGGAATCACCGTTAGGTTTACATCCAGTTTCAAAACACAGGTTACTTAATTAATAATCTACTAACGTGTTGATTGCGATTGCAGGTATATTGATCCTCTTAAACCCAAACCGGTTTCCAAGCCCCTTTTTTTATTTATGTTAAGTTCATGTCGATTAGTCTATCTAGGGTCTCACTCAAAGGAAGCCACAGTTCCTCCTAATCCCGCCTCAAGCTTATGAAGCTAAAGGAACGATCAATTGACCATTTCCCAACCGTCTTATGTAGAAAACCAAGAGAATTTAAAATCACTTTTTTTCCGACATACTTAACTTAGAGGGTGTGACCAATCCAAGTCGCTATCCCAGTGGCCAGGCACCATAAGCTTCAGCATTTTTTTTTCATCTCAGCATACTTAACTCAGAGGGTGTGACCAATCCAAGTCGCTATCCCAGTGGCCAGGCACCTTAAGCTTCAGCAATTTTGCTTTGATTTCTAATTTTGTTTTTAAGTGATTAGAAATTCTAACGGTTTTCTACTTATAACGGTGCTTCTTATACTATTTTTGGCGGTTTCGGTCTCCCCGTTTCTCCTAGATGAGAACCCACAAAATAGCCTAACATAATTAATTTATTACTTTTCAAAGGAAACCTTTCTACCGGCCGAGCCTACCCACATATTCCAAATCAGACACGTTTTCAATCTATTTTAATCTCTTATTATACATACTATTTGAAAACCGGACACCTAACTTTACCTATCATTTTCCATATTTTATATAATGCAAACTTCAAAATCAGGGACATTTTTTCAAAAAAAAAATTTAGAGACTCAAAATGACTATGTATACAGACTAAACGATATAGACTAAATGACAGTTTCCCATCCCCACACTTAAACTCTACATTGCCCTCAATGTAGGAATAGAAAACGACTCAAAACTAAAAATAAATTTCGAATACAAAACTAAAAAGACAAGGACAAATTGGAAAAGACTTAGCTGGTTAATTTTTGTTGTGTAAGCTCCAAAACTCTAGTCCAATCCAGCTCGATCGTATAGCATTTCATTCGCGATCGGCTCTGACACAAGGTATACTCTCGGGTTGCTTCGACATAATGAACAGCTCTGGAATCGCTCAAATGGAGATTGAGTACGGGCGGTACAATCCAAACCTGCTTGGCAAAATGGCGGTGAATGGTGGTAGAACCAAATGGGTAGAAAGAAAAAAAAATCCGCTTCTCGCTCAACGTGAAGGACACTGGTGATCACAACACGCGTTGCAAGCAAAAAAAAATATAACTTTCCGGTGTAATAGCTGGTCACATGAGGCGAACAGGTCAGCCCAGACTGCTCACATTACATGAAAAGTCTTTTTTCACAGAAAGTTAATTAAATTTTTTTTTAGAAAAATTCTTTTTTTTATTACCCAAACCTCTACCAAAAATTCCACTCATAAAATATATATAAAGATAATACATGGGATCCGCTCATGGTGAAATTTCCTTTACCCAAGCAAACACGCAAACCTGTAAACAGACTCAAAGACACAAAAACAAAGATAAAAACCTATGAACCACTCCTAAAGGAGGGACCACATATAAAAAAAATGAAAAGCAAAAAAAAATTAAATAAGTATAAATATAAATTTACAAACTCTACAGAGCCTCCCCACACTTAAACTTAATCAGGGGGATTCCCTTTTATCTGGACCCGATCTAACCCGTTTAATTCCACCCGGTCCTCGTTAACAATTGAATATTTAATAGTGGAATTGAAAAATAATCTAAGCATTCTTAACGGGTCAAACCACCAGAATTTAAACTTACCTGGAATAAACTAGAAGCGTGGCATGTAGCGAGAAGACTGATCGTGTTTGACATTCACTGGCTTCTTCTTCTCCAACTCATACCAGTCTTTGATCCTCTTCCGGCTTCGATCTTTCTTCTTCTCTTCCTTGCCCTCTCCCATGGTGCTGTTGATTTTGAGGTTCCATCTAATAACACGAGCTAGCTATGGTGCGCTTCTTCTACCACCATTTCCATGGGATGATTCCCACACTTATTTCTTTCATCTGGTGCAGGTTCAGTCATGTCTGTCGGTTCACCTTCAAGTAGAGCATCTAGGTATGCTATATCCCCATCGGGATAAGACTCCCCTAAATCTTCATAAGCAGGCAAACCCTCTAACTCCAGATCTAAAAACTCATCCTCCCCAGATAACGACTCCTCACTATCCTCATCGTCTTCATCTGCACCAAACATCATACCTATGGAGTCTCTCAATTCCACTTCTTCTTCAATCCCTTCTTTCTTCATAAACGACCTCTGATACGCTGCCCACTCTTCTTCATCGTCTTCATCGTCAGAGTCATTCCCAAAATCATATATAGAAACATGTAGCATCGGAGGTGGGACTTCAACGTCCATTTTCATCTCCGGCTCTAACTGTGATTTAGGGGGAGCTCTACAAACTGGGTGCTGATAAACTGTTTCCATCTCCACTGGAGGCGGCTTTGTTCCTGGGGGAAGTGGGATTATCGGGCCGGAGCCAACCTGATGACCAACTAAGTTCCCATTTTTATCAAAGCAAGGAACCTTTAGAACTATGGGATTTGGTCTATTTAGACGCTCGATTATGGCTTTACGTTCCCTATCCCGCGCTTCCCTGTATGATCTAAGCCATTCATCAAATTCCTCTTTCGTGTTCAGTTCTGTCCAATGATACTGAAGGAAATATGGCCTGGTATACGTATTCGCACGGTGGCCTGGGGGATACCTTGATGCATTTGGGCATTTCACGGTAAAATGGGGTCCTCCACAGATCTCACACATGATTAATACAAAAATTTAAATATAATTATATAATAAAAATAAAAGACAGACTCAAAACAAACATCAAGTAGCACGGATATAGCAGATAAGTGTAATCGAAGCTAATAAACGCAATCGCCTAAGAGTCCCCGGCAACAGCGCCAAAAACTTGATGTGCTCAAAGTGGTTTAGTAAAACTAACTAAATTAACCTAAACTAGACACTCTAAGTTTTAAATTTATAACCTAAGACTCTCTAAATCTAAACCACACAACCGGCAAGTGTACCGGTCAGTGCAGTATAGCTAAAGTAAGTCCGAGTATCGAACCCACGAGACTCTACTAGAAAACGTAAACTAGACTCGATTACTTATCCTAAATACTAATTAAATTAATTTATTATTTTAAAGGGGGGGGGGGGGGGTTACTAAAAACTAAATTGCAATAAAATAAAGATTAACTAAAATAAACAAACGGAACTAAAGACGAAAACTGAACTGAACTAAATTCAAATAACGGTGGAAATACTACCTAGGTTAGAATCCTACTCATGACTGACGAACTTTTATGGTTATGGAACTAGCTATGGAACCGGGATCTTCAGATACTAAACTTACAGGATAAACTAGAGGACCCTCGACCCTTCTCAAGGAGAAACCTAAGGTTACCTATAAGCCGTTAAACTACCGATTGAGAGGTTACCCTTACAGGCTTACCTACTCTGATGATAAAGTACCCGCTAGACAGTCTACCTTACAGCGCGAGAGCCTCACTACACTAATAGTGTAAGGGATAACGATAGAAAACCTGACCTGACTCGATACGCAAGTAGTGGTAAGGAAACTAGGAAGATCTTCTTACAAAGCATCTGGATCTAGCAATTTAACACCCTAGACATATCAACAATCTCGCACCTTACAGCTATTGGAATTGGAAGAATACCTAGAACTACCCAATCAACAAAAATCACTCCTATGGAAAACACTAGCAATTTACCATAAACTAGTTACTAACACACAGTACACAACCTAACACGCATTCATACATGAAAGACATTCACAAAAACGCATGTGGAGTAAATAATTGTTAATTGAATAAAACTAGGTACGCATATACACCAGATCAAAAATAATCAAAGTCTTTACTAAATCATCAATCCACAGTCAAAGTTCCAAAAACCATAAAAACGTTCAATCAATCATGAGTATTCATCATAACCTAAGTAGTAATAAAAGTCTAGCCAAGAAACATGTTCAAAACAGGAATAAAATCAATTCTAAGTTCATGAAACATAGTTTGCAATTCAAAAGAACAAAAGAATGAAGAAACCGAATGATTAACACCCGAAACTCTCGATCCCAATGCTCAAAATCTTGACCCTTGGCCTTTCTCTCACCTCCTAGTGCTCCAGAGCAGCTTTAGTTCGTCAAAAGTGATGATAAAACGATTTATGGCCGTCCTAGGGTTTTTAAAATCGAAATTGGGCTAAAAACTAAATTTTTCACGATTTTACTCTCGTTACGTAGCGTGACGGGCTTCAGATGATGTCGTCACGTAGCGCGACCAGATTCAGGATCAGGGGGATCCGTCGCGTCGCGTGACCAGATGTGCTCTTTCCCGTCACGTAGCGCGACGAGACATAATTTTTCATTTTTTTCTTTTTTCGACTTCCCGATCAACCGCGACTCGTCCGGAGGCTCGTTTTTTCTCGTTTAAGCTCCATTTTACTTCCTTTCTTGCCCGGACTCCTGTGCAACACAAAATACTAAAAAGAATACGAAAATACCACAAAAACGACACAAACTGACTCGAAAATAACATAAACTATAGACCGAAAACAGATGTATTTTTCAATACATCAGCTGCATCATCTCCTAACGACTGGACCTGGCTGTTCCACCAAGTCAGTGCCTGGTCCAAAAATAGATTGGTGGAGTACATCACGGATTGCCTAGGAGTGTAACCACAGATGCGAATTACCGCCTCGGTCTTTTCAAACCATTTGATCAGGCCGACGGAGCCTTCGGTCCCACTGAAGTTTAGGGGTTTACAGTCCATAAATGCCTTGAACGTGCATCCACGTTCAAGTGAGGCGGTTTTTGCAATAATAAGATAATATGTTATTATGGAATATGGGTATTATGACAAGCTCCCAACATTTCACTTTTTCATAAACCTCTTACCAGTGGGGGAGGTCTCACGGTGGTCGCTCCCGGTTCGATCTCTTGATCCATCAGTACATGCGGCGTTGTTTTCCGCGATAGCTCGGGCTACGCGCTCCGATATTAGTTGTTCTAGTTCAGCGGGGGTTGTAGGCAATCCATCATTGCCAGTGTTCCTTCGCGTGGCCGGTGCCATTATACTTCAATAATAATTATCAAAGGTTAATTCGACGAACATTTATACAAATATTGTCATACACAACGCATAAGTAACAACACATCATATGAACATAGTCGACAACATGACATCACAATACCAACCACAATCCACAAAATATAGAACGAATAATAACCACAGACAATCGCAAGATGTATAATGTAATAACAACATATTTTACCATAATAATAACATGATTTTTCATTAATTTCAACCACGAGTACATTAATTGTTCAATAACAACAAAAATGGTGGGTAACATCATCCCACTTACATCGTTTTTGAAATATAACCAAAAGATCATACTACTTACTGGCACAAACCCGCCAGGATAGGTAAAATGCAAAAGAAAGCTATCACTAAATCCTGCCTGCTGCTGTACAGTCGTCGTGGTGTCCCTGTGACAGTCGCATCACTGAGGTGGTGGTGGGGGGTACTGGTACTGGGGGCGCTGATGCTGATGGCCATGCTGATAGCCATAATACGGTCGTACAGGAGCTGCCGGTGAGCGAAGTGTGCGTCACCGGTGATGCCAGAAAGAGCATCCATGCTAAGTAACTCCTCCGCATAATGCGCCAGTGCATCCTTGGCGTCAATAATCCTCGCCCACATGAGGCGTGCCTGGTGGTCTATATGTGTCACGGTGCACTGCACCGTGTCCGCAAGAGTATGGAAATCACTCTCCAGAGATATCAAGGTAGACCAGGCAGGTCCGGGGAGAGGGGCCATCCCGAAGGGCTGCGACGGCCCGGGCATATCAGGGTATGTCGGCTGTGAAGGGCCGACAATGTCCGGTACGAGGGGTGGTAGAGGTGCAAAAGGCTAGGGAAAACCCATCAGCTCAGGGGTGAAAGAGGGTGGTATCATGTATGGGTCTCCTACACCCCAAGCATATGGTGCAGGTGGTGGTATCATGGGTATATCGGGGAAGCATGGGTAGAGTGGGGATGGGTGAGACCATAGGTGCTGTGGATGGTAACATCGGCTCGGAAAGTGGAGCTATGAGAGGCTGTGTGGTGGTCGCCCACTCCGGGGTGGACACCACCACAGTGGGTGTAGCAGGACTAGCTGTGGCAAAAGCAGTCATGCCCGCTCTACGCAGCTCACAGCTGCGGGTAGAGCAACCCTCTAATACGTGCCCGGCATATGCCGGCACATCATGCGGTAAAGGCTCGGGGAGGGCAAAAGGGGCTGTAGGTGTAGCAGGGGCGGCCTCAGAAACTGGAGCAGCAGGCTCCTCATGGTCTGGGGATGGGGCAGGCTGGGCAGCAGGGGCAGGTAACCCTAAGATGGCTCTAGGCAGTGGAACAGAGTACCATACAGAATCAGGGCCAACGATAATGGGTACTACAGACGCTACGGACTCCTCGAGGTCCGTGCGGCCCTCTGGATGCTTGGGTTCCAAGAACCCAGCATACTATCCTCCTACCAGGGGTACTAACGCCCTACCCATAGGGAGCTGTATGTATGGGGGTGGACAGGTGGGTGGTCAATGTGTGCCTGGGGGTTATAGGGCGACTCGACAGTCTCAGACCGGGCTGGGACTGGACGTGAAGGGCCTGCGCATCCTGCAGGGAAGTCCCTGACAGCTGGGATGGGGTGAGGTGGTACGGGGGCTACGGGAAGTGGGACCACGGGTAAGTCAGCGTGTGGTACCTCGGCTAATGGCTCGCCGGCAGCGGCGACCGGGGATGTGACTGAATCGGAGTCAGGATCATCCATGGCTAGGTCCTCCTCCCCGTCCTCACTAGGATCGGTCTCCTTTGAACTCTCGTCATCCGCGTCCTCCGCGGAGACCTCTATGTCCATAGGCTCTATCTCTGGGTCGAGGACTACAATCTCGACGGGCGCGGCCGGTGGTGCGTCGATAATCTGGATGCTACTATCATAGCTAGAGTCGGGTACTGCACTACCCTCAGCTGACATGTCCTGGCAAAAGAACCGTACTAATATATATGAATTATCAATTAGAAAGTTAAGGCGTATATCTAGCACAACCTTCCTAACTTCTAATGCTACTTAAACATATATTGACACCCATGGCTAGCTTGGTCGGAATCTCCCCATGCACCATGTTTCTTTCTTTTTGGAAAAAATTTACTTTGTTGCGTTTTTATATTTTAGAAAACTTTATCCTTCGAACCAAATCCGGTTATAGTCTAGGTTTTCAAAAATACTAGTTCGCTATAACCTTGGCTCTGATACCACTTTCTGTCACACCACGCCAATGGCGGAAACACGTGGCGTGGCGGTTCAATGGTATAAAGTCAAGATTAACGCAAACTACAAGTAATTAATCAAAAGGGATCATTTATTGATACGTCAATACCAAGTTTAAAGTTTACATGTTCAACACCAAATTGTTTTAATACATCAAAGGAGGTTTCCAAAATATATCCCAATACTTGGGAAATAATAACGAAACCCCTCCCAAATTATTCGACGTAAAAGCATGAGATCCCCCAACCCACTAGTCGTGCCATCCTCCAACCTTCAATTACCTGAAAGATATGTTTAAAAATCGTCAATATATAGATATTAGTGAGTTCACAGGTTTTAGTTTCCAAAACTTTACTTTTTGGGAAATACCATGTTATGACTATTATAGGAGTTGCAAATTCCTACAATCTACTTGAGCCTATAACGAAACCAAGACTAATAATAATGCCCCGCTCCAAGTCGTTTCTCGGTATCCAACGACTTAATTTCAGAATATGTGCACCCCTGGCATACGCCGATGCATAATCGACACTATCGATTAGGGGTGGGCCTTGTCAGGCACCAATAGTACTATCCAAATATTCCTTCGGTTTCATTTCCCTGAATTAATGGTTATAGAAGAGAGGACTCAACCCCGAGTGGCGATCACAACTCAAGTAATTATCCCGTCACACATTTTCCCTAACATATCTTTCCCCTGAAAAACATAAAACAGTTTAAAATGGAGTCGTGAAACTCACCTCAGTCAAGTGCACGGGCCTGAGTAGAGAATAGTATGCTCGAGGTCAACACCTACAAACGTCTTAGACGTATAAGCCACTAAACCTATAGTGCATGTGCTTCGGCAAGTTGTACACCCAACTCCCAAACCACAAATTAATCCAATCCCCGTTTAATTAAACGTGTATCCTAGGTCGTTGGTGATGGATTACCCTTTCTTACAAGTTACTTATATTCTCGTTAATATTTCTTTAACTTGTATTATATTATCCTCGACTCGACTTCACTTAACGTATAATTATTTTCCCATTAAATAATTATACTTAAGATTGGGTCGTTCGATATAATATTTTTACCACTTGATACGACTCACTTTACCGTATATTTATTTTCCCATTTAAATAAATATACTAGGATCTTGCCGTTTTATAATCTAGTTTTAACGCTCGACATGACTTACTTTACCGCATATTTATTTTCCAATTCAAATAAATATACTAAGGTTTTGTCGTTCGATGATGTTTATATATTGTTTTCTTCGCTCGACTCGACACACCACATCATACATTTACTTTCCCATTAAGTAAATACACTAGGATCTCGTCGAGTCGAATATATATATATATATATATATATATATATATATATATATATATATATATATATTTTTTTTTCCTTGTTAAGTACATACGCTTGTTTAACGTTCAATCGTTAGATTATTCACGTTATTTTTCTCCCACGAATATTTTCCGACACTTAGGAAAGTGTTATGTACCCCTTTTTTTCACCCAAGTTATATATATTTTAACTCTTTAAAGTATATTTATACTCATCTTGACGTAATGATATTTTTCTCGTTCGTTCGTTTTTACGTCCTCGTTCGTTAACACGTCCAAGTCCAATTACTTAACTTATATATATATATATATATATATATATATATATATATATATATATATAGTTAATTTTTCCCAAGTTTTCCCAATATGTGTTTTCTAAAAATATTATTCAACTTTCTAATTTTCTACACATATTACTTGGAAGTTTTATAAATACTTTTGCATTTTTAATACAAAACTTGGTAACTTATATATAAAAAAATGCTCCAACACTTTTATATTAGCATTTATATAAAAGTGTTCATTTTTATATAAGTTCTCCCAAGTTTTTAATGTATCTAACATTTTTATAAAAACCTTTGTTTTTATACCTATCCATATGTTAGAAAAGTCCATATTTTTATAAAACTCTATTTTATAAAAGTACACTTTTATACAAAATACATGTGTATGATTACTAGTATTTACCAAATCTACCTTGGGAAATTATTATTTATACTTTTGACACCAAACTTTTCATAGTTTTATTTTTAGACTCAAGTTTCTAAAAATATCAATTTTAGTCCCTCAACTTTTAAAGTTACAAATATAGTCCTTTAACATATAAAAGTTGCATTTTTCCATTCTATCTTTCAAGATTAGCATTTTTCTGCTAAACTAGTAGACTTTAATGGATCATTTTTGTCATGTTAGTCTATTTTCATGTTTCAACACTTTTATTAGTCTTATATCATCTCATTAAGGCTACTAATAAGTATAATTAGTGTGTCTTGCCCAACAAGTCCAATTTATACTTTTCATGTTTGTAGACTTTGTTAATGTAAATTTTGTATAACTCATTTTCTAACAAAAGTAACCTTATATCAAGACTTATATGCTTATGTTAAAATGATTACCACCATTTTTAAGTTCATTCAAGTTCTATTAACAAGCTATACTCAAATCACCATTTTCTTCAAGTATTCATGAACTTAATAAAAACTACAAGAATAACATACACAACCATCACCAATTTCGGCCCATAACATACACTCTTAACACCATTTTAGTCTTTAAAATCATATGTTTGTATCATGAAAAGCTTGTTCAAGTTCACCCCTTGTACAACTTGCTTCAAGCTATTAAACATAAACTTTTAAAGACAAAACAAGATCAAGAATACTTACAACTAGCACAAGGCTAGGGAAGCTTTCAATGCTTGATTTTGATGGAGTTTAGTGTGTTCTTCCTTTGTGGTTAAGCTCCTAGCTTGAAACACACAATGGGGGTTTGGATGGTGGATGTTTAGTGATTAATTTGTAGAATTTAAACTAAAAAAAAGTGTGTATGTGTTCTTGGAACCTCACGGCCATCAAAGAAAAGAAAAGAGGAGTTTTGTTCAAGTGTTGAAGCCTTGTGTTTCTTTATAGATCAAACATATCTTTCAATGATCTTTCAAGATTACATACAATCTAGTTTAGATATGAATCCCTTGAATCATGGTCTTCCTTGTACTAATAAATCTTGTGGAGATATGTTTAAGGGATGGTTGGCCGAGATTTTCAAAGGAAAAGAATGGTCTTGTAATCTTCTAGTACCTCAATATCACATATAAAAATACACACCAAGATTTATCCATACTCCCCATATCCATCTTAGATATCTTGGGTACAAAAGTGAGATTAAGGTATGGAGCAAGGGGGGAGGGGGGTGGCCGGTTCTAGAGGGTGGTTTGGTGGGGTCCACAATACAAAATATTTGCTATAATATATGTTAAGTTTAATCCTTTAACGTTCGGGTGTCGTTCGGGTATTTTTTTCGGACTTTAATCGCGTGTTATTCGGACATTAAAAGTGCCTCTAATAACCTTAAACATAGCCTAGTTTAAGTGTTGATTGGTTATTTAGGCTCTTGTCGGGTGAAATTATAAGTTATACGCGTACCGGGTGCGGTACGCGCACTTTATTCGTTATCGGGAGATTTGTATGTAAAGTTTTCACTTATGGTTTTGAAGTTCCAAAACACATTATATTAAGTGAAAATACCCTTTATTTTATATCCTGGGTGTCCGGGATCCTTTACGTTTATTTAATTTTTACCGGGTAATCACCAACGTCCATACCAGATAAGTTTATTCGTACATGATCCTATCATGTTTTACCATTAAACGTGTGCATTCCTATGCATCATATGGGAATTTACTATTCTCTAAGGCCTCAGTTTAAACAATTAACACGTATTTGCACTTAATTATGTTAATTACACATTAATTAATTAGTACGGATTTACCTTATTTTTGCCAGTTGTTACAAACCGTTTGAATTTCAAATTTTGAATATAATTTTTTAATTTTTTTTAATAAATATTATTTTTTAATATTAATTATTTTTTATTGTTATTTTACTAATCTAATAAATTTTCGATTTAAATTATTATTATTATTATGTTAATTAATATATATTAAAGTTTTTTTATAAAAAAAAAAAGAAAAAAAATGTCACATGTCACTTCCCCCCTCCCCCCTCTTTCCCCTTCCACTTCCCACAATTCCCACCCCCCCCCCCCCCCCACCATGTGCCACATGGCGTTTCATCCCCCTCTCCACACACACACACAACCCCCCTCCCCTCCCCCCTTGTAGTCTTAAAAAAAGGCTCTGTCTATTTGGACACCCTTGAAATCTATTTGGACACCCTGTATATGCCTCGTATAGGGCTATACGAGGAATATAAAGGACAAAAAGCTGAACACTGACTTCAAGGCAATGATTGGTCTGCAACTTGGTACCTTATACGACCCATATAGCTCAATACGAAGAATATAGGGTTTACATTTTTAATTTTTGAAACTTAGGGTTTGGTCTACCATGTGGATTTCCTTTCGAGTGCAATACGAAGAGTACTTACAATATTATTACATATACTTTTTTTATTTTTTTTAACGAGTGCAATACGAGGAGTACTTACAATATTATTACATATACTTTTTGAAGTTGAACGGACTCGTCTCAATACGTCAATAACAGTCTGAATAAATTACGTATATTTTTTGATGTTGAACGGACTCATCTCAATACGTCAATAACAGTCTGAATATATTATGTATACTTTTGAAAGTTGAACGAACGCGTCTCAATACGTCAATAACAGTCTGAATATATTACGTATACTTTTTGAAGCTGAACGAACTCGTCTCAATACGTCAATAACAGTCTGAATATAATTACGTATATTTTTTGATGTTGAACGGACTCATCTCAATACGTCAATAATAGTATGAATTTATTGCGTATAGTTTTTGAAGTTGAACAGACTCCTCTCAATACGTCAATAACAGTCTGAATATAATTACATATACTTTTGGAAGTTGAACGGACTCCTCTCAATACGTCAATAAAAGGGATATGAATTTATTACATATACTTTTTGAAGTTGAACTGACTCGTCTCAATACGTCCAGTATGAATTTATTACGTATACTTTTTGAAGTTGAACGGACTCGTCTCAATACGTCAATAACAGTCTGAATATATTACGTATACTTTTTGAAGTTGAACGGACTCCTCTCAATACGTCAATATATTACGTATACTTTTTGAAGTTATCTGAATATATTACGTATACTTTTGGAAGTTGAACGGACGCGTCTCAATACGTCAATAACAGTATTAATATATTACATATACTTTTTGAAGTTGAACGGACTCATCTCAATACGTCAATAACAGTCTAAATATATTACGTATACTTTTGGAAGTTGAACGGACTCTTCTCAATACGTCATTAACAGTATGAATTTATTGCGTATAGTTTTTGAAGTTGAACGGACTCCTCTCAATACGTCAATAACAGTCTGAATATAATTACATATACATTTGGAAGTTGAACGGACTCCTCTCAATACGTCAATAAAAGGGATATGAAATTATTACATATACCTTTTGAAGTTGAACTGACTCGTCTCAATACGTCAATAACAGTCTAAATATATTACGTATACTTTTGGAAGTTGAACGGACTCTTCTCAATACGTCAATAACAGTATGAATTTATTGCGTATAGTTTTTGAAGTTGAACGGACTCCTCTCAATACGTCAACAACAGTCTGAATATATTACGTATAGTTTTTGAAGTTGAACGGACTCCTCTCAATACGTCAATAACAGTCTGAATATATTACGTATACTTTTTGAAGTTGAACGGACTCTTCTCAATACGTCAATAACAGTATGAATTTATTATGTATACTTTTTGAAGTTGAACGAACTCTTCTCAATACGTCAATAAGAGTATGAATTTATTATGTATACTTTTTGAAGTTGAACGGACTCGTCTTAATATTAAACAGTTGGTTTTGTTTTTTAAATATTTTTTTCCATTTTTTTCAATGGTTTTGATTTTTAACAATTGTATATAAAACACAAACACAAATTTACATCACAAACAGAAATAACTGAAACTGATTGTAACCGAATAACTGATCAAGAACCATTAACACCAGTAAATAAACATCACAAACATATCAACCAACAAGTTCATACAAAAGAAGTCATAATAGTACTGAATACAAACATAAAAAACTACTGATCTGCGTCGGGTGCCGCACGTGGCGCTGGTGGCGGTCTCTCTGGTAATCCTGCTTCCCGTCTCCTCTCCGCCTCCGAATCAGCAAGCCACCTAATCCAGTCAAGAATAGCCTCCTGACCACGCCGCAGATCCCGAAGACTGCCCTCCATACGGCGCATCCTGTCTACAACGTTACGAGGGACACCCCGATAAACGTGAGCTGGGTACTGAGGCAGCTCTGGAGGCGGTGCCTCATCCTCTACCTCTGGCTCCATGTCAACCTCACACGGGCATCCACGTCCTCCAACATATCCTCCTCAACATCCCAAGGATAAGGTGGGATGACCTCCGGTAACTCCACCGGCTCAAAAAGCTCTCCCTCGGCATTCTTAAAACGCCGACCCATCCCAGCGAACTTGCGCGTAACACGCATGCTGATAATCGTCCTACGATCCAACCGAGATGGCTGGAGCGGAGGTCCCAAGTGGTGGTCACCATCGGGGAGAAGCCCCAACTGACGGGCGAGGACGGTGACATACGCACCGCCGTATAACTCTCCCCGCTGCTGACGGTGGTATGCGGAGGCAAACCAATCCGTCATACAACGTGCGAGCACGCACGGCCTCCGATATAATAGACTGTAAAGGTAAAAGAGGTCTGTCCTCGTGCACCACTCGCGAAAGTTATGGCGTGGCTGGATCGACGTAGCGATCAACCGGTGCATATATCGGTGAAGGGGATCACGAATGGCGGTCACCCTGCCCTTATCCTTCTGAAACCGGTGACCAGGAGCTATGACCGCCCAAAACCCAAGCAACGTAGGCCTAGACGTCGCGCGTATACCGTCTCGATATAACGCGGTAGCCGTCTCAGGCTGCGTGTAAAACCCCAACCGCCACGCGAACTCGCGTAAGGACATCTGGAACGTCTGCTGGGCAAGATGGAAGGTGATCTCGTAGAAAGGATCCGCAAGATCATCGTCCTCCTCCGGTCGATCTGCTGGTCGGGCGGTGAAAGTAAATGAAGACATGAACTCCACGGTCAACTCCCGATATGTCGGAGTATGTGCACTATCAAACAGACGACTCCAGGGGGTATCAGTGCCGATGATATCACGTGCCTGTGCCAGCTCACCAAACTCCTCCAACGCAGTATAACAAACGGACTTGTGAGCCGCGACCTGCATTATGGTAATAACAACAATAATAGTAACAAATAATAATAATAAATAATGATACATAATAATAATAAGAAATAATAATAATAAAGAATAATAACAATAATAATAATAATAATAATACCTGCATCCTCCTAAGCTTCTGACAGCGGCGCCACGCCTTGCTGTCAGCAGGAAAGTCCAAGTACGGGTGACCCAGAAGTGGGTCAACCTGTGCTCGTGGTGGTGGTGGTGGTCCCGCTACCCCTCCCTCCTCCATGTCAAAGTCCTCCTCCCCGTCACCAAAGAAATCCGCCATACTACGTTATTTTAAAAAATATATATTTTTTAATAAAACTTATGTTATATTAAAATAATGTTATTTTAAAGAAATTTATATTATTTCAAATTAAATTATTTTAATAAAATTTTATGTTATTTTTAAAAAAATAATGTTATTTTAAAAAAAAATATTTTAAATAAAAAATCTGCATATAAGTTATTATTATTATTATTATTAATTTAAAAGATTAATAAAATTTTAAAAAAAAATTATGAATGAATAGGCCTCGTATTGCCCTGTATGAGGCATATTCATTCATCTTCAACACACCAACCCAGATCTGATCATCATCATCAGCCCTAAATTCAAGTTCCATGAATGAATATGCCTCGTATAGCACTGTATGAGGCATATTCATTCATCGTTCATCATCAAACCCAGGTCTGAACCCCCAATTAAGCCCCATAACCAAACCTAGATCTAACCTAAATCAATCAATCAACTAATCTAACCGATTGTGTTAAAAAAAAGAAAGAAAACGTACCTTAATCGAAGCAAGATCTGACCACCGAGTGTGTGTTTTGATGAATCGAGTGTGTGTGTTTGAGTGTATGTTTTGATCTTGTGTGAGTGTTTGAGTGTGTGTTTGTGTGGTTCCGTATGCATATCTGACCAGCGTATAGGGGGTGATATGGGTCTTGATATGATTCGTATAGACCAATACAAAGGATATAAAGGTCAAGTATCCCTTACAAGCCCAGTATCAGACTCAATACTAGGCTTGGTGTATGCCTCATATTGAGCTATAAGAGGAATACTTCATTTTTTTTTAACTTTTAACCAAACAAAATAAGCAAAACAAAACCGAAATGCATTGTTGAATCGATTTATGAAAATACAACACCTTTCGAAAACACCGAAATGCGTCGATGAATCGATTAACGAAATAAAACACTTCTGATATAAACGGATCAACCTCGGTAAAAATTTAAAATTTATCGACTGGACTGGAAAACAACGATCAATCGATTTATGAAATACAACACCTTTGGAAAACACCGAAATGCATCGATTAATCGATTAACAAAATAAAACACTTTTCATATAAACGGATCAAACTCGGCAAAAACAAAGCAAACATCTTTAAAACCTAACAAAATGAGCTAACCTAAACAAAAAAACCGAACACGCATCGTATCGGTAACAAAATCTAAAAAATTTAATCAAATAGGATTGAGAAAAATAAAACCAATTTTTTGTAATTTTTTTATTTTTTTTAAGTTTGTTTATTATATTTAATATTTTATAAAAGAAAAAAAAAACTGGTATTCATCGTATAGCCCAATATGAGGCACATAGCAGGTCTAGTATTGGTTACAAACCTAGTATCAACCCAATACTAGACCAGTATATTCTTCGTATAGCCCAATATGAGGAATATAAGGGTCTAGTATTGGGTTGATACTAGGTTTGTAACCAATACTAGACCTGCTATGTGCCTTATATTGGGCTATACGACGAATACCGGTTTTTTTTCTTTTATAAAATATTAAATATAATAAACAAACTTAAAAAAATAAAAAAAAATTACAAAAAATTGGTTTTATTTTTCTCAATCCTATTTGATTAAATTTTTTAGATTTTGTTACGGATACGATGCGTGTTCGGTTTTTTTGTTTAGGTTAGCTCATTTTGTTAGGTTTTAAAGATGTTTGCTTTGTTTTTGCCGAGTTTAATCCGTTTATATGAAAAGTGTTTTATTTTGTTAATCGATTAATCGATGCATTTCGGTGTTTTCCAAAGGTGTTGTATTTCATAAATCGATTGATCGTTGTTTTCCAGTCCAGTCGATAAATTTTAAATTTTTACCGAGTTTGATCCGTTTATATCAGAAGTGTTTTATTTCGTTAATCAATTCATCGTTTGTATTCACAAGTGTAAATAAACAACATAAACGTAAATAACCAAAACTAAAATAAGTTTTATAACACATAGGAGGCGGTTCTACATACAAAATTACCGACGTAGCGGTCGACCATAATAACTAAGACCAACCTCCTATTTATAACACATAGGAGGCGGTTCTACATACAAAATTACCGACGTAGCGGTCGACCATAATAACTAAGATTTGAACCTGGCCCCATCCAGGTTCATCTGTAGTGACCACTACATACAAAATTACCGACGTTGCGGTTTTGCGTTTATAAGTAAGATTTGAACCTGGCCCTATCCAGGTTCATCTGTAGTGACCACTACATACAAAATTTGAACCTGATGCGGAGTTCTTGTTAGTGTTGGTTTAACTAACAAGAGCACCCCATGCAGGTTCATCCCCTGATGCGGAGTTCTTGTTAGTGTTGGTTTAACTAATAAGAGCACCCCATACAGGTTCATCTCCAACAGACAAAGGATCCCCTGACTGCATCCCGACGACTGTCACCATCAGCAAAAATGTTAGCGGAGTCCCTCGGTGTATACAGTTCAACGGACAAAGGATCCCCTGCCTGCACTCCGTTTTCTGCTAAAAATAGAAAGTGATTAAATCTTCGGTTGCTGGATCCGGTGGATCATCATCATCATCTTCAATTTCAATCGCCATTTGCTGCAACAAAAACAACAATAATAAATAATAAATAATAAATAACAACAACAAAATAAAAAAAACAACAAAAACAAAAACAACAAAAAAACAAAAACAACAAAAACAACAAAAACAAAAACAACAACAACAACAACAACAATAATAATATTATTATTATTATTCGGATAATAATAATAATAATAATAATAATAATAACAATAACAATAACAACAACAACAATCAACAACAATAATCTATCCTAATCAACAATAACAACAATCGGATTTGAAAAAAAAACGAGTCCGTTCAACAATCAACAACAACAATCTATCCTAATCTTGATGAAAAGATCAAAAAATATCATACCTTAGGCTCGTATAGATGAATCGGGTGTTTTGAATCGGGTCGGGTCACCTCCGATTGACTCGGGTGTGTTGGACTCGGTGGGGTCGATCTGTGTTGAGAGGTTTTGTTTGTTTCTGTTGACTCGTATGAGACCAACAGCCAACGTATTGGTGATTATATGACCACTGGTATGGATCGTATTGCTCTATACGATAGATACGATGGTCTAATCAACAGGCAAGTGGGCTACAGCTGGGTCTGATAAAGCGTATATGGGTCGTATTGATCTATACGATGCTGTTCAAACCCTATACGAGGGAATTATAAAGGCCTCGTATTGGGTTCAAGCCCCATATCAGTCTAAAAGCTGACTGTTGTATGCCGAATATAGCCCAATACGAGGCATATTAGCAATTTTTTTAGTCTAAAAAAGTTCATTTAAAAAATGTAAATGAACTAATAAAAACAATAAAATTCATAAAAAATAACTAATAAAAACAATAAAATTCACAAAAAATTAATTTTATATACTCAAATAATATTTTTAGAAATTTAAATTTATTTCATAAAGTTCACAAAAATAGTAATTTTAACTAATAAAATCCATAAAATTCACAAAAAAATTAATTTTATTTATTTACATTTATTCGAAGATTAAAGATCGTAATTAACCAACATCCTCAATTGAAGGATTCTCCCGATTATTAGCTCTAAGTGCTTTACACCACTCAATCTGTTCGTTGTACATTTCTTCCCATTCCCGCGCTGCGTCACATCGGCAAAGACGCCACATGGGGTTTGGTGCTGGCATGGGATAGTCTCCTGATAGTACTGCGTGGATAAAATGGTTTCCATTAAATACAAGTGCTATAAATTGACGAGGTTCCCTCACTTGACTTGGACCAACCAATAATGGGAAAAAAGTCTGTCTTTGTTCAGTGCTTAACAGGTGAACAATAACTCCCAATGCGTTAGAAATTAGGAGTCCTGCATGAGGCATCTCCATCCGATGCTCATTGGGTGCTCTTCCTACCCCTGTAAAGGTTGTTCTATGCAGTTGCCGCTCAAATTCCCCAGACGTATAGAATCTGTCAAAAGTCTCTGTCCAAATCTCTCTGTGGTTGAGAAGTTCACCTCTAATTAGTTCTCGAACAAACATATACTAGCTCTGCTCCATCCCTAAACCCACAGCTATTGCTCTATACCCACAATGACCATCAGGCTTGACATCCTTTAGCCGGGATATATGTGGGTGAAAAATTTCTGGAATATGTTCCTTATATGTACTGACAAGCTTCATTGATTCAGGTTCTTTGATGTTGGGAAATCCATGATCAACAGGTGACTCTGGTTTTTTACCGCGTCGATTTGCGGACTTCTGGGATTTTACAATGGAACCTGTTTCTTTAGATTCCCGTGACGATACATATGAGCTGCGTCGGGCTTGATCAAAATGGCCCGCTGAGGACGGAACGTAGGAGCTGCGTCGGGCTTGATCAAAATGGCCCGCTGAGGACGGAACGTAGGAGCTGTGTCGTGAAGGAACGTACCTGAATGATAAAATTAATCAATAATAATAATAGTAATAATAATAATAATAATAATAATAATAATAATAATAATAATAATAATAATCATCGTCATCATCATCATGCCCGTAACACGATACCTAGTGCTTTCCGATAATGCAACTGAGGCGTCTCCAACACTGTGAGCTTTATCTTTTTCTTGTTTCTTCCTCCTTTGTTCTTGAACCTTCAATGTTGGCCGGCCACGGGTATTCTGTTGTACAATCGAGGGCTTTTTGTTACTTTTTAGAGGGTTCAAGACCGTCATAATCTTTGCCAACATGCTTTTTTTCACCTGTGGGGGTTGAGACATCATTGTCTTTTTCACATCATTTAATAGTTCATCCAAGTTAATTTCTTCATTTTTTATCTTTGCTGCTCTAAAATCAAGCTTCCGCCAGAATTGGTCTATTGAGTCGAGCGGAATCTTTTGATCTGTTAAAAATGATTAAACAAGGCTATGTCAAAATTTTATTTGTATGCACCCAATAAGTAAAAATGATTAGCAGATATACCTTTATTTATATATCTTTCGAGGCGACATGCGCATACTAACCCACAACTCGTGTAAAGTTGGCAACCATAAGTTGAATCAAATGACCTCAATGTTTGTAACCGATAAAACTCGTTTTCAATGAGGTTAAGAGCAGGGATGGAAACATTAAGGCGTAGTTCGTCAAGGAAAGCTAGTCGCTTATGGCTGTTCATTGTTTTGTTTCTGCTTTCTTCAAAACATTTCTTTATATGCGATTCTTGCTTTACTACAACATCATCGACATACCCTACTATTCTTGTCAAGCTACTGTTCGTGCTTGGAAGATATCTCTTTAAATCAGCATGTTGGCTCTCAACTCTATTTGTTGTAGTTTGGTGAAAATTTATTGTTCTATTGGTCCAGGCACTTACAAATTTCTCATGGTATTGGTCCAACCATTCATTAAACAAATAATCAAAAGCATCTAAAAATATATAATAATTAGAATTAAAAGTTATTTGTTTAATAAATAATAAATAAACAAATAGTAAAAACTTACGCTTCCTTCCATGTTTCACGAGTGCTTGATACATGTTGTTGACGTTATATTGGTATATTTCAGGTGTGGGAGACTCGCATAACCCAGACCATGAACGTGTAAATTCCTCCCAATCAGGGTGTGTAAATGATTTCTTGCAGTGTTTTGAAATATTCTGATAAATGTGATACCTACAAAGATATTTGTTAGCGTTTGGGAAAACTTTGTCACACGCGTTCATAAGCGCCCGGTCTCTGTCAGTTAAAATAACACGCGGCTCCATACATTCTTCCAACATAGACTTCAGATGCTCAAGGACCCATATGAAGTTTTCTTCACGTTCCGTATAAACAATGGCATTAGCGGCACAAAATGACTGGTTTGTGGACGTCATACCGACAATTTGCACTAACGGTAAACGGTACATGTTGGTCTTGTAGGTTGCGTCGATCAACAATACATGCGGGAACGCCCGCCACATTTTGAAAGATAACGGATGCACAAAAAAAATGTCCTCAATTGTATTTTTAAAGGATCCTCCCGAGTGTAATACGTGTATTTTTTCTGAAACAACAAGTTTTCGAGTTCCTGCATGGGTGATCCACCTTGTTTCTTTACATCATTAATCTTTTGAATAGCATTGTGTATATCTTTCATAACACACATGCTCTCCGGGTAGTGTCCCTTTAAGCTTTTCCAGATTTTACGCGGCTCCATCTCCTGACTCCATAGCTTATCCACCAAATTTAATTCTTCGGGAGAAAGTCTTCTTGCATTCGCGTGGCCTTCCAGATATTCAGCAGGACCATGGTTATGTTGGGCATTCCTCACCTGTACCCTCCAGGCGTGATGTTTCCCGTCATATAACCCGGCCACTTGAAATGGACAACCAGTTCTTTGGCTACCCGTTCTCCTCTCGGTGGCTACACTTTTGTGCTCGCGACCTCGGTTGCACACTAGCCAAACCTTCACATCCAAATCACCAGCTTTTTTGGATCGTCGGGTCACGATGACGTAACCGTTATCTTTTCCCCTTTTCTTAACCCATGTAACCAAATCTTTTCGCGAAACGAAATCTTGTTCAGTGTCATACGAAACATGTGGCCACTGTGGTTGCTCGTCTGAAACATGCCGAGTAGTGGGGTTGCTCTTCTGGAACTTCCGGGTTTTGTCTCTGGTCGTACGAAGAGTATTGTTGTACGTACGCATACTCACCATCGTGCTCGTAGTGTTGGTAGGTTTCCCCTACGTATGAATGTTCAACATTGGGTTCATACCACGGCTCGTTCAGCTCTGGCAACAATGGTTTTTGGTAACCAGACACAACCTCTTGAGAATAAGGAATAACTGCTGCTTGAGAATCAGGAATACCTACCGTCTCGTGAGAATTAGGAATACCGGATTCATCGAAAATATTATCCCACCATGACATTTTGGAGAAAAAAACTTAGACATTGAAAGTGTCGAAGAAAAAGTGAAGAAGAAACGAAGGGAAGAAGAAGAAAAGAAGGAAATAATCAACTGTGGTTAAATATGCATCGTATAGATCTATATGGGTAGTATAGGGTACGCTGACATTTGCTTATGTTACATCGTACCGGATGTCGTACAAATATTCCTCGTATAGAGCAATACGAGGAATATGGCACCAATCATTGGTCCTTTATTTCTGTGCCGAGTTGACTGAAAGGGGTCACGTGAACCCTATATGCATCGTATAACTCTATACGAAGCATATAAGGCTCTTTTTTTTGTCAGAATGTTGTCTGAAGGGGAGACATTAAAGTGCATATGTCTCGTATAGAGCTATACGAGACATACTTAGGGTGTCCAAATAAGTTTTTAGGGTGTCCAAATAGTGTGACCCTAAAAAAAACCCTTATTTTAGCCAAAAAAAAAAAAAAAAAAAAAAGAAAAGGAAAAAGACAAAAATCAGGATAGTAGCGATTTGCACATTCACAATATTAAGAGCTGAGACACATATACATACAGTACATGAACCAGCAACCAATCTGTCAGTAGCATCATTTTATCATCGATCGATCATCAATCAACGACAATCATGGCCGTTGAATTTCTGGAGAGAGTAGAACAATACATAAGCGCCTACAGCGGACTGTCACCCAACGCCTTCTTCACCGTAGTGGCCGCCGCCATCGCCGTCTATTACATCTTCTCCGTTCTTCTCGGCGGATCCTCCGAACAACCCCGCCCCCGCTCCTTCGAACAAGATGTGCAGCCTCTTCCGCCGCCGGTTCAGCTCGGCGAGATTACCGAGGAGGACTTGAAAGCCTATGACGGCAACGACTCACAAAAACCACTTCTTATGGCCATCAAAGGCCAGATCTATGATGTCTCTCAAAGCAGGTATAGTATAGTATACTACTTCCCTTTATTATTATTATTATTATTATTATTATTATTATTATTGTTGTTGTTGTTGTTTGGAAAAGGTTTATTAGTATTTACTTTTGGATGCCTTTGTTGGAAATGTTTTGCATGATACGCTTTTCTTGAGGGAAAAGTTTATATTAGTTTTGAGATTTTTTTTATGTGTAGAGCTTTTTTGTATTAGCTTGACTTACAAGTTATGTTGATCTGGATGATAAGGTATGTAGTATGTTTATGATTAGGGTATGTGAATTTGTAAGACCTAATGTTAGGTATGGGCTGGAACAGAGTTTTGCCTACTGTGATTTACTGACTTTACCTAAAGCTCAGAGCGTGAGCATCTCCATCGTAGGAAACCGGACCACGTTTGGAATCTCGATTTGTGCTACGGGTACAAGGCCTGCGTTGAAGGGGAAACGTGGATGTGGTCCGGTACAGTGCAGCGGACTTGTTCCGGACAAACATTATTTTGTAATATATTATACATATAAAAGTGGGGTGTGAGGTGGAGGTCTGGACTGGTTTTAGCGTTGGAGGGAAAGAATGTAACTTTTTTAGGTTCAGATATGGAATGATGTGGCGTGCTTGGACACTTGGTGGTGGGTCTGGATTTTGGACCTGATCTAGCGTTGGAGATGCTCTTAGACTGTATATGATTGGGGTTTTTGAGCTCCATGGACGTCCAGACGTGAAAGAGAGAGGAAGGACTGCTGCAGATGTAGATAGGGGAGAGAAGGGTTGTGGTTCGTCGCCACTCACCGTCTGAGGGGGGAAAGTCTATCTTTGTGATAGGGGGATGAGAGAAAATGTGTGCGGACCGTGGGGGCAATCTCTAAGTAGGCTCTCACGTGGAGTAAGCTCTGAGTAGGCTCATGTGGAGGCTTCCTTGACATCCCGTGCAGCTGATGCTCTTTAGTGTAGTATTTAGTATGTTCATTTGGGGTGATGCTAGGAGGTTCTTAGGAAAACTATTGAATGATTAGGAACCACTTTTTAGCCCAAATATCATATATCAATGTGTGGGTAAGATCTTTCTCTTTTATGTCTCTCACGCCGTGAATTGAGGCTGTTCTTTTCACTTTTTGTTTCTCTTTGTTTTCTTTTAACTTGTGATTCCCTGAGAGCATTTTCTTTGCTTTTTTTTTTTTTTTGAAAAGCAGAGAGCATTTTATTTGCTAGAGGTGGTAATTTTGACTGTGAATGGATCGGTATGATTTATGTTTCAAGTCAAAGTTAGCCAAAAATGATACTGGATGACGTCTAAAGTCGTCCATAATGTAATATTAGCGCACACAACCTCCTATATTGTTTGTTTTATTGGATTTTAGATTAAATTTTATGAACTTTGTTTTTGTAATTATGTTGAATGCGTTAAACATCTGCAAAAAATTATTAAGAGATTTACAAAAAGAGCTCGCGGGTCAACCCTATGTGACTCCTTTTTGAACCTTACAAGCATACTACTGATTTTGAACCATTACCCAGCCCTTTTGACCTTTTTATCTCCAGCTTTAATATTTTGTTGCCCAATTCAGGTGTCTGTTGCTGCTATTTGATGGTTTACTAATTAACGGGTATGAGTTTCACCTTGTTTCAGGATGTTCTACGGTCCAGGTGGGCCATACGCACTGTTTGCAGGAAAAGATGCTAGCAGAGCTCTTGCAAAGATGTCGTTTGACGAAAAAGACTTGAATGGTGATCTCACTGGTCTTGGTGCATTCGAGCTTGATGCGTTGCAAGATTGGGAATACAAGTTCATGAGCAAGTATGTCAAGGTTGGATCCATTAAGAAACCTGAAGGTGCACCTGAGACATCGGTTGCAGCGAACCCTGCAGAACCAACTGCAGCCGACCCTGCTGAGTCGAACACAGATGAGCCATCTACAGCAGCTGCTGCTCATGTTGCAGAGCCCAGAGAAGCTAAAGAGGAAAAGCCAGAAACTTCAACCACAACGGAAGGCGGAAAAGATGAGTAGAATTTGATGGTGGCTCAGTAGGGTTTGGTGCCCATGATTGTGAGATTTTGATCTTGTGGGCGGGTTATAATTAAGCAAAAACTAATGACTATGATCATGTACTTATTTCAAAATTTTCATAAACGTTGGTGGGGGTTCAATTTTTATGTTATTTGGCTGTTTCATCTCTCCACCCTTAACAATAACAAAATCTTATAGGGTGTTAAATAATCGAAACCCCCCCCCCCCCCCCCCCCCCCCCCCCCCCCCCGGAACTTCGAACAGATCCATATTCAACTTTGTAAAAGGCAATTAAGTTTAGTAAAGATGCTTTTAGACTGCCGTCTATATCACAATTACTAAAAGAGGCAGAGGCCTTGTTAAAAATAGAATTGTGAGAAACCGGATTCATGACTTATGGTGTATGAAACATAGTTGTTAAAGCCGTAAGGTATAGTAAGGCATAGTAAGGCGTTAATGGTGACCTTTGGGCCTCAGTGCAAGACGTTTAAAAAGCAAGAGTTTTTTTAAGCGAGACAGGCGGTATAAAGATACATTTTAGGAGTTTTAAACATGTTTTAGGATTCCTTAGAGTTAGTTATGTTGATTATAGACTTGTTTAGTGTTGCTATTACTGTTTCAGACCTATTCAGACAATTGTTAGCCGGAATTCCATCAAAACTTTGCCTGAAAAATGCATATGAGGGCCTGAAAGTAGGGCTTTTGAAGCAAAGTGAGAAGGCTGCGCTGGGCCTGAAAAATGGGCCTAGGGCGTGCCTGAGTAGGCTTTGATGACAACAGAGGTATGAAGCCAAATGCAATAACAGGAGGTGCTTGTGGTTTTCACTACGAGTACAAACGAGTTGAGTAGTTCGCGAGCTACTCGAGATCAGCTTGATAAAAAGCTTCAAATGAGCTGAGCCTTATTGAGCATAAGTAATACTAAAACAAAGCTTGTTTATATGTCGAGTCTGAGCTCTAGCCTGGCAGTGAAGCTTACCGAGCCGAGCCTTATCGAGCCTCAATGTAATTAGTTTTGTTAATATTTAATGATATTTACCTTTAATTTAAAGTTGTTTAGTAAATGAGTCGATGCGAGTTTATTTAAACTTGTTTACGAGCCGAGCCTCATTTATCGAGCTCACGAGCCTAAACAAGCCTAATATTTATATTATTTTAACTAATAAATAATAAGCGAGCCAAGGTCGAGCTTGAGAAAACGAGCCGAGCTCAGTCTCGGCTCGACTTGTTTGCGCCCATAGTTTTCGCTAGTCATTTTTTTGAGTCGGTTCTGATCAGGCCTTTAGTTAAATGCAACAATATTAAGTCTATCTCGGAGCAAGAGACTGTTTTTCGGATCACCCCGTTTTCTTCCGGTGAAATTGAAAAGGCGGTATGGGATTGCGGAGATTAAACATTTTAGGAATTGATTGGTTCAGACTTTGTATACGATGAATTATTTCTCTAAGACGAAAGCATCTCTGATGGATGTGCTTCTTCATTTACAACTCTGCTTCCAAAATGTAAACATCAGATGGGTCTAAACGACTTTAGACCAAGAAACCTTATCGGAAAATGTGTAAGGTGATTTCAAAGACTTTGGTTAACAGACGCAAACATGTAATCTCTTTAGTGATCTCAGACTCACATACTATTTTTTTAAAGGATATAAAATTATCGACGGTCCATTAATCATAGATGAAAGTCTATCTAGGGTAAAAAAAGAGAGAAATATCCAACACCTTTATTTATAAAATTTATGTCCAAAAGGTGTTCGATCAAATCTGTTGGGTTTTTATTGATTCTATACTAATTACGAGACAAATGAATTTTCCGAATAAGTGGTGTGGATTATGGGTATCCTCTGCTTGGCTCGGTCTTAAGTTCTCTTTGATGGCTCCCCATCCTTTAGGTTCAATTTAATCGAGGCTTGATACAAGGAGATCCGTTATTGCCTGCTCTATCTCATTATTGGTATGGAAGGGCTTGCGTGTATGATTAACCGGGCCTCTGAACAACTGTAACACCCCGCCCCTCTCACCACCAATATTGTCCGCTTTGCCCATCCAGAGCTCACGGATTTGTTTTTGGGTGCCCAAGTGGAGACTTCCTAGGAGGTCACCCATCCTGGAATTTCTCCCACCTGAGCACGCTTAACTGTGGAGTTCTCCTCTCATCCACTAACATTAAGCCCCAAAACGCGTTGGTGATTTAAGAGGCAAGACATTACTTATGAACCAAGGATCTCTCCTGGCCACAGCCGATGTGGGATTTTCCTGGGGTGTCACATTCACCCCCCGTTAGAGTCTCATCGTCCCTGATGAGGTATGCACCCACCATCCCGAACGGCACAGGAGTGGCTCTGATACCATCTGTAACACCCCGCCCCTCTCACCACCAATATTGTCCGCTTTGCCCATCCAGAGCTCACGGATTTGTTTTTGGGTGCCCAAGTGGAGACTTCCCAGGAGGTCACCCATCCTGGAATTTCTCCCACCTGAGCACGCTTAACTGTGGAGTTCTCCTCTCATCCACTAACATTAAGCCCCAAAACGCGTTGGTGATTTAAGAGGCAAGACATTACTTATGAACCAAGGATCTCTCCTGGCCACGGCCGATGTGGGATTTTCCTGGGGTGTCACAACAACGGACCTAATCTTTCCCATTTATTGTTTCCGGGTGATGCTTTTTGATGGAAGAATGGTAAGACATAAATGCGTGAAATATGGCTTGGATCCTTTGTTGTTTTTCCATGGTTTTTCGTCTTCGTATTAGTTATCATAAGTCTACCCTTTTTTGTGACACTCGCCGTTTAGGAACCGTTATCCGTACTGTAATTAAAACACTAATAAAAAAATTTAACGTCAATAAGATTTAGTTTTGATAAATTAATGTCTTATTAATGCTAGCAAAGTTATTTTGATGCAAAGGTTTGCATTGTGGATTTTTTAGAAAGTACCGTACCGCATTGCGATAACTAATCGAAATGAGCGTTGGTGACGACCCGGTTAGCTTTAAAAATCCAGAAATGGACCTATACGCTTGGAATAGCATAAAATAATATTTTATAAGTTACAATTTAGTTGAAACGTACAAAAACGCTGATTTGTAGCTTTTGTCGCGCAGTGTTCGGTACAGCGCGCATGTTCGCTTTTTGCCGACAATATGGACATAGTTAAACATCAAGCACCTAATATAAGTATTATACACTAGAAATTATAAGATTAAGTGGGTAATAATAATTCATAATTTATCGGGTAAAAACAATCCCAATATAAGTGCAATGTTATAAGAATTATACCCCTAAAACACACAAAATACCCATGTTTTAATAAAAATTACTTAACCCAACCCCCCACCCCACCCTATTTCGGTTTTAGCATATGGGACCTACCCACTTATCAACCAAATTCACTAATACGGATCCTAAGGCTCCCATGTGTAAACCCATATCCCCATAAGATGACACATTCCCCCATTACATGCAATATCATCATTCTTCTATGCAAGAATCACACTCCAACTTTTCTCTCTCTCCTCTAATCCGTAGACCCTCTTCATCTCTACTTTCTCTTTTTTTTTTTATGAATAATCAAGAATCATGTAGCAAAAAACCTCATTTAAAGATCCTTGAAGCTTTGGAAGCATTTTTGGAGCATCTTTTAACAAGGAGGTTGTTGTGAGGAGTAATCTCACCTTTTCTCTAAAAAAAAAAGAGATCTAAGTTCATTAAGGGTATGAACACTTATTTCTATCTTGTTCATTCTTGTTTAAAATCTCAAAAGTTTGCAAGATTGTTCACCCAAAACAAGCAAGTTTTTAAACAACATTATAAAACAAGTTGAACACAAGATAAATGGAACTTTTTGTATAAAAATGGAAGATGGTGAGATGAAAGGGTTGTGTGTTTATGCGTGTCGTGTGTGTGTTTATGTGTGAAGTTGTTATGTTTTCTTGATCACTTATTATTTGAATGTAGTTCATTGTTAAAAAGTTAGAGTTTTATGATAATTTTTGAATGATAAAATGATGAATTACAATCTGATGTAAAATGAAAAATATGATTAAAAACTTAAAACAAATTGCATGTTATAATTCTTGACTTGAATATGGATTTATTTATGATACTATGTTCAAAAATTCAAGTTATGATAATCAAAATATAAGTTTGTACATGCATTTTCAGATCTGAAATGGGTTCATAAAATGTGTTATAAGATGATGAAAATATTGTGTTTTTGGATGAAAACATAAAAACCTATCATAAGGTCATGCTAGAATAACTCAAAATGCTTAAAAATGACTTAAAATGGTAAATATATCATTTAAATGGGAGTTTTTTAAAAGATGATTTTTAATCAGTAACATTCAGGCTATTTTGGCCTTAAAATGTCCAAAATAGTCTATGCTAAAAGATGTAATCAAAACAATGTGTATAATAATTTTCTACACTTAAAATGTCGGGTTTTCGCTAATTTACGTCATCGGAAACAAAGAGTTTATGAATCTGATTTAGAACAGATTATAAAGACATATTTTAAGAGTAAAAACAATGTTTTTAAGTAAATAATAAGTTTGGTGTTTTGCTATGCGTTTATACATGGCTTAAACGCGAAGCTAGCCGTTAAAACGGTACTTTTAACGCTTAAATCTTATGATTTTTAAAACTGATTTAGATCAGCATCTTTGGACTTATTTCATGTTTAAAATAAGTGTCTTAAAGTGTTTATAAATAGCTTGGTGTTTATATGTGAGAAAATGTGTAAATTGACACGTAGGAAATTACGGTTCGGGTAGAAATCTTACGCAATTTCTAGCCAAACTTATTCAATAATCAAATTTCACTTTATAATAAGTATTATAAGTGTGAATATGTATATTTTGATGATTTACGTGTTAATATGTGAAAAACATGGAAAACGGCTATGTAGTGTTAGCCGTTTCGATTAAAAACATGTACGCGATAATCGTTGAAAAATAGTTGTCAATTATGCCAATATAATAAATTTTGTCAAATTTATATATATTTTTTTATATTAAAAATACAAAATTAGGTATTTTATAAATTAATATGAATTTTGCAAAGAAATTACCATAATAAATTAAAGTATGTGACTTTTAAGAAATTATGGTGAAATAAGTGAAAAATAGATTTTTCATGAAAATAAGTCTTGGAAATGACTTATGGAAATTTATTAGTTTTAGTAAAATATTGGCATAAGTATTTGGTTAAGTATATTATTATTTTGGAAAAATAATAATAAAGTATTATATAAATATTATGCAATATGCAAAATAGTTATTTTGATAATATCTTGGGTTACGTATATTGAGTGTGATTTGTGTAAATGATTAAGTGCTATGTGATGTGCTTGAAATACAAGACTTAGGGTATTTATTGGTAATGTATTATGGTGCTAAGTAATTAACTAAGTAATTTTTCACTTAAAGCATGTAACCGAGAGTTTGGGTTACCAACGTATAATTAAAGGATTGAACGTCTTTTCTTTTAAAAGATAAAATATTTTTGAGTCTAGTAAGTTGAGGTGAACAACTTGCGGGAATAGACCTGATAGTCATGTGAGTTAGGTAAATAACTCACGGGAATGACTTATAAATTGACCATAAATGTGTCCCTTGTGTATAGGGAACGGTTAGGTCGGGATTAACTTGGACATTAATTGTTAGCTAAACTGTCAAGCTTTGAGGTGAGTTTCACGACCCCTTTTCTTTTTAAATGTTTTTGAACGTTTTTAAATATCGGGGGAAAAATATGCTATGTTTATGATAGACAGTCTAACCTTCAGTAACTATGTGATGGCCTAGGACAATTGTTGTAGGATTACCCCTTTAACATTATTAATCATTTACTCTAGTTTCCGGAGCCAACATGGGTATATTGGTAGATCTATTGGGCGTGACAGCCACTCATTGCTGCCAGTCGCACTGGTGTGGATATATCCTGGTATGGATCACAAGGGAATATATTCTGAATGGTGATGGGTAATCACCGCTAGTCTTGGGTTGATTATGGGTTCTAGGTTGCGATCAAGCCGTGAGGTCTAGCTAACCTACGAAAAAAGTTACGGGTGTAGATGTAAAATCATAAACAGTTTTGTGAACAAATTAATTCTTCGGAAATTGGAAAAACCTATGAACTCACCAGTTTTACTGATGTTTTTAAATTGGCATATTTTTCAGGTTCTTAGTATGCATGTGGAGGAAATATGAGACGAGTTTTGGGGCAAGCACGTGAACATGACATTGGGATATCATCGATCTTGTGGGGACCTAAATATGGTTATGAAGTTGTGATGACGGTTTTCGTATAACTATAGATTTTAACAATGTTTTGTAATAAATTACTTAACTTTTAATATTATGGTATTCACTTTTGTTACCGTGTTTGCCTAATTGTTGACTGTCACCAACATCCGTTACACCGTCCACACTTAATTTTCGCTGCGATTTCTGGGGTGTGACATTTTTGATGTGGGTGTTCATCCTATTAAAGCATGTTTGTTAGCTTGTTCTCTAGGATGCAATATGGGGCAACTTCCATTCACTTATCTAGGCCGTTTAGTAGGAGCAAACATGAATCATATAAACAATTGGAACCTGGTTTTGAAGGTGTTTGATGAACGTTTATCTTCATGGAAACCTTCGTTTTTGTCTAGCGGGGTAGATTAACGGTCTTGAATCCCTTCCTACATATATAGTGCGTCGGAAAATAGAAAAAAATGGTGGAAAAAAAAGGTAGCATCTTCTATTTATGCAGGTGAGTTAAATCACACTCCACTTAGGGATGCCAATATTGCACTGTAACAAAGTGGTGGTGGCGGCTTGAAGTTGAAACAAATAACTAGATGACTAAGCGAGCGTGAAAATGCGAGCAATCCAAAGACTCAACCTAATGTTTAAAGTATCTCAAAATAAGTATATATGCTTAATAAAGTCTAGGGTTCTTATTCTAAGGCACCTAGGATGTTACGACTATATTTGGGTTTTTAAGTAATAATAATAAAGGCAAAAAAAATACAAGCTATTAAGGTTGTTACCATGTCTTATGAAAATAATATCATGAGTTTAGTTTCTCGATCACAAATATTTTTCAAAGTTGAAATAATATATTTTATTCAGAAAATATATAAAATAAATTTAAGAATCTTAATTGTTTAGAACTAAATCAACAAATAATTTAGTTAAAATTCAAAAATGTTGCGTAACAAAGGTAATTTGATATGATAATTATCCTAACATATATATATACACTTCCACAAATTTTGATGTCAAAATTATTTATTTAAAATTTTATGTAAATTAATCATAATTAAAAATGACATAATTCATAAATAAATATAAATCACCTTTAAAAATAAAGCTTTTTGTGAAATCTCAACCTACTGACTTAGGAAACCTCAAAATAAATTTTATATGATTTTTGAGATTAAAATAGATTTATTATAAATATTATTTGCGTAAAATCTATTTAAAAAAAAAATGAAACAACATAGTAATCCGTGTCAAAACTGGTGGAAAATGTCATGATAATTATCTTAGCATAATGAAACATTTTCCTACAAATTTTCATAACCAAAAGTTCTACCAATAATTTATTATGAATTAACTATCATAATCATAAAATCATTAAAAATATTAAACAGGGGTTAAAAATCCCAGAACTGATTCTAAAATTTCTAAATGAACATATAACTCATCATACCAAATTTCATGATTTTTGGATCAGTAACCAACGAGTTATGAATTTTTAAAGTTTACATGTTTTAATTGAAAAATACCCAAATACATCCTAACACCTTAGAATCCAATCGAAGCCCTTAGAGACTATAATCGATATAAGAAGTAGTGGGCTATTGTTCTACTGATAATAGAGAATCAAATTCATCTAGTTATTTGGCGAAAGTGAGTATATCTTTCTCCTTTTTCATGTTTTACACTTTTGGGGCTATTCATGTACATTATGACAAAATGTTATTCTTTTACTAAATGCAATTCTCATGTGTGTTTGCTTTATGTTAATTTGTGTGTATCTATGGCTGTCAAAATCATTAACCGTTGTTGCCTGACATTTCAATTAATACTATAGTATATACCCCTTGTGACTATGTTGAGAGACCTTGGTCATTGTCTTGTGATTCGTTATACTCAAAAATGGTTTTCAAAGTGTTGTCTTAGGGTTTGTTTTGATTGATACTACGTAAACACAAAATTGCAAATGGTACCGCACATGAATTGCTAAACACTTTTCTTACTATATATATTCAAATCAGGGTATGCTCACCAATACATTATATGTGTTGACAAAATTATTTTGTACATGTTTCAGGTTATTTTGAGACTTTTCTTTTAAGCTTTTGGATTTATATTTAGGCTTGTCTTCATTGTATTTCAGTTTGACTTGCCACTTTAGAATCATTGTATCTTTGTATTTCATGTCAATGTAATAAACTATTTATTTAATATATCAATATTTACACTTTAGTACCATGAGCTATTGAACAATTGTCACTACGTGACACCTCGATGTTTCCGCCATCGGTTGGGGTGTTACAGTATTGGTGAGACTAAAAGGCATGACCAAGAATTCAAAATGGCCATAATGAGTTCGATAGGAAGTCTTCAGAATATCGGCTTCCTGGACTCTCAGCTGATGGTATCCCGATCTCAAATTAATCTTTGAACAGAAACTAGAACCTTGAAGCTGGTCAAACAGATTATCAATGCGAGGAAGAGGATAGCGGTTCTTGATGGTCACCTTGTTCAGCTTACAATAATCGATGCACATGCGAAGACTTCCATCTTTCTTCTTAACAAAAAGAATAAGGGCTCGCCACGAGGAAGAACTAGGCCGGATAAAACCTTTCTTTGATAACTCCAGCAACTGGTTAGATAATTCCTGCATCTCGGGAGGTGCAAGACGATATGGAACTCGAGAGATAGGGGATGCACCAGGCGCAAGATCGATACCAAACGCAAACTGACGCTGATAAGGAAGGCCAGGAAATTCTTCAGGAAAGACATCAGGGAAATCACAAACAACTGGAATATCTTCAATCCTCTTCTCTTCCTCAGATGACACAGAAACAAGAGCCAGAATGGCCGAATAACCCTTTCGAAGATACTTGTGGGCTTTCATACAAGAAATGATACTCAAGGGAATATCGCTTTTCTCACTATGCACCAAAAGAGTTTCTCCATCCGGGAGAGGATGTCGAATGACTTTATCAAAACAAACGATCTCGGCACGATACAAGAATAACCAATCCATACCCACAACGACATCAAAACTACCCAAAGACACCGACATAAGATCTATAGGGAAATAAAGACTCGAAAGCTCTAAGTGACACCCCTTAAGGACATGCGTTACTTCGATTTTCTTACCATTAGCCAATTCTATAAAGTACTTAGCATCTAAAGGTGTAGGTACTAAATCAAGCAACTGACTAAACTCAACAGATATGAAACTCTTATCGGCACCAGAATCAAATAAAACCGAAGCATAGCGATCATTAAGAAGAAACGTACCGGCAATAATGTCAGGATCCTGTCGAGCCTTGTCCAAACCAATCACGAAGGCGCGCACATTCCTGCCGCCACCCCCGTTGCCCTTACTATTCCCATTCTTCCTAACATAACCTTGCTTCAACTTTGGGTAATCACACTTAAGTGCTCTGCTTCCCCACAATTATAACAACCCTACTTTCATTGATTCCCTGAGGAGTGGGAACATGAACAGCAGTCTGTGCGTGATTTGGCTGAAGATGGACCCTACAATCCTTAGCCTGATGACCCAGCTTTTGCCACCGATGACAGCAGAACCTGTCACAACTACCCCCATGATGGAACCCACACTAATTATACTTTGTAAGCTTCCCAACATACCCCACTTCCTTCTGCCCAGACGATGACCTCGATGCTTCAAACTTCTTCACCTGCTGCCGAGGCTGAATCGAAACTGAACTCTTTCCCGAACCTTCCCACTTTCTCTTGTTGCTCTCAGGGGCTTTCACAGCAACGCCCCTAGGTAGCAAAGCACCCTCCTGAACCTTTTGATTAGTTAGCTTATGAGACAACGTCATGGTACCCTGAAGTGTAGCAGAATCATTCGCAGTCACCAACCCGCGAACCTCCGGTACTAACCCAACGACATAGAACTTAATCCTCTTATACTCTGGCGATGCCAAATCCGGGCACATGAGTGCGAATTCATGGTGCCTAGCGGTGTACTCCTTAATCTTCGATCCCACCATCTGATGGTTCACAGCTCGCGCTCCAACCTCTTAATCTCATCCCTGGGACAATACTCAGTCTTCAACCGAAACACAAAATCCGCCCATGGCATGGCATTGGCTTCAACCAACCCAACAGTCTGAATGATAGATTTCCACCAGGTGAATGCGGGTCCCTCCAAGGTTCCCGAAGCAAACTTCACATGATTCGTAGCAGGACAATTACATATAGCAAAAGCAGATTCAATCTTTTCCAACCACCTGAGCAGTCCAACTACTCCCTCAACCCCACTAAAGTTGTGTGGCTTTCAGTCCATAAACATCTTGAAGGTACACACCTGCTGAACTTGAGGAGGTGGTGGTAGAGGATTTTGATTACCAGCATTCCTAAAACGACAAGCATACCATTCAACCAAGACGACAGTAATCAAATTACCACCAAGGCCTTGATGAGCGGCCTGGAATGTAGCAAGAGCGATATTCACTTGTTGCTGAAGCAGATTGTTCAGCTCATCCTGGGTCATACTGATGTTACTGCGACCCCCGCCGCCACGACCACCAGTACGCCCGCCAGTACGAACAACCTCGACGACCACCGCGAACTCCAGACAACTTTTGCCAATTACCAAAAGCAAGATATTCAGATTCATTACTAGTACGAAATCACCAGTAAACAAAAGGAATTAAGAATTGGGTCAAAGCATGACCCTTGATTCAAACATGAAGGCCACCAGGATTTTCATGCATTTCGAATTATGACTTCGTGTGCACCCGAATTGATAAATCGCTCTACATGGTCCTCTAGGCGTGCTCCTGGCTTGAATTTCAAGTCACCAAATACCCACGGATTAAGAGAATCATTCAACTTATACGAATTTCCAAGTGACAGACCACTTAGAGGCGTACGACAAGTACATGTGCAAGATAGTGTGTGTGGGCAAGTGCTTCCATTGGAGCATAAGAGGTAGACATACTAGGATCCAAGTCAACGGTCATAATAAACGACAACTATATGTAAAAATACGTAAACCAAAATCTTGAAGTGTCATAACATAAACCATTAGTTGAAGTTGAAACATGTTTACAACCCATAAAAAAGTAAACGTAGTCTGAAATTATTTAAAGCATGTAACTAAACCCTAGACGCCGTGCAAGACCCCATGCGCCTAGTTCATGAAATGCTACCTTAGCGACTTGAGAGCACATGCCAAAAATGTCAACATGTAATGTTGGTGAGTTCACAGGTTTTTATAAAAATGTTTCCATAAGTTTTGAGAAATCAATTCCGTTACTACTATGTTATATGAACGTTAGCGAGACGTTAAGTACTGTTACTACTACCGTTAGAAACCATTACTTGACACGAATACCAATATGTATGCCCGAATGTGATACCGTCATCCATGGTACGTGAGTTTAGACAATATGCACCCGTCCGACCTCAAGTCGTCCCGGGTGGGGCAAGTCACACCCAATAGATATATCCACATTTCCCTCATTGTGCTACCCTGCACATTCATGGTTCCCTCGGGACTTAGGATGAAACGCAGTATAACAACAAAAGATAACCATAGTATAACATGATCTTTACGAATCCAAAATACCTAGCATGTTTCTCCCCTAAAAGTAAAACCCGTAAAAGTGGGGCCGTGAAACTCACCTTAGGTTGCGTTCTTAAAAATAGTTTTACCGTCAATGCTATGATAGTCCCTAATATTGGCGACCTATCATAAGATGTATATTAAGTATCCGAACAAATAACCCGTATGTTAACTAGTCCTTGAATGTCCATACCATAACCATTGTATGTTTGAAAACACGTTTGAACCTTAACCCGACCACAAAAGACAAGACCCGACATCCCATTGGTGACTCGGCATCCCCCGTTTTAGTCAAATACAATTAACCAAGCAATCATGTGTTAACACGCACCTTATATGTATAACAGTCCATCAAATCTAGCATACAATTCACATACGGGTCATAACACACATTACCAGGGTTCTCGACATGCCACAGGGCTTACAATATGTTCTTAGGTGTTAAATCATGTTTCGGGGTTCCAAATTACACTTACAAAGCAAAGCTAGTTGCCACATGCAGCACGCGACTAGCTTGGTTAGTCGCCCCCTGCAGCTGAGGTGGCTCTTTTCACGCGTCTAACTCTCCAAATCAGATCCGAATCATGTAAAAACACCCAACATCAATCCATAATCATCAAGAAAATTATCCTAAATGAAAAAAACCCCAATTTATCATTAGTCTAACACCCTAATTGCAAGCATTTCCCAAAATGGAATAATATTATGAAAATATCACATCATTGCATGCATAAATTACCCTAAATCGCAAATAATCAGATTTCATCACATAACCACGTTACAAATCATCATCCTACTATTACCACATCATTCTAGCATAAATTCTAACATCATTCAATCATCATATCATCCTATAATATCCTAAATCCTCGTAACGCACTCAAACGGGTCAAAACGCATATTATCAGCAAAACACATCAAACAACCTTCATATCCAAGATAAGCATCCTAATAATTCATTCATATCAACAAAACATCAAGCACATAAGAATCCCTATGTTTTAATCATCAAAAACCGTTCTTTGCATGAATCCTTCACATAGAACCCATTTAAAGGATTAAACTTGTTTTAAAACTGTTTTCAAAGGTTTTCAAAGACACAAACTTTATAGAACGAAGTCTGGACCTTTAGGGATCAAAATAACAATATTACAAAAGCTTAGGATGAATAACACACCTTAAATTTTGCTAGAAATGATGTTTAAGGTTTGGAAATGGTAGATTTAGGGCAAAAATGAGTTCCGGAGGTTAAGTATAGTGTGAGAGAGGTTTGGAGCGAGTTAGGGTTTCACAAATGATGTCTTACAAGTCAAGTATGGTATTTGTAGCTGCTGCTAGTAGTTTCAGACACAACAGGCAACTAGGCTGCTGCAGGTGGCCACTGGCATCCTAGTTGCCCCCTACAGCAGGCGACTAGGAACCTAATCACCCCTGCAGGTGGTAACTAGCTACCCTAGTTGCCCTCTGCAGCAGAATGGGTTTTTCGGCGCTTAAAACACTATTTTAACACATATTAATACGTATTCACATACCAACTATACAATGTTTATAAACACATATTCCTTGATAACTAACACGTTCACATTCGTTCACCGATCCCCGGGACTCGAGACTCGCGTGTGTGCATTAAATCCGGTGATTCCATGAATCACCAATCCTTGTATACATGGTTATGGACCGACCTCCGATGATCCTTCGGATCATCGTAATGACTCCCGATAGTTCCCCGAACCATCGTAATGACTCAACTGACCTAGTTAAGTGTAATGTATGCATGACTCGCTAAGGTAGACTTAGACGTTTGACCAAAGTTACTAACCTGAGTTTGCCAGGTGTCACACTGAACATATTTCTCACTAATAAAACAATTTAAATCCCTTCGGGATTTTTTTTAAATCAACTGTCGTCCCATGCACAAGATAATAGGATCCTCTAACATTGCTTAATAAGTGATGGGCTCGTGTTGCTCCAATATTGGCTGAAGCAGCTTGGTGGATGAAATTTTCATCTGTTTCATCTAACTGCCTTTTCTTCCTTAAAATGTGTTTTTATTCTTTTGGTATTAACTCATGATTGTGCCTCTCTTCAAATTGATAAACCTCATAACAATCTTGTTTATTAGATAAATTAATTTTCAGTTAAGCTTTACAATATGTTTTCTTATAATTACTATTTTTTTTTGCTTTCCACTATTTGCTTCATCCAAGGTACCCACATTGATATTAGTAATAGCAAATGCTTTGTTGCGAAGTATATATATTTAATACGAATTTTCCCATTTGCATCTGTCTTTTGTGTAGAAAGCCTAATGTCAAATCCACATTTTACTATATAATCAGAATACATTTTTATTGCACTTTCTACTATTCTAAACTCTTGGCCGACAAAGGGTTTTTGATCGTTTGGCAGTTATGGTATCCAAACTAAAGAACCTTGAGGTGTATACTTGCAAAGCTATAATATGAATCAGTTTTTAATGTATCATTGGATGCTGCAAAAAATTTTAGTTAAAAATTTATAATTCATTTTCATACACCTAAAATAATAATGCAACAAGTATTAAACATATTTTTAAATTACCTTCTCTTTCAAGTTGATTTTTTGTTGTTGTCTGATTATCATTTCCTCCATCCTTAGTTGATTGTTATTAAACACTTCTATCTAGTTTAAAAGGATAATAAGATATATGAAAACATTAACAATATGAATATAGTTGCTAATGAATAATAACAAACATTTTACTTTCTATTTGAAATCCCAACTATTTTGTTGAAATAATTTAACATGTTATATTTAATTTTGTTTGAAACTTAAGCCGTTTCACAAGAATTACTAAAATAAAACAATTTAACATGATTGAATTTTCTTTTACCAAAACCATAAATAATATGTAGTGAAAATCTTTCTGCACTTTTGTAAAAATAATGTAACATGTTAAACCTTTTAAGTAGCTTATTATGTTTTAAATTTGTTTGAAACTCATTCTGTTTCACAAGACTGCTAAAATAAAACTATTTATCATGTTAAACTGAATTTCCTTTTGACAAAACCAGAAATAAAATGTACTTGAACCCATTCTGCACTTTTGTTAAAATAATTTAACATGTTAAATCTTTTAAGCAGCATATTATTGTTTAAATCTGTTTGAAACTCAAGCTATATAAGATTGCTAAATTAAAACTATTTAACATGTTAAACTGAATTTTCTTTTGACAAAACCAATAATAATATGTACTTGAACCCATTCTGCACTTCTGTTAAAATAATTTAACATGATAAACCTTTTAAGTAGATAATTGTTTTATAAATTTGTTTGAAACTCAAGCTGAAATAAAATTATTTAAAATGTTGAACCATTTAAATAGCATATTATGTTTTAAATCTGTTTGAAACTCAAGCTGTTTTACAAGTTTGCCAAAATAAAACTATTTAACATGTTTAAATGACTTTTGTTTTGACAAAACCAACAATATTATGTTCTTGGTGCATTCTGCACTTCTTTTAAAATAATTTAACAAGTTAAACCGAATTTTATTTTTTTACTAAACCAACAATAATTTGTACTTGGACACATTCTGCACTTCTCTTAAAATAATTGAGCATGTTAAACCTTTTGAGTAGCATATTATGTTTTAAATATGTTTGAAACTCAACTTGTTTCACAAGATTGCTAAAATAAAACTACTTAACATCTTTAACTAAATTTTCTTTTGATAAAACCAGCAATAATATGTACCTGAACCCATTCTGGACTTATGTTGAAATAATTGAACATGTTAAATCTTTTATAAGTAGCAGATTATGTTTTAAATCTGTTTGAAACATAAGCTGAAAGAAAAAAAATAAACATGTAAAATATAACTTTTGTTTGACAAAAACACGAATAAAATCAAAACACAATAAACTATTAGATTAATGAAGAACAAATTACAGAATCATTAAAACAACTGAAAACACATTACAAAAACTTATAATTTAAAACGTAAATCTAACAATATAAATCACTGAAAACGTAAATCACACAACAATAATAAGTGAAAACATTCTAGATCTAAACACATATTCGATGGAATCATAACTAATTAGAGTAAATTAGAAGAATTTGTTTACTTACCTAAAACTTAGATCTGGAACAAACCCTAGAATTAGATCTAGAACAAAAAGCAGATCAATGAAAACTTTAAGAAGATTTTGCAGCTCCTGTTGTAGATGGTTGATTAAAAGATTTTTGCAATGAATGAACAAACCCTAGAATCATATCTGGAACAGAACATAAGATTTCTAAAGTGAGAAGACTGTCAGAGAATTGATTTCTGCAGTGAGAGAAGGTGTTTAGTTAGAGAAAGTGTTTAGTGAGATAAACTATTTAGTGAGAGCGTGTTTGGTGAGAGAAAGTGGAAGAAAGCGGAATTGATTTGTGTAGGTTATTTTAGATATTTGATACTTGGACAAAAATATCTCTGGTTCCATAGTTCCCCAATTTTTATGGTTCCTCATTGATCCTAACCATATATATATATATATATATACACACACACACACACACACACACATATACATACATAAATAAGCTTGAGTTGAGAGAACAGTGAGAACTCCGATGTAAAATGTGAATTAAATTTTTTTTTACACACTGATGTAAAAACGGGTAGCTTCGCCATAAAAAATGATTATTTTATTATGCTTTAATTTACAACCATATATTCACAATTGAATAAAATAAGTTTGTTGTTTTAACGTGAGTTTTTTTAGTTCTCTCAATCCAACCTTGTTAAACAACAAATTAAAACAAATAGAAATCTTACATTTAGAGTTAAAAGTAGAAGAAAATGTTTTGTAAGAAGAAAAAAACAAATTTAAACTAATAGAAATCTTTCATTTAGTAGTCGTATTTAATTTTGAATAAATTATTATTTTTGTAACCCATAAACTAGTTAAATAAATTAAACTTATAATTGATTTTCAAAGTATATTTTCTTTTAAAGCAAACTAATTTCGAATGAAGGATAATTTCCTTCTAATTTAGAATGAAGCAAAACTAATTTAGTATTACTCAGTGACGGAACCAGAAGTTTTTAACTGGGGCGTCGGAATGAATTAAGTTCATTAATGTATAATAATTTTGTTTACCAATCGGTGTAATACATAAGGTATTAATCGATGAACGTTTAAATAAAAAGAATATAGAAATAGTGTTTTTTATTTACTAAATACAAAATAATGAAGTATCAAACGATTCAAAAATTTATAAGAAATATCAGCCTTCTTCCATTAGTGTTTAGTTAGAAGTAGAAATTTTTTGGACTCATGTGAAAATAAAGAGAGCTATGAAATAACGAAGGTATAAAAGAAAAAGGTTTATAATGGGCTTATTTCAAATAGGCCCAAAATACTAAACCTAACTATAAATATTAAAAGCGAACTCTTTCATATTGTCTTCTCAGCATCTTATTTAAATAAACACTTACAACTTTAATTAGCTTCCCTCTAAATTAGATTTACCTTTTTTTGTCACTTTTCTCTTTACATTTCAGCCGCTGTGTAGAAATATGAAGGGTCAGACTCTAATAAACTTTGGGTTGAGGATCCATTTTTCTGGTTCTGTGCACGGGCATGGTTTTAACATCTTTGCTGAATGAGACTCTGTTGTCATAGCGCATTCTCTATTGGCCCATAAGATTGCCACACCATTTGGGGTGGGGAAGCCGATGGCATCGTGGACTATTGAGGTGACCATGTTATATGCTGCCATAGAGTCACGTCCCAAGATGATGTCATATTTGGATTTTGCTGCAATAACGAGGAAGGTGACTTTTTCTGTTCTTGAACGGCCATGCTCTCCCAGAGTGAGAGGAAAAGAAATTTCTCCGAGCAGAGTTACCACCTCATCTCAAAATCCCATGACTGGAGAGTTAATGAGGCGTAGGCGCTGTTTGTCTTCATCGTCTAATAAGTTGAAACATTACTTATACAAGATGTCGGAATTGCTTCCTGTATCCATGAATGCGCGAGTGGTCCGATAGTGATTGAAGATAGTTGTAACGATGATTGCACGTGAGGAGGAGGGTTCGCCTTTGACCACTGGGAAACATACTTGTTGCTCCTTCCACTCCGCGATTTGCTCAGTTTTACGCTTCTGGTGCCTGCGCCTGTCGTTGTGAATCATCATGCTTTTGTTTTTGATCTTCTTTTGAGGTGGCCCAGCATTTTGCTTGCGCTTGACTTTTTGCAGTAAATGTCCGAGCTTGCCAGATTTTAGGGCCTCTTCTATGGCTTGTTTGAGTTGGTAACATTTGTCTCTTCTCTTGATGACTTTAGGTTCTGGGAAGTTGACATTTTCTGTGGCCAAAACTTGTGCTGGTGTTTTTGTAGGTGGCGTCCACTTGTTTTGGTTTCTTCTTCCTGACCTATGGTCAGATGACGTGTTGCTTCTATATTCATGGACCTCTGCGGGCTTGGTTTCTGTCTAGGTGGCTCCTTGAAGCCTGTTCCAGACAGAACCTTTGCCCTTTCTATCATTTTTGTTGTGTCGGTTGCGCACGGCTTGGGCTTGTATGTCTGTGTATTGCGGGGCTTGTACCCTGTTCCAGACGGATAGTTCTCTTTCGGTCTTTGCGTAGGTTTTTGCACCTCGCATGATCTCCTCCGAAGTGTTTGGCATTCCGGTGCAGCCTGCTAAGGTGCGTATCAAGGGGTCGCATCGCACACCTTGTTTGAAAGCTGCCTTCATGAGCTCAAAACCGATGGGTCCGATTTGGAGAGCTTCCCTGTTGAATCTTGTGATGTAATCTTCGACTGACCCGTTATCACGCCTCCTTACTTGGAGGATATCTGTGGAATCACGTTCTATTCGTCGATTCTGGCTGAAGTGGTCAGAGAATTTGTCGGTGAACTCCTTGATGCTGTCAATCTTCCCGTTGGGCAAGCTGTCGAACCACACTCGCGTAGCACCCGTATGTGTCTGCGTAAACATGTGACACCATGCTGGTAGGCTCCACCCTGCGCATTTCCTTGCCACTTCGAAGCTTAGCAGATGGTCATCAGGATCGCCTGTGCCATCGAACTTTCCTAAGGTGCTGGGAATTTTGGTTCTTGGTGGCAGCGGAGTAAGCGCAATGCACGGGGTGAATTTGGATTTTTCACTGAAGGATGGAGGGTAATACGGCTGCGTGAGGTCGTCTTCACCGTTCATTAAGTGTCCTCGGTCAACAGTGTTGGTCAAGGGCTGGCTAATGTCACGGTTGAAGAGGCTTTGTGAGTCGTCAGAGTCCTCCGTCCATGTTGGGTCAGTGTTACAATTGCTTCCGCCGTTGTGTCCGGCAGCTCTGGATGGCCCCTCTGATGCGGTGGTGGGCCTTCCTTCGCCGTAGGACAGCACGTTGGTAGTTTCCTTGAGTTGTTACTCTTTGATCTTTTGCATGTAGGCACGCTTCAAAGCTTCCTTCTGCTGCGCATACCATACCTCCGGAATGACCATCGGCGTGGCATGACCAGCTGGGGAAGTCTGATTGTTGTCTACAGCAAAGTGAAAAGATGGGGTCTGTCTGGTCCCTGAGGATGGGGTGGTATTAAGACCGGCATCGGAGATGTTTAGCTGACCTTCTGTGGTGCTACCAAGCTGGTTGGTACATGCCTGAGCACCGTCGGTGCTTGTGTTACTCACAATGAAAGGTGGTGGCAAAAGTAGAGAACTCATAGCTGTTTTTTAGAAAGAAAGAAGTTTTAAAAATTGCTATTCTAATATGCTCGTCCCACGGATGGCGCCAATGAAGAAACACCAATATAACAATCAATATATAAGAGCACAAATAGAGATATGATTCTTAATCATGATGGTTGGACAGTAGAAGACTCAGATACAAAATTGTTACAGCGCTTCGACTATAATCTATCATTCTCAGCTATAAGACGAATTCTCTAAGGATTTCTCTACCGAAGGTTGAATACCCTTTCTCCTGAAATGAAGAGGGTATCTATAGGCCTTTGAGGTGGCCTATGATTGGCTGAGGAAGGAATGACAGCTGGCTGTATGATCGCAGACCGTTTTCATTGTTGGCGCTGTCGTTCTGCGATTGGTCCACGTGTCCTGTGACTGTCCTTTCTGTACCTCGTACCTGCAGGTGATCATGGAGCAGAGAATAATCGCCTCTGATTGGCTGTGTGTCCCTTTCGTTGTTAGGTGGCAGCTTTCATGTACGAGCTTATATGCGCAAGCTTCTAGAAGTCCACGTCAGCGCATTGTGTTGACGTGTATGGAGATGTGGGGCCGTGCGCATGCGTGGGTACATATCTCTTCAGTATACCCTTGTTAGGAAACGTTTCGCCGGCAGGGGTGTCAACGGACCCTCCCGACCCTCATGTAGTTCCGTCCCTGGTATTACTTTTACAGGGAGCTGTTAGTAATTAGCTTGTCAGTAATTTCGCTAGTAATACATAGTTCATTACTTTGTTGATAATTCTCGGTTTCTAGTTGTGTAAACTTGCTTGTGGAGAAGAGTTTGGTTAACAAAGAGAAATGAAAGATAGAAGTTTCCAATTCCATGCATACAAAACACAAGAAAAACAAGAAAAGCTAACAATGATGAGTTCATCGATCTCACAGGTCAGTGAGTCAATACCCGAACCACAAGTGTTATCGTGGTTCGTTCTTGACTCAAACCCTAGTTCATGAGATCGAACCCCGACCCCTACTACTCTCATCTCCTCTCCCATACAAACTATAAATCACACCATCTTGTCCAATAAAAAAACAAAAGAAATAATAGGTCCATATATAATATACTAGTTAGTGATCTGCCTTCCCTGTTGATCAGCACGAACCACATCTTGGATCCCTTGAATCGTGCGAGTAATGAGATTGATAACTGTGTTCACCGACTCCTTCTTAATGTTCGATGATGGCAGATCATTCACCAATATTTGAAACCCAACAGTAAGTAGGGATCCACCTTCACCTTCTGCTTTTGCACCTGACCCAGCCACACAATCGGGCACTATGGCGAATCCTGATGGCAGCAGCGCAACACAGGACGAATCTCCACCATTCATCACGATTGTGACCACTTCAACATCCACAGCAGCGTATACCATGAGCGATCCAGTCACGTCTGTTGCACTGTCCTGAAGTACTAGTACTGAGTTCTGATTTGCATTAGGACCCGTAGCCTTGTACATGATGCAAGTGACAAAATAATGGTTTAGAAGTTAGACTTTTGAAGTCAAAGTAAATCAAAGTATTACACTTAAGTTTTAAATAATGATTGGTATAGTAAACACTTTTCTGCATATTGACCGTGTTCTTAATTAATGAATTCATACCTTCTCTTCAAAATCAGTGTCATGGTTGTGACTATAATATAACTTGAAACTTGTTACATGAAGTCAAAGTAAATCAAAGTACTACTTTTTCACCAATTTTAGTTTTGTTGCCCATCTTCCCTTCTAAACCAGCAATATAAAAAAAAAAAAAAAAAGAAAAATACCCAAATCAATGTTTTCGTAACCAATGTTCTCATAACCCTTTAACCCGCCAAAATTATGACGTTTTTTTTTTAAAAAAAAGAGACAAGTAACACTTACATTGGCACGTAGAGAAATAGTGTTAAGGTTGCCAATATTATCCTGACTTTTAGATAAACTAATCATGTTTTGCATAGCGCTACCAGGTGACAAAACGTCCCACTTGCTCCTCATATCTTCATTTAGCATCAAAGCAAACAATCGCTGATGTTGCATCGGCATCCAAACTGACATACTAGCACTCAAAACCCCACCCGATGGGTCCCCAAGGTTATTCAAACTCTTACGAATCAAAATCCTAGCCGGTTCGGGTGTGTCACTAACCCTTTCCCATTTGTGACCACCCGTTGCACATACCCCGGCACAAAAATTAGCCGTCATGCGTTGTGCAAGACAAGTTAAACTTCTTTTACACCCGAGCGATAAAACTGTTACAATATTTTTTTACTTAAATAAGTTATATACGAAAAAAGATTGAAAATATGATTCAAGTGATATGAATGTACCTGGACCATCTTCGATGGTTGTATCTGGTGACATGATGGTTGCTACGCACTCGAAATGCCTTTGTAGGGTTGAAATCCATTTCTGAGCCCCAAAACCCAACCCCGATCTAAGAAGTGGGCGGTATTGATGAGGAATGACACTCTCATTGTATTCGGTATGCTCAATCCAAGTTACCTACAAGCAGTTGTTCGACTCTAATTCATAATTTATCACGTTTAATAAATACGGGCATTTTCATTGTACCACCTTGAAATGTGTTGAGGGTTTTAATTTATAGTTTTAATGTTTAAGTGTTCATGATCCTAACACGTTACATGAGTCTGTAGTAGAGAGAGGTGTGCGTGAGTATGGAGCAAGTCACTAGCTGTGTTATATTTTTCAGCATTGTGTTATATTTTTCGGTATTGTGTTATATAGTAGATACAAAACTATAACTTAATCGTGTTGTGAAAAATATAACACTATAAATTAGTCCAAACTGGTTACATGAGTCTTTTTCTTAATTTTATCTAACCTTTCACGACACGATTAAAATAATATATATAGCAAACTAAACATTTTATTTTGATTAGCAACTAAAGTTCTCGAAAAGCAAAAGGATCCAGGCAGGTCCAACACTAGTAGCCTAGTTGGTTGAGGGCCTAAAATTTTTTATGGGAAGCTTTGGTTCAATATTTCCCACTAGTTACATTTGGAGGACATTGGTGCAAGGGAAATGAGGGATGACCCGGCCATTGGCTTGGGTTTGAGTCCTGATCCCGACTGGTTTTACCGATTATTTCACTGTCGTGCCTTCAGGCGGGTGAGTGGTCGGGTTTTCCAGGGAATTGATGGCAATTGGTGGCCCGGGTACTCTCGAGTACCTGATTCGTTAAAAAGGTGCCCGAGGTGCTCGGAAATTGATTCATTGGCCGTTCAAAAGAAAAGATACGAAGAGGTTGTAATATTTATAACAGTAACAGCAAAAAAACGAACATTCCGAGGCTTAATTTTTCTTCAACTCTATCTACACATATAAAATTTAGTAATTATATTTATGGGGATGCAACACCAAAAAAACTTAAATAAAAAGTAGATAGACATCATGTGACAATCGCAGCTTCGGTCTTTGCAAAATGTACGTGCAGCATACAAGTCATATAATTAACGTCAGACAGGCAGGAAAAACAAGGGGCATAAAAAAGGGGGCAGGAAAAACAGTAAAAAAAATATATATATAAAAAAGGGGCGGCTAAGGTGAGCACCCATGTTACTTACACTAATCAACCTCATACATTGTAAGAATTTTATTTTTAGTGCTATATGTCAGTATATAAGGAATGACAAGCTAGAGCAAATACATGACTGTATTTTTAAGTCCAGAAATAGATGAAACGATTGATCTCGCAAGAGAGAATACATGTTGGGTGAATGAATCTCACTCCTCATGTTTGTGAGAGACGAGTGTACACACATTTTTAAGGGTCTAAAACATGTTTTAAGAAAATATATACTTTTAACTTTTGCATTCACCTATGTTTTATTGACATTAACACATTAGAAAAAAAGTGTGTATGAACAAGTAGCCCTTACTGTTGAGAACCCATTCGGCATATTGCGCACGATACATCCCGAAGGAAGTTTCCGAGATATAAAACCTTCTCTTCCAGCAGCATCGACCGACACATCAACAACGGCCCACAAGCCTTCGCCATGTTGCCTGCAGTACCGAATAAACCTCACTTGGCGAGCTGGTACTTGTGGCGATACCAGCTGAATCTCGGCTTGCATCTACAAAATCAAAGTTTGACTCATTATTTATCCTGTTTAAGTCAAATTTTAAACAAGAATCCGAAAACCACTTACGAGTTGAACAACACCATTTCTTGAATCTCCATTGCCATCCGAAATCACATCGATTATGCTACAACTCCCGATCAAACCAAGAAACGTATCTCTCCACCGATTCTACATAAACATAAACGATATTTCGATAAAAAAAAAAAAAACTATTTTGATAAAAGCTGATTAATGGTTTGTTATAAAGCAAACCAGGAACTTTTTTCATGGGGCGGGTATGAAAGATTAACATACCGCATTGAGTAATGAATCTACAAGAGCCAAAGTATTGATCATCACGACCCCACTAGCTCGTGAAGCGTCGGAGACATAATCGTGCGGTTTCATGCCTAGACAAAGCGGAAAATTCCTCAAATACTCATTTAAATCGAGCACTTCACCACCACCTTCTATGTTCCCGATCCATAGCAAGTTATTCTGTTGTCCGAGTTTCATTAGTTCATCCATTGCACTCATCGCAAGATCTAAAAACATACTCTTTTCGTATGAAAGATCCATCCCACCACCACCATTAGCCGCCATTATTCCAGGTCTTGAAGGTGACATTAAAGGCAAACCATTTGAGAAGCCGTTGGTAAAATCGAGTCCCATTGGCAAACCCACATCCATCGGGTTTAGACCGTAGCCATTTCTCCCAATACCAAGTTCTAAGTATGAACTCCCCATTCCTTGAGGTAATGAACCACCAAAGGATGATAAAGGCCTACCAAGAAACTTATTTGCAAGAATAGATACCCGGTTAAGTTCATCTCTTAGTCGAGCATTTTCGATCCTTATATGGTGTTCATCTATTGATATCTCTCCAACCATTGCCTGCCCACCACAATTGTTGCATACCGGAGTGCGAATGGCTTCTTTCATAGCTACGTTTTCGATCCGTAGCTTATCGTTTTCTTGCTTCAAAATTGCATTTTCATGGCGCTCCATTTGAGTCTGGACCAATGTGATGAACCAATATCAGCTGTAGTTAAATATATACCTTATACAGTAAAGTAAGTTTTTTTAAGTTTAGTGTGCCATTGAGAGCCGCATCTCTATTACCCTCCCCAGAGCCTATCAATATTACTAAGTAAGTTTGTTTGTTTGTTTGTTTAGATGTTATAAAAGAAGCGATAAAACTTAATATTTATAAGTTATAACCAAAATAGTAATCACCTTCATTTGAGTTCTTCTGTTCTGAAACCAGAATTTTACTTGCTTGTTTGACAAATTCAACTTCTTTCCAAGCGCCAATCTTTCTTTCTCATCAGGGTGAGGATTATCTTTAAAAGAACTATATATTACCACAAACAAAATAAACGACATTCCATCAAAACACACAAAAAAAAAAAAAAAGCTTAATTAAACAAATGACTAAATTTAATAATTCCCTAAAAGATTACGCTTCAAGTTCTTGAATTTGGTAGGCTGTATGCCGGTGATATTTCTGTCTCCTTCGGGTATTTGATGACGGGCCAACCGGGATATCTTGTTCATCACCAGATGCACCTTCTACATTATCACTTCCACCTGACTTGCTATCAGAACCGTCGCCTCGAACCCTTCCAATATTTCCTTCAAAGTTTTCACCAATCAAACCAACATGATCTCCAACTCCTTCCATCTTTGGTTTCTGCTCAAATCATCACAAAATCATGAGTTTAATCAAATATAACCATACCCACAAAAATCTTGATACAATCACAACTTTATATTAGAAGAAAAATAGATAGATAGGGGGTTGAATGCATACCAAAGCAAGAGAGAGTGATTGTGAATTATAAATAGGCTGAGGAATAGTTGAAGTGATGAGTTGTTGTTGTGAATAGGGAGCCCTATGAAATGGCACATTATTGTTAAAAGAAGTATCAGCCATCAGCATACTTGAATCACCACTACCACCAAAACACCCTCCAAAACTCATCAAGAAAATCAAACTATCCCTTTGTTTTTCTCACAAAAAAAAATCCACTCTTTATCACTGTTTCAAGATGGGTTTTATCATCACACACCAAATAATTGTATGTGTGTTTGTGGGTGTGAATTATCTTTGTAAATCTAGCTTCTTAAATGCATATGCAACAACCAAAAGCCACAAAAATTAAAGACTACCCAAAGGGTGGGTAAGGACAACCAAAGCCCTTACTCCCTTGTGGTAATTCCCACTCTCATAACCCTAACTCTGACACACATAGAGAGAGAAAAGTTGACCATTTATCTGTAAAATGTGAAGAAGGCCCCCACTTAAAGTTAGAGTACCAAAAATATTATTACTTTGAAAAAGATTGCAAAATTTCAAACTACCCATATGAATGAAAAGTCTAAAAATGGTTAAAATTTCAAGGAATCCAATTTGACTTTGAGGACCCTAATTTATATACTTAATAGTTGACTCTACTCTCATTGTAACCTAGAAAACAAAACCCCACAAAACTTAAGAAAAAAAAAATCATATTTTTTAGTTAACGGTAAAAATAATAAAAAGAGCACATATTCCAGATTTGTGGACCTCCCCCTTCAGCTTCTTTCTTGTGGTCAGATAATTAAAAATTAAAGTATATAATAATATAAAAATACACCTTACCCGGCCTGATATTATTAATTTATAAACAGTAATTCAAAGTAAAATTAGCAATGGATTCACAGACGTAACTTACAAGAACAGTATTTATATACAGTAGCTGAAAGACGATAGAAATATTGTTGAATTTCAGATGGTGACAAATTAATAAGGGTGGTGACATGAAAGTGTGTGTGTGTGTAGAAGGTTCATAAATGGTGAGGGGTAGGGGCTTACTGGTTCGAGATATCCGCCCCACAATTGATTTCAGACGCGTGGCCGTAGCTTTCGCGTGCTGGTTACTGTATATATTTAGATTTAGGGTATTTTCATGCATATCATTTTTCCAATCAACACCATAAATATCTTTCTGGAGTTGATATATTTTCATTTAAGATATTAGATATTTTTTTTTAATAATTTTATGAAAAACAGGTAATGTTTATAGTTCCGTATAATTTGAAAAACTTATAATAGTTATATTGTAAGTAGTAATTATTACTAGAATGGAAAATTCATAAATACAAACTAAAAATAAGAGAATAGTTATTGTTATATGTGATAGGAAGTATTATTAATAATTTAATACGCTAATGGCCTTGTTATGAAACTAAAATTTAGTATCACTTTGTATTTAAGGTTTAGTTATTAAAGTTGATAAAACAAGGGGTTGTAATCAATAAAATACATTTTTAGAAGATGTATTTATTTCACTTACTTACGTTTAAACTTTATAAGACAATCCAATATATAATCATGTTCAATCAATTGGTTACACATTTGGCAACTTAATTTTCATCTTCTCTCGGTCTCAAGTTAAGCATTTATGTAATTTAATTTTAGAAGTATATATGTAAGAAAAATGACGTGCTTAAGACTATGGGGTGTGGTTCCCCGGCCTTCCCCCTTCCTTCCTCTTGTCTACATCAGCGCCACCTCATTTTCCCCTTCTCCTCCCCCTTTTAGGGGAAATGGTTCCCCTTCTTCCCCCTTCCCCTTTTTATTATTTAAATGAAAAAAAAAAAAAACAAAAAACTAAAACCTTTGAACGGTTATAAACACACACACAAACAAACAAAACCCATTCCTCTCTCATCATTTTCATCATCCTTCACCCTCACCCTCACCAACAACCACCGCCCCTTGCACCAACCGCCGCCCCCTGCAACAACCTCCACCGCCGTCGTCGTCTGCACCTCCGTCGTCGTTGGTACCATTGTTTTTGGTAATTTGACTAAATTAGAGTAACGTTTTGTGTTTTGACTATTTTTTAAAAATATTATTTAACAAAATGAAACAGATGTAAGCAAAATTAGTAAAATCTCACCAGCTAGCTTGCATATATTTTACACAAAAATAAAAAAAATACATCAACATATTCTTTTAAAATATAGCATACAATTCTACACTTCTTTAAAACAAAATGATAACACACGTATATTGTGCATTAAATGCTTGAAATTTATTTATTCGTTTAAATTAATATAAGTTACACTCATCAATATTATTAGTATATTAGTATCCCTTAACCTTTTTTTTCTCATAGGGAAAACATGGCTGGCCGGAACCCTAATATTCCGGCGACTATTCTCAGCAGAATCACCAAGGTTTTCATCACCAACTTGCCGGAGAAGTGTAGCGGTAATGACCTGTCGGATTTCATTAGAACGTATGGAGATATCTATGATATCTACATCGCTCGAAAGAGAGACAAGGCAGGGAATCGGTTTGGTTTTGTGTCGTTTCTTGACGTCAAAGACAGCAAAGATTTACTCAGGTATTTGCGTAACACCCGTATCGGCGATTGTTGGCTTAAAGCAAACATAGCCAGGTTCACTCTAGAAGAAGGAGAGATCAGGCCAGAGAAAGTTTTGCCGAAGAATAGATCGTATGCGGAGAATAACCAGACAAAAGAAGATAGACCTCCAGTACAACCCTTGTCGTTCTACAACGGGGAAAGATCGTTCTCCGATACGTTGCTCGGTCGGAAAGTTGTAGCAAAGACGGGGAAAACATTGGAAGTGGATTGTAATGTTAATGCGTATAAAGAGTTACACGGGAAGGCTTTGGTGGTTAGAATGAATGATTTGGAGAAGCTTAAGAGTATCTACTTACTCTTGAATGATCTGTGTCCGGGTAAGGGTAAAGTTCAATACCTTGGAGGATTGTCACTTTTTGTTTCTTTTGAAGAACCATCGATGGCGGTTAAGGTTTGTGAGGAAGCCAGGAAAGATAACGTCAACTTTGCTTCGGTAGACATATGGGAAGGCCAGGTTTTCTGCTTTGAACGTCTTGCATGGATCAAAATGGTGGGGCTGCCTCTCCATCTGGTCACCAACGAAGTCATAGATAGTGTGGGGAATTTATTCGGGAAAATTGTGCACAGGGCTACTAGGTCCGACTCCGATGACGACTTATCCTATGATTACATAGGTGTTCTAGTCGGAGAAGGTAAACTCATCGCTGAAGAGGTTACTCTCTCCTGGAAAGACAGGAAATTTGGGATTTGGGTGGCGGAAGAGCAAGGTTCTTGGGTACCGGAATTTTACAAGTGTCCTAGTTCTTCTTCCTCTCCGGTAGAGGACCCGATTGTTAGTGATAAGGAAGACATTGAAGAACAAGATAGCTCCGATTCAGAACAAGATAGCTCCGATTCAGAAGATGAGGATGTGTCCATGGTTTCTCCGATCAAAGCTGCTCCGGCTCAGGAGACGTTTCAGGCAAGGGAGACAGTTATTGCTCCTCCTATTTTTTCGGATAACATTAATGCAGGTATTGAATCCGGTGTTAATTCCTCATTTAATGAGGAGCAATCATCGGAAGAGACTTTTGGTGTAACTCCTATTATTTTGGAAGAAGATTTTATTCCTGGTAATCTTTTCCATTTCGAAAATAATAACCCCACTGTTCTAGAAGGTGAACCCGGTTTTGTTTTAAATAAAAGAAAGAAAAAAGGAGTTAATGAAGTTGTGGGCCAGCCCAATCCAGCCTACTCTAGTAGTCTGGAAAAAACTAAAATTGGCAAAAAACATAAAGGGCTGGATGATCTTTTTGGGCTTGATCAACTATTAGGTGGGGGTGACAAACCTTCGGCTATTGAGGCCCAGTCCGTTGTCAATACTTTGGACCTCAACACTCCTCCTTTTCGAGGACCTGTTCTGGATAAAGTTTTTGATGACCAACAGCAAAACAATGAGGTTCAAGCGACTCTCATTTTAGGTGACAAACTTGGAGTTGATTTGTCTAAGGCTCAGGAGATGATCAAAGAGTCCATTGTGGCTGAAGGGGTACAAACCGGTTTTAAATGAATTTCCTCTCTATCAACATTAGAGGGGTTGGGGTTGACGGTAAATCGGTTTGGATCAATAAAATAAAAAAGGAGTTCGGGGTTTCGTTTATTGGTATGCAAGAGACTATGACTAGTGATATTGATCCGGCTTTGATTAGTAAATATTGGGGTGGTTCCGGTTTCTCGTTTGAGACCGTTAATGCCATTGGTAATTCGGGTGGGTTATTGAGTCTTTGGGATCCTACCTTGTTTGTCAAGGATTCGGTGACTAAAGATACCAATTTTCTTCATGTCGCTGGTTTTTTTCTAGCAGGTTCGGTTCGCGTTAATCTTTTGAATGTTTACGCGCCCCAAACGAATTGTGACAAAAGACGTCTTTGGGGTAAGATAGAAGCTCTTATGGCAGCAAACTCGGGTTGGTGGATTCTTTTCGGTGACTTTAACGCCGTTAGAGATAAAGAGGAAAGAAAAAATTCAGTTTGCGACCCGGTTGGTACTCGTGACTTTAACGACTTTATTGACAGCACCGGTTTGCAAGAGTACAATTTGAAAGGTTTCAAGTTTACTTACATGTCTAATAGAAGAGGTAAGTGCACTTGGAGTCGTATTGATCGTTTTTTGGTTTGTGATAATGTCCTCAATAAGTGGCCTAATGCTTGTGTTCGAGCCTTGGAAAAACACCTTTCGGATCATTCGCCTATTGTTCTTACCATTATTGATTCGAACTTTGGCCCGAAGCCTTTTAGAATGTTTGATTCGTGGTTGCTTCGGAATGGTTGCAATGAGGTTGTGACTTCTGTTTTTCAGAATTGGATTTCTATAGGGGCGGCTGATGTCAATCTCTTAAACAAGCTTCGAGTTCTTCGGGATCGTCTAAGGGATTGGTTCGCTATTTGTAGTAGTAAAGAAAACGAGGAAGAAAGCCGTTTAAGGAAAGAGAAAGAAGAATTGGAACTTCAAATGGAGATAAAAGATTTGGAAGAAGCCGACCTTTGGATTTGGACAGAATGTAAAAAGGCGATAGAGGAGTTGGAAGCCCATAAGGCGCGCGATATTCGTCAAAAATCGCGTGTTAAGTGGGCAGCCTTGGGTGATGAGAACTCCAATTTTTTCCATCGTATGGTCAATGGTCGGAAGGCGCGTAATGCTATACCGGGTATTATGATAAATGGTGAATGGGTTACTCGTCCGTCTCTTATCAAAAAAGAAGTTTTTCGCTTTTTTAGATGCCATTTCAAAGAACATGGTAGCTCAAGGCCGGCGCTTGTTTGTGCAGGTATCAAAAGAATTAATGAAGTGGATAACATTTCTTTGGTTGCTTTGTTTTCTAAACAGGAGATCAGAGACGCTGTTTTCGAGTGCGGTTCTAATAAAGCCCCCGGCCCGGATGGTTTTAATTTCCATTTCGTCAAGAGTTTTTGGAATTTATTTGAAGATGATTTTTTCAACATCTTGTCGGAGTTTCATGATTCGGGTTCCATTGGAGCGGGGTGCGGGTCTTCTTTTATAACCTTAATTCCTAAGGTTAATAGTCCTTTGGGTCTTAAAGATTATAGACCGATAACTCTCATTGGGATGATTAGTAAGGTCATTACTAAGATCCTTGCTAATCGCCTAAAAAGGGTTATGGGTAGTATTATTTCTGAAAATCAATCGGCCTTCCTCTCTGATCGGTATATTCTAGACGGTCCGCTTATGGTGAACGAGATTATGGAGCGGTTAAAGAAACAAAACAAAAAGGCGTTCATGTTGAAAATCGACTTTGAGAAGGCATATGACAACGTGAATTGGAATTTTCTGATCTCTATGTTAGATCAAATGGGTTTTCCTCATAAATGGTGCGATTGGGTTAAAGGTATTTGTGCTTCCTCGAGAGCCGCGGTTCTAGTAAACGGGTCTCCTACGTTCGAGTTCAAGTGTGAAAAAGGGCTTCGACAAGGTGATCCTTTATCGCCTTTTCTCTTTTTAATAGTCATGGAAGCTCTCTCTTGGCTTATATACAAGGCTAAGGAGATAGGCGTTTTCAAGGGCGTTACGTTGTCTGACGATGGAGTGGGCGTAACTCATCTTTTCTATGCGGATGACGCTCTTATTATGGGTGAATGGTCGGTTGAAAACGTTCAATGCATTGCCCGGATCCTTCGCATTTTCTACCTTTGTTCGGGTCTTCGGATCAACCTCCATAAGTCTAATATTTATGGTATTGGTACGGAAGATCTAGAGGTTGATAATATGTTGGATTTTTTGGGTTGTAGAAGAGGTACGATGCCATTTACTTATCTCGGTATTAAAGTTGGTGCCAAAATGACTCGGATTAGTCAATGGGAACCGGTTGTTGAGGTTTTGAGAAAGCGTCTTGCGTCATGGAAAGCCAAGTATTTGTCTATAGGCGGCCGGCTAGTTCTTATTAAATCGGTTCTTGAAAGCATACCGGTCTATTATCTCTCGCTATACAAGGCTCCTAAAGCGGTCTTAGATAATATGGAGTCCATAATGCGAAGATTTCTTTGGGCGGGCGCTAGTTTGGATAAGAAGATTGCTTGGGTTGCTTGGGACGTGGTTACATCGCCTAAAAAGATTGGGGGCTTGGGAGTTTCTAAACTCCAACATGTCAATGAAGCGCTTTTGTTAAAGTGGTTTTGGAGATTCAAAAACGGAGGTAATAGTCTTTGGAAGCAAGTTATTATAGAATGCCACGGCTCGAGTAGACCATGGACGCTTATTCCTTGTAATAAGGCGTTTGCTAGTTGCTGGAAACATATTGCTGCGGCGGGTGAACTTACTGCAGCGAATGGTTTACCGGCCAAGTTCTTGTTCGCTGCGGATGTGGGTTCAGGTTTAGACACTTATTTTTGGGGAGATGTTTGGCTACGTGAAGTTCCCCTAAGGATAATTTATCCGAATCTGTTCAGACTTGATCGATGTAAATGGGCTAAAGTTGCGGATAGGATTCGCTATGACAATGGTATTAAGAACGTATCGTGGGATTGGCGCACGACTCCTGAAACTCCAGCAGAGATTTCCGAGCTGTTTACTCTTTTAGAAGACTTGTTTATTTTCAATTGCAGCGCTGGAGTTGATAAATGGAAATGGAAACATGCGAGTGACGGGATATTTTCAGTTTCATCGGCCAAGTCTGCTTTGTCTAAGCATCCTGCAGGTGGCGTCTCATTGATTAAATGGAAGGGGTGGGTGCCTTTAAAATGTAAAATCTTCGTTTGGAGACTCGCTCGCAATAGACTTCCCACGGTTACTGAACTTATTAAAAGAGGAGTTAATATCCAACAAACGGATTGCTACCTTTGCCAAGACGGTTTGGAATCTACTATACACCTCTTCACCGGTTGCTACTATTTTCAAGAGGTTTGGCAAAGAATTGAATCGTGGTGTCGCATTCCACATGATTTCGCTTTTGATGTCATGGATATTATCCGAGTCCCGGAGAATCAAGTTTACTCGAAAGATACTAGACTCAAACTTCGGGGTATTGTCTATACCACGTTATGGGTCTTATGGAATGAACGCAACAACCGGATTTTTAACAATAAGAAACGTCGGCCTGTTGAGGTGGTACAACAAGTCAAGTCTTCGTCGTATTTTTGGATTCGCAATAGGTCGAGATGGAAAGATGTAGATTGGAAAACTTGGTGTAATTACCCTTTGGGTTGATGTTGTTTTGTTCGGTTGTTTTTTCGCTCGTTGGTCCTTTCTTTGAGGACTTGCGAGTGTGTGTTTAATGAAATTCTCCTTTAAAAAAAAAAAAAAAAAAAATATTAGTATCCTAATGCAAATAAATGTGCACATGTATAGCTGTAGATGAAATATATTATCGCAAGCATATGTCGGATGGCACGGTAATTGAGTAATCTATTAGCTATTAATATATCCTTACTATAATTATAACTAGGGTTTTTTTAACCTGCCGTAAAGCGGCGGGACAAGTTTGTTGTGCATAAGTGTTTAGTAGCATTATGGACAACGATTTTCCTGCATTCTTTCGCGTAATTGTGAAAAATTTTGTGGACATAAAAGATAATATTAAGTGACTTTATTGTCGCGTGGGCTTCAAAAAAATACTCGCGGCTAAAAGCTAAAAGTTTGGTAGTCAAATTGAAAGAAAAGAAAATACATAATTTAGTAAGAAAGTTAATGGCCAAAGTTGGGTGGTCAAAGTTTGAAATCCAAAAAGCTAAAAGTTTGGCGGTCAAAGTTTGGTGGTCAAATTGGAAGAAATTAAAGTACATAAGTTAGTAAGAAAGTTAGTGGCCAAAGTTGGGTTGTCAAAGTTTGAAATCCTAAAAGCTAAAAGTTTGGTGGTCAAATTAAGTTTGAAATCATAAAAACTAAAAGTTTGATGGTCAAAGTTTGGTGGTCAAATTAGAAGAAAATAAAGTGAAGCTAAAAGTTAATGGCCAAAGTTTTAAATCCTAAAAGATAAAAGTTTGGTGGTCAAATTGAAAGAAAATAAAGTTAACCTAAAAATTAGTGACAGAAAATAAAATTAACCTAAAAGTTAGTGGCAAATATGTATATATATATATATATATATATATATATAGGGTAGGGATCATGCGAGAACCAACGTTAAGGAGAGAACCACAGAACCAGTGTGAACATGTGGCATTTTTGTAAATACTCATCTTATACTAACTCCAACAAAATAATACTCTTATCATCTTCTTCTACAACCTCATCCAACCATCCCTATTCCTCCAATCTATCACAAATATTAACAATAATAATAATAATCTTCACTGTTACTTCATATATCACTCTGTTTAATGCTCACAACCATAAATCCCCAATTTTCACACAAAATTTCAATGGAGAAGCAACTGGTGTTAACATTCGCATCTGATGCAGTAACCGATCTAAAAGTTGCAGATACTGAGTTAGAAATTAGATCGTAGAACTTATTCGCTGTTTTATTACCTATAGATCGACCAGTTCCTGCAACCGAGCTCGCATCCCGATGCACGAGTATTAAAGCCATGTTTCTCATCGAAAAAACTCATATATTATTAATTCCATCCTCTGCACGAAGTTAAACAGAGACGTTGATGCCTTACGTATTGCAGCAACGATAGCTGATATCATGATGTCATGATCTTCGCATTTGTTAGAGTTGTCATTATTATTATTATTATTATTATTATTATTATTATTATTATTATTATTATTATTATCATTATCATTATCATTATCATTATCATTATCATTATCATTATCATTATCATTATCATTATCATTATTGTTGTTGTTGTTTCGGTTGAATGTAGGTAGTCATTTGTTATGTTGAGTTGTTGATGAAGTTTTGTTTGCTGATTATAGTTAGGTTATTATGATGATCAGATCTGGTATTTGTAAGTTAGATTGTTGTTTGTTGTAACTAACAAATTAATGGTGTTGCACATGTGCATTCAAGTCGAAATACTCTGTGGGGTAACTAGAGTGACTGAATCGGAATTTTGACTGGTCAAATAAACTGTGTCTAGCGAATCAGAATTCCGAATGGTCAAAAAACTAGAACGACTGATGCACATGTGCATAATTTATATGGTAATGTTGAAATTAATGTTAAGCACATGTGCATTAAGGTTTAATTCTTGTTATCATTAAGGTCGTGCATAGTTTATATGGTACTGTTAAAATTAATGTTAATGCACATGTGCATTAAAGTTTAATTCTTGTTAATTTGGATTTGTTTAATTTGTTGCAGGTGTCTTACGACTACAAATGGATAGAAGGCAGTGATCGTTGAGAATGGAGAGGTGACAAAGACGGAATTTATACGGTCCGGAAGGCAAAACAGTTGTTCGTCGATTGGTCATCTTCCCCGTTAGCTTAATTTACAATCCCACTTATTAGCGTAAACGGTAACGCTTATTACTTCCATCAGTGTTGTATTGCAAAAAAAAAAAGTGGTTGCTTTTTCTTATGTCAGTTTAGTTTTATTGCAGTTAAGACAGAAAGTTCAAGAGCAAATGGGGATGAACGCTTACAATCAAATTAGGGCAAATGAGACCCTTTACTTTTAGCACCAACAAAGGTTCAAAAGTGGTTGCCTTTTCTTATATTAGTTCAATTATATGCAGCCAATACATAAAGTTCAAGGGCAAATGGGGATGAACATTTTACAGGTGAATTAGGGCAAATAGGTCCCTTTGTTTTAGTAACAAACAAATGGTCAATTTAACAAATGGTAGTCGTTAAAGACGGTGGCAACCCAAGGGTTTTCTGGTCAAATAAACTGTGTCTAGCGAATCGGAATTCCGAATGGTCAAATAACTAGAGCGACTGATGCACATGTGCATAATTTATATGGTAATGTTGAAATTAATGTTAATGCACATGTGCATTAAGGTTTAATTTTTGTTATCGTTAAGGTCGTGCATAGTTTATATGGTAATGTTAAAATTAATGTTAATGTACATGTGCATTAAGGTTTAATCTTGTTAATTTGGATATGTTTAATTTGTTGCAGGTGTTTTATGACTACAAATGGATAAAATGCAGTGATCGTTGGGAATGGAGAGGTGACAAAGACGGAATTTATATTGTTCGGAAGGCAAAACAATTGTTTGTCGATTGCAACAACAATGTTGTCGGACCGAAGGTTTAGTGGAAGGGCTGGACTCCTCTCAAGTGTAAGTTACTGATATGGCAGGTAGTTCGGAATCACATACCTACAAAACAGGAGCTGGAGAAACGCGGAGTGATATTAGCAGATGATATCTGTCCGTTATGCACTGAAGCTGCTGAAACAACCACACATTTATTTACAGGTTGTTGGTTCGCACAGGAGTTGGGGTTTAGGATATGCAGATGGTTCTGGTTGCAGCCGATGATGCTGTTTGATGTTGATGATCTAATGCAGGTGGCTGAAACATGTACGTAGATTGCTACGCAGCGGAGTTTACTCAGGGGTATTGTATACACAACCATATGGTGTCTTTGGAATGAGCGGAACGCAAAGGTTTTATCGGATAAAAGTCGGCGACCGGTTGAATTAGTTGAATATTTCAGTGAAATGCACATGTGCATGTAGTACACGTATCTTGTATTATAGTTTTCATAAAGAGTTGTTTTAATTTTATTCATGTTTGTTGTCATACACATGTTTTATTTTTCGATTTATGTTAGAATATGCATGTCTAAACAATTGACGAGTTAGAGTGTATTTTATATCTCACTTTGCGTCCGTTTATTGATCATTGAATAAAATTTTTGACCCCTTATATATAATATCGCGTCCATTTAATAATCATTTAGTTATGGTAATTGACAATTCATTCAAAAGTGTGATTTAAGAATGAAATGCACATGTGCATCAGGATGACGTCATATGACGTCACAAGCAAATTTTTTATTTTATTTTTATTTTTTTTGAATTAATAATGCAAAATAATCATTTTGGTGTTTTTACTTTTTTTATTTTTTTATTTATTTAGGTTATATAATTTTTTTTATTTTTTTTTATTTTTTGATGGAGGGGTTTTTGTAGACACCTTCATATTTACAAAAATGCCACCTGTTCACACTGGTTCTTTGGTTCTCTCCCTAAATGGTGGTTCTCAAATGATCCAAATCATATATATATATATATATATATATATATATATATATATATATATATATATATATAGGGTAAGTATCCTTTGAAAACCCTCTTGAGTTGTGCAAAACCGTGAAAACCTTATGTAACAACATTGTTTTTTTCTAATTTTTTTAGAGTAGGTTGTATACTTAATTTTATGACTTTCGGCTCAAAAAAATCAAAAAAGCGCCGAATAGATTTTTTTTTAAAAATTACGTAACACAGATGTTACATATGTAACAATGCTGACGTATGATAAAATCCAGTTTTATGTAACAGGGTGTAACAAAATAATCTACTCGGCGCTTTTTTGATTTTTTTTTGCCAAAACTAATAAAATTGAATATAAAACCTATTCTGAAAAAATCAGGAAAAAAAAATAATTTTTACATAGAGTTTTCAGGGTTTGCACAACTCAAGAGGGTTTTTATTTTAGCCAAACCCTATATATATATATATATATATATATATATATTAAAAGGACACTATTAAAGTGTCCAATTAATATAGATAAAACAAAATATACTAAGAATGTTAAGAAGAGGTTAAGGAAAAAAATAAGAAAATAAGAAAGCAAAAGGGAAAAAAGTAGGCGCAAAATATGTTGCAGGATTCGAACTTGGGATAATTTGGACAATTGGTTTTCAAAGCATGGGGAAAGCCAACTAGACTGGCTTAGTTTATGCTAAATGTTCATTTCAAATTATATATAATACCAAAGGAATATTGCAAAACAATTAAAAAAAGGAAACGTGGTGGATGCCATGTGGCATCCACCGATTGGTGCCACCGCCTTTCCAAGAAATCACAAGTAGCTACTGTTGAAGTGTTTTTTTCTTTAATATAGAAGGGAATAGAAAGTCGTGAGTGATATAAGAAAGTTAAGTTGTCAATCTTAAAGGCTTTAAAAAGCTGAGGTGTGAAGCATATAGATAGGTAAGCTATATGTGATTTGATCGTTTGTTTATGTCGGAGTTGCTGTGTTTCATCTTCATGTTTTATTTATGGTTATTTTCAAATTTATAAGAATCAATACTCTATCAAGAAACTGTTGTCTTTGGTTTGTCTATTATTCTTTATTTAATTTAATTCATTATACATGTTTTGTGTTTGATCTTCATGTTTTGTTTTTGGCTACTATATTATATATACATGTTGCTGTGTGGTTATCTTCATGTTTTTTTTATGGTTATTTTCAGGTTTATAAGAATCAATGCTCTATCAAGAAACTATTGTCTTTGGTTTTCTGTGTTTGATCATTATTTTTTGTTTTTGGTTACTATATTATATATACGTGTTCTGTGTTTCATCTTCATGTTTTGTTTATGGTTATTTTCAAGTTTATAAGAATCAATGCTCTATCAAGAAACTGTTGTCTTTGATTTGCCTACTATTCTTTATTTAATTTAATTTACTATATATATTCTGTGTTTGAACTTCATTTTTTTTTTTATTTTTTGGTTACTATATTATATATACGTGTTTTGTGTTTCATCTTCATGTTATGTTTATGGTTATTTTCAGGTTTATAAGAATCAATGCTTTATCAAGAAACTGTTGTCTTTGGTTTGTCTACTATTCTTTATTTAATTTAATTTATTATACATGTTCTGTGTTTGATCTTCATTTTTTTGTTTTTTGGTTACTATATTATATATACGTGTTCTGTGTTTCATCTTCATGTTTTGTTTTTTTTAGGTTTATAAGATTCAATGCTCTGCCAAGAAACTGTTGTCTTTGGTTTGTCTATCATTCTTTATTTAATTTAATTTATTATACATGTTCTGTGTTTGATTTTCATTTTTTGTTTTTTGTTACCATATTATATATATATATATATATATATATATATATATATATATATATATATATATATATATATATCTGTGTGTGTGTTCTGTGTTTCATCTTCATGTTTTGTTTTTGTTTATTTTCAGGTTTATAAGATTCAATGCTCTATTAAGAAACTGTTGTCTTTGGTTTGTTTACTATTTTTTATTTAATTTAATATTAAATTTAATTTTTTATACATGGTTTGCGTTTGATCTTCATGTTTTGTGTTTTTGTTAATTTATTATACTTTGTTATTTGTGCTTTAAAGTTAACAGATTATAGATTGACTTTAATTTTTAGCAATGCTGATGTCAACAACATCTGTTGGTTGCTCTCGATAGACGAACAGCTGTTCAGACCAATAATAATTGAGTTCTTTACTTATAATGTGTGTGTGTGTGTGTATATATATATATAGGGTAAGGTTCCTGTAGGAAAATTGATTTGTGTAGGAAGCGTAGGAAGTGTTTTCAACCATTGGATGTAGAAATGGATGGTTGAGATTAAAAGTTTTGGTTTGTTAAGATTCTACTATTTATATTTTAATAATTAAGGGTATGATGGTCCAATAAGTGTTTTAAATTTGGGTAGTAATGTCATTTTATTGTATTTTGATATAGAAACCATTTGACTCTCACCCTTAAATCATGTGTCTCTCTCTCTCTCTCATCTTAATTATAATCTTAATATTATTAGTGATTATAATCTCTCTCATACATTCAAACTTGTCGATCTTCCAAAAAGAAAAAAAAACAAATAGAACCACAAAACGTTCTTTGCACCGGTTATTCTTAATCTTCTATAATAGTGGGTTTAAAGTAATAGTGTTTTCTTTTGTTTTTTCTGATCTAACCGAATAATAGTGTTTTTTTTTACTAAACATGATTCGTATCTGTTAAAAAACACTCATGATTCATTTTTAAAACACTACTGATTCGTTTAGTAAAAAACAGTTTATAAAACACTACTGATTTGTATCTGTTAAAAAACACTCATGATTCGTTTTTAAAACACTACTGATTCGTATAAAACACTACTAATTCGTTTAGTAAAAAAACAGTTTATAAAACACTACTGATTCGTATCTATTAATAAACACTCATGATTCGCATCTGTTAAAAACACTCCTGTTGTTATCTTGATGCAAAATGCTTCGTATTTTCATATGACATTCAAAATTTAATTCATAATAATGCTTGGTATCGATATATGTATTGACAACACCCATAAAAAAAGGATATGTGGATTGTATCAATGAAGAACCGAAAAATGGCTATGGGGATCATGGGTTACTTTGGGAAGTGGGTGAAAATTTGATTTATAAATTGGTAAAGATAGAATATAGTTTGTTAGGGTGATGATGTGATAATAGTTGATATTGAATGAGTAAATGACTAGATAATTGATTTGTAATGAATGTGCTAAGTTAGTGGGATTTGGAAAATTAAAAATTGATGAAAAAGTCTTAAATGCCCTTAATCTCAAAAGTTGATCCTGTGGCCATAAATCTTTTCTACAAATGACATATTTCATGAGAAGTGTGAGAAGGATTAAGAATTGACATGTAGGCATCATGTTTTGGATTTAGGAATGATGTTTTAGGTTGTTTTAACTTGAAAAACACCAAACACAACAATCTAAAACACAATGCAATGTATTATAGTTATTAAATTTAAAAATCAACTCACTTAGACGTTTGCTTGTCCCCAAGCAAATCTAACATAGGCAAAGAGAGTATAGTAAAAATAGGTGAGAGTAGTGTGACAAGTCACAACAACTCACCTCCTAAGAGTCCCACTTACTCAACACATCTTTGGTAGATGTTTTAGAAAGCCTTGGTTCACCTAATCAAATGTTCCTCAAGTGTATACTTCTTATTTTTCCTCACTATTTCACTCAGGGGTTGATTTTTGGGGGTGATCACTCAAATTGAACCTAAGGCATGCACAGATCATAGGCTTGTATACAAATCAAATCTCCACCGCTGTATATGAGGTAAAGGCTGCGAATCACAAGATCTTTTGAGGGTTAAAATGATGAGGTGATAAATGGGTAGGATGGGTGTCTACTGTCGTGTATGGCTCGGGCAGCGGCTGAGGCATCATGGACAATTATCAAACTCTAGATAATGGGCTTTTATAAAACTCCTCTCCGGAAGATTTACTACTCTGATGTCCCTACTTTGCGAATCGTTCGGTCTTCACACCTAATAATCTCCGCTAGGAATGTCCTAGAAATAAGTCTTCAATTAGAACTGTTTTCTTTTGGCCCGCTTTATTTTCGAGCTTTTTTACTTATTTTTCAAACATACTCCTTTTTTTTCAACAAAAATGTCGCTTTTGGTGAAGCTTATTCTTTGGTATGCTTTTCTCTGCATGGCGATCTTTCTTATTTTGCCAAACTCTTCTTGGTGAACAACATGATGTTTGGTCTATTTCCTTTATTTCAAGACTGTCTGAGAGTGTCCCAATAGCCTGCAACACGCCTTCTTTGCCAAAATCACGATAGGGGCTAAATGTGATGGATGAAACAAAAAAGGCTAAGGCTCAAGTGGGGTAACTAGGTGAGGCATATATTTATGGAGGCCAATGAAAATGGAAGGGGTGTGTCCTAAGTGCCTTGATCACTTTCACAGTCTCTCACCTCGTGTGCAGTCTCGAAATGCATAAGCTACACAAGTTCTAACTATGACATGCCAAGGGTGAATATCTCTCATGGTCAAATGAATGAGCATATATGTCTATATCAAAAATGGAATGTGCTCGATAAGGCTCAAGGTACTCACATGGAAAGGGGTTGTGACTCATATATGAAGTAAAACACTTTGAGTTAATTCTTTCGGCTCTGCCAATACCTCCAAAAATCTCCTGTTCAGGTCTTTGGGGTGGACTCAAAGGGTTTAAAAAATGTTTTTAATAACTCTAAAAAGATTTTTGAAAAACTTTATGCCTTTAAGGTTCTTCGTTTTCCTGGCTCAAGAGGTGGTAGAACTTATAAAATTTTACCACTTCACACTTAATTCTTTAGCATATTTTGAAATTATAGATTTGTAAAATGCGTATGCTAAAGAATCAAGCGGGACGTAGTTACGTCTTTCCCTAATAGGCTAAAAAGTTTTTCGGGCAAAATCTGAGATTGAGCTGTGAGAGAAAACACCTGGCATAGATATATATAGCTACCTACAAAATAAAAATAAAAACTACTACTAAACTACTAGGTCCTAATGCCGAGAGCGCATACCTGGCGGTTAGAAAATAAAAGGGGAACGAACATACCTGAGGGTCCTCGGTTGCTTTTCTTACCGTATGCACCAACCTCTCAACTTATTCTTCTAATCTACCAATCCGGGCTGGCTTCACGGAAGCGCCACATTTCAAGTCTTTGTCTGGACAAAGGTGGTCTGCTCATGGATGCGCTGGCATTTCATCTACCTTCTCGTTGGCCAAGAACTCAAAGTATGGTTTAATCTGGTGACCATTAACTTTGAATAAAGCTCATGTTTCTGTCTCCAAATCTACCGCCCCGTGAGAATAGATTTTCTTCACAGTGTATGATCCGGTCCATCTTGACTTCAGTTTCCCAGGAAAAAGTCTGAGCCTCGAACTGTAGAGCAACATTTTCTGACATTCTTGAAACAACTGCTTTCTTCTGAATCTCTGATCGTGAAATTTCTTGGTCTTTTCTTTGTAGATAAGGGAGTTATCATAAGCTTGTTGGCGGAGGTCTTCAAGCTCATCAAGCTGAAAGAGTCGGTGTTGCTTGACATCTTCAGGATCATAATTTGCTGCTTTTAACGCCTAATATGCTCTGTGCTCCACTTCTAATGGCAAGTGACACGCCTTTTCGTACACGAGTCTGTACGAGGTGGTACCAATCGGGGTCTTGTATGCTGTACGCAGTGCCCAAAGTGCATCGTCTAGACGGTCTGCCCAATCTTTTCTGTCTACCCCCACGGTTCTTTCAAGAATCCTTTTTATAGCCCAATTAGTGACTTCTACCAGACCGTTGGCTTGGGGATGATAAGGAGTGGAGAATCTCTTATGACAACCGTATCTTTGTAGTGCTTTCTCCAACTGCTTGTTACAAAAGTGGGATCCTCTGTCACTGACGAGAGCTTTTGGAACACCAAACCGGTCAAAGAGAGCTTTTAGAAACTTAACGATAACTCTGGCGTCGTTTGTTGGCAGTGCTTGTGCTTCAACCCACTTGGAAACATAGTCAACAACAACAAGGATGTAGAGATTTCCCCTGGAAGGTAGGAATGGTCCTACAAAGTCTATCCCCCAAACATCGAAGATTTCACAAACAACAAACCCGGTCTGTGGCATTTCATCGCGAGCATTGATGTTAGCGGCCCTCTGGCAAGCATCACAACTTTGGACGAGAACGGCAGCGTCTTTGAAAATTGTGGGGCAATAAAATCCTGCTTCATAGACTTTTCGAGCCGTATTTCCCGTGGCGTGGTGCCCTCCTGTAGGACCTTCAGGACACTGTCGTAGAATCTATTTGGCTTCCTTCCCGTGAACACATCGGTGAATGACACGATCAATATGGAAAAGGTGGGGATCTTACCAAAGATAATACTTCAAGTTTGAAAATAATTTCTTCTTTTCATAATATGATTGTCCTTTAACTAGCATTCCACTGGCCAAGTAATTTGCATAATCAATATACCAGGGATATGAGTTTGGGTCTTCAACTCGGAGAATCTGTTCATGAGGGAAGTCATCATGGATCTCATCTCCCTCTTTGTCGGGTGGTATTTCTTCGAGACGAGACAAATGATCGGCTGCAACATTTTCGACCCCATTATTGTCTTTTATTTCTATATCAAATTCACATAGTAGAAGAATACATCGTATGAGCCTTGGATTTCAGTCTTGCTTGTTGACAAGATGACCCAAGGCGGCATGGTCAGTTTAGACAATGGTCTTTGACAAGATAAGATACGAGCGAAAATTGTCAAAGGCGAATACTACAGCAAGGAGTTCTTTTTCGGTCGTCGTGTAATTTTCCTGGGCATCATTGAGGGTCTTGCTTGCATAGTAGATTGGGTGAAAATGCTTCTCTTTTCTTTGGCCAATAACTGCTGCTACCGCCATATTGCTTGCATCACACATTAATTCGAATAGCAGGTTCCAATCTGGAGAAACGACAACCGGTGCTTCAATCAATTTCCCTTTTAGGCAATTGAACGCCTCAAGACAGTCTTCAGTAAACACGAACTCACGATCTTTTTCAAGAAGTTGAGTGAGTGGACGAGCGATCTTTGAGAAAGCCTGGATGAATCTTCTATAGAAACTGGCATGGCCGAGAAAACTACGAATTCCCGTAACCATGGTAGGAGGGGGAACCAATAAAATCGCTTCAACTTTGGCCTTGTCAACCTTGATCCCTTTGTCTGAAATTTTATGCCCTAACACAATTCCTTCTTTTACCATAAAATGGCACTTTTCCCAATTGAATGCCAAATTCACTTCTTCACATCTTGCCAACATTTTCTCGAGATTGCCCAGACAATGATAGAACGAGTTTCCAAAAACCGAGAAGTCATCCATAAAAACTTCCATGAAGTCTTCGATCATGTCATGAAAGATAGCTACCATGCATCCTTGGAAATTGGCGGGGGCATTACATAGTCTGAATGGCATTCTTCTGTAAGCGAATGTGCCATATGGACAGGTAAAAGTAGTTTCTTGTGGTCCTCGGGGTCAATTGGGATCTGAAAGTACCTAGAGAAACCATATGGACAGGTAAAAGTAGTTTCTTGTAGAGGAAAATGGTCCTTTCTTGTAGCATCGTTGAGCTTCTGATAATCTATGCAAACCTGCCAACCTATAACCTTCCTTGTAGGAATGAGCTCGTTTCGTGCATTGGTTATGACCGTTATACCACCTTTCTTTGGAACTACATGGACAGGGCTCACCAAGGCTAGTCAGAAATGGGGTAGATCACGTCGGCGTTAAGCAGCTTAATCACTTCTTCTTTCACGGCCTCTTTCATCTTGGGGTTAACTCTTCGTTACCTTTGCAAACAAGGGCAATAATCGTCTTCCATGAGGATCTTGTGTGTTCAAAGTGAAGGGCTAATACCTTTGATATCCATCAGCTTCCAGGCGATTGCTTTCTTGTGCTTCTTCAAGACTTCCATCAACTTTTCTTTTTCTTCTTTTGATAAGTTTGTTGCAATGATGACAGGAAGCTTGCAATCTTCTTCAAGGTAAGTGTACTCCATGTGAGATGGCAATTCTTTAAATTCCAAGGATGGTGGTTCTTCAATGGAGGGCTTGGCTTTTTCGTCGGGACTTCGTTCTTGAAGCTGAGTTTCTTCAGGTTCTTCTTCAAGAGAGATATGCTCGATACGATAACTTTCAAGAATCATGGGATCATTTTCATCATTCAAGGTGGCGTACTCATCAAAATCATCTCCTTTCCCCAAAACGTCCCAGAGATAATACCCTGCGATATAATCGAAGTCGGTGATGGGGGCGGACAGATCGTCTTAGATGCTTGGACACCGCATAACTTTCTTCAGGTCAAAACCCAGCTTTTCGCCATTTATCATCACTTTGAGTCTTCCTCCCCAAGCATCTAATAGAGCCAACGCGGTGTTGAGGAAAGGTCGACCCAAGATAATAGGGCTTTCCTCTCCTGGGGTATCAATCACCACGAAGTCTATCGGGAAGATAGTATCGCTGTGGCCAATCAAAACGTCTTCTGCAATTCCTTGGGGATAACACACCAAACGGTTGGTAAGGTAAAGCTCCATTCTTGTGGGTCTCAGAGTCTGCCGCTGGAACTGTCGGAATATTGAAGCGGGCAGAATGTTGACGTCTACCTGTATGTCGGCGATAGCTTTGGTGTAGATATTTTCTCCCACGGTGCAAGGAATGGTAACGTTGTCAGGAGGTGTTCTTCCTTGGACAATGGTTGAGCAGACGTTGTTGATGGGCATGATGACTCCTTCTTCAAGAGTATCCTTTTGAGAGAGGATATCTTTCGGAAATTTAAAGTGAGCGGGTAGTATGAGCTGACAATCGGCATAGGGGATGTTGAGATGCACTTCTATTATCAAGGAATGGAATGTGTGAAGTCTTTCCTCCATGGTGGGAACAAAAGCATCTTCAATTTCATCTTTCATCTCTCTTACTTCCAATGGTGGACCACGAACTTCTTCCTTTGATTGGGCCTTTATCTCTTCTTTGTCAGCAGCATCTAAAATAGCATAGATATACCTGAGGTAGTTTTTGACAACCTAAATATTTTCCGCGAACTTCTTCAAGTCAATCAGTGGAGGATCTGGTTCAGGTATGGATTCTGGTTCAAATTCAAATTGACTTGCTGGTGACGAGGAATATAGGTGGGCTAATGGAGATGGCATGTATGGTGACGGGCTAGGGATAGGTGCTGGTAAAGGTGGGGAACATTGGTAGGGTTGTGGTAAGATGTATGGTGGTGAATAACCCAAATGATACATTCTGTCGAGTGCATCAGGTGATGGTGGGATAGTATTAAATGGTGGTGGTGGAAATCTAGGTGGTGAGGGTAGCGGAGTGCTTTGTCGACAACCATCGATGTGGTAGATTTCTTCATTGGGGTTATGAGGAAATGGTGAATGGTTGTAAGGTGGTGGTTCAAGCGGGGGTGAATAGTGGCTGATGTACTCTGGAGGGTACCAGGACAAATAATCTTCAAAGTTGGGGTAGAACGAAGGTCCACTACAATATTCACAAAACTGCTAAACATAAAACCCCTCATAATCGAAAACGTTTTCTGCCACGAACCGATCTTCCTCCATGCGATCCACCTGAAAAGCTATCAAAAACAGACTAGCAAACTAATTAGTAATTTGTAGCAACTTAAAACTTTCCTCCATGCGATCCACTTGATGTCGTGTGGGTTAAGTCTCTTTTAAACGTCTTTTTCACAAAAGTGACAACTTCCCGAAGGGAGTGTCAGGACTCAAGGAAAAAGGTAATTAAGTTAGAACTCTTAGGTTAGGACACAGATTCAAGTTTTAAATTTATAATAAAACGATATTTGCTAATCGTTCTAACCCACACAATAGGCAAGCGTACCTATCATGTGCAGTATAGAGTCCGATCAAGTACCGAGTATCGAATCCAAGGACACAATTTCCACTACTCAGTTTTAGGTTGCTTTTTCTAAAAGAAAAAGAGATAAATGAGAAAGAGAGGGAGAATGACCGAATAGAAATCAATAACCACAAAGGAGTGCTGCTTTGGAATCCGACTATCTTTGGGATGAATTAACAGTAAGTATGTAGTTCAGTGGTGATGTCAAGTTGCACACTTTTACTTAACTTGGAGTTGCAACCGCATTCTCCAAAGGTGACTATTTTTGCATAACTAGTTGTGTTCTTGTTTAAATTGTGGGTCTCCCAAACCGGTAAGCTCAACTCTCAACAAAGAAAAATGGATGACTCGAGAGTGTGTGCACCCAACCCTGAAGAATCCACCTCCCCGTGTTGCAATAAAGACATCTTTTTACTTAAAACTTTTATGGGCAACTTGCTAGTGGCCGGAGCATGACCGAACAAGTTACTATTTGATATCATAGGTGAGTCGTGACTAACCAGAACACGTGCATCATCTACTTGAATTAATTATTCTTTCAAAAAGTGATTAGTCTATTATTGATTGTGTGGCAATACAATAATGAAACAAAATAAAGACCGTTTTCTTTCAACACGGGTTCACCAATTCTTAACCTGCGCCAAAACTATCACATAGACAGTGAAGCTAAGTCGCAAGATTAAGTCTTGGCTTATCACTAGGACCGAGTATAAAGACCGTACCGACCCTAGGTGAGATCTTTGATAGTAGAGGATTAAGCCACTAAGTGTGTGTATTTCTACCCAGACATTGACCAATTACTACTCGCGGGATTAGGTTAGCTTACAAGTGCATGGGTTGTTACACACCATGGGTACACTCATAAGTCCTCTCACTTCCTATCAAGACACCCACAAGACTAAATACTAAGTGATTAGTTAATTAATTCATCAAGAAAAACTTTATCTAAAAAGAATTAGACAAGAACACAAACACCAACTCAACAAATAAAAACTATATAATCCATACCAAAGCAGTCTTCACCCTAGCAACACTCTAATAATCTAGCAAAGAATTGGTAGTACAACTTGCATTCTATCTTGGGTGTATGAAGAACATATAGAAGTGGTTGTTTATGGATTAAAGAGGGTTTTTGGGGTGATTTGTAGTGATCTCTCTCTAGCTCTCAACTCAAGTAATGTTTATGGAGTGATCCCAAGCTCCAAAGGTCACATACAAGATCTTAATGATGGCTGGTGAGTGAGAGAACTCGTGTGAAATGGGATGCTCAAAATGAGGGGTGGAGGCCTCTATTTATAGGCAAATCAGGCCTAGCACGCCCGTGCTTCAAGTGTGGCATGCCCATGCTCGACAGCAGGTACTGTTGCAGAGTCCTTTCGCGCAGAAGTTGTCTCTGTTAGGACGAGCACGCCCATGCTCAAGGAGTGAGCATGGCCGTGCTTACCAATACAGGTAACCGTCTTGTCAGTCTTGGTCGGTTGGAGCCTTGGGGAACACGCATCAACGAGCACGTCCGTGCAAGGTTACTGAGCACGCCCGTGCAGCTGCTGAAAGGTGATTTTGGCCTTCGTTGATTTGGAAATGTTGACTTGTTGGCTCGGTATAAGTGCACGGTCGAAGCGCGGTCGTGCTTCATCTGTTTTGGCTCTAAAAGTCTTCAATTCCTTGTCTTTTACGCCGGTTGTCACTTCTTTTAACTTTCCACTATAAAAACCTGCAATTATCATCAAAAGAAGACAAACCGTGATCATACCAAGATAAAAGCAAAGTTATAGGTGATAATTAGGTGAAAACATATATGTAAAAACCTGCTAATTTTGAGACATATTAAACTCATCCTAAGGTTTTGTGTCGGCGATCATCATTGTTCAAGGGTTTTCCTCGTACATCGAGTGTTGTTCTCTTGTTTCATTTCGTTTATATTTATTGATCATACCTTGGTGCCAGACAGTTACATCCTCAGGATATAACTATCCATCCTGACCAATTCCTTTGCTCTCCTGAACATAGTTGTCAACAATTGTTTCTTTGATATTCTAATGTGTCATCTTAAAGATATAACTAAGTTTTGAACATGTTAAATAGTTTTAGCACTCTACCTCACATTTTCTAATTTGGAATACAAAGTTATTTTTACTTAGTAATTTTTGACCAAAACAATTTGGCGCCCACCGTGGGGCAAGTAGTGCTATTTTTAACAAAATCTTTGTTAAAGTTTATACTTAATCAACTTATTTGAAAAATCTTGACAACTATGGCTTCCAACCAAAAATCTGTGTCTTCATCTATGCCATCTTCAACTTCTGCAAAAAATATGACATTACCACCCCCCTACATTCTCTAAGAGTCCAGATTCTGTTGTTTAAAATACTTCTCAAACTCCTCCTAGATCTAGGATGGGCAGATCTGGATCTACTTCTCCTATTTTGGTGTCGAATGATGAGCTCCTTTCCATGTTTACAATGGTGAAGGATCAAGTGAAGAAGCAACAGGAAACAAACCAAATGCTGATGAGAGAAATTCCTTCTCTCAAAACACCCTCAAAGAGACCAATTGAAGATGAATGACACCAATACATCCCAGGGTTTTGGACTTCAATTCTACCATCTCTAAAGGCAATCATCAGGGAGATTTCATTCCTATGAATACTGGATTCTCTACTCCTGAAACTACCACAGCACCCAGGATGAACACAACTAGGGAGCCAGGATATACAACTGAACCATCCCGAGGATACAACCCTGGTAACAATTTAAGTTCTATTACTTTTGCTACTAATGATCTTGGTTCTATGCAAGATACAGGTATAAGCCCTCAACTATCAAGGGAGCTTCAGAAGATTAAGGATATGGTATCTAGTGTACCAGGGATAGTGCAAATCATCCCTGAAGTATCCACAAATGTCACATGGTGTCTCGTTTTGCACCTCCAATATATGATGCAGAGATCCCAAAGAGATTCCATACTCCGAGCATGAAGCTTTATGATGGATCGACAGATCCTGAAGAGCATGTCGCATAATACAGGGAAAGGATGGAAATAAATCCTATTCCTGCAAACCTTAAGGAAGCATGCTTATGTAAAGGATTTGGTTCCACCCTCACTGGTCCAGCCTTAAAATGGCTACTAAGTGTTCCACCTTACTCTATTACATCCTTTGCCCATTTAATGAATTTGTTTAATAACCGATTTTCTTGTAGTCGAACATTTGAACGTTTGACAAGTGATTTGTACAGGGTAACTCAACCACATGGAGAATCATTAAAGGAGTATATTACTAGGTTTGGGAAGGAAGCACTTGACATCCCAAAGTTAGATTTCACAACGGCAGTGCAAGCATTCAAGATGGGACTACAGAAAGATTCACCTTTCTACCAAGAATTCGTGATGAATCTTTGTAGAAATCTTGATGAACTTAGAAACAGAGCACTAAGAGATTCATCCGTCTTAAGGATGATAAGAAGATTCAAGAGTGGATAGAAGCATCCTCAAGATACAACAATCCTAATCGAAAATCCACTCCCACATATGAACCTTATAAGCATAAACCTTATGCTAAAAATGATAACAAAAAGGTCAATGTGGTTGAGGATGACGATGATGACGATTGTCCTAAACTTTCCGATTATTGTTTTTCTGTGGATGTAATAGGTCTCATGTACGCTATGAAGGATCTTGGCGATAAAGCAAGAGGGCCAAGGAAGAACGACAAAACAGGATGGAAGGACAAGTCAAAATGGTGTGCTTTCCATGAAGATTTTGGTCACATCATGGAGGATTGCATTGCCTTGAGAAAGGAGATAGCATATCTTCTAAGTAAAGGCCATCTCAAAGACCTCTTGGGCAAAAAGAAAGCTAAGGTTCAGGATAGCACTGGCATCCCGGAAAGAGCAACATCTCTGGTGGTTCGGATATATGTGGTACATGCTACTCAGCAGCAAAAAGGCATGCAAAAGAAACTAAGTCCGAAAAAGGAGAATGACCTACAAAGACCACCATGCTCATGAATGCAAAAGTGATCAGCTTTGAGGAAGATGATTGAGAAAATATTCTAGATCCTCACCATGATGGTCTGGTAATCACATTATATATTGCTAACCATTTTGTTCGCAGGATACTAGTGGATGGAGGAAGTTCAGTTAACATAATACAACCGGAGGCCCTCAAGAGGATGAATATCCAAGAAACTGGGATAGTTTCTAGATCATCCATCCTAGTTGGTTTCAGTGGGAAACCAAAAATACAATTGGTGAAATCAAACTGCCCATATATGTTGAAGGGCTAAATTCTATACAAAGGTTTTTTGTAATAGACTCTTTATCCTATTACAATGTTATCCTACGTAGACCTTGGATACACGACATGAAGGTTGTTCCATCAACATATCACCAATGTGTAAAATTACCAACTCCATGGGGAGTTGTTAAAGTAAACAGTGACCATCAAGAAGCCAAGGATTGCTACACAACATCGATGAAGGCGTCATCCCAGTTAAGACAAGCATAGCAATTAAAGCAGGATGCACGTGATATCCTTAAGGATGACAAAGCATATTCTGACGAGGATGTAAAGGCGGTCTGCCTCGATGAGAATAATAAGGATACCATTGTGCAAATTGGTAAGAACATTCCAAATGATATTGAACAATCTTTAATTTCGTTTTTAAAGTGCAGGATGTCAACATTCGCATGGAAACATGAGGATATGACAGGCATCTCCAAGGATGTCATTACTCACAAGCTTGGAATCGATAAAAGTTTCAAGCCCATACAACAAAAACGAAGGAAATTTGCACCTGAGAGGAATATTATCATACAAGAAGAAGTTGACAGATTGCTAAAAACAAAGATGATACGGGAAGTCAAATTCCCAAGATGGCTGGCCAAGGTGGTTGTAGTACAAAAGAAGAATGGAAAGTGAGAGTATGTGTAAGTTACAAAGATCTCAATAAAGCTTGTCCTAAAGATCCATTTCCACTTCCACACATCGACTCGATGGTGGATGCCACAGCAGGCCATGAAATGTTAACTTTCATGGATGCATCCTCAGGATTTCAACAAATCTAGATGGAACCAGACAATCAAGAGGATACTGCATTCATGACCCCATCAGGTATTTTTTGTTATATTGCCATGTCTTTTGGACTAAAAAATGCGGGTGTAACATACCAAAGATCGGTGAATATGATGTTCAAAGACAAGATCGGGGACACAATGGAGGTGTACATCGATGATATGGTGGTCAAGTCTAAAAAGGCAGAGGACCATCTTCAGGATCTCAAAGAGGCGTTTGACATCCTATATGCATACAACATGAAGTTGAATCCAGCAAAATGTCACTTTGGGGTTGGTGCTGGAAAATTTCTTGGATACTTAGTAACCAAGAGGGGTATAGAAGCAAGTCCAAACAGATTAAAGGCATCGTGGACCTAAAATCCCCAGCAAATCTTAAGGATGTACAAAGACTGATTGGCATGATAGCAACCTTAAATAGGTTCATCTCAAAATCCTCAGAGAAATGTAAAGAATTCTATGACATCTTGAAGAAGAACAAAAAATTCGAATGGGGACAGAAGCATGAGGAAGCATTGCAAAAATTAAAAGAATATCTTGCAGTAGCTCCACTCCTGTTGAAACCTGAGGATGGTGAACCTCTATCTCTATATCTTGTTGTCTCAGGTAATGCAATCAATGCAGTACTAGTAAAAGACTTTGAAGGTCAGCAACAGCCCATATACTATGTAAGTAAAACTTTACTAGATGTTGAAACCAGGTACTCACATCTTGAAAACTTATTTCGAAACACATAGGATTCATGCTAAAACTAACTACCCTATCAAAAATGTACTTAGGAAACCAGAAATGTCAGGAAGAATGGCAAAATGGTCAGTAAAATTGACTGCCTTTAACTTGGTCTATGAGCCTAGAAATGCAATTAAATCACATGCTCTAGCTGATTTTGTGGCTGGCATCAGTAGTGATATCCTAAGTGAAGTAGAATCAGAAGTACAATAATTAAATGAAAATATGGAAAAATGGACTTTATATACAGATGGTGCTTCAAATGTAAGAGGTACTGGATTAGGAATACTACTAAAGTCGCCATAAGAGGACATAATACCCCAAGCCATTAGGTGCGAATTTCAAACAATCAATAATGTGGCAGGGTATGAAGCTCTCATTGTTGGTTTGCATCTTGCTAAGGATATGCATATTAAATTACAACTATTTGTTGATTACTAACCATTTCAATGGCTCTTATGCAGTTAAAGGTCAGAAACTAGCTGTATATCTTGAAATAGTTAAAAAACTAGCATCTTCTTTTTGTGATTTTACACTAACACAGGTACCCTAAGAAGAAAATGCTGAAGTAGATGCCTTGGCCAATTTAGGATCTTCCTTGAAATTACCAGAAGGATTCCAAATTCCAATCATTCACATCCTGAAACTAGCAACTGAAAAGTTGCATCCTGAGGTTAACACTGTCCTTGTTACTCAGGATCAGGATGATTCATCCTGGATGACTCCTATAGTAAATATCTTAAGGATGGTGACATCCCTGATGGAGAAAACGCTAGAGCTTTCAGGATGAAGGTATCAAAGTTTGTTATCTTAGACGATATATTGTATAGAAAATCTCTTGCATGTCCATATCTAAGATGCCTCCCTAAGGAAGAAGCTAAAGAAGTTCTCAAGGATATCCACGAAGGAGATTGTGGAAATCATACAGGTGGAAGAGCTTTGAACTCAAAGACTCTGTTGGATCAGTGGTCTCTATTGACAGTTTAAGTTATAGATCACTTATGTGTTTGCGGGTTTTATCAGTAGTGTTTTGCACAGCGGAATAATAAATGTTCTAAGTTAAAGTATCACATTTACAGGAGTTATTACCCCCCCTTTACCATTGCAGTTAATGAGAATCAAAGCAATTCAAAGTATAAAGCAGTAAATGCAAGTATTGAATGATTCTCAGATGTGAAATTGATTATAAGTTATAAAAGCTTTGAAAGAATTCAATTAAAATCAAGTGTCTAAAATAGTGGGATAACCCAACTATTTATAGACGAATACAGACTGTTGTGCTAAGTAATTACAAGATTATAATAAGCTAAGATAATGCATACAACAGGCTGTAGCATGGGAACTTGTTCAAAGACTTTAACAAAACAATATAATACTAAACTACTAAAGATACTGGGTCGGTTAGAAGCTTCTGATTTGAAAGTACTGATGAGTGACAAACTACTGATGAGTAGTTTGTCTTCAGTAGTTCTAGTGAAATGTCTGGTTAGACTTCAGAACTTCTGATGCTTTAACTCTTTAGCACTTTACTTGTTCTTTTTCAGCACTTCTTTTTTTTCTTCTTCAGTAGTTCCATACTTAGAATAATTAGCAGAAATATGATTTGGACTATGGTAACAAAAGTGGTTTCTTCAATCCTTTTTGTCCCAACAATCTCCCCCTGGATTGATGAAGCCAAAACCAAATCCAAATCCAAATCTTTATTTACCTTCATTTTTCCCTGCTTCTAGTATTCTCCAAATTTCTGCAGTCATGGAGACACTAAGCTGGTGTTGTTGTTGCTCTGAGAGAGATCCTTGTTCAGGTTCAAGATGTTGTATGGTGAGTAGGTCTTTTGTTGACAGTATGCTCAACTCCTTGGTGTTTTGATAGACCTTGGTTGAACGATCTCTTCTGGTCACTTTCACTGAGTTAGAATCAGTGAATGACCATTTTACTATGTTTACCTTAGACTTGTCAAAGTCTGAGGCATAGGGGACCAAGCTAGTCTCCTGGGTTTGTCCTGATTGAGGAATGTCTTCTATTTCAGTGACCTTCAGGTGGGAGTCCCTACTCTCTTCAGTATTCACAGCACTAGGTATTGCAATGTTGGGTAAGTGATGTGTTGTAACAACCTTAGTGTGAGTTTGTTCTTTGATGGTCTTTTGTAACTGGTAAGCATATGTAGCAGGGTCCCTAAATTGTGTAAGCAGAGGTTTCTCTTCAACATCAAAATCTCCATGTACCAACTGACTTCCTTCCAATAGTACCATCTTGAAGTCAGTCTTGACTGTTTCCTCTTGCTTCTTCTTTCTGGTAGCTGGCTTTTGCAGTGCACCAGAAGATCTCTTAACAACTAAAGTTTGTGGAACTTCAGGAGTTTTGAACTTCTCAGGATTTGCAGCTTTGTTTGCCTTGAATCTTTTATATGTGTCATAGAGAGTGTCTTCTTTCCATCTTGACACAGAAGTTTTTGGACCAAATCCATTGGCTACCAACTCATCTACTATTTCAGCTCTCTTTGCTTTTCTTTCTTTCTCTGTTGCCAACCTGTCAGCTACAAGTTGAGCTCTTCTTGTCAGTTCTTCTGTAGAGAGTCTGTTCAAAGAAGCCTTTTTAGCCTTTGTATTCTTTGTGATCATTAGCATAAACTGTGCTCTTTTGTCTTCTTCAGCAGCAGCTTCTTTGGCTCTGTCTTCAGCTTCTAACTCATCAAGTTTCTCTTGATACTTGACAAGTTTTTCATCATAACATAGATCATCCCTTGCTTCCAGGCTGTTCCATACTTTGTTTTCCTTAGCCTTCTTGATTGCCTCTTTTAAACTCTTCTCTAGTAATTCCTTTGACATTGAGATTGGAGTAGGGTTTAAAATGGTTGTTGTAGTTACAGGTGCAGGCTTTGGAATTTGTGTTGGACTTTGCTCAGGTGCCTTAGAAGACTGTCCTTGATCAGTCTTGGAAGATATAACTTCTGAAGGGTTGATTGGATTGATAGAAGTCACAACTACTGAAGGATTGTCTTCAGCAGTTTGAATAATCTCATCAGAAGTTTCTTTTTCTTCTATATGCCCTTGGGATGGATCAGAAGTTTGAAGTATCTCTTTCCCTGGTCTGTGTGTTTTCTTTTCAGCTTCAAGAGACACTTCTTTTGGTTCCTTAATCTTCTCTCCCTTTTTGGCTTCATCCACTTCTGGAAGCTTTAAAGAATGAGAAGTTGTAGCAGATAATGTTGCAAGCTGTCTTGTATTTTCACCCATCTTCTTGTTCAGCTCCGCAAGTTGTTTGTAAAGCAACTCAAATTGTGCATTGGCTTTTAACTCCTAAGCAGTTGTGAAGGTCTTGAGTTGCTCAGAGATTAGGTTTGTCATTATCTGGTATAGGGGACCATCTGGTTGCATAGATGGTTCCAGTCTATGCTAGACATCCTAGAGAATTGGGTAGGCTTTTGTAGTGAAGGGGGTGTTTTTGGGTGATCTTCAGAATGTACTGAAGATGCCACTTTAGGGGAATCAGGGTTTAAGTGGTCTTTAACCTGATCCTTTGTGACCGGCTCTTTGAGCTTAGAGACATCAGATTCAGGACCTTCAATATGAGCCGTCAATTCATGTTGTGGAGTTTGTGAATCATCATCCAAACTAATGGAATCATCTGAATCCCTGATAGTGTCCTCAATGAGGGCAGTATTAGTTAAATCATGAGCTAGACCCAAACTACTAGTCTAATGAACCTCTTGTAGATGAAGAATTTTAGCTAAAAACAGGATATTATGATCATACACGTCACAATTCCAGGTGCGGAAACCCTAGAATTGAACAAAACAATAATACGCAAATCACAACACCGATAATGCCTTTTCAATCACCATTTTTATAGATAACTTGATCAAAATATGTTTACAATGACCTTACACGTTAATCTACTTCAACTTAACACACTTTCAATCTAGAGAGAAACCTGACCACAAAACACACACTCTTCAAAACTATTCTTATCATTCAAAATGAGCAAAACCTTTATATAGACTCTGCACATTCGCCCCTTAGTAAGGTACGAATGTGGAATTCTTCCACATTCGCCCATTACTCGGGTACGAATGTAGCTTGTCTTCTATGTAGTTTCCACATTCGCCCATAAGCTTCACATTTACCCTCTAGATCTCTACCATCGATCACTTCTGACTTCACATTCGCCCATATAAAGCAACCTTCGCCCTTCTAACTGGTCGAATGTATCTTCATGTTTAAGTCTTGGTCGTTTTCTGATTATCTGGACCTTCGACATTCAGCACCGGATCACTAGCTAGGGACATACATGAATAATGCACTTACAATCTCCCCCTTGGACCTAGCTAGTGATGTACCAAATCAGAAAGTTATCAATTCTTCATGTCTTGATCTCATCATCTTGAACAACTTGAAAACTTTCCATCTTCATGCACGTTTGTGTTGAAGTTCCTGTCTATCTCTCCAGTAAGCTTCAAAATCTCAGACAGACTTAAGAAATCTTGGCTTTGTCATTTGTTGGTCCAGAGATGAAGATAGACAATAATCTTGAATTCTTCAAACTTCAGTCATTTCTTTAACCTCTTACTAGCTTCTGTTGTTCTGGTGATCTTGATGTTCAGGTTTCGGTCTTGTTCAGTTACACTCTTTGTCGATGAGTCTTGAATAGTGCACCTGTTGTGTTTGATTCTGCAGAAAAATTTACTAAAAACTGCACAAACTACAACCAGCGTTAGTCACGACAAACATCTAGGAAGTACTCTTCACATTCCTTTTGACCCTCAATAGTTCTCCCCCTGAACTATAAAACATTTTCAATATGTACCAGAAACTTGAAAATTTTCAATCTTTTTCAACTTTTAAGTAACTGAGCATTCTCATTTAGTATTCCAACATCGGTTATCAAAAATAAAGTTGAAACAAAACTTTTTGATTTTTCAAAGTTTATGCTAAAACACACAAAAAATCTTTTTGAATTTTCAAATGTAATTGCATTAAACTAAACATATTCTTGTGAATTTTCCGGTAAGAGGATCATATCAGTATTGAAACAGTCAGTCATAACTCTTTTTGATCAAATTTCTGTTTTTATCATTGAGTATCCTACAACCATTACCAGTATGTTTGTCCACTTAAACTCAAAATCAGTATTTATTGCTCAGCACTTTAGATACATTATGGTAATATTAGATACTGAGTAATCTATGGTCCCCGCACTCGCGACACATTCCCGTATCAAGAATTGCACAAAGCTTCATCGTAACGCGTGATTATACTGAAGTTATCCGTTAGTTACAAGGTATGAAGCACAGAGGTGACAAGTCAGCAAATTAATGCTTCAAGGCGACTTGTGCACTCTACCAGGGTGAGGACTAATATCATACATGACATTCATCATAGTATTGATACGATGCATTAGATAATCTTTGATTATCATCACACATGTTAAGTTCCTCATTCGGTAACTTACGGTTTTGGCTTTATTAGCTCTTTTAATAAGATACCCTGACTGAATCTAGGTCTGTAAATCAATACAGCACAAGATCAGTTAGGCCATCCCCAGATAACTTTCAATATAACGACCCGAAACCTCTGATTTTGGCAATCTATCAAACGAAATTTTGGTACTAAGACCATATGCCAACGATACGTTGATCCACATGATTATCAGTTATTGATTTTAAGTTTCTATCACCATGCTGAACTTTAAACTTTGATTTCAAGCCTACCAATATATAATTGTAGTGGCTACTCAATGTTTATCAATTCATTTTTGTTTTTAGAGTAGTCTGACAATCCACTGATGTACTATCATCTCCTCTTTTTCTCCAGAAAAACTCATTTTTGATTTTCTATTTTTTTATTTTGATTTTTCTGAAATTTTCTCCCCCTAAAAATCTAAAAATAAGCATATTTTTGGATTTTTAAACTTTTTGAAAAAAAACAAAATAAAATGATATCCGATGCAGATTACTCATTGAGTTTCAAAAACCATTTTTCACTCAGATTACTAGACTCATTAAAATCTTTCAAATAGCAAACCATTAACAAAGATAAGAGAATTTAGAATAAACCATTTTGTCGTATCTGTTGTAAAAATCCAAAACCTAAGAGCAATTGCATGAGATTGCAACTTTTTCCGGCTTCACAGGCAGGAAACAGACTACAAATACTCTCCTCTCTGTTGAAATCATGTTTTCCTTCTTCAATATCCCTTCCTTGACCTTCACCTCTCCAATAAATAGCTTGTATACAGATGCTCCACTATCAACTATCAAAGAACAGCTAATAGGTCTGTCTGGAACAATCTGCACACTTATTAAACAATTAGCACACGAGAGGTACCCATCCCTTCACAATGATGGGTCGTCCAAGGTCATCAATCCTTGGAACATCAATCCATTCTCCTTTTGAAAAAATCAATTGGTTTTTCAATGGATTGATTTGAAGTAGAAATTGCTATTGATTTAGAAAGTGATTTGGGTTTCCAAACACGTTCAGAGTTTATTTTAGATTTTGTTGAAATTGTTTTGATTTTTGACTCTACAGATTTCTTATTTGAAACCTGCTTCTGAATTTTGTTTGGAATATTCTCAGACTTAACTCATGAAGATCCAGGTTTAGAGTTATTCTTAGGCTTAGCCTTCGAACTCCCCCTTACCTTAGCAACCCTATCACAATCTCCATTTTTATTCAAAGCAATTTTGTTGCGATTGTCATACACAACAAACTGTTTCCCCTTTTGTTTCTTGGTTTGTTTTAGGGCTACAGGCCTTTTGACATTGCCTGAATTTTTAGCAAATTTCACTTCGGTCTTTTTCTGTTTAACATACGGACAAGCAGCAACTAAATGCCCACACTCTCCGCAGTTATAACAAGACCTATACTCTTCAAAATCACATGCATACCCTTCATCCCAATACCAATAGGGACAATAAGCAGCAATATGACCAACTTCACCACATTCAAAACAGCTTCTCCGTTCAACATAACCATGAGAATACTGTGGTGAGTTGTTTCCCCAATAACCATCAAATCGAGAGGTATATGAATAATCATAAAAGTCATATGATCTAGATGAAAAATTTCTTGAATTCTTTTGATGAGAATTTTTCATCTGATCATTTCCTTTCGATTTGTTTGGTTTCGGTCCTTTTACTTTAGAACCTTTCTTGTTTTCAACATTTTTCTTTTCAATATTTTTCTTTTGATCTATATGTTGGTTAGGATCTAGTTCAAATGACAAATGATCAAATTGATTTTTAAATTGATTTAACAAATCGATATTATCAACATATATACATTTGAGTAAAGATTGTTCGATATTATCAATTGGAAAATCTTTATTGAGAATCAACTTGTCATGTCCTACCAACATATAAGATCCTTCCATTCCATCAGGATATTTAAATATGATTTTCTCATCAGACACAAGTTCTGAAGTGACTACCACATTTTCAATTTTCTGACTAGAATCGGACTTCAACTCAGAGTTTGAAACTTCAACACGAGATGTTGTATCTTTCAACTCTGATGAGGTGTTATTCATTGAAACACTTTTATTTATTTCTAAAATTTCTTGCTTTAAAGATTCAATTTTATTTAACAAATCTTTTTCATTCTTTTCAAAAACTTTATTTTGCTTTTGACTATTTTCTAGCTCATTTGCTAGGTTCTGTTTGTCCTCAATATGTGTCATCAATTCACGTTTCAACTTGACACATTCAGAACAACTAGCACAGTCAACATTAGACTTTACCTCAGCATCTGATTCATTACCATTACCAGATTTTGCATTAACATTTCTGATATCACTCTGTTCTGATTCACTCTGTTCTGAACTCGTATCAGAACTCAAATCACTCTTTGACAATTCACTGGAATCACCATGTCTCATTTGTTTGACTAAACACACAACATTTCTTTGAACACCTTCTCTGTTAACATAATTGTCAACATGTACCATATCATCAGTTGATTTTGGTGTCTTTGGAAATCCCCAAATGTTGTCAACTTGAGAATTTTGTCTTTGTAATTGTTTTCGTTCAGCTTCTATCATAGCTCTTATCTTCCATCATTTTTACACCTTAAATTCTACGTTCGCCCCTGACAAGTCTACTTTCGCCCAAATTAGTCACCTGAATGTAGAATTTTGACCATAATGTATGTCACACCCCAACCGATGGCGGAATACATCGAGGTGCAACTTGTGATAGATTGTTCAAAGACTTCATAACACTAAATTGTGACAATAGATTAAAATAGATTTCATTTGTAACTAAGCTGCAACAAGTTTACAATTCGTTCACAAGAAAAAAAAAAATACAACATAAACATGGAGTAAAATAAGGATTGTTTCGTTTGTTTCTAAGGCCGATTCCTAAGTGATGTTTCTTGTATCGTCTCATCAAGCTTTTCCTGCAACATGTATAAAATATCCGTCAACACATAAAGTATTGGTGAGCATACTAGTTTTGACTTGCGTACATAGTATAAGAAAGTTTTACTCAAATCATCATGTTATAGGCATATGCACGTAGAACCATACAAACGGCAACAACACTTGATAACACAAAAGACTTTAAACTTATCATGACCCATAAAGGGGGCGGCGTGTCAACCTATAGCGCTATACATGTAAGGTGGGTTGTTGGCTAATCGTACATTTGTATGTAAGACTTTGAATTCTAGCATGGCATAGCATAATAGCATTTAGATTGAGCATAATAGTTTTAAGAGTATGAAATCGTTTAAGTTTTGATAGTGATACATGTTGAGCCCCAAAGAATAAAGAATAAAAGGGGGACAAGTATAACTCACCTTGATTGGCCTTGCAAGTATTCAACGAGAATCAAAGAGTTAAGTTTTGCACCTAATTAAGAGTGATGTCTTAGTATGCAAGTTATGGAGTTTATGCACAGTATATAACTTTGGATTTAGTTTATTACTATCAATATATGGTAGTTCTATTTATTAAAAGACTTCACCTAGTGACCTTCAGTAATAACAAATAGGATTCCAACTTTCAAAATACTCAAACATTTATCTTTATTGTCATATTATCAAAGAAAGTGTGTAAGAGTAAATAATTTATCTTGTTAATTTATAAGAGTTCATAGAATGCACATGTGTCCGTTAGACTAGTATTGATGTGGACACCATCTAATTTGAAAAGAAAATACGTAAAACAGGATTTGATTTATTAAAATTCATAATCCATAAAAATACTATTAATTAATGAAATAATGTCTAGTATATTAGGTAAAGTGTAAGTACTAATGCAAAGAAATATATAATTATACTTTTATTTGTTTATTTATTTATTGTGGTAACAAGTGGTTAAATATGAGTCAATAGTCAAACTTTATAGGCTAGGTTTATGAATAAAATAGCCAAATTATTTATCAAGTCACCATTTTCAAGTGAAAGGTAAAAGACACAGGTTTCTTGCTTTTACCTCATCGAAAATTCTGGAAAATGGATTTCTAGTATTTGTATATAATCAAAAATATAGGAAATCATTTCATTAGCATATAATTTAATACCTCTCTGAAGAAAAATAAAACCCAAAACAAATGCGCCGTCAGAAAAGGAGAAGGTTGACCGGAGAACTGTCTTGAGCTCTATGAGAGGTTTCCAAACGTAAAGACAGAGACAAAGGTTGCTAGCAAATTGAGGGTAAGTAGTAATGGCATTATTATGGTGTTTGGGTTCGTTTCGGGTTCTCCAGAAACATGAATCCTAAACGGAAATTTGGGTTGGAAGGTGTCGGTCAGTAGCGACGAGGTAGTAGTGACAGGCGGTGGTCGGAAGCGATAAATCGAATTTGGAGTTTGATTGCCTCGTTTTGGAGGGTGGCTTTGGTACATAACAAATCGAAAAAGAAAAAAAACCATAAGGGATTCAATTCTAGCCTAAGTATATGTAAGATTATTCCCGGTTATAAAACACCAACGCATGGGTTCTTATTTCGAAATGGGTCTCGAAAACAGGGTATGTTTTTAATGCGTCGATATAGCGGGTAGCATGCGTCTGGATCGAGGGGACTGTTGTCCAGTGTTTAACTCGAGAACAATGTTAGAAAACTTACATTGTGATTGCCTCAACGCCTCTTGTACATGAAGCTCGCGTGTTTCCGAGTCTCTGTACTTGCTGCAGCAAAATATAAAAACAAAACAATATAGAAGTGAACCGGGCTTGTGTTTGACACAATTCCCTTAAACAGATTCTTCGTCTGTTCCCAGGGTACACCGGTTCGAAACAGTGACGATGGTGCACTGCCGGACTATCCCACTTGCCTGAAAAATAATCGATACTTGGTTGCTACTCTAGAGTTATGAGTGTTTCAAGAGTTTCTTAGTGAATATTTCTCATGTATATTCTTATGTATATTCTCATATCACATATATGACACAAAAGTCTCTTATATACAAGAGTCAATGGTGGATGAAGAGTCTAACATAATTAGACACTTAATTTAGTTTTTAAACCTTAATCAAGTGTCATAAACTCTACTCAAGAGTTTCAATTCACAACATGAAGAGTTATACACTTAATTTAGTCTTAAAACTACAATCAAGTGTCATAAATAAATTAACTCTACTAAAGAATTTTTCTTCAATTCACCACATGAGGAGTTTTACCAATAATTATAATTTCACTAAATTATAATTTCATTAGATTAAACCTCCATTCACCTTCTAAAATTCCAACAATCCCCCACATGAATGGAGATTTATCAAAACACGCATGTTTCGAACAAACCCCTATATGAATAGGAGTCATTCTGAGAAACAACCTCATTTCGATTAAATTTCAACAGTTGAGTTTTGCATACGATAGGTAGGTGTGACCCTTTGAACCTTCGCTTATGAAACGCACTTAGCCCACTGGCTCTGAGTAGAACGCGATGTCTTTGAACTCGTCTGCCGTTTGTGTGGACGACAATACGCTTCACACAAGACTCTCCCTGACAACGTCAAGTCCTCATAGTTGTGTCCGTTATGGTCATGGACACGTGCCTGGTTCTGCGAGAGCTCTTAAGTATTGTGCCCCAACAATACCCTTCGAAGCGACCCCACTTCTCTCTCACATAGGTGATTTACTGGGACTGGTTACCTCAGTCAGATCATTAAAAGCCATAAGCTTAACCTCAACCTTGTCACTTTTTAGGAATGGACTAGGAAGCTTATTAAATCTTAGAGTAAACTCCCTTTTTAATATGTGGGGTTTCCACCAACTCTCCCCCACAGTGACCTTCGCCAGTTCATACAATTAGGTTGTCCTATTGAACTCAGATCTTGGGATCTCCAGTCAGCTGAGTTAGGTTTCCTTCGCATAAACCTAGCCTTTAGTGGGTTTTAGCCCCATTCCCATTGACGACTTCTGAACTAAATCTCTGCTTAAGCCTTTTGTTAGCGGATCCGCGATGTTATCCTTTGACTTCACGTAGTCAACAGTGATAACTCCTGTAGAGATTAGTTGTCGTACCGTATTATGCCTACGTTTTATATACCTATTCTTAATGATACACATTGTGATATGAGCTCTGCCAATTACCGATTGACTATCACAGCGTATACATTAGGCCAATGCCGGCTTCGGCCACCTAGGTATATCCTTAACAAATTGACGTAGCCATTCTGCCTATTCATCCTCTAAGGCGATGAATTTTGATTCCATCATGGATCTAGCAATAACCATTTGCTTAGATGATTTCCATGTTATCGCAGCACTTCCAAGTGTGAACAAATACCCACTCGTTGCCTTGGAATCATTTGTGTCAGATATCCAATTCGCATCATAGTAACCTTCAACAACTGTTGGATATCTTTTATATTGCAGCCCGTAGTTTCGTATGTATCCTAATTACCAAAGCACCTGTGTCACGTAATTCCAATGAATTGAACTTAGGTTGCTCGTGTATCTACTTAGCTTTCTTGCTAAGTCTGGTCTGATACAACTCATTAGATACATCAGGCTGCCAATAATTCTTGAGTACTCTAATTGGTTATCAGGCTCACCTCAATTCTTAGCTAGATGTTGACTCGTGTCAATGAAAGTTCTAGCGACATTAGAGTCATTTCCATTGAACTTCTCAAGAATTAATGAAAGTTCTAGCCACATTAGAGTCATTTCCATTGAACTTCTCAAGAATTTTGTCCACGTAATAGGACTGACTTATAATAAGTCTGTTCTAGGTTCGTGTGATTTGTACTTCCCAAAATCACATCCGTTCATATTAAACATTCTATTTTCAAATGCAAGTAACCTCCACACTTAAGTGTTATTGGATAACTACCAAATGGGGTGATGAAAGTTTCTTCCTTTCATAAGTAGCTTGAAAACTTCTCAAGTACCATTTTTACATCCCTACAGATTGTTTCTTAAATGGCTTTTCCCCCACATTGCTTGCATTTTTATTAAGTTCGAGTAATATTACTCATGATGACATTAGACACCCGTGATAAGATAGTGACTATCTATATCTATATCTTTGTGTTATTGAGGTCATCCATTATATTACTCAACCCATATTTCTCACACGAACCGTTTTCTGAGCTATATGAGTTTTCCTCATATTCAGCTAAATAGTATCATAACCACTGAACTATTTATTCGGTCCTTTCGAGTCATCCTTTTTAATGAATTATATATTTTCTTTTACAAAATTCATTCTTATGTCGTCACATATGTTTGAATGTTCAAAGTTAATTTATTCTCCGTGGAGCATCTAAATTAACAAGTATTAGTCTAGCATGCTTTAGACTACGAATACTTAGCATGTGAACAGAAGATGCCTCATTCTGATTCTACACAGCCTTAAGAGATAACTCACTATCTCTTCCTAACATTCACGTCTTAGTTTAGACACAAAATGAGATTTTGTTTACCATTCCAAAACCCTGGTTTAAAGAATGCTTCAAAACCATAATTAATTCCATCCATTAGGATCAAGACTCGTTTGCCTTTAATCTTCAAGGCTTCACCATTGACTCTTTAGGACTTAAACATAAGTCTTAATATAAGTCACTTTGATGAACATATTCATCATCAACAAGTCAATTAGATTGACACTCAACGACATGACATTCACATATGCCTAAGTGATATGTATATATTTTGTTGAAACTAGTTATTGGGTGACTCTCCCAAATATCACGAATCCTCCATATAGTTCAACCAACATTGTTGGTTTGTAGAGACTCTACACGTCCATCACTATTCTAAGTCTTTTATAATAAATCTCGCAATATTTATCAAAGACTTATGAATAATAACATATATTTCTATCATATGTTATAGTCATCAAAACTACATTTGTGCATTTTTACGTAAATGCTCTCAACATTAGATGACATATCTCGTTTTCGTGCATTTAACTTCAATACACTTGCCACGTTGATCATGATTATCTTAATAGGGATGCATGAAGAGTTTTTTATTCTTAGTCACTTAATTTAAAATAAAGGCTCTAATAAATTGACATAAAAGCTCTAATAAAGTAACATAAAAACTTTAATTAGAAAACATGAAACTCTACCCAAGAGTTTACTCTTTATTCACCACATTAAGATTCCAATTAATAATTATAATTTACCAAATTATAATTTCAATATAATCCAAAACATATATAACATATTTATATCTTTAAATGGATTCATATAAGGATATATAAACATCAAATCTCAAAGTGTTATTCTCTTCAACACTTTATCGTTCGACGAAATAATAGCAATTATATCGTCTCGTGGCATGTTTCGAGGTACTCCCTCAATACACTGTTCAAAACAACAACGTTGTTTATACTTAACTACTCACAAGTAGTCGAACAAGTAAATATGTCCAAAACAACATCAAGTTGTTTTACACTAAATAGTCTCTCTAGACTATTATATGGTTCAAGTCATCATACTTCTCATACAAGTATCAAACCATATATAATTTGCAAAAGACATGTTTATTCATACAAAACATTTCTACTTTTACAAGTATTTTCCATAAACTATACATATTTAGGTTCTGATTACACATCAAAACCATAAACTCTAATATAGTTTTATTATTTAAACCATTCCTAACTCACTTGTTAGAATATATGGTTTTCATGATTAACCGTTTCTAGTTCGCTCATTAGAAACTATACGTGTACCATATAAACATATACGGTTTCAAAATTAACCATCTCTAACATACTTGTTAAACTGTAAACGATTACACGTTTCATCATACATAGTTTGCTTATATCAAATAAACATTTTTTTTAACACACCCGTTAGAAATAAACGATTACCAAAATCATTTTAATGGTCATTGGTTTATATTCTCAACCGTTTCTAACCTGCTTGTTAGAAATACACGATTATGACAATCGTTTTAGAACTTCTTGGTTTATATAAAAATAAACCATTTCTAACACCCTCGTTAGAAATTAGACCATCTACATAAATGGTATTAACTTTGGATTTTCCAAAATATACCCGTTTCAAACTCACTCGTTAGAAACCGTCAAATTTACTAAACCGGTTTAATGTTGGAAAAGGTTGAAACACCCAATTCTCCATAAACCCATGAGTTGAAACACTCCATTAAAACCTTAAGAATATTTGACCCAACTTAATGGTATTCTTAATATTTTTAAGTTTCAACTTTGGAGTTTTAATTAGTATTCTTACTAAAACTTTCAATAAAACAAAATAAGTTTATAACTTTTTTTATTTTCACAAAATTTTCAAAATACAAATTCCAACACTTTTGTGTATTTTGTACAATAATCTTTTCTAACACACTTGTTAGAAAATATACACACCTTATTTTGTCTTTACAAAATCATCAATTTCTAACACGCCCGTTAGAGAAATCAATATATAAGTTTACAAATTAAACTTATGATTTTGTAAATAATAATTTCTAATACGCTTATTAGAAATATATCATGACACGTTATTCTTTCAACGTTGTCGATTCTAACACGCTTGTTAGAATACATGTTTCAAACCTTATATTTTGAAATTTTTTATTTCCAATACTCTTATTAGAAATGTTTCATGACACGTTATTCTTTCAACATCGTCGATTCTAACATGCTTGTTAGAAATACATGTTTCAAAACCTTATATTTTGAAACCCTTTATTTTCCAATACTCTTATTAGAAACTGTATACATTTCAAATACTTTGAAATTATCTTTCTAATACGCTTACTAGAAAGAAAACGTTATCAACCAAGTTTACATGGGTTTTCAAATAATTTGTCTTTTCTAATGCTTTCATTAGAACTTTATTATTTCCAAAACGTGTAAAAACGTGTTTAATAGTCCGGTTTATCTAAGCACAACCCAAACACCCATGAATCCGAAAATTGAATAAAAAAAATTTGTTTTGTCAAACAAACTTTCGGATTAAGGATTGCATTCTCATCATGAATGTAATCCAATTCGATGTACCAAAGAAAACATGTACAAACTTTCTCGAACCCAAATTCCTTAGGAAGAACACGAAAGTTTGTTTACTAATCTGTTTAAGTTTGTTAGAAAACTTACATTGTGATTGCCTCAACGCCTCTTGTACATGAAGCTCGCGTGTTTCCGAGTCTCTGTACTTGCTGCAGCAAAATATAAAAACAAAACAATATAGAAGTGAACCGGGCTTGTGTTTGACACAATTCCCTTAAACAGATTCTTCGTCTGTTCCCAGGGTACACCGGTTCGAAACAGTGACGATGGTGCACTGCCGGACTATCCCACTTGCCTGAAAAATAATCGATACTTGGTTGCTACTCTAGAGTTATGAGTGTTTCAAGAGTTTCTTAGTGAATATTTCTCATGTATATTCTTATGTATATTCTCATATCACATATATGACACAAAAGTCTCTTATATACAAGAGTCAATGGTGGATGAAGAGTCTAACATAATTAGACACTTAATTTAGTTTTTAAACCTTAATCAAGTGTCATAAACTCTACTCAAGAGTTTCAATTCACAACATGAAGAGTTATACACTTAATTTAGTCTTAAAACTACAATCAAGTGTCATAAATAAATTAACTCTACTAAAGAATTTTTCTTCAATTCACCACATGAGGAGTTTTACCAATAATTATAATTTCACTAAATTATAATTTCATTAGATTAAACCTCCATTCACCTTCTAAAATTCCAACAAACAACGCATGCTAGGGTGGCGAGTTGGTCGGTTTGTTGTCGGGAGTTGACTGCGGGTCGGGTAAGACCCGTTTGAGGGATCCGGTTGGGATGGTGCTGTTTTAAGCTCGTGCTTCAAGCCTGTTCAGTATGTATGGGTTGGTCATGGTTACTAGTTTAAGAAATTGGATTTGATAATAGTTTATGGATTCTAGTAAAATATAGTCATGTTCCTATTTTATTATCATTATTATTCTCATAACTGAAGTTTAAAACAATATTATTATTATTATTATTATAACTTTTTATAATGGAAGAAAATAAGTTTTATAAATAAAGTATTTACTTAAAAGAGACATTGAATATGCTTTTGGTATTATTAAGATATTGCAATCAAACATAATATATATATATAGTCGCGTTGAAGTTTTGAAGAGTTAACTAGTTTCTCACTACTTGGCACGTTTAGTGATTATTATTTTCAACATTATATAACTAAATAAATACGGTTATTAGTGAGTAAGAATGTGTTTCGCGGTAACGATATGCTATTGTTACTAAATTAGAGTCGTTAAATTAATAGAATATTTTTATAAATAGATTAGAAAATAACTGGACGTTACAGTCTCCCCTACTTTAGCAAATTTCGTCCCGAAATTTATTTAGAATAGACTGTTAAGTACGGTTAGGAACTCATGAAAGGATGTGAATGTAAAGGTTATAGTCAGTATTGTTGAGTTTGGTTCAGAAACAAGCTTCTGTGTAATATAGAGAATGTTTTAGATGCTTTAATGAGTCTTTGGATGATTATGTTAGACTTAAAGCAAAGCTTATTGTGATTTGGACATGTTGACTAAAGTTGGTCCTTGGTCCGACCCTCAGTCACATCTTCTATACACCATTAGTGTTTATATATAGGGTGTACCGCAGCTAACCCACCACACCTTTGGTATTTTGAATTTGTACTGAGCATCTACCAACAATTCTAAATAGAATTTCATCTCACCTTAACGTACCTGTAAATTCATGATTACGTTCCGGATCGCAATCGCCAATTTACCTTACATTAAGGTGTTATGTCTTTCTATGACACTAACTCGAAATAAAACGATGGATATGACGTAAATGTGTCATAACTCTAAGAGCTAGTAATTATATATGTGAAACGAACACGTTGATATGCGACGACTTAATAACGTAGTGATGATGTATGCAGGTAGGCAAGTAAGTATTAACGAAACAAAGCATGTATAAATGAATCAAGGAATGTATATGAATATATATGCACGAATGATTTAAAGTATGGGCTACAACCAAAACTGGTTGTCTGGAAGGCTACATCCCAACGAGATGCATTCCTATAATTATTGTAAGTGTAAGTCATGAAGTAATGTTTCTACATTTATTTGAAATAGAAAGGTGTCGTTTACATTTCCAAGTTTAAAGGAGATTCAACATGAGTACTAAAATGTTTTGAGTTTTAGGTATAAGCGAGTTCAAGTTTGTGGATATAATGTGTTTAGGACGATTTTTATGCATTAAGTGAAAAATTAAGTTTATGGAATATTACAAGTATTATAGAATATCCATTTTCAATATCATGGGGAAAATCTAGTCTTACGCATAATTAAGTCTTAGGTTTCATGGATAAACAAGTTTCGTGTATGATCAAGTTTGAAAGTAGCATAGAATAGGCATTGAATTTCAAGTATCAGATATCAGGTAACGTATTATAAGTATAATTGTATCTTAGAAAGTGTATCTAGAATTGTACCCAACTCTCGAGCAGGCATAAAGATCTCTACCAATTGTTGGGTGGATAAAAGTATAAAAATTGAAAGTGTATTAGTAAAAGTGTTAAGATGCAAATGTAAACGTACATGTAGAGGTAGTTGTGATTGTATCATATGAAGATAAATGTTTATGGACAAGAAGGTTAGAAGGTAAATTTTGAGTTTATTGAAAAATGAAATAGTCATTCCTTTGGCAAAGGTAATTAAGGAGTAACTATGTTTTGTAGGAGATGGAGGTGTAGAATGTGTTGGAGAATATTAGCAATATGTAAGTCAATGATTGTAGCGTAAGTGGATGATGGATGGTAATAAAATTTTTGCTATTTGAAAAATGAAGTTTTTGGTAAATAATCAATCTTCGTAGAGAATGATGCATATGGAATACAGTTGGATATAAACCTTGGTTATGAAAAATGAAAATGTTGTTGGTAAATAGTTTAGCTCGTTAAGCTTGCAAATTTGCAGATATGTGGGTATAGACTAGTTGACATGAAATCAAGTTTATGAAAATCATTGGTTTTACAAAAATAAGAATTAAAAATTTATAGACGTTTGCTTGCGAAAAGAGCTTATGATTTCTTATTATAACCCATATACGAGAAGGTCAAGTTTCATATGTTGTCAAAAATTTTCAATTGTAAGCCAGGTATGAACTAGGTAAATAAAAGGACTTCATGTTTCATGAAAGGAGAATTCATATTTGCAAAATTATTTTTTTTTTTAACATTACGAAATCACACATAACGAAAACATTTGTGTACCTGTTTCGAACAAGATTGTTTTTAGAAAATATAAGGGAGATTTAGAATGGTGAAAAGAAAATACAAAAGATTATGAAATCATAAAGTGTAGGTAAATATTTGTAAAAAATTTTTTGAGTATGTTATGAAGAGATTCATATGGGTTGAATCAATTAATCAAATATGACAAAAATATAATAATGAAAAATAATAGTTAGCATTAAGCATTTCTGTAATTTAGACGTTAACAAATGTTAGAAAGTATAGAATAGTAATTGGATTATTAGTTGATATTAAAAATTAATTTGGTATATTGTAAAGTAGATAAGAATAGAATGTGAAATATGATAATATCAGTGGAAAATCACATAAAGTTAAGGTTTTGGATGTATAAATATTTTTGGAATGTTTATTATAAAAATTTATAATACTTGAGAATATTTATTTGATATTTCATTTGAACAAAATGTCATAAATGTGAAAAATTTGGTTTGTTCAAAATATAACGTTTTATAGAATCGATTGTCAATCGATGTATAATGTTGGAGAAAACTTTGTAAAGTGCATAATTGAAAATCCTTGATAATAAAATGCTTTAATATGAAACTAGATTTATTATAAAGTATTTGATTAAAATATTTGAAGATATTAAAAATTAAATATTTTCAGAAATAATGTTGTTTACCGATACTTTTGAGAAATTCAAAACTAGAATTAGGTAGAAGTGAGACAGGTTTAAGTAATGCGTTTAGTAAAATGGACTTGAAGTTCGTTGCATAACGTAAGAGAGATTTACACAAGACTTGGATTGTTCCTGAACGGGACTGCGACTAACCAAAATGATTCAAATTTACCGTTGAGTTTGGAAACATGCTTTGGCCTAATAGGTGGAAATACTCTCGCCGAGATTTCGGTTAACGGTATTCACCCTTCTAGTTACTACATGTCCATTCTTAATCGAAAGTTTAAGATTTTGGAGAGATTGAAAAATTCAAGGAATGGAACTAATCATCAAGGTAAAGGGAATCACTCCTAGCTTGATGATAAAGTTGCTATGATAATGTATAGGAATGAAGCGCTACCAAGATAAAGGGATTCATTCTTAACTTGGTAGTAGAGCTTTTACGAAATGAGAGAATATGAAACTAGTCATCAAGATGTGGATATCACTCCTAACTTGATGATTTCATTTTCAAAATGTGGATTGGTGCTTACCCATAGAGTAAATAAAGGAAGTTAATCCTAACTCTTTGGTAAGGTTCCATTAGAGTGAAATGAGTGAAATCGCCATCAAGGTAAGGAAATCACTCCTATCTCGATAGTGAAATTTCAAAAGTTTTAGAAAAATGAATGATTGAAAGTTGTCACCAAAGTAAGGGAATCACTCCTATTTCGGTGAGCTTCTTTCGTTTGTGAAGTACGAGTCTTTGTTTTGGAGTATACGTTGCCTTAGGAAAGGCATGCATCTTTAAAGTTTTTGAAATTGATATGAAACAAGTAGAAAAATCAAGTATTTCAAGCATGTAAAGGAAGGAGTCAAATAAAGGTTCCTAACTATAGACTAGGTCAATCATGGCAATTTTCCTAATTCCCTATAGTTATGGCTCTGATACCAATCTGTCACACCCCAACCGATGGCGGAATACATCGAGGTGCAACTTGTGATAGATTGTTCAAAGACTTCATAACACTAAATTGTGACAATAGATTAAAATAGATTTCATTTGTAACTAAGCTGCAACAAGTTTACAATTCGTTCACAAGAAAAAAAAAATACAACATAAACATGGAGTAAAATAAGGATTGTTTCGTTTGTTTCTAAGGCCGATTCCTAAGTGATGTTTCTTGTATCGTCTCATCAAGCTTTTCCTGCAACATGTATAAAATATCCGTCAACACATAAAGTATTGGTGAGCATACTAGTTTTGACTTGCGTACATAGTATAAGAAAGTTTTACTCAAATCATCATGTTATAGGCATATGCACGTAGAACCATACAAACGGCAACAACACTTGATAACACAAAAGACTTTAAACTTATCATGACCCATAAAGGGGGCGGCGTGTCAACCTATAGCGCTATACATGTAAGGTGGGTTGTTGGCTAATCGTACATTTGTATGTAAGACTTTGAATTCTAGCATGGCATAGCATAATAGCATTTAGATTGAGCATAATAGTTTTAAGAGTATGAAATCGTTTAAGTTTTGATAGTGATACATGTTGAGCCCCAAAGAATAAAGGATAAAAGGGGGACAAGTATAACTCACCTTGATTGGCCTTGCAAGTATTCAACGAGAATCAAAGAGTTAAGTTTTGCACCTAATTAAGAGTGATGTCTTAGTATGCAAGTTATGGAGTTTATGCACAGTATATAACTTTGGATTTAGTTTATTACTATCAATATATGGTAGTTCTATTTATTAAAAGACTTCACCTAGTGACCTTCAGTAATAACAAATAGGATTCCAACTTTCAAAATACTCAAACATTTATCTTTATTGTCATATTATCAAAGAAAGTGTGTAAGAGTAAATAATTTATCTTGTTAATTTATAAGAGTTCATAGAATGCACATGTGTCCGTTAGACTAGTATTGATGTGGACACCATCTAATTTGAAAAGAAAATACGTAAAACAGGATTTGATTTATTAAAATTCATAATCCATAAAAATACTATTTATTAATGAAATAATGTCTAGTATATTAGGTAAAGTGTAAGTACTAATGCAAAGAAATATATAATTATACTTTTATTTGTTTATTTATTTATTGTGGTAACAAGTGGTTAAATATGAGTCAATAGTCAAACTTTATAGGCTAGGTTTATGAATAAAATAGCCAAATTATTTATCAAGTCACCATTTTCAAGTGAAAGGTAAAAGACACAGGTTTCTTGCTTTTACCTCATCGAAAATTCTGGAAAATGGATTTCTAGTATTTGTATATAATCAAAAATATAGGAAATCATTTCATTAGCATATAATTTAATACCTCTCTGAAGAAAAATAAAACCCAAAACAAATGCGCCGTCAGAAAAGGAGAAGGTTGACCGGAGAACTGTCTTGAGCTCTATGAGAGGTTTCCAAACGTAAAGACAGAGACAAAGGTTGCTAGCAAATTGAGGGTAAGTAGTAATGGCATTATTATGGTGTTTGGGTTCGTTTCGGGTTCTCCAGAAACATGAATCCTAAACGGAAATTTGGGTTGGAAGGTGTCGGTCAGTAGCGACGAGGTAGTAGTGACAGGCGGTGGTCGGAAGCGATAAATCGAATTTGGAGTTTGATTGCCTCGTTTTGGAGGGTGGCTTTGGTACATAACAAATCGAAAAAGAAAAAAAACCATAAGGGATTCAATTCTAGCCTAAGTATATGTAAGATTATTCCCGGTTATAAAACACCAACGCATGGGTTCTTATTTCGAAATGGGTCTCGAAAACAGGGTATGTTTTTAATGCGTCGATATAGCGGGTAGCATGCGTCTGGATCGAGGGGACTGTTGTCCAGTGTTTAACTCGAGAACAACGCATGCTAGGGTGGCGAGTTGGTCGGTTTGTTGTCGGGAGTTGACTACGGGTCGGGTAAGACCCGTTTGAGGGATCCGGTTGGGATGGTGCTGTTTTAAGCTCGTGCTTCAAGCCTGTTCAGTATGTATGGGTTGGTCATGGTTACTAGTTTAAGAAATTGGATTTGATAATAGTTTATGGATTCTAGTAAAATATAGTCATGTTCCTATTTTATTATCATTATTATTCTCATAACTGAAGTTTAAAACAATATTATTATTATTATTATAACTTTTTATAATGGAAGAAAATAAGTTTTATAAATAAAGTATTTACTTAAAAGAGACATTGAATATGCTTTTGGTATTATTAAGATATTGCAATCAAACATAATATATATATATAGTCGCGTTGAAGTTTTGAAGAGTTAACTAGTTTCTCACTACTTGGCACGTTTAGTGATTATTATTTTCAACATTATATAACTAAATAAATACGGTTATTAGTGAGTAAGAATGTGTTTCGCGGTAACGATATGCTATTGTTACTAAATTAGAGTCGTTAAATTAATAGAATATTTTTATAAATAGATTAGAAAATAACTGGACGTTACAATGTAGAAAATCAGCAGACAATTTCCACGTTCGTCCAAAACTGTTCACTTTCGTCCAGAATATTTCCACTTTCGCCCCCCCCCCCCCCCCCGTAAAACCGAAGGTGGAAATTTAGACCCGAATGTGGAAATAACAACACAACAACCCTAGGTTCGACCTGAAATAAGATACTTTCGCCCGAAAAATCTCAGGTTCGCCCTAACAAGGTCCAGGTTCGCCCACTCTCTCTAGATTCGACCCATTCATCTTTGAAAAACGGTTACACTTTGAAAAACGGTTATTTTGATCTGAGATTTTCAAAAGTTTATGGATTTTGATGTTCTTAATCAGGTTATGATTCGGAATTGATTTGGAACAACTTTAATTCTTGGAAAACTTGATTTTAACCACGAATTCAAATAAAAAACCTTCAAAATCAATCAAAAACCATGTTCATTCAAAAACAGATGAATTTTGATCAAAATTAAGTCCAAATCAGCTCTGATATTATCAATTTTGTTGTTGTATGATCCGTATAGCTCTGATACCACTTTGTAGATGAAGAATTTTAGCTAAAAACAGGATATTATGATCATACAAGTCACAATTCCAGGTGCGGAAACCCTAGAATTGAACAAAACAATAATACGCAAATCACAACACCGATAATACCTTTTCAATCACCATTTTTATAGATAACTTGATCAAAATATGTTTGCAATGACCTTACAAGTTAATCTACTTCAACTTAACACACTTTCAATCTAGAGAGAAACCTGACCGCAAAACACACTCTTCAAAACTATTCTTATCATTCAAAATGAGCAAAACCTTTATATAGACTCTGCACATTCGCCCCTTAGTAAGGTACGAATGTAGAATTCTTCCACATTCGCCCATTACTCGGGTACGAATGTAGCCTGTCTTCTATGTAGTTTCCACATTCGCCCATAAGCTTCACATTCGCCCTCTAGATCTCTACCTTCGACCACTTCTGACTTCACATTCGCCCATATAAAGCCACCTTCGCCCTTCTAACTGGTCGAATGTATCTTCATGTTTAAGTCTTGGTCGTTTTCTGATTATCTGGACCTTCGACATTCAGCACCGGATCACTAGCTAGGGACATACATGAATAATGCACTTACACCTCTTTGTCTTGGTACTGAGGCTTTCCTACCTCAGGCATAAAGCCTTCATCAATAGTTGCCACATTTGAGGTCTTAGCAATGTTACTTCTATCCTCCGGTCCACCACTGGGTGAAAAATGAGTAGAAGCAGCCTCAAATGTACCTAAAGTATCTAAGTTTGGGCTTAGAAACCTTGGTTCATCCTCATCTCCTTGGATAGGGCTAAAGATGTCCACATCCATGTCAACTTCTGAAGGCATCTCCCCTGTTTGATGTGTTTCTTGGGGAGTGACATGTTTGGATGGGACTTTCTCTTTTAGTCCTAAGAGAAGTTTGGCAATTTCTATGGTTGTGTGGGAGGATTCAGGTTCAGCAGTTGTGGGTAAGGGATCAGCAGTTTCAAAAGAAGCATCACTAATTACAGTTTTTCTAAGTCTTTTCCTATGAAACAAAACTGTTATTGGTTTTCTTTTGGGTGGTTGAGATGGAGTGGACTGAGAGGATGTTTCAGCCACATCCTTTGGAAGTGTAGATTGCACATCAGTAGTTTCAGGTATCTCAACTTCCTGAACTACCGTTTTCTTTGGGTTGGTGGGTGTTTGTTTTTGCTGTTTAGCTTTCTTGGCTTTCTTTGGCTTGGGTTTTGAAGATGTGCGTTCCTTGGGGACTGTTTCTTGTTACCCTAGGTCATCTTCTGCAAAAGTGCCGGTTTGTTATGCCTTGAGAATACTTGTGAAGTCAGAGGATTTAAAATTTTTGTGTCCCCTACAAGTACTCCCTCACCAAGTTCCTTTATTATGCATTGCATAACAAATCTTGGATACAGTAAAAACTTCTTTTTGGAGTTTTGGTGATGCAACACCAACTCATTGAAAAATAATGAAGATGCCTTAAAAGTTGTTTCATTTATTATAGAATGAAATATTGGTTGAAAAGTTGAAGGCATCTGATCATATGATCCAGTTTTGGGACTAAGACACATAATAATGTAATGAAATAACAGTTTACATTTTGGATCAAAATATTTTTTGTAAACTGTTGCATGTGACAAAGTACCTTAGTAACCACACTCAGTCATGGTTAGATGAATGTCAGAAGTGGGAATATGCTCAGGAGCATCAGCATCATTAAGGCTAAGCCTTAATCCCAGTGACTCCTGTGTGATTGCCATATGCTTCCCTTGAATGGTTGATTTGAGGGAAATCACCTTGTTGTTCACAGTCACCGACTCTGCATTTGCCCAGAACTCATTGAGAGTTTCTATGTGGATGGGAGGATCAACGGTGAAGGCTGTGTGATATTGGGATTTAACGACTAAATCAATGATTTCGTCGTATTGGGACCAGGCTTCATCTTTCTTGAAGTAGCCTCGAAGATTATGTCCCTGTTTCAGTACAAGAGCCATGGTTTCTTTTGATCGAACAGTAATTTTTAGGTTAGAGAAGGGGTTTTGACTTTGCTTTGAGAGAGAAAGAGGGAATTTTGCTTTTTGAATGGATAAGTGTTTGAAAAAAGGTATTTATCAGAAGTTTTTAAAAGACTAGGTCAAAACTTCTGATGAGTGAAATGTCAGTTTCACCCTTTTAATGAAACTATTGATGAAGCAGATTTCTTCATCAGTGGTTTTTGTCATCTCTTCAGTAGTTTTCAAAAATTTTGATTTTTGATGTTTCTCAAATCAGTAGTTTCTCTCTCATTTTATTTCATCAGAGGTTTGTGACAGATCAGTAAGTATGTAAGTGAAAGTAAAAATATGTGCAGAAGGAAAAAAAATGAAAATGCTTACAGACTTTACTCAAAATTTAGCATCCCAAGCATGGATACAAACCTCTGAAATATTGTTGAATCAAGGGGTTTGGTGTAACAACCCGGAGAGGACCCCAAAAATTTTCGCGTTTAAAAGTAGTATAACGATTGTCCAAAGAATAATAACTAGAAACATATATAATTATGGAACCGATATTAGGGAACATTACACACATATATTTTACGAATTATTATTATAAACGAGTATACGTTGTGATACCAAACCATTTTCTATAGAATATTCCTAATAACACGATTATTAATCACAAACCCGAGACCCGAATCATTATCTAAAGTATATTATTATACCAAAACATGAGTTACAAGACCGAACTAATTCGCGATACGAACCCAGACCCGAACCCGAACCCGATATGTGTTAAGTGATTACTCAACACTTGGGACATGTGTCACCTACCAATGATGACACATGCCCCCACACCTCCTTTGACAACACAACACAACACATCACACTATTATATATTATCCCACCCTAGTGTCCATCGGTTCCTTCTCAAACACACACACATATTTACAGTACATCTGCAGAGAGATAGAGGGATCGGAGAAAGGCCAACCACCACCACAGGTGGTGGTGCACGGCGGCGCTACCCCCAACAACGCCCACACCTGTAACAATAGAGAGAGAGAGGCGCGAGAGAGAGACAATCTGAAGAGAGAGAGGAACCAGATCGTAGGAAGAAAGAGACACACGTGGGTCTCCGGCCACCGTATGCAGCAGAATACTCGACGGCGACCCCTCCGTTCTGATGTTGTTCTATCAGGAGACAGTTGGGTTCTGATTAAGGTTTTTCTTCTTTAAAAATATCAGGTAGTCTTGTTTCCCTCCTTGTTCCGATCTTTATCATAAGTATAGGTTATAGTTGAGGTTGAAGGGTTGTTCGTTAGCTGAGGGTTTGGTCTGAGTTTCCGGTGGTGAACAGGAGACGGTGGAAGGTTGTGGTGATTGTGAGTTGGTGTACGGTGGTGACAGGAGTTGTTCCGTGAGATGGGTGTGGGTGGCAGTTGGTTGTTGGGTGACTAATGTCGGGTGACAGTTGGTTGTTGGTGCAAGGTTCGGGTCAGAGACGGGTCAAAGCTTGGTCAACAGAAGTCAAATGAAGCCAACCGGGGCGGCACTAGTTTATATAAATCTGTACAATAGCCGGACTAGAGGTATAATCGAAACCCGATGACTTTACGATTATAGATATTTAATTATAAACATTTATATATTAATACCTATACGTGTGGGACTTGATGAGCTTGTATCGGACTAAGACCAAGTCATGAGTTAGACGTGACGTTAACGTATATCTTGAATTTAACGTTGGAGTTGATCATATTAATAATGAGACATGAGATTCGGATTATAAAAACCCAAGCTTTGGACATGATTATAACCAATACACACTTAGTAAGACAAGTATATATATTGGAGCGAATATTACCGGGACGCTTAAGAATGAACATTACCTCGACACCTAAGACTTGGAATGAAGGGAACATATGTATTGGAAAGAATGTTACCTTGATCTCTTGAGTAATGATATCCAAGACTTGGACTCGACACGCGAACATGGATATAGAACCGTGGATTATAAAGTGTATAGACTCGAACAACTACAACATAGACTTGGAACATATAATATCGACATATATCATTTAGCGAACTAGTGTATGTCGAAGCGCTACATAAGGGACGCAAACATGAAGCCTTAGACTAGACGCCTTAGACATTAAGAAGTAAGACGTGAATTAGATTAAAATAATATTTACCATATGAACATATAAGCATATACTAGGATATATTATATACCGACAGTGACATTTGGACAAAGAAACTAGGATACGGACTTGCTTAGAATTAGACATGGAATTGTAATAAATAGAAACCATACGCCCAAGCTCGTCCCACACGCATAACCATTAGTCGATAAAAACCAAGACTAATAATAATTATCGACTCAGGATTTCAACAGGAGAATACTAGTGCGAGATACCAGGCGCCTCAATTATTATAAAATATTCATATGCATTACTTCCAGGTGAGTTCGTGAACCATCCCCTCTTTTCTGTTTTAAACTGTTTTTGGGGTGAACATATGCTTCCAGTGTAAAAACCAGAATGATAAACCAGTTTGATGTGACAAGGTGTGCTCTCGAATACCGAACCTTCACACTCATTAACCCAACGGGAGATTGGGCCACTTAATATGTGGGTAGTACTACTTGGGGAAACCCCCACACACAGTGGACCCGGAAACCCGGGAAACCCTCCACTGAGGTTTGTGACACGTATTCTGCCATGGGAATCCATAATGAGAGCAGATGGATTCAGTGTCTGGTTTGAGGTGTGGCGTGTACATCACCAGTGCAACCATGTGTTGAACCATATTAATTTGTAAACATATTTTGGGAATTAAAAACTATTTTGTGGGAAACCATATAACTTATAAACCGGCTTTTGAACGATAAACTTATTTTGAAACCAGTTTAACGCACACACGGACTCACCAACATGTTTGTTGACCCAAACCTATTTTTAAGCATGTGTTCAGGTACAGCTTATGGATGGATGGCGAATGTGAAGAATATTATATTAGTTGTGGATTAGAGCGTATAGAGCTAAGCACGGCTAGAGTTTGGATTGATTGAGGATTGCACATCATCGACTACTTCGACGACCGCCGCGACTCGTCTTTGCATACCTTTGAACCATTTATTTTAAGTATTGTATTTATATTATGGAACTAGAAATTGTATTAAACCTTTAATATAGTAATTGTTACTTCCGCTGTGCAAGTTTGGTACCAATCTGTATTTTGATTAGGCCCACCTTGGTCGGGTTGTGACAGTTGGTATCAGAGCAGCGGTTGTAGCACACTAGGATTTCCCTTATGGAAAATTCCTAGACTACGACTGAAAGATCGCAGTTTAAGATTTGAGAACTATTTATTTAGGAGATACATTGGACATACATAAGACCGGACAAAGTAGTCGCAAATAAGTCGAAACTTGAGTACCTGAACACACCAGAATGCTTAAATCCAGTAAAGAACCAGTGTAACCAGTATACGAGCAGTGGTTGACACCTAAAATTTATGACTACGACAGAGATTACTAGAATAATTTTGTGAGGTAAATTGACGATTACACTTGATATCACGTAATCGTGAATTTACAGGCACGGAAAAGTTCTAAGAAATCTGAGGAGTTGACGAAATTTTAGGTGTGGATCATAGTGACCATAAAATTTTGTGACAAAATGAACTATCTAGAGTCGTAACAAGTCTGCGATATATTTTATGTGACCAAGATAGAATTCAAATACGTTATTTGTGTTACGACTTGGAATGCTTAATAGTATATGAACGAATACATCCCTGACTGTCGTAATACCTTTACTTTTAACTTATATATATGTATGCCATAAGTTTATATAAACCTTATTACTTGTGCATAATTTTATGATAAGTTATGAACTAACCATGGAAACCAGGTACCTGTAACACCCCAACCGATGGCGGAAACATCGGGATGTCACGTATTGATGATTGTTTCAGTAGCACATGGTATATATTGAAATTTTAAATAATTTATTGATAACATAAATATCCAAATGAAAAGATGTCTAAAAATCCCATAATACATAACATCAAATAAAACAAATAACTTCAAATAACTTCATAGAATCCATCACGCATACTCTAAGCCTCAGCTTCATTGTTACCTGAAACATGTTAATTTTGAAAATATTTTTGGGTCAACAAAAGTTGGTGAGAATTACATAGGTTTTGATAATCGAATAAAAATGTTGTGCAATTCATGTGTCATGGCAAGTCTAGTCCATATGTGAAAACATACTAGAAGTAAATCGAGTGCATAATCAACCCTTGTGACTGTTATATTGTGGTCCATCCCATACGCTCATGGTTCACTCGAATATGTTATGCGATAACAAACACCCACGCTACCTTTGTAGGAGGCACGTATCCGGGTGGGATTGTCAGTCCAATAGATCTATCAATGTATACCGTCGGCTGATCAATGTTAATGATTATGCTAGAATTGTGCTTACCCTAGTCATGTTCAAGACATAATGCAACATAGAAAAACACATAGACACATTGATGATTGAATTGCATATATAAAATGTTGTAACATGTTTCACCCCAAAACGGTGATAAATAGAAAAGGGGCTATGTAAAACTCACCTTAGTGTTAGAATGGAGACCCTTGATATATAAATAAATGTGGCTCGTGTATATCCAAATATCACCAGTGAGGATTAATGCTCGATTGATTCGAATAAGCTTGAAACCAAAAATGCGATTGAACTGGATTAAGGAGTGTGTGAAAACAGAAATTGATAGTGGGAAATGAATTTTCGGTGGTATTAGGCTCTAGGGAAGAGTCCTATTTATAATAATTATAACGAATTTACTGTTATTGATTTTGAATTCAAAAGAACGAGTCGCACGAGATTAAACGGACTTTCTGGTTTGTTTTAGTTAGAATTATGGTAGGGATAGGGCCGGATTTGGTGCTAACCAACTCCCTACAACTGATTATCACAAGGTTTACGGAATTCATTGGTTAATTCGAATGGTTTGTTGTGGGTGTTGACTTTATTAGTCAACTGATATGGAATATTATCATGCTTATACATAATTCGCGTGGAAATTCATCACAAATAAGCTTGTGGCTCAGCTGGTTGTTGTGTTGTGTGGTTATGTGGTGGACACGGGTTCGAGTCCCGGTTCACACATTTATTTTTTTTCGAACATTTATATCATATAAAATATATTTTTATGAATATATATGATTATACTAGATTGAAAATGATGGAAAAATACTTTTAATACTCATAAAATGTCGAGATTCGAAGCTTTATTGAATAACATCACTTATTACAAGCTAGATAAAAACGCGAAACGTTACAGTCTACCCTACTTTTAGGAACTTCGTCCCGAAGTTGGAGCTGGAGAGTCTGCGGGAAAGAGGTGTGGGTATTTAGACTTCATCTGGTCCCTGCGTTCCCAAGTGAACTCCGGACCTCGCTTAGATTCCCAACGAACCTTGACAATCGGGATGCGACTGCGCTTAAGCTTCTTGACTCCAGTATCCATGATTTCAACAGGTTTCTCAACAATGTGCATAGTTTCATCGATTTGGACATCTTCAAGAGGGACATGGAGATTCTCATCAGCTAAACATTTCTTCAGATTCGAAACATGAAAAGTTGGGTGAACATTGTTTAGCTCGGGTGGAAGATCAAGTTTGTAGGCCACTTTTCCAATCCTGTCAAGTACTTTGAAAGGACCTACGTATCGAGGAGCTAGCTTTCCCTTTCTACCGAAGCGAATTACTCCCTTCCAAGGAGATACCTTAAGAAGTACAAGGTCCCCGACTTGAAATTCCAAGGGCTTTCGACGTTTATCAGCATAGCTCTTCTGTCGACTTCTAGCCTTGAGAAGATTATCTTGGATCAGTTGAATCTTGTCGGTAGTTTCCTGGATCAGTTCAGGACCAGTGATCTGGGCTTCACCAATCTCAGTCCAACAGACAGGTGAACGACACTTACGACCGTATAGTGCCTCAAATGGAGCCATGTTAATACTGGCATGGTAACTGTTGTTGTACGAGAACTCGACCAAAGGAAGATGAGAATCCCATGCGCCACCAAAATCAATGACACACGCCCTGAGCATATCCTCAAGTGTCTGGATGGTCCGTTCGGTCTGACCATCTGTTTGAGGGTGATAAGCAGTACTCAGGTTTAGCTTGGTACCCAACGCGTCTTGTAAAGAATCCCAAAAGTGAGAGGTGAAACGACCATCACGATCAGAGATAATGTCCAAAGGTATACCATGGCGACATACAATTTCACTCACGTACAGCTTTGCCAACCTTTCCACAGAATATTTCTCACGATATGGTAAGAAATGGGCTGACTTGGTTAGACGATCAACGATTACCCAAATGCTGTCGTAACCTTTAGGTGTACGAGGGAGTTTAGTGATGAAGTCCATTGCTATGCTCTCCCATTTCCACACAGGAATTTCAGGCTGTTCAAGCATACCAGATGGTCGTTGATGTTCAGCCTTGACCTTTGAACAAGTAAGGCATTTTGCAACGAAAAGAGCGATATCTTTCTTCATACCAGGCCACCAATACGAATACTGAAGATCTTGGTACATTTTATCAGCACCAGGATGAATAGAGTAACGAGACTTATGAGCCTCGTTCATAAGAAAGGTACGAAGGTCATCACGGTCAGGGATCCAAAGTCGACTGAGAAAGTAAAGTAGACCATCAGATTTTGTTTCAAGTTGATTCTCAGCACCACAAGACATTTCCTCATACATGTTACCTTGGGTGACTGAGGTATGCTGAGCCTGGAGAATACGATCCTGAAGGTCAGTACGAACCCTTGCACAATGAAGTTTGATGCGTTCTTTACGACTGAGTGCGTCTGCCACAACGTTCGCTTTACCAGGATGGTAGCGAATCTCGCAATCATAGTCGTTAAGTAACTCAACCCAACGTCGTTGCCTCATGTTAAGATCCTTCTGGTTGAAGATATGTTGGAGACTTTTGTGATCTGTGAAGACCACGCATTTGGTACCGTAAAGGTAGTGTCTCCAAATCTTGAGAGCAAAGACGACTGCACCCAACTCTAGATCGTGGGTGGTATAATTCTTTTCGTGGATCTTGAGCTGTCTGGACGCATAAGCAATAACCTTGCCTCGTTGCATAAGAACACAACCAAGACCTTGGTTTGATGCATCACAATAGACCACAAAATCATCATTTCCATCGGGTAAGGTCAAGATAGGAGCTTCACAGAGTTTCTGTTTAAGAATCTCGAATGCTTCCTCTTGTTTTGGTCCCCACTCATAAGGTTTACCCTTATGAGTTAAGGCAGTGAGAGGAACAGCGATCTTGGAGAAGTTAGCAATGAATCGACGATAATAACCAGCTAGACCAAGAAAGGAACGAACTTCTGTTGGAGTTTTAGGAACACTCCAATTCTTGACAGCTTCGATCTTTGCGGGATCAACATGAATTCCGTTCTCGTTGATGACGTGACCCAAAAATTGAACTTCCTTAAGCCAAAATTCACATTTTGAGAACTTGGCATACAGTTGTTCCTTCTTGAGGAGATCCAAGATTAAGTGAAGATGTTGTTCGTGATCGGATTTTGATTTGGAATAAATCAAAATGTCGTCAATGAAGACGATCACGAACTTGTCAAGATAAGGTTTACAAACCCGATTCATTAGATCCATAAACACTGCAGGAGCATTGGTCAACCCGAATGGCATGACCATGAATTCGTAATGACCATAGCGTGTGCGAAAAGCTGTCTTGGGAATGTCTTCCTCATGGACTCTAAGCTGATGATAACCAGAACGAAGGTCGATCTTCGAGAAATGAGTTGCTCCTTGAAGTTGGTCAAAAAGATCATCAATTCTGGGTAGAGGATAACGATTCTTGATGGTAAGTTTATTAAGCTCACGATAATCGATACACATCCTGAGAGATCCATCCTTCTTCTTGACGAATAAAACAGGGGCTCCCCAAGGAGAAAAACTGGGGCGGATGAAACCCTTATCTGAGAGTTCCTGGAGTTGACTGGCGAGCTCTTGCATCTCAGAGGGTGCAAGACGATAAGGAGATTTGGCTATTGGATTAGCACCAGGTATAAGGTCGATTCTAAATTCAACTTGACGAGCAGGAGGTAAACCAGGTAGATCTTCTGGAAAAACTTCAGGATAATCCCGAACAATTGGAATATCTTGTATTTTCTTGCCCTTGTCTTTCTTTTCTATCACATTAGCCAAGAAAGCCATATACCCCTTTCGTAAGTATTTTTGAGCAGTCGTACAAGACATGAGTTTAAGTTCCCCACAAGGTTTCTCACCATAAATCTTCAAAACGTCACCAGATACAAGAGGGATGTGAATAACTTTCTCAAAGCATAAGATTTCAGCACGATGGGTCGACAACCAATCCATGCCTACTATGACATCAAAGCTTCCAAGATGCATAGGAATGAGATCAATAGAGAAGGTATGGTCGACAAGGTTCAACTCACAGTTTCGTATAACAGAATCAATCGAGATAGACTTCCCATTAGCTACTTCTACCACTAGGGGTTCCTCTAGGTTGGTTTGGGGCATGTTAAGTAGGGGTTCAAAATTTAGTGACACAAACGACTTATCAGCACCCGAATCAAATAGTATAGAAGCATAGTGGTTATTAACAAGAAACGTACCATTAACCACTTCGTTGTTGTCGCGGGCCTGATTAGCATTGAGGTTGTACGCGCGACCACGAGCACCTTGGTTCTGGTTGCGGTTCTGGTTTTGATTGCGGTTTTGGTTCTGGTTCTGGTTTTGGTTGCGATTGGGGCAGGCATTGATATAGTGATCTGGGCTGCCACACTCGTAACACTGACCACGAGCAGGCCTATTGTTTTGTTGATTGGGAGCTGGGGCATTTCTGGCTGGGTTATTTTGGGCAACAGGGCCACTAGCAGGAGGAGCTCGACAGATATTCACAAGGTGTCCATACCTTTGACATTTAGTGCAAAAACGACATGGCACCTGAGCTGGGTGGTGGTATTTGCAAGTGTTGCACAAGGGGTGAGGTCCTGTGTATGGCTTCTTATTGGGTGCAGGGGTGGCAACCACTGTAAAGTTTCGGGCCTTACGTTTCTTGTTGGTTGAGGGCTCAGACTTAACTTCATTAGCAGGTTGAGGAGTATCCTTCACAACGGCTTTCTTTGCATCCTTACGAAAAAGAGTGCCATTCTTCACATGGTTATCAGTCAGAGTAGCAGCTAGGCGCTTGGCTTCCTCGAGAGTGGCAGGATTTCTTCCCCACACAGTATCCTGAATCTACATAGGTAAACCTCCAATATACTTTTCAATAGCAATAGGGAGGGGTGTGACCTTATGTGGTAACAATAGGCTCAGTTCATGGAAACGAGTGTTGTAGGCCAGATTCTCCCCACTGTCCTGGACCAGAATGTGAAACTCATCCTCTAACTTCTTGACTTCATTACGAGGACAGAATTCTTCCTTCATAATATCCTTAACTTGCTCCCAAGTCAAAGCCAGTGCGACTTCAGCTCCGCGAGTCCTTTTCTCTTCGTTCCACCATGTGAGTGCCCTCTTGTGGAGGACGCTCATAGCATAGCGAACTTTGAGATTATTAGGACACTCGCTATTAATGAAGGTATTTTCGATACCCTCGAACCACTGAAGGAGACCAGTGGCTCCTTCGTCCCCACTAAACTTAGGAGGGTTGCAAGTGTTGAAGTGTTTGAGGGTGCAAGCAGGGTGAGCATTCCCGTTCCCATTTTGATTACCATTCCCATTGCCATTTCCATTCATTTGTATGACTTGAGCCACCAAGTTGGGAACTAATGTCGCTATTTGTTGAGCCATTTGTTGGGAAATGATCGCAGCGAATTGGACATCGTTGTCATGGTTGTTGTTGTTGTTGTTTTCGTTGTCACTGTTGTTGGGAGTGCTGCGACGAGGAGGCATTTTCTGAAAGAAACACAATGAAGGTAACATGGTAAGAATCAAGGATAATGAGATGTAATAAGGAATGTAATCATTTACTCATTAATTAAAGCGAATAAATGAAAACGTTGACTTATCAAAGATTCTAGATTCTAATAACATAGTGAAGACATGCTTTAGCCTATAAGTGAACACTCATCCCGAGAATTCCCAGGTAGGCATCCGGGTCCCTCGTCTGATTGGGATATATGCGCAATGCCAGCCTAGACAGAAGACTCAGAATACAGGCGTTCACCCTTCCAGATTGCACGTGTTCGCTATTAAAATCTAGAACTTCGACGAGATCTCAAGGTGGTTCAGGCTAAACCTGAGGATTTTGTCCTACTAATCTAAAGGTGGATTAGGATTGCAGCAGACAAGTAAGAGTAGGCAACTCGTAGGACTAGGGTAGTGTAGGGTGTGGAATAGGGATAAGGATAAGGAAGCAAGTAGGGTTACAAGTAGAAGAAGCAAGTACTGTTTGAAATCCTATGGTTATAGACTAGATTATTTTTCTAATAACCTAATTCCCTATAACCATGGCTCTGATACCAATCTGTAACACCCCAACCGATGGCGGAAACATCGGGATGTCACGTATTGATGATTGTTTCAGTAGCACATGGTATATATTGAAATTTTAAATAATTTATTGATAACATAAATATCCAAATGAAAAGATGTCTAAAAATCCCATAATACATAACATCAAATAAAACAAATAACTTCAAATAACTTCATAGAATCCATCACGCATACTCTAAGCCTCAGCTTCATTGTTACCTGAAACATGTTAATTTTGAAAATATTTTTGGGTCAACAAAAGTTGGTGAGAATTACATAGGTTTTGATAATCGAATAAAAATGTTGTGCAATTCATGTGTCATGGCAAGTCTAGTCCATATGTGAAAACATACTAGAAGTAAATCGAGTGCATAATCAACCCTTGTGACTGTTATATTGTGGTCCATCCCATACGCTCATGGTTCACTCGAATATGTTATGCGATAACAAACACCCACGCTACCTTTGTAGGAGGCACGTATCCGGGTGGGATTGTCAGTCCAATAGATCTATCAATGTATACCATCGGCTGATCAATGTTAATGATTATGCTAGAATTGTGCTTACCCTAGTCATGTTCAAGACATAATGCAACATAGAAAAACACATAGACACATTGATGATTGAATTGCATATATAAAATGTTGTAACATGTTTCACCCCAAAACGGTGATAAATAGAAAAGGGGCTATGTAAAACTCACCTTAGTGTTAGAATGGAGACCCTTGATATATAAATAAATGTGGCTCGTGTATATCCAAATATCACCAGTGAGGATTAATGCTCGATTGATTCGAATAAGCTTGAAACCAAAAATGCGATTGAACTGGATTAAGGAGTGTGTGAAAACAGAAATTGATAGTGGGAAATGAATTTTCGGTGGTATTAGGCTCTAGGGAAGAGTCCTATTTATAATAATTATAACGAATTTACTGTTATTGATTTTGAATTCAAAAGAACGAGTCGCACGAGATTAAACGGACTTTCTGGTTTGTTTTAGTTAGAATTATGGTAGGGATAGGGCCGGATTTGGTGCTAACCAACTCCCTACAACTGATTATCACAAGGTTTACGGAATTCATTGGTTAATTCGAATGGTTTGTTGTGGGTGTTGACTTTATTAGTCAACTGATATGGAATATTATCATGCTTATACATAATTCGCGTGGAAATTCATCACAAATAAGCTTGTGGCTCAGCTGGTTGTTGTGTTGTGTGGTTATGTGGTGGACACGGGTTCGAGTCCCGGTTCACACATTTATTTTTTTTCGAACATTTATATCATATAAAATATATTTTTATGAATATATATGATTATACTAGATTGAAAATGATGGAAAAATACTTTTAATACTCATAAAATGTCGAGATTCGAAGCTTTATTGAATAACATCACTTATTACAAGCTAGATAAAAACGCGAAACGTTACAGTACCTGATGAGCCGGTCGTCACGGTTCATACAAAACCTAAATAACCTAGGTAGCTAGGGTAAGTAGGGTATCGAATCCAAGGAGCATGTGGTTAGAGTCACACTATCGGTTTGTTTGTCTAAGCTATTTACAAAACAAGTAAGCAAAACAATTATGAAGTTGGCTTATTATGAAGCTTGCTATTTTTATCTTTTTTGTTGGTTTTGAAGAAGTTGGGATTACTTAGTAATGAAAGCAACAATCAAATTTACCTAACATTCACTCCCGGGTTAGAATATGCAAGCAATTAGGATTCAAGGGTTATTATGATAGATTTGCAATTTCACTTGCATGAATCGCTAGGACAGAGAATCAAGACTTAAGCATCAACAAATAGCTACTAGGCCCTAAGTATGCTTCATTATCTAGTTCACCAAATCCTATATGTTGAGTTAAGGCATAATTGATAGAATTCATCTTATGAGCTTAAAAACACAATGGTCTCTAAACATGCAATAAGTCCAACCCAATACCAAGACAATTAAGCACAACAATTAATTCATACAAATGATGTCACGATCACAAATAGATTTGCAAGATACAAAAACCTTTAGTTATATAATGAGTCTAATCCAATAACCCAGCTTAAGTGATAGGATTTATCTCACAAGTCTAAAGATAATGTTGAAGCAAAACTTAATTGACAAGATTCATCTCTATGGTTTAAGCATGCAAGAACATACACAAGGTTCAACCCAACATCAAAAGCTAATTGATGGAATTCATCCCCATGGCTCAAGCACAACATAAGCATACACAAAGTTCAACCCAATATCAATGATTCATTAAGAACAACACTTGTTTCTTGCAAAATACAATCATAATAACAACATAACGAATCCAAAAACTTACAATCCTTCACCCGGAAGTGAAGGGGAACTTAACCAAACATGGTTTTGGGAGCTTGAATGATGATGGAGAAGATTGGAAGAATGGCCATTGAAGATCTTGGATGATAATAATGATATGGAATGGATTGAAGTGATGAAAAACCCCCAAAAATCGCCCCTTTGATCGCCCAAATCGCCCTAAGGCGGCTGGAGAAGAAGTTAGGGTTGCAAAGATAAGTTTTTGGGTGTTTTAAGGAGTTTCCCGTCAGATCTGGGCGTCCCGGACGCTGGTCAGCGTCTAGCTGAGCGTCTTCAGAAGACCTTGGGCGTCCAGGGCACATCAGTTGGGCGTCCAAGACGCATGTCTGGGCGTCCCAGACGCTGACTGGTTTCGGCCAACTTGTTTTCTTTATAACTTTTTCGTTATAACTCCGTTTTCCTCCATTTTCGCGGCCACGTCTTCGTATTTAAACCCTCTTACACATCATACAAAAATATCTTCATTTACAATTCATGTGTGCTTCCTAAGACACATCCAATCTTCATTCTTTGCACCCGATTGCTCGTTTCTTCGCCAATTTAGCACTTATGACTTATCATTCATCATTCTTGGATAAGTACCTAATTTCGGACAAAATCACACACAACATATATTAAAAACACAAAGATAGACTATACAAATGTGATCCTTTCGGACTCACATCACACCCCCACACTTATCTTTTTTCAGTCCCTGAAAAACTCTATAAAATATTTCTAGCAACAAACATAATTTGGTCTTTTCTAGGGCTCTTGCTTAAGGTTCAAAATCATACCTCATTTGTGACAAGCATCAGATGTGTTCATTCAACAAGCTCAATATATAGATTTTTCAAAAATAGAATTAAACTAGATCAAGTTTAACATTCTCTTGAACTCATTTATATGCAACACACCCCTCGCAATCTTCACTCCTCTCGGTATAATTTATGGACTAGCAAAAGATGTGCTAGTATGATTCACTCAAAGACCCAAACTGAAACTTGTTAATATAAACTTGTATGACAATCAAACTTAGTAAAAATACACATATATGCAAAGGACTTATGGGTTTTGGGCTTTGGGTAAAGGTAGGAAAATGTGGGTAAAAATGGCTAAAATAAAAAAGTGGTGAAACCAAACTCGCTTTTGATCCTTTATTTGAACAACTACTACTATAAACATGTCGAACAACTCGACTTATAACATCACACATCAACATATATATATATATTTTTTTCTTTTCCTTTTTTTTTTCGTTTTTTTTTTGCATCATTTTTTTTCGTTTTCTTTTCATGAAGTAAGACATAAAGATACAAAACATAAATATATACTCTTGGATCTACTAGAAGTTTGGTAAAATTGTTGGATGGTTGGTTGAAATCTATGGTTTTGACAAACGAAAGGTTTAGGCTCAAAGTTGGTGACTAATGGTTATAATTTGGGTAAACATGGTATAGCACATAAATTGGTGTAAAAGAAAAGGGTATCCTAATTTGCCATTAACATTTAGTGCATATTCACATAGCATGCATCAAATCACACAAGTTTTGTAACAAAGTAACAGTGGCCTACACTCAACAAATGAAATATATATGTGTATGTGATCAAATGTAAGTAGGCTCAAAATCTCACCAAAAGTGGAAATAAGGTTACCGACGTGTGCATATAATTGTTTTCACTAGCTTGCTAAACTTAATCATGCAATTCTAAGATTTTTCTTAAAAATACTTGTTGAAAACGGTTCATATTACCTATCACAAATTAAACCATGATTAAGGATCTATAGCAAAAACAACCTAAAATTGACCGTGACAAAATTTTAAATGTTTGTTTTTCTTGGTAAAAATAAAGATTTTTTCAAGGACTATTTTTCCCACCCCCACACTTTGAACGTTACATTGTCCTCAATGTAGAAATGGTAATTAGAACACACAAAAACAAACATAAGGACAAGAACAACTCCCTTTTTGATATGATGATGTCTCGGAGTCGCCATGTCCAAATCTTCACCTTGGTTGTATAGCATTTCATTCGCAATCCAAAGTGGTTAAGTTACACGAGCTAACAAAATAAACACTCGGCATCCATCTTGCGTCTATTTAGCACGTCCGTGAACCTACAAAATACTCAAAACACAAAAACACACAAAAACGCCACAAATACAAAAACACACAAAAATTAAAATTTAAACTTGGGGTGCCTCCCAAAAGCGCTAAATTTAATGGTCTTCAGCCGGACCTTACCTCATGTATCTTTCAAGGTGGTCTCAAAGCACATTTTCCTACCGAGTTCCCAATGAATGCTCGGTAGTTTACATGCCTCCTCCAGAGATGCTTGATTAGCATCGGCATGTATATATTGTGGATCCGCTCTAAAATAACTTGCCCAATGTCGTGCAAGCCAACCTTCCTTTCCACGGGTTCCACACTCACCACCTCTTTTGACGGTTCAATGTCTTCTTTAGAGTTTAAATCTTCAGTTTCTTGATCCGGAAGACATGTGACCGCCTCATCCACCTTTTCTTCCACCTCACTACCACTAGCCAACTCATCTTGCTCACACTTAAGTTGAGCACATTCTTCACGTAGTTGATGAACTTGCTTAACCAAAGCGTCATGAGCTTTGTCTCTCCCTTCATTTTCTCTCTTCATCACTTTGACATCTCTACTAAATTCCTTCATCATATTGGTCAATTGATCCAATTTAGCATGCAAAGAGTCATCACCCCCACTTTGGTTACTTACAAACCCACTTTGATTGTAACTTGTTGAATAGTAATTCGGGTGGCGGTTGTTATTGACACTTTGAAGAGATTCATAATAGTGGCTATGTTGAGGTGAGTATTGTTGGTTTTGTTGTTGATATGGATGAGGTGTGTAGTATGAATAATATGAGTGTGTATTTTCAACTCGCTCATATCTTTCACCTACTTGAGTTTGGTAATATTGGGAGGTTGGGTAACGCGTGTATTCTTCTTGGTGTGAAACCGGGGTGTATCCCCATTCTTCACAATCCAATAGATATCTTCGCAACATTTGCGCCTTTATCCTTGCTCTTTTTGGACAATTCTTTTTTTCATGGGTCCGATCTCCACAAAATATGCATGTATAGAAGTTACTATACATGATCAAAATGGTTTCTTGTACCTGTGAAAGAAGATCCTGCACAAGCGCTTAAAACCAAAGTAAAATCTAATAAAATTAAATTTCACACATATTTTTTTTATTTTTTAATTTTCTGATTTTTTTTTTAGATTTTTAATAAAAATACAAACAAACAAGCAATGCAACACTAAGCGCACTAGCTCCCCGGCAACGGCGCCATTTGATGAGCCGGTCGTCACGGTTCATACAAAACCTAAATAACCTAGGTAGCTAGGGTAAGTAGGGTATCGAATCCAAGGAGCATGTGGTTAGAGTCACACTATCGGTTTGTTTGTCTAAGCTATTTACAAAACAAGTAAGCAAAACAATTATGAAGTTGGCTTATTATGAAGCTTGCTATTTTTATCTTTTTTGTTGGTTTTGAAGAAGTTGGGATTACTTAGTAATGAAAGCAACAATCAAATTTACCTAACATTCACTCCCGGGTTAGAATATGCAAGCAATTAGGATTCAAGGGTTATTATGATAGATTTGCAATTTCACTTGCATGAATCGCTAGGACAGAGAATCAAGACTTAAGCATCAACAAATAGCTACTAGGCCCTAAGTATGCTTCATTATCTAGTTCACCAAATCCTATATGTTGAGTTAAGGCATAATTGATAGAATTCATCTTATGAGCTTAAAAACACAATGGTCTCTAAACATGCAATAAGTCCAACCCAATACCAAGACAATTAAGCACAACAATTAATTCATACAAATGATGTCACGATCACAAATAGATTTGCAAGATACAAAAACCTTTAGTTATATAATGAGTCTAATCCAATAACCCAGCTTAAGTGATAGGATTTATCTCACAAGTCTAAAGATAATGTTGAAGCAAAACTTAATTGACAAGATTCATCTCTATGGTTTAAGCATGCAAGAACATACACAAGGTTCAACCCAACATCAAAAGCTAATTGATGGAATTCATCCCCATGGCTCAAGCACAACATAAGCATACACAAAGTTCAACCCAATATCAATGATTCATTAAGAACAACACTTGTTTCTTGCAAAATACAATCATAATAACAACATAACGAATCCAAAAACTTACAATCCTTCACCCGGAAGTGAAGGGGAACTTAACCAAACATGGTTTTGGGAGCTTGAATGATGATGGAGAAGATTGGAAGAATGGCCATTGAAGATCTTGGATGATAATAATGATATGGAATGGATTGAAGTGATGAAAAACCCCCAAAAATCGCCCCTTTGATCGCCCAAATCGCCCTAAGGCGGCTGGAGAAGAAGTTAGGGTTGCAAAGATAAGTTTTTGGGTGTTTTAAGGAGTTTCCCGTCAGATCTGGGCGTCCCGGACGCTGGTCAGCGTCTAGCTGAGCGTCTTCAGAAGACCTTGGGCGTCCAGGGCACATCAGTTGGGCGTCCAAGACGCATGTCTGGGCGTCCCAGACGCTGACTGGTTTCGGCCAACTTGTTTTCTTTATAACTTTTTCGTTATAACTCCGTTTTCCTCCATTTTCGCGGCCACGTCTTCGTATTTAAACCCTCTTACACATCATACAAAAATATCTTCTTTTACAATTCATGTGTGCTTCCTAAGACACATCCAATCTTCATTCTTTGCACCCGATTGCTCGTTTCTTCGCCAATTTAGCACTTATGACTTATCATTCATCATTCTTGGATAAGTACCTAATTTCGGACAAAATCACACACAACATATATTAAAAACACAAAGATAGACTATACAAATGTGATCCTTTCGGACTCACATCAGTACCTAACCAAAACTAAGTGCTATATTTGGAACGAAGTTCAAAGTACCAAGATGAACCTCGATCGACCAAAGCGAATAGATGCCCCTAATACGATAAGTTTTTTTCCCCTTTTTAATCAGTAGTCATTGTCTACCTTATATAAGTGACGTCCTCGTTAATATAGGTTATGCATAGCATCACTTGTTTCATCTTCGATTTATTCATGACCAGATTACGAGTCTAACCATTGGGCAGTAGATTCTTTTATTCAAAACCAGATTTGTACCGACTTTCCTAGAATTAAGTCAAGTATAGTATCTTGGATTGTAATCACAACGCAGGTTCTAGAGAATATATCCAGAGCATTAACTAAGAAGATAGTAACCCAGATGCAAGAAAACATTAGAGACCGTGAACATTCAAACCTTCTCGATCTGATGGAATCTAGATTGAACGCTGCGAGAGGTATTTTTTAAAGATTTACTAAGTGTTTCATCACCTTAGTGTTCCATGATATGTTTAGATTAGTGCCAAATATGTTGGTTTACTGAATCGTTGGAGGTTTCTAAGTAGACTTTTTGACTACTTTAAGTTTCATCCTAGTTGTTTATCTTAGTATCAAAACCTTTAGATTGGTTTCGTAACATTTATAAGGGGAGAAAAGTTATCAGTATGAAATTCGTTGGAGTTACATAGGTGGGCTCAAACGGGGGGAGTGTATAGGAGCCCGGTAACTATCATAAGAAGTATTGACAGGAATAAAAGAATACCGTCGAGGTGTAGTAAGGAAATTAGTTATGAATAGCAACTCCAATCATACGAGAAACCTAAGATTTGAAGAGAGAGGTTGTTCCCCATTATATTGATTAAGAACCACATTAAAAACTAAGACGTCTAACTTTTAGTGTTTTTCGACAACCTGTCGTCATATCCTACACTATGTACCATGAAGACTTTAAAGACTTAAGAATTCAACCATTGATTAGACAGTATAGATAAGAGCTACCAAAGATACTAAACATAAGATGGATAAGAGTGAGAAGTTTTAAGATCGCAACATCATATTTTAAGTGTTTGACTCAAAAATAAGGTTATTAAGGACTAGTAACTTCGGGATTGCCTAGGATTTCTTAAGAATATTACTATCATGTTTTTGGAGAAATTTCCAGTACGTCTAAGAGAAACATCATTGGTGTGGTGGGTTGGCTGCGGTACACCCTATATATATAAACATCAATGATGTGTCGGAAAATAAGATTGGAAATCAAACCAAAAACAAACCGTAATCTATAAAATTTCTAGTACATTTTTGAGGTTACCAAAGGTGTGGTGGGTTAGCTGCGGTACACCCTATATATAAACACCTATGGTGCATCGAAAATGAAACTGAGAATTTAGGCAAGAGTCAACCTTTAGTTTGTCAGTAGTTTAAACCACTGCTTCAAAGCAAAATGCTAGGCATCATAAGGAGTTCTACTCTCCATTTCTGGAATTTGGCTGTAAGGTTTTGACCCTTTTCCTGATCTTAAGAGATTTTAGCATCTCATAACTGTTACCTTGACACACGAATGTTTTTAATGAAAAATACCCATACGAACTCATTCGTACAAATAAATATAAGTAAGAAGTGATTAGTAGTAGCAATACGTAAATTTGAACACCAAACCCAAATATGGAATGTACCGTATATACAACTAGAGAAAACACGAAGATTAATTCCGAGGACGGAATTCTAATAACGGGGGGAGAATGTAACAACCCGGAGAGGACCCCAAAAATTTTCGCGTTTAAAAGTAGTATAACGATTGTCCAAAGAATAATAACTAGAAACATATATAATTATGGAACCGATATTAGGGAACATTACACACATATATTTTACGAATTATTATTATAAACGAGTATACGTTGTGATACCAAACCATTTTCTATAGAATATTCCTAATAACACGATTATTAATCACAAACCCGAGACCCGAATCATTATCTAAAGTATATTATTATACCAAAACATGAGTTACAAGACCGAACTAATTCGCGATACGAACCCAGACCCGAACCCAAACCCGATATGTGTTAAGTGATTACTCAACACTTGGGACATGTGTCACCTACCAATGATGACACATGCCCCCACACCTCCTTTGACAACACAACACATCACACTATTATATATTATCCCACCCTAGTGTCCATCGGTTCCTTCTCAAACACACACACATATTTACAGTACATCTGCAGAGAGATAGAGGGATCGGAGAAAGGCCAACCACCACCACAGGTGGTGGTGCACGGCGGCGCTACCCCCAACAACGCCCACACCTGTAACAATAGAGAGAGAGAGGCGCGAGAGAGAGACAATCTGAAGAGAGAGAGGAACCAGATCGTAGGAAGAAAGAGACACACGTGGGTCTCCGGCCACCGTATGCAGCAGAATACTCGACGGCGACCCCTCCGTTCTGATGTTGTTCTATCAGGAGACAGTTGGGTTCTGATTAAGGTTTTTCTTCTTTAACAATATCAGGTAGTCTTGTTTCCCTCCTTGTTCCGATCTTTATCATAAGTATAGGTTATAGTTGAGGTTGAAGGGTTGTTCGTTAGCTGAGGGTTTGGTCTGAGTTTCCAGTGGTGAACAGGAGACGGTGGAAGGTTGTGGTGATTGTGAGTTGGTGTACGGTGGTGACAGGAGTTGTTCCGTGAGATGGGTGTGGGTGGCAGTTGGTTGTTGGGTGACTAATGTCGGGTGACAGTTGGTTGTTGGTGCAAGGTTCGGGTCAGAGACGGGTCAAAGCTTGGTCAACAGAAGTCAAATGAAGCCAACCGGGGCGGCACTAGTTTATATAAATCTGTACAATAGCCGGACTAGAGGTATAATCGAAACCCGGTGACTTTACGATTATAGATATTTAATTATAAACATTTATATATTAATACCTATACGTGTGGGACTTGATGAGCTTGTATCGGACTAAGACCAAGTCATGAGTTAGACGTGACGTTAACGTATATCTTGAATTTAACGTTGGAGTTGATCGTATTAATAATGAGACATGAGATTCGGATTATAAAAACCCAAGCTTTGGACATGATTATAACCAATACACACTTAGTAAGACAAGTATATATATTGGAGCGAATATTACCGGGACGCTTAAGAATGAACATTACCTCGACACCTAAGACTTGGAATGAAGGGAACATATGTATTGGAAAGAATGTTACCTTGATCTCTTGAGTAATGATATCCAAGACTTGGACTCGACACGCGAACATGGATATAGAACCGTGGATTATAAAGTGTATAGACTCGAACAACTACAACATAGACTTGGAACATATAATATCGACATATATCATTTAGCGAACTAGTGTATGTCGAAGCGCTACATAAGGGACGCAAACATGAAGCCTTAGACTAGACGCCTTAGACATTAAGAAGTAAGACGTGAATTAGATTAAAATAATATTTACCATATGAACATATAAGCATATACTAGGATATATTATATACCGACAGTGACATTTGGACAAAGAAACTAGGATACGGACTTGCTTAGAATTAGACATGGAATTGTAATAAATAGAAACCATACGCCCAAGCTCGTCCCACACGCATAACCATTAGTCGATAAAAACCAAGACTAATAATAATTATCGGACTCAGGATTTCAACAGGAGAATACTAGTGCGAGATACCAGGCGCCTCAATTATTATAAAATATTCATATGCATTACTTCCAGGTGAGTTCGTGAACCATCCCCTCTTTTCTGTTTTAAACTGTTTTTGGGGTGAACATATGCTTCCAGTGTAAAAACCAGAATGATAAACCAGTTTGATGTGACAAGGTGTGCTCTCGAATACCGAACCTTCACACTCATTAACCCAACGGGAGATTGGGCCACTTAATATGTGGGTAGTACTACTTGGGGAAACCCCCACACACAGTGGACCCGGAAACCCGGGAAACCCTCCACTGAGGTTTGTGACACGTATTCTGCCATGGGAATCCATAATGAGAGCAGATGGATTCAGTGTCTGGTTTGAGGTGTGGCTTGTACATCACCAGTGCAACCATGTGTTGAACCATATTAATTTGTAAACATATTTTGGGAATTAAAAACTATTTTGTGGGAAACCATATAACTTATAAACCGGCTTTTGAACGATAAACTTATTTTGAAACCAGTTTAACGCACACACGGACTCACCAACATGTTTGTTGACCCAAACCTATTTTTAAGCATGTGTTCAGGTACAGCTTATGGATGGATGGCGAATGTGAAGAATATTATATTAGTTGCGGATTAGAGCGTATAGAGCTAAGCACGGCTAGAGTTTGGATTGATTGAGGATTGCACATCATCGACTGCTTCGACGACCGCCGCGACTCGTCTTTGCATACCTTTGAACCATTGATTTTAAGTATTGTATTTATATTATGGAACTAGAAATTGTATTAAACCTTTAATATAGTAATTGTTACTTCCGCTGTGCAAGTTTGGTACCAATCTGTATTTTGACTAGGCCCACCTTGGTCGGGTTGTGACATTTGGTGAATACATTAGCTACTTGATTTGTAGTTGTGACATGTTTCACCTCAATCTTGCCTTTTTCGTAGCAATTTCTTTTGAAATGATACCTAATTTCAATATGTTTAGTTTTTGAGAACTGAACAGGATTTTGAATGATGCTAATGGCAGATTTACTGTCTACTGAGAGTGGATTCTTGGTCTCTTTGATTCCAAAATCAAGAAGTTGATATTGGAGCCATTGGATCTGTGATGTGCAGCTTGTAGCAGCAATGTATTCAGCTTCAGCTGTTGATGTTGCCACAGATGTTTGCTTCTTTGATTGCCAGGATACCAGACAGTTTCCCAGGAATTGAAAACCACCAGATGTTGATTTTCTTGACATTTTACACCTTGCATAGTCACTATCTGAAAAAGCAGTTAACTTGGTATTGCTTGAAGCAGGATACCAAATTCCTAAAGTAGGGGTTCCTTTCAGATATCTGAAGATTCCTTTGACAGCAATTCTAGCACAGACACAAGTTGAAAACATGATATCTGGTCTAGAAGCAGTTAAATACAAAAGAGAACCTATCATACATCTATACATGGTTTGATCAACCTGTTTTCCTTGATCAACTGGTTCAACTTGTGTGGTTGGTGTCATGGGAGTGGAACATGATTTACAGTCTTGTAAAGAAAAAAAAATTAATAATTCTTTAACATATTTTGATTGATGTATAAATGTTCCATTTGTTTGTTGCTTGATTTGCAGTCCTAAAAAGTACTGCAGTTCTCCCATTGTACTCATTTTAAATTTTGATTGCATGAGTTTCTTAAATTGATCACACAATTTGGTATTTGTTGAACCAAAAATGATATCATCAACATAAATCTGAACAAGTAAGACATGATTTCCAACATGTTTGATGAAAAGTGTTTTATCAATGGAGCCTCTAGTGAAGTGATTTTTAAGTAAAAAGTTGGATAGTGTTTCATACCAGGCTCTTGGAGCCTGTTTTAGCCCATAAAGAGCTTTGTCAAGCTTGTACACCCAGTCAGGATGAGAAGGATCCTCAAACCCTGGTGGCTGACAGACATACACTTCCTCTTTTATTTTTCCATACAAAAATGCACTTTTGACATCCATTTGAAAAACTTTTATGTTGCTGGAAATTGCATAAGCTAAAAGTAACCTGATAGCTTCAAGTCTTGCAACTGGTGCAAAGGTTTCATCATAGTTAATGCCTTCTTCTTTAGAATAACCTTGTACCACCAATCTTGCCTTGTTCTTGATGATCATACCAGCTTCATCTTGTTTGTTTCTGAAGACCCATCTAGTACCAATTGGTTGCTTGTTTGGAGGTAAGGGATATATTTCCCAAACCTGTTGCTTCTTGAATTGAAGCAGCTCATCTTTCATAGCTTGAACCCAATTGTTATCTTTGAGGGCTTCTTGATACTTCTTTGGTTCGAACTGAGAAATGAATGTTGAGAAAAAGCAAAAGTTGGAGAGTTGGTTTCTAGTAAGTACCCATGATGCAATATCACATTCACCCATGATTTGTTCCAATGGATGATCCTTGTGTTCAAACAGTTGTTGTAGACCTGTACTTGAGGATGGCTCTGGAACTTCTTCAAATAAATCACTGAGGTTGATAATATCTAGTTCAGCTGTTTGTTGAGGTTCACGAGTTTTTGGAGCTGAATCAGTAGTTTCAAAATGTTCATCAGCAATTGTTGAAGTAGAAGCTTGTGAAACTTCTAAAGGTTTAAAAGTTGATTTAATGACTGTGTTTGGAGTCCATGGTGTAGGACCATCATCATCAAACCCTTGATAACCATAATAAGTAGGTTTGGATGATTCAACATTCTTTTCAGGTCCGAAATTAAAGCTGTCAAGATCAAAGAGTTCAGCAGGATGTGCTGGAATAAGAGTATGTTTGGATTCATTGAGCTTGACGTTCAGTGTTTCTTCTACTATCTTGGTTCTTGAGTTGAAGATTTTGTAAGCTTTCCTCATTGGAGAATAACCAAGAAAATAACCTGAATCAACTTTAGCACCAAATTTAGAGATAGAGTCTTTGATGTTGAGGATAAAACATTGACATCCAAAAGCCCTGAAGAAGGAGATAAGGGACTTCATGCCATGAAGAATTTCATAGGCAGTCTTGGTATGTCTCTTGTTGATAAGAACTCTATTCTGAACATAACAAGCTGTGTTGACTGCTTCAGCCCAAAAATACAAAGGTAAGCCTGAATCAGCTAACATGGTTCTTGCTGCTTCAATCAATGTCCTGTTCTTCCTTTCTACCACAACATTTTGTTCAGGAGTTCTGGGAACGCTGAATTGTCTAACAATCCCTTTAGACAAACAGAATTCATCCAGAGTTTTGTTCCTGAACTCTGTCCCATTGTCACTCTTGATGACTTTGACAGAGAGAGAATATTGCTTCTCTACTTGTAGAATGAAGAACTTGATTATTTCAGCTGCCTCATCCTTAGAATATAAGAAGAAGACCCATGTGAATCTTTAGTAGTCATCAATGATGACCAAGCAGTACTTCTTCTTACCAAGGCTCTGGAGACCCTCTGCACAAAATAGCAAATTAGTTAGATTTGGGAACTCAAGCCAATTTGGCTTTGGATTTGCTCTTGAGAACAGGTACAGTTTGTTGAGGACCAATTTTTGAAATCCATGTCTTTTTGGCAATGGATTTTTCATTAGGAACAATGGTGGCACCTTTTTGGTGACCACCATCAACTTTGGTCATCAGAAGTTTAACCAAATTTATCAAATTTTTAACCTCGGTAGTTTGTGAAACTACTGATGGGTTAGGTGTAACTTCTGAAGATGACCTTTGACAAAAAGACTTTTGTTGAGATAAAGTTTTTTTCTGAGAAAAGGTTTTGCTTGGTTGTTGTTTGTTGGGAAAGAAAGTATTTTCATAATCTTGTCTTATTTGTTTTCCCACAACCAGTTGTTGATTTTTCTTATTAAACTGATTTCCTTTTCTATATATACAAAGTTCAGTCATGTGGTTAAACAGACCACATGTTTCACATGCTTTTGCCTTCTCTTTCCTTTTATATTCAGCAAGAGATTTGGAAGGCAAATTACTGACAATATTAGTATTTTTCAATAGGTCATCAGTAGTTTTCAGGGTCTCAACTCCTGATGTAGATGAAACTACTGATGGCTTATTGTCAGCTGTCTTAACTTCTGCAGAACTTTCGTTTTTGAGAAAGTTCTGATGGAAGGATGTGCACTCTTCCTTTTCAGAAGTTTGAACCAATTTCTTCCCATCATTATCAGTTTTGTGGGTAAAATTAGTTGGTGATTCAGTATGGGTATACCCTATGCCAAACTTAACATTTGCAGCAGTTTGCTTGTTAAGCAGCATTTGGTATCCCTTACAAGACTCAACCCATTTTTCACAGTCAACCTTGGTGTCAGCAAGCACTTTTCTGACATTTCCTAGGTTGTCTATCATGCTTCTAATTTGTGCCTGGGTTTCAATGGATTTATCAGTTAATTTAGAAATTTCCTTATTTTTTGAAACAAGTTTTCTTTCTAAATCACACTTCATTTGTGTGTATTTTCTTTCCATGTCATTTGATTTGCCTTGTAAATGCACATTTGTTTCTCTAATTAAAGCAAAAGATTCTTTGCAAGAATTTGAACAAAGCTTTAACAGAGATTGTTGTGATACCTGAGATAGAGCAGAATTAGAGGAGTATCCCTCAAAAGCCATTAAGGCAAAAACATTTCTGCCATTGTCAGGTTCTCCCCAGTTGATATCATAGACCTTGTTGTCTGCATCTGGACTGCATTCAGATGTATCAAAAGGAAGAGTGCTCCAGTCAACATACCCTGAAGTAAATAGACTTTGTTGAGGGGGTTGTTGAGTTTGTGGAGGTTGTTGAGCAGCTGGAAAAGGAGGCATTTGTTGCTGGCCTTGGTGTTGAGCAGGCATTTGAACATATTGTATTTGTGGCACATAATGTATTTGTGGAGCTTGTGCATGTACAAAATGAGCACTCCCTTGAGTTCCATTATTCCTATTATATGAGGAGTTAAATTGATTTCCAGACATAGGTTGGTTAAAGCTAGAGCTTCTACACTCTCTAGCAAAGTGTCCCAACTTCTGACACTTATGACATCTCAATTTAGATTTGTCAAAACCAACTTTTGTAGAGTTGTTTAATCCTGGAAATTTCCTTCCTGACCTTTTATAAAATTTGTTAGTTTTTATGCTTAATAAGGCCACTTGGTATAAAATATTCATTTCTTCTAAGTCATCACTGCTAAAATATTTTAAGTCATCCATGATAAAACACATGTTATCAGCAGTTTGACTTAGGTCTTCATTGGCATAAGTTGGGAATGATCCATCTGATGAGATCCCAGCTGTTATGTCAATGTGTTCAAAAGATCCAAAATTATTAGAACAAGATGGTGAGTCCTGTCCCAATAAGGCTATGCTACCTGGAGTATAGTCATCAGCAGTTTTACCATATTCTTGTAACTTTTTCTTTTGATTAATCTTTCTTTCAAAAGATAACAATTTACCATGTAACCTTGTTAGGTTCAGGGTATTAAAATCTGAACTTGTTCTGAGGACTATAGAATAAGTTTCCCATTTTGAAGGTAAAGACCTTAAAAATCTATGTAACATAGATGCATTTGAATAGGTCTGACCGTTAAGTTTTAACTCAGAGATGAGTGATGAAAATCTTTCTAACTGTTGAGTTAATGTTTCACCATCTACATGAATAAAAGTTTCATATTGTTGGGCTAGGATTTCTCTGGTGTTGGCTATCACCTCTTCACTTCCTCCAAACTGTTCTTTAAGGCTATTCCACAGCTCTTTGGCACTTTCACAATGTAAAAGTCCAGCATAAATTTCGTTTGGGAGAGCCATAGCCAACATAGAGAAAGCTTTTGCATCTAGCTCAAATTTTTGGAAATCTTCTTCAGTGTAGTCTTTAGGGTCTTTTGGTCTTTCTACTTTAGATTCTGGATCATCTATTACTGGTTTGTGAGGTCCAAACATTACTAACCTCCAAAATCCAGTATTGGTCTGAGATATGGTGTGTGCCAACCTTCTTTGCCAGATATTATATTCATTTCTGACCAGCATAGGAGGTTTATTGGCAGATCCAGTATTATAAGGGTCCATTTCTAAGAAGTTTGGATTGTCAATACTTCTTGAAAGTGATGGATGTAAAATAAAGTGAACTTTAATCCTTTATTGGATATTAATAAGAGCCTGTGTCTGATTCTCAATTTGTTAGATTGATATTTGATCAGATAAACCAGAAGCTCTGATACCAATTGTTGGATCAGTGGTCTCTATTGACAGTTTAAGTTATAGAACAATTATGTGTTTTCAGGTTTTATTAGTAGTATTTTGCACAACGGAATAATAAATGTTCTAAGTTAAAGTATCACTTTTACAGGAGTTATTACTCCCCCTTTACTATTGCAATTAATGAGAATCAAAACAATTCAAAGTATAAAGCATTAAATGCAAGTATTGAATGATTCTCAGATGTGAAATGGATTATAGGTTATAAAAGCTTTGAAGGAATTCAATTAAAATCAAGTGTCTAAAATATTGGGATAAACCCAACTATTTATAGACGAATACAGACTGTTGTGCTAAGTAATTACAAGATTATAATAAACTAAGATAATGCATACAACAGGCTGTAGCATGAGAACTAGTTCAAAGACTTTAACAAAACAATATAATACTAAACTACTAAAGATATTGGGTCGGTTAGAAGCTTCTGATTTGAAAGTACTGATGAGTGACAAACTACTGATGAGTAGTTTGTCTTTAGTAGTTCTTCAGTGAAATGTTTGGTTAGACTTCAGAACTTCTGATGCTTTAACTCTTTAGCACTTTACTTGTTCTTCTTCAGCACTTCTATCTTTTCTTCTTCAGCAGTTCCATACTTAGAATAATTAGCAAAAATATGATTTGGACTATGGTAACAAAAGTGGTTTCTTCAATCCTTTTTGTCCCAACAGACTCTCATAATAGGATATTATTGGCCAACGATGAAGAAGGATGCTATGTTGCATTCTCAAAAATGTGATGCATGCCAAAGGCATAGTAATATCCTACACCAGCCTGCTGAACCATTACATCCTATTGTCTCTCCATGGCCTTTCATGAAGTGGGGAATGGATATAGTGGGAAAACTACCTAAAGCTCCTGGTGGAAAGGTATTCATGCTAGTTATGACTGATTATTTCTCAAAATGGATAGAAGTTGAAGCCTTTGTACAAGTCAGAGATAAGGAAGTAGTATCCTTCATCAAGAGAAATATCCTAACCAGATTTGGTGTGCTAGCTAAGATTATTTGCGACAATGGATCTCAGGTCATCAGCAAAAGGACAACCAGTTTTTGTGAAAGCTGGGGGATCAAGATGATAACTTCAACACCTGTCCATCCTCAAGCTAATGGACAAGCAGAATCTTCCAACAAGATCATCGTCAACAATATGAAGAAAAATCTAGGAGAAAAGAAAGAGAAATGGGCAGAAGAACTTCCATTTGTATTATGGGCAGATAGAACTACTTCTAAGAATGCAACTGGCCAAACACCTTTTTCTTTGGTTTTTGGTACATAAGCTAAGCTCCCAACAGAGATGGTAATGCCTACTGCCAGAAGACATCTTCAGGATGCAACTACCAACTCAGAAGCTTTGTTATAAGATCTTGAAACAGTGGATGAACTTAGAGATGCTGCTAAATTGAGGATGGCAGCTTATCAACAAAAGATAGCCAAAGCATACAACAAGAATATAAGGATACGAAGGTTCCAAGTATGAGACTTGGTCCTAAGAAAAGCTTTTCAGAATACTACCAAACCAAGTGATGGTAAATTAGCTCCTAAATGGGAAGGATTATACGTGATTGATTCTGAGGCTGGTAAAGGAGCATATTGGCTCTCAACCATGAAAGGTGAAATTCTTCCTAGATCTTGGAATGTAATCCATCTAAAGTACTATCACATGTGAGGTATGAAAAGCATCTATTTTATTATTATTTCGCTTTTTCTAACAATATTACAACTAAACATGGACTGGAATATAGTCCATCCTGAGAATTTTATAGAACCAACTTGAAGATGAAGTCTTGAAGACTAGGGGGTTGGCAACCCTCTCCTACGTTAAGGTATCATATAGCTTCCTAAGGTTTAAAGGTTTTCATCTTTCACATTGGGTTAGCGACCCCGCCTGGAGCGCACGTTATTCGTGTATATCTTCAGGATGGTGGGACCAGTTCATGTAAAAGTGGCTGACAATCTCATCATTTTTGGAGTATACATTGAATCCGCAAGGTTTAGGCATTTTTCAATGTCTCTTTCTCGTATTTGGCCTAGTCGCCATTCATCCTTAGGCTATAACGCCAGTTCATCTTTGGCCATGTCGTCAGTTATCCTCAAGATGTCATATCAGAATGAGCTTGACCCCAGTTTTTATAAGGCCTTGTCGCCAGAATGTTATTTTTATTTACCTTTCTACAGGTTATCTTCAAGAGCTATTGATAAACCTTTATCAAAAAGGAAAAAGATATCCTTAAGACTATCTTAAGGATATAACAGACTAAACACCAGGGACATCCTCAGAACATTGTTACTAAAACTTTTCTCAAACTTTTATCAGGATATATTGAAGACTAATGGCTAAACTGGGAATGAAGGTAGAATTCTATAACGTGTATTGTTCTATTCTGTGTTTGTTATTTAACAACATTGCAGGATGATAAATGAATAATAAAGAACATAAGGATGTAGAGCCAAAAGATTATTAGTTTTATTTATTTATAAAGGATGTCAACCCTTGGTTTCATCCAAAACTAGGACCCATCCACCAGGGGTCAACATCTAAGGTCCAAGTCAAGAAAGATTTAGGGCTTCGTCTTGAAACTCAAGATCCCTCCACCCTAAACCTTTAATTGTTCATACATGCAGAAAAAAATAAAGTGTTCAGATTGTTTATAGACTAAACTACCACAAAAAACAACCGCAATATCCTAAAAAAGTGGGCTCCAGCCTAGTCATCACATCCATCATCGCCAACTGTTGCCTCCACATCATACTCTTTAGCCACCTTAGCCACGACCACCTCAGCCTCCTTCCCAGTATCCTTAGGCTCCTCTGATGCATCCTCGGGAATTGTAGAAGGAACAGGCTTGTGCACCACTTCTTTCCCATCCAGGCTCTTAATTTTCTCCTGCCAAGCCTTGATGTCCCACTCATCCTAGTTGAAGTTGGGATCTTTAGCTTGGATGGCTATCTTCACCTTGGCCTGAAGGATGGAAACAGTGGCAGACTTCACAAGACCCTGCTTATATTCCTCCAACTCCTTCTCATGCTCCTATGTCATCTTGGCTTTCACAAACTTCACCACGTTCAGCTCAGCCTCTACCTTAGACAGCTTCTTCTCAAGATATTTCCCTTGTCATGGGAAATCTTCTTCACCTCCTCAAGAGTTTCCTTAGTGTCATTGAGCTCTTTGGCGACATTATCCAGGGACTTCAACAGATATTCGTGTCCCTACAAGAAAAGGAAAACAGGTAAGTTTTTCATCCTTAACATTTGTTAAAAAATATTTTTGTCATCCTCAGGATAACACTATACCTAGAGAGTGAAGTGGGAAATCTTAACCAAGATATCCTCAGGACTGAGACCCTCAAAGGGAGAAGTTTCTTGTCCTGAAGCAGCAACAGCCTTCCTCTTCTTAGGGGATGCCTGAGCCTTGGGCTTAGGAGGAGGAGGACTGGCCATCCTGTAGTTGAATGGAGAAGTGATCTTAATAGCCTTGCTGACATTCTGGCTGTCGATCTCATCCAAATCAAAGAAATCAGATTTCTTTGCTGAAAATATTAAAACACAGGTTCAGACAACATTATATGGAAAAAAACATCCTAAGGATGTAAAAGGTATTACTTACTAGACATTTCGGTGGCTTAGCTGGTGGTATAGCTTTCCTCTGCTTCAAATGTTCTTGCTGCCAGAGGTAAGTCAATCACTTCCTTAACTCTAATGAAAGGATCAGTCAGAGGAGGAGCAAGCTTGGTCAAAAAAGCCCCTGTAACATAAATTTTTTTTTCAGAATCTTAGTGATATCCTCAGGATACAACTACGAAACTTTTTCATCCTAAAATATATTTATCACTTTTCAATCATGACATAGGGATATCATCTCCATTTGGAATGGAATCCCTTCTCACAAAGAAAAACTTTGACTTCCATGACCTTTCTAACTTTAGGACATTGTACAAGAAAGGGGGATTTTTGTTTATAAGCTGATGAACATAACGGTTTGACCCATGAGTTTTCAACTTATAGACATAATACATGTCTCCATTCTGTAGCTGGATGCCATAGTTCTTGATAATCTTGTTACAGATCATCCAGATTTTCCACACCTTTGACATAGCCTGAGCATATGCCATCCCTGTGACATCAAAGAAATCCTTGATGAAGTTAGGGAATGGACACTTTAGGCCTAGGTGGAAAGGCAGTTAAAAGAAGCAGACCCTGATTGAGGATGCAAAGTCAGATTTTGCATTCTGATCATAGGGAAGGATTACAGCAGATTTAGGGAAGGCCCTGAGTTTTTAAGGATTTGAATATCCTTATCAGTGAAGAAACAAACTTCTTGATAAGGTTCCTTCAACAGATTCTGAGGGAAGAAGTCCTTATGGACTCCAACACTACCCCCTCGTTGATTTTTTGCTTATCCTGAATTTTGATAAGAAAACTTCGAAGTTTAAAGAAGAACAGAGAAGAAGAAGAAGTTACCTTTAAGAAATAACTGGGATAAGATTATAAAGGAAGGATTGAGATGTAAATATAGGCGGTGAAAGAGGATGTGTGTAACGGTCATCAAGAAATCATTGCCTCAAAAATAGTCGTTGTCATCCTGACAGATGTCTAACAAAGCTTATCAGATAAGATTCTCGATTAAAAATATTATAACCGTTGAGATATTAACAGTAACATGTTTTTTGGGGACAATTGTTGCTGGTGAAAATCTTCAAGATGATTTTAACTTATGTTTTCTATGTGTCATCCTCAGGATACTAAAGGACTTAACAGGACTCAGGATGTAACAGTATTCTATCTTATGTACATCCTGAGGATGGACTAACGAATTATCTTATTCTTATATGAATGCAGGTACACTTAAAGACTTGTAACTCTTCCCTAACGGCTATATATGGTCTTATTCGAGCCAAAAGAACTGAGGATGGAAGAGCAATACATGTGGAAGAAGTCATTTGCTAAAGAATAGGTCAACTTGTAACCGCTCGATATAAATGAGAGGCGAAAATCAAGGAAACGGTTCAACCAACGTCTATATTGGTTAACTACACTTCAAAGCTAACCTGAAACAGTCAAGATCATACTAAAGAGGGCGGATTTCATTGGATTCTTATTTATTTACTTATAACTATATATAGGGGTGTGATGAACGAAATAGGACACTTACTCACTTGTTATCGAACACTTGACACTTAGCATTCAGCTCTCAAGCCCATACTTTCCTTAGTCTCACACACACTACACAGAATTGTAAATCTTAGTCATTCGTTCATCCCACTTCCAAAGTTGTAAACATTTTTTTCTTATTAATATTAACAAACAAGGCAAGGGCTTAGACTCCTCCCGAGGTTTTGTGCCGGCGATCATCATTGATCAAGGGTTGTACTCGTACATCGAGTGTTTTTCTCTTGTTTCATTTCGTTTATATTTATTAATCATACTTTGTGCCAGACAGTTACATCCTCAGTTTATAACTATCCATCCTGACCAATTCCTTTGTTATCCTGAACATAGTTGTCAACAGTTGTTTTTTTTTTTTGATATTCTAACGTGCCATCTTAAAGATATAACTAAGTTTTGAACATATTAAACAGTTTTAGCACTCTACCTCACATTTTCTAATTTGGAATACAAAGTTATTTTTGCTTAGTAATTTTTGACAAAAACAATATTATGGGCAGGTTTTATTGGGCCATGATTTAGTTGGGCCGATTAGGTTTAGTTTAGTTATAATATTAGTTAATTATAATAATTTATTATTATTAGGTAATTCTTATCTTTCAGGTGTTACATTCTCCCCGACCTATTGGAATCTCGTCCTCGAGATTCGATTTGAATTATCTTATAATGTTTTACTAGATATCGTTTTTGTTATTATTTTTTATAATCATTTTAATATTTATTATTACGTTCTCCCCGTCCTATAGAACTTGTCCCCAATTTATTTTTCTTCTTCTCTATGTTTTATAATAAATTCTAAACCTTTTAAGGATAGGGTTAAAATCTTGGATGTCTAATTCTGGAGCCTTCTCTTAATGGTTATATAAATCAGGCTATAAAACTTAGGTGGCTTTCTATTCTTAATGATTTCTCATAATATTATTTATCTTTGCCCAATCCTTTAGCCACATCGATTCTTATTATGAACTTTCTTATGGTGGTATGATATCATCATTCCTTAACATTTGTCTTATACAAAGATATTTATAATCATCTAATGTATATATCAAGTTAATATATATTCTTGATACATGTCTATACGAAATATAATTCTTATGATAATTTATTCAGTTCCGGATGTTTATGATTATATATGATATCTTAAAATATTTTTACATTTTATTTACTAGAATAACTATGTTTGAGAAAACTTTGTTCCTATAAGACGTCTTAAAATATATCAATAACGAACATTCTATAGTCAAGTAGAATAGCTTTAATCTTTAATTTCTACTAGTTTTAAATCTTATTTTATTGGATTAACTTTAATCAGTGTGTTGACCCGGGGTTTATCAGAGTGGCACAGCGGATTAACATTAATAGCTTGATTAAAAATGTTTACATTAAACTAAATTCCAACGCGAATGAAATATATAAAATGTAACCCTAATATTCTCTTCTTATCCAGGATCTTCTAGTCGTCTGCTTTCTCTAGAAATCTTGTATAGATACCTGACCACATGCTTAAAGTACGTTAGTATTTTCTTACTAGTGAGTCATGCCAAAATTTAGACCTATTGATACAATAACTTAATAATAGATAACTTATTAACCGATCATTCATATATAATAGTATAAATCATGCCATCATGGTACCACTTTGTCATTGATAGAACGTTGGTTTTTAACCCCCTCCCGAGCCAAGAATGATTAGAAATAATAGCTAGATGACCAATCTCTTGTAGTTTCTAACGTGAATGATCATAACTTCATGATAATATTAATACTATGACATAAATAATATAACTCGTAAAAGATATTATTATGACACAATACAAGCATGTAATCTCCCCAAAGCTTTATAATAAAAAGTGGAAGGTTCATGTACTCACCTTAATAATACTCTTCTTGATTGGTAGTCTACCTCTTATTTGTATATTCCAAGATATGTTGTACCTAATATATTTTGTAAACATTAGCGTGTGCACAACTTATGCACGTGATAACGTTAGGGGACAATCCTTTAATATAATATTATTTTATATCCTTGTAGTCGATTGTTGTTTGTTAAAGATGTGTGGCTTTTGGTTGGTGGGTTGTTGGGTGAGGGATAGTTATTACCGGTCGAAGAAGAAGATCAGTGGGGGACAGAGGGTGGTTGTAAGGAAGAGGCTATCGGGTTTATGGTTATTCAATAAGGTCATAGAAGGTGTCAGGGATGAACAAAACCGATCACCGGTGATAACAGGTGACCGGAGAAGACGACCGGACAGGGTGACAGGGATGGACCAGTGGTGATGGGTAATAATAGTTGGTGGATGAGTGTTTTTTAGAAGTGATCAATGGATGTAGATGGGATATCGTTTACTGTGAATGGGTGGTGAATTTTCGTGATACACTCGAGACCCGGTCACCGAAAATGGAGAGGTGACCGGAGAAGAAGGGTTGCCGGTTATCTAGGTTGAAGTTGGTAACCGGAAGTGTGGATGGTTGTAGTCGCCAGAGAAGAAAATCAGAAGTGATCAACGGAGCTCCCTCTCTCTCTCTTCATCACGCTTTCTCTTTCTTATCTCTCTGTCTCTGTGTTTGATTGGTACAAATTTCTTGGTGTGTTGTATGTTTGTATTTATAGTGTTATTATAAGGGTATAATGATTAGATGATGATGATGCTCCAGACGGGTGGGAGGATGTGTAGTGAATGCTTATGATTTAAGTAGCATGTGTGGGTGTGAGTTGTAAGAATGTGAGGGATTGAGTGTAAAGAAGAAGCAGTGGTGGATGGTATACGGGAGATGAAAGCAGAGAAAGGAGTGTGGGTTTGGGCCGAAGGGGTGATTGGCCGGAGGTGTTTTGGGCTTTTATTATTGGGTGGGTTTAATATTATGGGCCGGTTTTATTGGGCCATGATTTAGTGGGCCGATTAGATTTAGTTTAGTTATACTATTAGTTAATTATACTAATTAATTATTATTAGGTAATTCTTATCTTTCGGATGTTACAATAGGTTTGTAGAAATGGTGTTTGAGGAGTTTCTCAATTGAAAAAGAACCTTTCTTTAACTTTATTTTTTGTAAGATTGTTTTTATCCAATAACACTTAAACGTAGGGGGTAACTTGCATGTGATAACATGAAGATAAAAATTGTCAATAAAGGTTATGGTTGTAATGAGCGAATCTAGTTAATTAGACTCGAATGTCAACTGGGATACACAATGGTCATAAGGAGTTATCTTTAGTAAAGATACAAAATCTATTCTAAGGAAAGCGTGTTGAACACATGTCTCGGCCTCAACCATCAACATATTTTTGTCCATTCTTGCAGCCAAGAAAGATCATACAAAACAACAAGTTGAAGTTCTGGTTAAAGACAAAGCAAAAATCGTATAAGAAGATGTAGATCAAACTATTGTTGAAAACTACTGTTTTAATCATTTATGTATATAAAATTGTATTTATGTTTATTTATTTATTTATTTATTTTTTTGGATTTGCAAACGGTTTTTGTACAACAAGTTTCCTAATGTATGAAGAAAGTATCTTTATGATTTTTATTAATGTAATTTTAATAAAATTATGACTCATGTTTTATATTTCCTTTACGAGGTTGATGGTTCGAGTTCTATTGTGGTATTGATATAAACTTAGGATTAGTTTTAGTGGGTGTGTAAGTTGATTAAAGAAATTGATTTTTTGCCACAATGTTGTATAAGTTGGACTAATTCAAATGATTAAAATGGGCCACATTTTCATGGCCGATTGGGATATCACCCATACCCACTTATTGCATACAAGACTCGTTAATTTGGCACAATTCTTTGAAACCCCATTGGATTTCATGTTTTCATGATTTTCTAAATAATTGAATTCCACAGACTCACTTTCTTTAATGCTAAGACACCGCATAAATATTAAATCTATATCTATATTTAAATATATATCTATATTTAAATCTATATTTATATTCAGGTAAGAGCAGGCTACGTTTGTGATTAAAAGGAACTCATGGGTACCTAGAAAAGCATAATACTTGCATGGCCGGCCGAATTAGATAGATTACCAACTAAGTGTGCACTTGTTCGAAGGAATGTTTCAGTTGGCTGGGATATTTGTCTGTTTAGTGTTGACTTTGCTGAAACAACGGAGCATTTGTTCGTGTCATGCGGTTTCTCTCAAGCGTTATGGCAGCTAGTGGCGCAGTGGTGCAAAGTGGGATCTATTTTCGCGTTTCATTTCAAGGATTTGCTGGAGCTGTATTCTCATATCAATGGTTCTGTGAAGAAAAAGAAGGCATTCTACACAGTATGTTTGACAACGATTTGGTGTATATGTAAGCATAGAAACGAAGCGGTATTCAATCAAAGACAAGTATCTCTTCAAAAGGTTCTTGGCGACGTTAAATCTCTAAGTCTATTTTGTGTCAAGGCAAGGGCAAAACAACCATTATTGGAGTGGAATACATGGTGCACTTTTAATCTTTCTAGAATCGGTTGGTGATGGTGTTTATTTATCTTGTACAATTTGGTATGTACGGTGTATTGCTAGTATCCCGCTAGCATTGGTGGAATAAAAATTGTTGATCATTAAAAAAAATATACCTTTAGCAATATTATCACTCTCCCGCCTGATTATGCCGTTTGATTCTTATCTAACTCAAACGAGTCGTTCAATGTAACAAAAAAGAGCCTAAAAGTCTTAGTTCATTTGTTTAAACCAAATCAGCCATTCTATCGATTCTTGAATCCGCAACGATTTACTTCATTCTGATCTACATAGCCAGTGAACGAGTCACCTACTGTATGAGGCTTGTGAGAAGGAATGATATTGTGAAAGAAGAAGAAATAAAAGTAGGTGAACGTTACACATAATTCAGTCACATTTTTTTTTCTACTAGAATTTAATGTAGGTTAAAGATTTAAAAACCATACCATAAAATGTGTTGTAGTTCACGCCCCACTTACGGTGTGCACATATAATGTATATATGTGTGGCCCTCGGGGGGCAAAAGTAAGGTTGCACTAGTTTTAACGTTATTTTACTAATTTCGTGAAAATAACGTTAAAAATGGACGGTTAATCATGCATCATGTGGTGGCGTTGATAGCCAAAAGACAAGGGGCACATGCACTGATCTGGTTTGTCCCGATTGCTAAGTGTTTTGTGCCTCATGTCCAAGGCTTGATACCAAACCACATCGAGCCGGGGGTCTCACTAGAAGCAGCCTCTCTATTCTTAGGGTAGAGGTAAGGCTGTCTACATCTTACCCACCTCAGACCCTACCTTAGCTTTGCTATAGGTGGGATTAACTGAGTATGATGATGATGATGATGACCATAAAATGTGTTGTAGACCCAATTAAGTTTAAATTGCACAAACAGTAATACATAAAATTAGGGCTGAAAATTTTAGACACGAATGATAACACGACATGAACCCACACGACCTTCACTATGCCAGCCCTACATAAAATAGTAAAATTAACAGCCCAATTCAGGAAACAAACGTCATTTATGCAACTCAATACCTAGCTACGAAATCCTCTCTCTGAGACCGTATCTGAATAATCCCAACGCCGTCTAATAGATCTCAATTTTTCAAACGGTATCCTTTGTCTTGGAGCGCTATGGGACCGTAATTTTGCTCGTGAGGATTCCGTGTTAGCCATGTAGCTTGGATAACTCATGTAGTCACCAAATATGCTTTGAGAGTATTCACTAAAAGGGCTCCTATTATGACTACTTCCGTGCCTGGAAGCAAGGGAAGGAACCCGAGGCGTGTTATCAGTCGTTGATGCTGTATTTTCCGCGAGGATCATTGAATCCAATGGCAGCACTTCCTGGGACACGTGTCTAGAAACCAGGTTCCATGGTTTTTTGGATGTAGAATGTGAGTCTTGGGTTGACTTGTTACTCGGGCTCGGGTGAAGACGAGGCTTCCAAGTATCAACTTCAAGAATCTTGTCACTTCTTTCATCATCGGGCCGACCTTGTTTATTGCTCCAGGATGTATCTTCCATCCAGTTGTCTAACCAATTCAGCCCTCTTAACCGTTCGTCCATGAAAGCGCCTTTCATACTTTTAGATTTCTGTGTTCACAAACATTTAAAAAGAAGATATGACAACATAGCGGGCCAAAATAGGTTGGGTCAAAATGAATACATGAAGCTTACGGGTTGAGCATGTGAGTTTGAGGGGCGGGTGCTTGAATGTGCTGAGGCTGAAATGGAGGCTCGAGTAGCACAAACATGGGCCTGGACACGGGCCAGGGCATGCATACGCCTAAGGACGTCTGCACTATGTTTTCTAACAATGCGGCCTCTCACGAGTGCTTGAAGCTTTACCAATGCTTTAAGTGCCCTTAGTGCTCTTCGAGCCTACACATGCCAAAATATGGAATATACAAATAGGGTTAGGATCAAATACATAGTGAAAGAAAAATAGAAAGTCGTAGAAATGGTATCAAACGAACTCCGATTGAATTCATTCAAGCGACATTGAAACCATCTTATCGAACCCTACGACATTAGTTTTTATGTCTTTGTTTTTTAGGGTTTTAGCTTGTAGTTTTTAGAATATGCTTTATATCATTGTGTCTTTTATTTACCATTGTGTATTTTTCTTATTTTCATCATTGTGTCATTATTTCAATTCATTGTGTCTTTTTTCTTCAACATTGTGTTATATTTTGTGGCTCATTGTGATATATTTCATGATCTATTGTTTTTTTATCCTTCTTACCCTTCTTATTTTTGTTAAACTGTGTAGAATAACTTGACCAAATACAAATAAGTTTATAAATATTGCATTTTTGATTCCATGAAAGGTGTTTTTGGTTATTTATTTTTCTATGGGATAAATACATACATTTTTAACTTTTTTTTAATTTCAGTACTTTATTTTTCTCTAATAGTTCACATAAAACTTATTCCACGTGGTTCAATGGAAAAAAGAAAAATAATTTGGTCAAAGAATTTCAATAACCATGAGCCATGTGCATTTTAAAAAAAAAGAAAAAAGAAATATTTTGTGGTTGAAAAGAAAATTGGCATCACCGTCAGTCATGGGCCTTACCAATCACCATAAGAAAAACGACCACTACCCATCCTCCCAATAAATGCGTCTACTCCCACGACCGACGTAATTCCCACCACCATACAGGATCGTATAAGTGAAATTAAACACGTGGGTTTATTAATTTCGTAAAAATAACGTTAAAACAACGGACAATTAACCATGCATCACGTGGTGATGTTGATAGCAAAAAAAATGGAGTACATACACCGATCGTTCTTTGTCCGGATTACGATGTGTTATAGGCTTTATGTTCACAATTTTATGCAAAATTACTACTAACCCGAGGCTCACACTGAAATAGCTTCTCTATTTTTACGGATAAAGATAAAAGGTTGTCTATGTGTTTTTACCTTCTCAGACCTTATTTTAGTTTTGCTATTTGTGGAATTTACTAATATAATGGTTACTTTTAAAATACAAAGCTCTATAAATTTGACTATCTTTTTTTTTAAGAAAAAAGAACTCTTGATGTATTTTTTTTTCTTTTTTGGGAAAATTGCATAAATGGTCATTTGACCAAAAAAAAATTGCAAAAATAAACATACAATGCGTCTAAACAACAGGGACGAGACGCTCTTTGCGTCTACCAATCAGACGCTTACACGTGTAAACCCTTAAACGCCTTAATTTTTAAGGTCTCTGCGTCTAATCTTTAGATGCGAGGCTGTTATTTAGACGCAAAGTGCTTTAGACGCGAAAAACTTAAGGTCCCTGCGTCTATACATCAGACTCAAAGCTGTTCTTTAGACGCAAGGTACAACCTTTTTAGACGCATCAATTTAAGAGTCTGTTCTTTAGACGCAATAATTTAAGAGTTTGTTCTTTAGACGCAAAGTGTACAGATACGTCTACAAGTCTACGGATACGTCTACAAGTGTATGACCCAGACCGTTTCAACCTGACTCGTCCCGTACTGAACCGGACCGTTTCGACCCAGCCGGCCCGATGGCGACCCGGACCGTTTCTACCCGACCGGACCCGGTAACGACCCCGACCGTTTCAACCTGACCAGTCCCGTATTGAAACGGACCGTTTCGACCCGACCGGGCCCGATAACGACTCAAACCATTTCGATGAGATCGGTCTCGTTAACGACCCGTGTTATTTCGACCTGGTCATCCGTTAACGACCTGAACGGTTTCGAACCGACCGGTAGAAAACGGTCCGGGTCGTTACCAGGTCCGGTCGGGTCGAAACCGTTCAGGTCGTTAACGGATGACCAGGTCGAAATAACACGGGTCGTTAACGAGACCGATCTCATTGAAACGGTCTGGTTCGCTACTCGGCTCGTTCGGGTCGAAATGGTCCGGGTCACTACGGGACGGGTCAGGTTAAAACGGTCGGGGTCTTTACCGGGCCCGGTCGGGTAGAAACGGTCCGGGTCGTACCGGGCCGGCTGGGTCGAAACGGTCCGGTTCAGTACGGGACGAGTCAGGTTGAAACGGTCTGGGTCGTACACTTGTAGACGTATCCGTAGACTTGTAGACGTATCCGTACACTTTGCGTCTAAAGAACAGACTCTTAAATTGATGCGTCTAAAGAACAGACTCTTAAATTGATGCGTCTAAAAAGGTTGTACCTTGCGTCTAAAGAACAGCTTTGGGTCTGATGTATAGACGCAGGGACCTTAAGTTCTTCGCGTCTAAAGCACTTTGCGTCTAAATAACAGTCTCGCGTCTAAAGATCAGACGCAGAGACCTTAAAAATTAAGGCGTCTAAGGCTTTACACGTGTAAGCGTCTGATTGGTAGACGCAAAGAGCGTCTCGTCCATGTTGTTTAGACGCATTGTATGTTTATTTTGGCAAAAAATTTTGGTCAAATGATTATTTTTGCAATTTTCCTTTTTTTTTTAAATCGGGCCGTGAGTACTAATCTATAAATAATCAAAATATATATAAACGACATTTAACCTATTCGTTATTATAAATTTGGTCATAAACTGGGTTGCATTTGCTATGGTGAGTGTTGGGTACCAACACCATGACACACCTAAATGATATCGTGTGAAAAATAAAAGTACCAAGATAATTCCGACAGAACAATATTAATCCTTACCATGGGAACAACTGCTCATATTTGTTTTCCATCGCTACATATAATTATCATACATAATTACATACCAGGTACGCCCGGAAACCCGACTGTATCGTCACAGCCGCCGATCCCTTCCGCCGCTCCAAGTCATGATACGCTCTACTCCCACTGCCAGCTGTCAACCTAACCACCTCGGCCGCCGCATGGGCGGCCACAAGTGCTGCCTCAGCAACGGCAGCCGTAGCGGCTGCCACGGCTATTGCGTGCTTGTTAGCATCCAAAGTTTCAGTATACAAATTTTCTTCCGTTAATGGTTTACTCTGCCTTACTGAACCCGACCCGGTTGAGTTCTTTTTGGACCGGAATAGTGAACGGAGCCACCTGGTTGTCTTACCCATAATATTCTACCATCTCCTGTGATTGGATATTTCGTTGGAGACTGGAGATAGAAGTTGTACTGACAGCATATATATTATTTAAGAGGAATGGAATGTAAATTTGACAGATAGGGAGAGGTGGGTACCTCTCTGTTTATACGGACAAAATATACACTGTTAACATGATCAATGCTTCGATACGTCTATTTCATCTCATGGCTACTATAAAGATAAAACTTTTATTTGTTATGACAAACATCATATTGTGTACTTTTATTTTTTTCTTATCTTATTTATTATTCTTATTTAAAGTATGACATTTATTTGTTAACTAGTAAATTACACGCCGCGCTAACGTAGAAACATAACCGGTGCCAATTCCTAAAAAGCCGCAGATTTTTCTGACGAACAACGGAGTTACACCAGCGGTATTGCGAGGGTCTGCTAATCAGATAACACAACATAGAGAGTCGTATTGTTCCGTCGGTACGCTGGTGCACGTTACAGCGAGCAAAACTCCTAATGGTTTGTGTACCCACATCCAAGATTACGATTAATATAATATTTTAATAAGAATTGAACTAAAAATGGTGCACGTGTATTTGTGAGTATCCCTCTATCATTGAAACCAACGGAAGGTTCATTTATAAATACAAGCCATTAGCGGTTCAGAGGAGGCATCGCATGTTTGGTCACACTTTAAATCCACAGTAATCAGACCCCTTTGAGTATTATTAGTGATTATTTTCAAGGGCAGTAGCCGCAACAGTCACAGCGACCTAACACCAATAGCACCACCATTTAACACCCAGACCAGCTAAGCACAACCATGGCACCAAAAGCACCACCAACCGTCGCTGCCACAACTACCATCTAAAACCGGCACCACCACCACCGCCTAATCGTGACAATAACGGCACGGCACCACTACTTAACCGCAACAACCTTCTCAGACAACTGCTGCTACCACGTCTCAGACCATCATGACGACACCGTACTACCGTAGTCCAAAATCTAGCGTTCCGACGAACCTCTGGCAACCCGATCTGAGCTTGCATGTGTTGTGTCGATGTAGATCGGCATTGTTAAAGTACAAAACTTCAACTTCTACGTCGTTTCAGTGTTGTATTTGCATTCATTCTCCGAAACACGATGTTAACGGCTTGAAGTCGTAGCGTTTCTTCTGACGGTTATAACCTTTAACGACACATCAGGCTTTGGTGATGTCTTTGAAATGGCTGATGGCGACGAAGACGGTGGTGAAGTCGCTGGTGGTGACGACGACAACATCGGTAGTCGGATGGTCGTGACCTGTGTATTTATTACGGTGGTGTGACGGCGTTTAGGTGTAAAGGTAGTCCTGTAATTTTGCGGTTGAAATAAGGGCATAATCGTCCATTTGCTGGTGCACTGTAGCAGATGCGGCGTATTACCTGTAGCTAACGATGGTAAATGTTATATATAATAATTTGACAGTTTTAGTTTCACACGTGATATTGCTTAAATTTGTTAGGGGGATGGGGCGCCTGTTAAGTTTTTTTTTTTCAGTTAACTGATTTTAACTAATCTTGCACTGCCACGTCACTTCACTGATTAAAACATTTTTTTGTGGCAGCACTTCACTGATTCTTTTATTTAATATTTTCATTTAAATTCAAAAAGTAACCGCTTTTTTAATTTTCAAACGGTAATTAATTTTATAACCATTACACCTAACGGCTACATTTTATACACCTATAAAAACCCCATAACTTCTAAACCAAAATCACACCAAAACCGGTTATCACTTTAATCATATCGAAAAAATGGTCCCGTGAAATGTAAATAAGGAGATCACGTTAACGAGGGCATAATTGGAAGTTAGAAACATAAACGAACAGTTCATAAACGAACCTAAACGGACATTCATAAACATAAGTAGTATGTAAAGCCCAATTGTGTATTACTAAAAAACCCAATTACTAATTAGTTATATTTATACAAGTAAGTAAAGCCCAATTATGTTTATATTTATATAAATAGAACTACTTATGTAATTAATAAAATTTAAACGAACATAACCGAATATAAATGAATATAAATAAATGAACATAAACGGATGTTTACGAACATAAATAAACGAACAAAACGTTTGTTCATGTTCGTTCATTTAACTAAACGAATTTCCTACCGAACAAGTTCATGAACATTTGATTCGCTTACATGCCTAATCACAATGATGTGTTGTGGAATGAATGCATCCAAGGACATCTTAGATACGGAGTAATAAAATGTATATAATAACACTCACTATAATTAGATAAGACGCTATGACTGTAAATGAACCAAACGAACACGATTAAGGCTTCTTCGTATCCGTTTGTTAAGGAAATAACGTGTTCATGAACACTTGATGAATGAGTTTTTCTGTTTATGTTTGTTTGTTTAACGTGTTCATGAACGGTTCATGAACATTTACCGAACGAGATTTTCTGTTTGTATGTGTTTGTTAAGAAAATGAACATGTTCGTTTTTGTTTGTGCTTATTTGTTATTGTGTGTTGTACAAAAGCTAACACAAACAAACACAAATTGTTGTAAATGAACATAAACAAGAATTCATGAACAAAACCAAGGAAAAACTAACTCATATTACAAACATTGTTACCAAAATATATCAATCCAATTTCCCATACATACTTGATATAATCATGATCACATAATTACCACAATGTAATATCTCATAAAACACAAAATTATCATATTAAAGTTGACATTCTCATCCAATCCACCCAAAATAATAGTTGATTAAAATTGGTGAAGTAATATTAATATGTGATACACTAATATATATTAAATAATCTACCAACGGAAAATTTGAAGTACATTAATTAAAATTAAAAAGTTAAAAACCCTAATGAACTACTGAACACAAACATAAGCGAACACGTTACCTAACGTTCATGAACATAAATGAACGAACGCGACCTATGTTCATGTTCATTTGTTTAACTAAACGAACATAATTTCTTGTTTGTGTTCGTAAATTTATTAAATAACGAACTCAAACGAACTTCCCGACGAACAGTTTACGAATTGCTCGCTGAACTTCTGGTTTGTTTACAACCCTATAAGACGTCGTTACTTAAGTCTCTATGATGAATGACTTTAACGTATTTAGAGATGCTAAGCAATTGAATCACCTAAAGAGACGGTTAAGTGAATTAATTAGGATGATTCATTTAGTTCCCAAACATACTAGCTTCAAAATAATAATGGACGCTGTTATTATATATGAGGTATGGATATATGCTCGGGCTATGATTAGGCATGCCATTAAGCCCGAATACGTCGTCATTATAAAAAATGTCTAGAGTCAGATTCATCAAAATAAGAAAACCGATGTCATAACAAATCTTAAAATAAGCATGAAGAGATCTCTTGATATCTTCAATTATGAAGACATCATCAACAAAAGAGTAACCTTAACATCAGCAGTACATCATTATAGTAGTAGCAACATAGAACAACCTACCAAAAACAGCTTTAAAGGTTTTGAGTAACATCAGTCTCAATGACCCTAGCATAAACCATCTTGAATGCTCTTATTAGCAACAGGTTACTCATTCATGACTCTATTTTCGTGTTTTTTGTTTGTTTGGACCTTTGTTAAGCATTATAAGATTATTAATAGTATTATGACATAATTGTTTTACCTTTGTTGAGATAGTAATGAATATGCTACCAATCGCAAATCATCAAGTAAACAATTATTATATAAATTAATTAGGTTTTAAAAATGTGTAAAAGGTTGCATATGAAAATTTTAAAAAGTTGCATTTGCGATAAAAATAGTTGCTTTTTGTTGTAGAAAATGTTGCATTTGAGTCAAGAAAATGTTGCATTTGAGTCAAGAAAATGTTGCATTAGAGTATATAATAAGTTGCATTTGAAAATAAATAAAAGTTGCATTTTCATGTAAAAAAGGTTGCATCTTATAAAGGTTGCATTTTATTAACATATGCAACACTTTAAAAAATGTTACATTATCTAACAAAAAAGGTTGCATTAACCCTAATGCAACTCCACCTAACGCAGCTTTTAATAAAAGGTTGCTTTAATCCTAATGCAACATTTTTAAGGCCTAATGCAACATTTTATTGATGTTGCATTAGGCTCATTTTGTTGTAGTGTCATTAGCAAAACTTGTATCAACATTAATTGTTCTAACAACACTAAAGCTCCTTGTGAAAACTAAAAACTTTCTAATAACGACCAATCGTATTTTGTCAACAATAACTTATCATCAGTAGCAAGTAGATCTGTAATTTCATATTGTCACTAATTATTAGAGTATATGCTATTAATAGACAAGTGATTTAAATAGTACTTTTATTAATATTTTATTCATTTTGTTATCTTAAATACATATGGTTCAATTAGAAATAAATAATGGGGTAGTGGTGGAGTGGTTTGTGGTGTTTATGTTTTATTTGAGGTCTTGGGTTCAAAACCTATTTGAGTCTTTTTTTTTACAACACTTATTTATATATAAATACATATGATTCAATAAGAATTAGCAAAATGTGGAGTGGTTCGTGGTATATGTCTGTTCTTTGAGGTCTTGGGTTCAAAACCCGTTTTAAACATGGCATTTTTATTTTTTTTCCAACACTTATTCATTTATAAATACATATGATTCTATAATAATTAACAAAATGGCTTGGTGGTGAAGTGGTTTGTGGTGCATTTGTGTGGTTTGATGTCTTAGGTTTGAAATCGTTTTGAAACATTGTTTTTTTTTTTAAAAAACAAATACGAAAAACGCGCAACACACGTATGTTTATACACCTAGTTCCATTAACACACCAGTCACCGGACGATTTTGAGCATCAAAGTAGGCGATATTTGAGGTAAACCTTCTTTCATTTCTTGTTTCTAACGCAAATACTCAATATACGATTGAAATTGGATTTAAAATTAAGGTCATTATCATGTTTCGTGACCGGTGACCCGACCCGGCCCAACCCGGCCCAAACTTCTAAAGTATGGTTGTGAAAATCTGTACACGCAAAAAAAGAAACCCATAGGAAAGAAATCATGAATCCGCCACTGATTGTTTAGATATGTTAAAATAGTGCGATGTATAATATTTTGATATCGAATAATATTTTTTTCTTATTTATGTTCAATGTAAGTTTTGTATTTGAAGGTATATAACAACAATAATAGAACAACAGTAGTCTTAAAAGGAAAAGAAGTTGAACGCAAATCAGCTTTAAATTTATCATTCATGGCCATGTTTCACAAACCATCAACAGAAGTTTAAAAAACATATAGGTATTTAAAAATAGCCCTGGTATAAAATGTGCTTTGCTATCGAGCATGCAATTGTGTTATCGTGTATTCAGATGATCCAGATTGAACTTCACTGTTGCTCTCTCCAATAAAGAAAGCAGGTTGTTTAGGTTGAGGCAACACACCCTCGCTGACCAACATTAGGACCACTGACAACATAGTTGGCCTGTCTTCTGCATGATTTTGCACACATAATAATGCAACATGTATAGATCTTAGTACTTCAGAGACGACACATGAGTCCTCTAAAGATCCACTCATTATTTCAGTAGACCTACCTTCTTGATGGAGTCTCCATGTCTACATCAAATAATAACGCATGATTAAGGTTGAGCTAATATCTACAATTTTGCATTCCATTATTCATTTATTCATTTATTTTTTGTTGGGTATCGTACCTCTCCTTTACTGAAAAAAAATTACTAGTTTATGGTGGATAAGTTAGGATTTAGTCTTACATGTCCAAGAAGGTTATCACTGTGGTCTCCATGAAAGAATTCTCTATTTTTTATCCCGCTAATTATCTCCAACACCATAACACCAAAACTAAATACATCTGATTTTATTGAAAAACGTCCGTGTGCAGCATATTCGGGAGAAATGTAACCACTGTGACAATGACAAGGTTAAACTTAACTTACATATTAGAGTGTCTCTTTTAATCTCATCATCTTTTTTTTCCTGAGATAAAGCACTAAATTTTAGAAGCATTCTTACCATGTCCCGACTACTTTCTTTGTGTTAGCAGTGGAATCATGTCCTATAAAGTTTCTAGCAAGGCCAAAGTCAGATATTTTTGGATTCATATCACTGTCTAGCAATATATTACCTGCCTTCAGATCTCTATGGATAATTTGAAGACGTGAATCTTGATGTAGATAGAGAATACCTCGAGCGATCCCATGTATTATATTAAAGCGTTGAGACCAGTCAAGCATCAAACTTCTTGTTTCATCTGCAAACACGTGACCACTATGTCATGTTCTATCATATAAAAATAGAAATTGAAATCATATCCCCATACCCTACTCTATGAGTAGGATTTTACTGGGCATGTTTGTTTGTTTGTTTGGAAGTGATATCATGAAGAGTGAGTCAAACCAAAGAGGAAAAAGTCCAGGCTTTTGTTAGGCAAGTATTCATAAATCAAAATTAATTCCTTTTGATGGATGCAATATCCAAGAAGCTTCACAAGATTCCGATGTTGAAGAGTTGCAATACAAATGACTTCATTCTTGAACTCTTCAAGGCCTTGTTGGGATGTTTCCGAGAGCCGCTTTACGGCTATTTCGCTTCCGTCTTCCAACACACCCTAAAAGATTGGCTAGGATCACTATTACGAGTTTATGATGACTAATGGTTCTTTTTTCTTTCGATTTGTGATAATGAAAAGCAATGTGTTGTGTTGTATTGTATTGTAGATGCGTATAATTCATTACCTTGTAAACTGGACCAAATCCACCTTCTCCAATCTTATTACAATCACTGAAGTTACATGTGGCCTTGGCTACTTCAAACAGGCTAAAAAATTGCAAATCATCAAGATCTTTCATTTGCAGACTTCTACTCTTCTCATCAAACTGGTCTCCTGCAAATTCAAAAGTTTGAGTTATGTGTTTTTAAATGTTGAATTATATAAACATACAAAATTGTAACCATTCCTTGTTCCTATGGATGGCAATGGGTCAGGTATGACTAATCATGTACCCTTATCTGGTTGTAAAATCTTGTGTCATACCCGGTCCATTACTAGTCCGCAATACCGCGGGTATCGGGTATACTCTTTGGATCTTCATGTATATGTGTTTTTTACCTTCCTTTATAATTTTATGTTTTAAAAACCTATAAAATATATTAAATTAAGAGAAATAATCATTGCCGTATTAATATTTAAAATATTTAAAAATATAAACATGTGATAACATTAATTCCAAAAAATAATACAACATTTAATATCATATAAATATTAATAATGTCTCCAAATATATGTTTCAAAAGAAAGTTTATTTTTTAAATATAGAACTTTAAAGGGTTTGGGTATATGTTTTAAGTAAACGGGTATCTAGTTTCGGGTAATCAAGTCAGGTGTCACTTAATCTCATACCCATTTTTCCAATATCATACCCAGTCCCATACCCATCAGATATCAAATATACTCGTCCCAAATGTTTTGGGTTTCAGGTATACCCATCAGGCTCGGGTTTGTTGCCATCCCTACTTACTCCTTTATATTACCTCGCCCTTTCGTGTGAAACCTTTTATTTATCTTTCTACAAGCATATGCAACTGTGAAGATAAGTGGCAAAGCTGATGAAGTGAAAAGCACCACAATAAGCAATCTTTTCATTTTATTGAAATCGGACTGGGCATCGAAAAGACCTTTCATTACAAAACAAAAAAAACAATGCTTAAGCATTAGCAAACAAAAGCTGAAAACACAACTAAAATGCAGAATTTTATAATTTCTAGGTGGTCTTGAAAAATCATTAAGTGTTTATAAGAAGTTTTAACTTGTTTCGTTTTATAGGAAGTTCAAGTTATCTTTGATTTTTTTTGATGAATTAGTGCTACAGTGAAAATTTTTTGTGCAAATGGGGGGTGTCAGATTAGGATTTGAACTTTTGGTGAAACCGCAACTTGAACTTGCGGTTTCTCTCTTCTACTCACCAAAAGTGCATGATTGAAAAAGGAAACCGCAAGTTCAACTTGCGGTTTCTCTCTTCTACTCACCAAAAGTGCATGATCCAAAAAGGAAACCGCAAGTTTGGATCATGCACTTTTGGTGAGTAGGAGAGAGAAACCGCAAGTTCAAGTTGCGGTTTCACCAAAAGTTCAAATCCTGATTTGACACCCCTCAAATGCGCAAAAATCCCGTCCTGTAGCACTATTTTGGCAAAGAAATCGTTATCTTCCCACTTTAATACGTGGTGTCAATTTTTTTTAGAGACCGTGATCTAAAGGTAAAGATAAATATGTGGGTAGCGAACTCCTAAGAAACACTTATCATTTTTCTAAAACACCTAAAAATAAATACAAAAATTTCGTAAGTATATACCTTCTAACTCAGTGGCATCCATTCTGATGAAAATATCTTGATCTCCATCATACTCTCTAGTGTCCATAAGCTCATCAAACCATAGCAAACATCCACTTCCTCCATTTCTGATATCTAAACTTCCATAGGCTATACAAGAACAATTCCTTTTGCAGGCAATCTCACATTCTGCTAGGGTCATGCTCACATTGTACCACGACCTTCGTGTATCGGGTACCTTAATTCCTGAAATTTTCGAAAACCCATCCCCATTCCCACATTTTAAAGGATTTTTGCGTTTACACCCGCTTACCCAGTCAGATGCCTTCCATTCTTCTGGATTTCTTGGTTCAAAACCTTGCATACATGTACAAGGTGGATGCTTTCTAATGCTACAAACTCCAAAAGGACCACAAAGTGAATAACGATCACAACTATCTACGATGCCCTCGGAATACACAACCCAGTCTTGGATCCGCTCAATCCAATGCAAAAACAGTGTCTTGCCATCCCATGTCAAAACTACTCTTTGAACAACCGAACTTTTAAGTTCATATTTCAAATAGATTTCCTTCTCATTGATCACAAATTCTGTGGAGTAAATATGGTTTTCCTTTTCAGTAGGAAAGCCACTAAAACCAACACCATTCCATGGTCCAACTCTTGCTAGTAAAACCTCACCCTGCCACCCTAAAGTCTGTGGATATCCATTTGTGTCCACAATATTCCTATACACACCAATAGATGGATCATCAGGACTCTTCCAAGATGTCAAGAACCTCTCTAAACCTGTTACCAAATCCTTACCAAATTTCATCCCTGCCAGATGTGTGTCACCCGGATAGTCGAAACTTTGCCAAATCAAAATGTTGTTGGTACTATTTTTATTTCTCTTCCACACAACAAGATTTCCAGAATCTAGAATCTGCACCACCACAGAACTATTCTGCTGAACAGATCCCGTTGAACCGGATGACCACACCATGGGGTTGCTGCCACTGCAAATCAACAGATTTCCCTGCGTGCTAAGTTTTAGCATGCCTGAATTATCTGTAACTGGTGTCTCCCTGTTAGCAACCCATACAGCAGTACCATATGATATCTTCTTGTACCATATCCCCAGGTAACGATTTTTCGACTTCCCTGGACTAAAAAAGCCCAACTCAAACATTTCTCCTTCTGAAACAAGAGTTTTACCATCTTTGATTTCTTGATTTGCAGACATGGAATCTGTTGCAGCACAGTCTGATAGCAACAACATCAAAGCAATAAAGAAGAATATGTGTGTGCATTGGTCCTTCATTGATGATCTTTAGCAAAGTTTCGAAACCCGGGAAGATGTAAATTTGGTTTAAAGATCTCAGTGTGTGTAGTAATTTTACAACATTTTTTAGATCAGCTAATATTTATACAAGTGGTAGTTAATTTGAATTACATTATTTTATCAGGAAGACTATCAAATGATTTTATTAATAATTTAGAAAAGATTCCAGTGTATAAATCTAAAGACTATTTATAATCACAGCAATAATTAGACTGACAGATCTAACGCATTTTTTTTATTCATGCTCTGATGGTTTAAATTCAATCAACTTGAAGTAAACTAATGAATAGCAGTTTTTATCAAAAACAACAATTTGGCAATATACAAAGATAAAAGAGACTGGTAACACCTTTATTTATAACTTACTATATGATAAATTTTGAATCTTGGTCCTAGATTTTTCAAAATTTATGACCACACGAAATACTTTCACGGTTCATAACACCATTTTAGTCTTTGCGGTTTAATTCAAAATGCCATTTTCATTCATTCAAAAAGTTATTTTTTTTCTAATCTGACTCTTGTACGTTTTCGCTTTTTGTCATTTTCATCCATACCACTCACGTCATCTATTCTTGCACCGTTAAGTTAGGGCATTTTCGTCTTCTTACCTATAAACCACTTTTTTGCCGTTATTATCCCCCCTTATTTTATAGGTGGTATTACCGGTATGAATGAAAATGGCAAAAAGCAAAAAACTGAGAGGGCCATATTAGAAAAAAAAAATAAGAACAAGAAACATTTTAGATGAAAATGTCATTTATCCGATCACCATTCATGGTTTCAAAAGAGTACATCACATACTAAAAACCGAATAGTGATTATATAATACACGGTTTAAACTAGAGGTGGCAAAATGGGTGGGTTGGGTTGGTTTGGGTGTTGGGTTAGGATGGGTTTGGGTTAGGATGGGTATGGGTTAGGATGGGTAAATTAAAAAAATAGGTTAGGATGGGTTGGGTCTGGATGGGTTTGGGTCTCGATGGTTTGGATTAAGATAAGCTCACATCAAAATAGATTAAAATAACAATAAAAAATTAAAAATTTAAAAAGTAAAAAAAAATTAAAATAAAAAACAAAAGTAAATTTAAAAATAAAATCTTAAGGGATGCGAAATATTTCATTTCGAAGCGGGCCGGTTAACAACCCGGACTGTTTCGACTCGACTGACCCGTTATCGATCTGGACCGTGGCCGTTAATGACCCAGACTATTTCGACCCGACCGGACCCGTTAGCGACCCAAACCGTTTCGACCTGACCGTATCCGTTAGCGACTAGGACCGTTTCGACCCGGTCAGGCACGTTAGTGACCGGAATCGCTTCGACCAGGCCGGGCCCGTTTGCGATCCAGACCGTTTCGGCCCGATCTGGCTCGTCGACGACCGTGTCCGTTAGCGACCCGGACCATTTCGAACCGGCCGGGCCCGGTAGCGACCCGGACCGTTTCGACCCAGCCGGGCCAGGTAGCGACACGGCCTATTTCGACCAGACCGGGCCCGGAAACGACCCAAACCATTTCAACCTGACCCGTCCCGTAGCGACCCGGACTGTTTCGTTCCAGCCGGGCCTGGTAGCGACCAGGACCGTTTAGACCCGACCGGGCCCGGTAACGACCCAGACCGTTTCAACCTGACCCGTCCCGTAGCGACCCGGACCATTTCGACCCAGCCGGGCCCGGTAGCAACCCGGACTGTTTCTACCCGACCGGGCCCGGTAACGACCCGGACCGTTTTGACCCGATTGGGCCCGGTAACGACCCAGACTGTTTCAACCCGACTCGTCCCGTAGTGACCCGGACCATTTCGTCCGGACCGGGCCCGGTAGCGACCCGGACCGTTTAGACCCGACCGGGCCCGGTAACGACCCAGACCGTTTCAACCTGACCTGTCACGTAGCGACCCGGACTGTTTCGACCCAGCCGGGCCCGGTTGCGACCCGGACCGTTTCTACCCGACCGGGCCCGGTAACGACCCAGACCGTTTCAACCTGACTCGTCACGTAGTGACCCGGACCATTTCGACCGGACCGGGCCCGGTAGCGACCCAGACCGTTTAGACCCGACCGGGGCCGGTAACGACCCAGACCGTTTCAACCTGACCCGTCCCGTAGCCACCCGGACTGTTTCGACCCAGCCGGGCCCGGTAGCGACCCGGACTGTTTCTACCCCGACCGGGCCCGGTAACGACCCGGACCGTTTTGACCCGATCGGGCCCCGTCCCGTAGTGACCGAGACCATTTCGACCGGACCGGGCCCGGTAGCGACCCGGACCGTTTAGACCCGACCGGGCCCGGTAACGACCCAGACCGTTTCAACCTGACCCGTCACGTAGCGACCCGGACCATTTTGACCGGACCGGGCCCGGTAGCGACCCGGACCGTTTAGACCCGACCGGGCCCGGTAACGACCCAGACCGTTTCAACCTGACCCGTCACGTAGCGACCCGGACTGTTTCGACCCAGCCGGGCCCGGTTGCGACCCGGACCGTTTTGAGCCGATCGGGCCCGGTAACGACCCAGACCGTTTCAACCTGACTCGTCCCGTAGTGACCCGGACCATTTCGACCGGACCGGGCCCGGTAGCGACCCGGACTGTTTAGACCCGACCGGGCCCGGTAACGACCCAGACTGTTTTGACTCGTTCAAGCTCGCTAACGACTCGAACCATTTGGATGAGATCGGTCTCGTTAACGACCCGTGTTGTTTCGATTTGTTCGTCCGTTAACGACCTGAACGGTTTCGAACCGACCGGGGTTATCAACAAATGCAAAAGATATAAGTTTTTGTTTTTAATGACATTTATTTCTATGAGACATTAACGCTTTTGGTGTTTGGTGAGTTTTTATTCAGATTTGTATTGTATATGGTTATCTAAAAATACCCATCCTGACCCATTTGTTTTTTTTTTAATTTACCCATCCTGACCTACTTACTTATATCCTACAATTAAAATTACCCATCCTAACCCCTTTGAAAATTATACTAAATCCATTTCAACCCACAAAGTCAAATTTTAAACCCAAAATAACCCAAACTCAACCAAATGGGTTGAAATTGCCAGGTCTAGTTTAAACCAAAAGTGTTGTTTAATTCTTTATCCAAGACTTGATCATTAAGGTTAAGGGTTCTTATCTAGATACATATATAGTAATTTATCAACACTTACCGATAACACAACTAAAAAATACATTAGACTCCACACTGTGGTTATGCTCTTGTGTGTGTTAGGGGGGGGGGGGGGGATGGAATGACATATGGCATGCACCTCATTGTTAGGGCATGGAACAAAAACGACAGGGTGATGATGGCGACAGTGAGTCCGTGGTATTGTGTCTTATAATAAATAAACCATTCAATTAAATAAACACCACCATACTAACACAAAAAATATTCCATCAAAACATAAATTAAAAATACAAAAAACTAAGCATTAAAGTAAATATAATTAGGCCTTAATATTTTGCCACGATGAAACATACACAAACTTCTCGTTGAACTCAAAAGTGTACTCAAAATTCGGCTAAAACTTTAGCCCAAAACAGTATTGCATGGAATGTGCTCGAAACTCTAGTATTTTCGTGCACGTTTGATCCGGCCAACGTTAAGGCTAGTTCTTCCTCCTCAGTCTACAGTGTCGACATGAGATTGATTATAAATGGTAAATGGTTTGATTTATGAAAAGTGTGGTGTGGGGTAAAATTGAAAGATGTTATATACAGGGGGTAAAATTAATTGGGTTCAAATTATTTAAAAAGGAACTGTTGGGGGACTAACGGTAACTTTTTAACCACAAACCTTTCGTGGCCCAATCAAAATTCTCCATGTCATTGTCAGGAACTTCAAACGATGATGGAAATCTCGAAAATCTCCATCGAAAATGCCCCAAGCCATTGTCCACGCCTGTACACAGGGTGGTGTGGCTAGCGTGGATGAGCTTCACCCGACCCACCCACCTCGTATAATCTTAGGTTATGATTTAAATAAGATTATTTAATCTAAAAGAATAAAAATATATTATTATTATTATTATTATTATTATTATTATTATTATTATTATTATTATTATTATTATTCCAATGTTTATATCTTTTGTCCAATGTATATAGCAACTATTTGATATTTGACAACTAAGAACTAATGGGAGAATAAACTCAAAGCAATGGCAGATTTTTATTCAGCATTTAAAGTCAACTGAATAAAATTCTAGCAACTAAAAGTCAACTGAATGGTACTTTTAATTTAATAACAATTTGACATTTATAATATAACTAGTAATTTACCCGCAGCGTGTTGCAGTCGCGTGTGACGGGTGGTACTTCGTGTCACACGTGACGCGTCAACCGTCATGTTATGTTAAGATAGCATACCATACATCGTAAACGAAAAGGATTAAATAAAAGTCAACGTATTAAAAAATATTAAATAAAAAAGTCAACGTATCAAGAAATATATCGTATATTAAGAGTGTAACTTAGAAAACAAAAGTGTTACCAATTGGCTCCTGTCATTTGAAGTGTGTCCAACCACCTAAAGAATGGATAGAAACTATGAAACACACAATTCTGATAAATTACTTATGTACGCATTTAATCAAGGCAAAATCCTAAAGCAATATTTATCCGGTAAAAGTGCCCAACGTAACCACATATGTTAATGTTTACATGCGTTTCTTTTATATATTATCATTATCATTTAGTGTATAAATTATAGATACATGTATGTCTATGTTGGGCATAAATTTATGGGTTAGCAAGAGTAACTATGTAGCACACTGGGTGAAATGGTTTGGCCCACTTATTTACAAAATAAACAAAATTGGTTCCTGAAAGATATGTTTAGCCGTTTTCAACACAAAATTTGTTGTGGAAAATTAAACGCACCTGTGTGTACCTGTTGAAGAGATATGTACCAGTACCTGTACACACAGGATTCGCGCGTAGCCCATGTCATATGTGAACCTTGACAGAATAATAAAAGGAAGCTTCAGTGGGGACCGCGCGTTACCTAGGACGTGACCGCTGCAGAGAGAATGAAAGGGGCATCCTGCCAATCAATCAGAGAAAGACAGCACAAATTTCCTCAACGGCCTCCCCTGAGGGGCTTTCACAAACGAGCTATCAATCATTACCAACTCAAGGACTCAACCTACGATCACTATAAATACCCCTTCTCTCCATGTAGAAAGGGTCGATAATTCTCACACTTAAACACATACACATTGTAATAGCTCTAAGTTTTGTAGAAAGATTGGTCGAAATATTTGTCCATTGATACTCATTATTAGTCATTGTAATCGTTACATAAGCATTAACATAATCTCTTCATTTATCATTTATATTTTGAGTATTGTTTGGATTGGTGTTTCTTCATTGGCACCATCCATAAAGAACATTTATTAGAACAACATCATCATCATCATCATCATCATCATCATACTCAGTTAATCCCACCTGTAGCAAAGCTAAGGTAGGGTCTGAGGAGGGTAAGATGTAGACAACCTTACCTCTACCCCTAAGAATAGAGAGGCTGCTTCCAGCGAGACCCCCGGCTCGATGTGGTTTGGTATCAAGCATTGGAAATAAGGTACAAAACACTTAGCAATCGGGACAAACCCGATCGGTGCATGTACCCCTTTGTCTTTTGGCTATCCACGCCACCACATGATGCATGATTAACCGTCCATCATTTTTAACGTTATTTTCACGAAATTAGTAAAATAACGTTAAAACTAGTGCAACTTTACTTTTGCCCCCCCCCCCCGAGGGCCACACATATATACATTATATGCGCACACCGTAAGTGAGGCGTTATTTATTAGAACAACAAAAAAACTCAAATTTCCTTCTTTCAGAAAACCATGAGTTCCCCACCGCCTTCTTTCCCAGGGGACACCTCTGCCACTGGGGCTGCCCAACTCATCCCCAACACACAAGAGAACTAACAGGGAAGGCAGGAAAGACAAACAGAAGCCCCACACACTATCTCACCTTCCGTGGATACTCATCACTCAACAACCTCGTTCCACCTTGCAACCGAAAACACAAACGGGCAACAAGGCACATCGGGCAAAGACCCCACGAAAACAGTTAGCCCAAAGGCGTGGTACTTTAAGGAACATGAGGCTCTACAACGTTGTTATAATGAGATAGTCTGTGAGCAGCGACCCAAAGATGCCTCCAAGAAACTACCATTCGAGACTGTTCGAGTGCACACAGCCTCCGAGGGTCCATCGCAACCCAACACAGGGGATCTGCGTGTAGACTCTAGGGGCTCAGGTCACTACTACAGCGGGAGCAAGCAAAAAGACCTGACCTGGATGGAAGACTATGTCGAGTCCCAAAGTCACTTCAAGTACGACCGCAAACCGTTGCATGCGGACACCATCTGTCATCCGAAAAGGATCTCACCAAGCCCTACTACCCTCCGACGTTTAGTGAGAAATCAAAGTTCACTCCATGCATTGCGCTGAACCCACTGCCATCCAAAACCAAAATACCAAGCACTTTGGGGAACTATGATAGGTCATCTAATCCTGATGATCACCTCAGAAGTTTTGAAACTACAGGCAGGGTAGCGGGCTGGACCCTACCAGCCTAGTGTCATATGTTCGCGTGGACACTCACGGGAGCTGCGTGAGTGTGGTTGACAGTTTACCACCCGGCTAGATCGATGGTATCAAGGAGCTTATTGACAAGTTCTCGTGTCACTTCAGTCAACAACTCAGGGTAAAGCACGAGTCTACAGACATCTTGGAAGTTCGAAGGTATGACAATAAGTCCATCAAAGACTACATCACCTACGTTCAACAAGGAAGCGCTTCAAATTAGACCCATAGGGTTCGAGCTCATGAAAGCGGCATTTAAACAAAGATTGCAATGTGACGAGCTCATCCACACTATCATCTAGAAAACATGAATGCCAGACACCTGGGATGAAATCATGATCGCCAAAAAACTTTACGCGCGAACAGAGAGAGATCTATCCATCTGGAGCAGAATACGAGCACCTCAGTACAGTGATGCCCAAGCCTAGTCCACAAGAAGAAAGCACAATAGGCACGAAGAGCAAGGCAAAGGTTCAGTCTGGAGCCCACTCCAAGCATCACCCCAAATCGAGCTGAAGAGCGTGGAGGTGGTTGAGTACAAGCCGCCACAATCAAATGACAACAAATCAAACAACAGGAGTCATAACTCATAGACTCCACACCAAAACTCCGGCGCACGTCCTGGCCACTGAAAACATAGATCTCCCAACATCGAGAGTGATCAAAAATCGAGAATGCTTGGACCCTGGCAAGTTTTGCGTTTTCCACCAAGACATAGGCAACGACACAGATGCTTGCTTTCAGTTAAAAGCAGCAATCGAAATGGCTTTAAAGTCTGGCAAGCTGTCACACCTGCTGAAAGACATACATCGCGAGCCAGACAGAAACGGGGACCACCGATAGGTCAACCATGATGATCCATGGTGGTAACCATGCATGCAAATAAAAGATAATCCGCCTTACGCGCATGAGGGACAACATAGTGGGATCTTTGTTTGTTAGTACTTGCTTTTACTTTCTTCAAAGGCATCATGCTAGACATCAATAAAAGTTGTTTTTAGTTCTTGTGTGTATTATAGTAGTATAGGAAACCAAACTTGTATGGAAATATACAGGGAACAATCAAACTCAAGAATGTGCTTAAACGCTGATCTTGACAAATTAAAACTTAATGGTGTTTAGCAACTCATGATGATAGTTCGCGTCGACGCAAAACAACCATCTGAACTAAAACCTATGTGGTATGTGTCACACCCCGCCAAGGCGGAAACACGGGGATGCAACGATCGAAAGGTTTTCAAGCACAAGGTTCAAGCAACACACATTTATTAAAATAGTACCACCATGAATGATGGATATTGTCATAGATTTATTTAAGACGACATCATAACATAACGAAAGGAGATAGTGTCTAGTACTCATGAACTTGAAATCAAACATCGTAAGGCTGACAAAAACCCATCAAAGTGATACCACGTAGTGCATGCTTGAACCCCTCCCTCAAATCTCTGTGGCCCTCCATTAGTTACCTGAAAAACATGTATAACGAGTTTTGTCAACAATAATGTTGGTGAGTTCACGGGTTTGAATGTAACAAGTAAAACCAATGTGTAATTCCTGTATGACCAATCATAGGCTAGCTAAGCGAATGATTACTGTGCAAACCATGAGTCCCATAACCAAACCTCTTGACTATTGTACCTCACGCATTGTACACTAAAGACAATGTATGTATTGTAGAATACTAACACTCTTTTGTATGTAACCAGTTAGAGCGACTAACCAAGAGTGGGGGTGTCAACCCAATAGATTTATTAAAGTGTTCCATGGCTTTTGGTAGCTAATGGTTACGGTAAACGTTGTACGAGGACTAATGAGCTCATGAACCAATATGTCTCATGTTCCACATGGTGGTCTTGATAGAATGTACACACATTTGTAAATGACACTAGTATTGATGCATGTATTTCCCCCGAAATGTAAAATAGTAAAAATGGGGCCGTAAAAACTCACCTGATAGGGATGTACGTGGTCTAGTGAAACCGAAATAGGTAGAAACTATCGTCCGGACAGGAATTGCCCTATGATTATTGAGGACATCGTAAGTTATGGGCCTTTGTTTATCATACAAGTGAGGCACCCATTATTGTGAACCATGTTATTTAACGTCGATGGTGTTTTAGGTATGGGGGACGTATTGTATATCATGAAGTGGACCTATGTGGACCTCGTGTAGGTTCATGGGCCGCACATTGTCTCTACTCCCCCCGTGTATGGTTGTTTTATTATAAAACGAGTGTTTTCCATGGATTAAGACTCTAATATATTTGAACATGAACTAACGTGTGTTTTAGTTGGACCTAACATGTGTTAGTGATAGGTAGCCGATTGTATCCCATAATGGATCATCGTGCACACCTAGCTAGGGACCAAACTAACTTTGTCAAGGCTCTTACAACTTATCACAAGACAATGCTAATGCATAATCTCGTGTTAGTAGCCGATTGCTTACTTTGATTAGTAGCTTTTATACCTCAAACATATATCAATCACATACAAGTAAAACAAAGTGTTTATCATAGTTTATGACCTTGAGCTAAGCCGATTACTAACATATTACAACGATTGATGGTTATGACTAAAGGCTCGGGTTTTTGGATTCACAATGGGGCCGAGTACAAGTGTTTAAAGGTGGTTAGTACTTACCTCAAGACTTGGTGATTGTGTGTGAACCGTAGGACCTCTTGAAGCTTTCCTTGGGCTCGGTGGTTGTGGATCAAAGGGTTAGGAAGTAGCCGAATGCTAGGGAGGAGTTCTTGGGTGATTGTTGGTGCAAGAAAAATGATCTTGGAGTCCCCCTTATATATTGGCCGATCCATAAGAGGACAAAGACAAATTTGGCAAAGTGTGGCACCTTGGTTGGAGTTTATAAGTGAGTATTCCTTTCATCATTAGATGAAAGTAGGGTATCTTGGCCGATTATAATAGAATTAGTGAGGGATATGGTAAATGATCAAGTCTTAGCTAACTCTACTTCTTGTCATGTTTCCAATTTGGTGCAAGTTTGAACGTTTGTCCTCATGTTTGCTTGGGAATTGGGGGCGGCCAAAATATGGCATGAGAAAGGGACATGTCCTAAGAAGAATGTTTGTTATATAGTGTGATGTTGATGTGTCCTTGCTTCTCCTCATTTTCGATTGGTGGTGAGTAGTTTAGGAAGCTTCTAGGTGTAAGAATAATGTTCCTCATTGGTTGTCATGCTAAAAGGGTGTAACTACTAAACAAACATGTGGGGATAGGGACTTGTCTTGGCTTTCTAGTTGAGGTAAGGTTGACTTGGTGAGGAATGTGTCATAGTTTTGTTTTGGTATACACTAAAGTGTAAGATTGACAACTAGTGGTGATGATGGTGCTCCCTTGGTGGCTTCGGCCAATTCATAAGACAAGGAATTGTCTTATGCTTGATTGTGATGGATCAATGGATCTCTTGTACATGATTGGTGCTTCAATTTCCAAGAGAATGCTTCCACATGTGGGTTATAGGTTTTGAAAAGGACATGAGAGGGTAGGGATAGGCTTCGGCCGATAATAGGTGGAAAAGAGGAAGGTAACTCTTGTTTTGGGTGATAATCACTCTAGTTAATGACATGGTTTAGAGGTTAGGGCCTAGTTTGGGAAATAAGTTGGTGTAATGATGTTGACAAGTGAGTATCTCTTGGTCCTAAACTTTCGGCCGATTGTGGTTTACAAAAGAGGAAAGTGTGGCTTCAACAAGTGATTCTAATCTCATGCTTGTTTGTTTCTCATTTGGGTGTAAGTTAGGAGAACTAGAGATGAATGGTGATGTTATTATGCTTGAGTCCTATAATTGTGTAGAGTTGTATGCATGTGTATACATATGAGTATGGTTTGTGGTGTTCCATAATAAATGGCTTTGCTATGATCCAAGACTTATCCTATTATGCGAGTTAGTTGGCCTATGTATGTTAATTGTATTGTGATTGCACATTGTGTCCATTAAGTAGCCTCTAGTACCCTTTGATATAGGAATATCATCCGGTCTCACAATGGTAAGAGTTAGTTAAGTTTCGTGCCTCTTGATGATGACATTAACATGTATTTTGTACATCTTAATATAGTTGTTTGTTTCCATGTTCATGTGTTAAAGAGAGAGGTTACCATATGTTAGGGTATAGTATCCTTTTTGAATGCTTGTTTGGTGATTGTTCGGGTGTTGTATGACTAAACAAGTGCCCTATGTTGAGTTTTCTGATTAACTCTTGCTTCACTAGACTAGGGGGTATAATGTATGAAAAATGTCCAAACATGCACATAAAATAAAAGCAATAAATGAAATACGTACGGATGTTGACCTAGTTCGTTGACTGTTGTCACAGTAAGACACAGACAAATGACGTACCGGCATGCGCTCAAATGCAAGCCTAAGTCACAAATAAAACATCCATGGTAAGATGGAAAAACAAGGAAAGAAAAACATGCATTTAAATATATGATCAAGCACCCACTGAGCAAAATTACAAACATAGTTGTATGGTAAGATACAACCCAAATAACCTACTCGTGTATAAGCGCAGAGTCAGGATGGCAATCAAATAACTAAGATAGCATGCAAAAATATAAACAACGCATTTAAATGCACGACCAAGCATCCACCATAAGGAATATTAACGCAAATTGTATGATAAGATACAAGTCAAATGCTCACAGGCAATCGCAAGGTCAAAATGTACCACTAAGAACCATGGTAAGTTAGAGAACGCTCCCAAGGCGAATCCCTCACAATCCTAAAACTGTAGCTTAGATACTCGCGCAGGCGACCCACTTATACGAAAAATACAGGAAACAATCAGGTGTTCTCAAAACAATCAAGTGCATAGCACAGAAAGTAGGAGAAAAAGCAAAAATTTAAGTATACACAAGCATAAAGACCAACAAGCATTGTTAACACTGTTCAATAATACAAACAGCATGGCGCGCAGTCTAGGTAAAACGAAACAACTATGCGCCATCAGCAATCCTCTTACCCGCATCATCACTCGTGCCCTCATTATTGGTGCTGGCACCCGTCCTTGGTATCTAGTACAATTTGGCTTTCTCAAAAGTTGCCCTCAGCTTAGCAATAGTTGGCTACCCAACATGCCTAGCTATGAAGTCGATAAGCGGGTACTTCAACTTGTCATAGTCGCTTGATGTCTCCTTAAATTTGGCATCACAGTCAACTCCATAGAGAGAGTAATATTCAGCGGGCTTCTTTGTAAGCGCATCATGGTGACCGGCAAGATAGCCAACTCTTTGGGCAGCCAACTTTGCAGCCGCAAGCAGACCTCCTTCGCACTCAACGGCGCGCTCTTGACTTGGAAAGCCAGCTGCAAAATAAAACAAGGAATTAAGCAAACAAGCCAAATGAACTAATTACAGCTAAAAGAGGATAAACATGCATACCTGAGGAACTCATGTCTCAAGCAGCCAGTCGCGGTCATCAATTAGGTCAACCACCTGGGCCTCAAGAGTATCACTCTCATTTGTAACCTTTACCAAGGACGAGTCAAGCTCTACGAACATATCACCCAAGGAAGAGAATTCAGACTCCCCCTTCTTCAACAACTCCTTGAGCTCCTGAACTCTCACCCGCTGACCCTCAATCTCCGCTTGGCTCTCCTCTACTAACCTACACTGAGCCTCCACTTCATTCTGCAACTTTTTATGAGGCTAAGTTTCGCAGCCTTAGCCTCCTTCTCCCGATCAACTCCCACCTCACTTCCTCAAAATGCCTCCTCTCCGCAGCGAGCTCCACCTTAGCTTCCTGGAAACCTACCCATTCCCGGACAATAGCCGAAGTGCAAGAAACGGCATTGGCAAATGCCAGCACATGCTCATTCATTAAGTCAATACATGGGTGAGTTTCCTGAAAGGCTAGCTATGCGGGAGGCACGGCTCCAGCAAGAAAGTCGCTGCACACCAAGGGGTCGGTGAACTGGCTCCCCTCATTGAGGTCCCAATTGGGAATATGGCGGCGACCTGGATCAATAGGAGTATCGGCCTCAGCAAAGGGGGCCCTCCGCCAACAGTTGACCTTGGGGCAGCAACGGCCAAAACAACATTCAAAATAGGGGTCTGAATCGCCTGAACAGTCGCCTCCACTCTATTAGCATCATCCGCCTAGTCAAGCAATTGAGATGAGGGCAGGAGAGGTGGCACTTGCGCAGATTGCTTGAGCATCGCCAGGGAAGAAGTGGGAGGAGGCGCCTTGCTTGAAGACTCGGGCGCTTTGAATGTAACTTTGGTGCCCGAGGGACCTTCATTCAACATACTAGCTACAAAGACAGAGAGGATATTACGAGTGTAAAAACGAAATAAAAACGAGGTTGCTACAAACAAGATTAACAAACGCTTACAAAAGAGCTCATGTTCCGTATCCAACACGTTGTCTTCCAAACGTGCTTTCTTTTTCACTGGGAGGTAAGACAAAACTCAGCAAGATCAAAATTTGCAAAGTCATCACCATGAGGGTTGGCTCCCCACTTCCCCTTGTCCCCTGCCTATAAACGTGGTGCAGAGGTACCTGTGCCCAACTCCGTAAAAAATCAGCGCAATATCCAAAATAAATGCATCGGTTAACTCCACAGAACCACGCTCAAGAGACTGCGGGTTGGGTTGCTCAGGTTCCTCAAAATGATGGCCATCACCCTCATCACCATCGTCATGCTCCTCCTCTTCTACACTTGCAACCCCTAAGGAACCTTGATCCCCGCCTGCAAATAAATACATTAACCCTGCATCAGGCCTGAAACCAACAAGTTATGGTAACGGTATCAACTACATAACCGTTATTGCCAACCCTAAATGAACGCGTACTTGGTGAACAGATTATGGGCGCAAGACAGGGTTTACAAACAATTTAGTTGTCTCGTCCAACATAAAGCGTCGGCCTGCAGGCACTGACATGATATGCCAGGTCAACTCTGGCCTCGATAGCACCACAGAGTAAATATCGTGCATTGCTACCAAACAAAACGAGAGAACTTAGAAAACATCAAAGAGAAGCGTATGCGAAGTAACTGAATAAGCGCGCAAAAAGGGAACACAACATACCTTGCTCACCCTGACGCAGCTCAGGGTTCTCCCGATCCTCTTCCTGTTCGAAATGACAGCTCATCCCAATAGCCATGAGCGAAATCTCATCAATCGCCACCATCTTCGTCAGATGAGCAGTCAGGGTGTTGTACCATGAGGCACCCTCATAAGCAATATAGGTGGTCGCTGGGATCTTACCCCCACCTTCCTCGCAACCATCTTGATAGGGATTATACCCTCCCCAACCCAGAAAAACTTGTCCTTCCAATCATGAAAACATTTGGGGAAGAGGGTGAAATGAGACGCAGGCCCGGAGCGTTGACGGAAAGAAAACTACCCATACGTAATCTTCAACACATAAAAACGTTAAACTTCTCCACGGAGGGTTTTATCGCCTGTGCCTTGCAGCAAAATTCAAACCAGGTAATCTTGCACCCCCCCCCCCCCGTTGCACTTGACTAATGTGGAGATGATAATAATCCAACACATCGGCAACAAACTTGGTGACAGGCACCCAAAAGTTGCAAAAAGTAATAAAACGCCTGGTACAACCCGATCTTACCCGTCGGAGGCTTGGTAATTACCTCCCTTGGACCAGGGAGGGTGGGCTCATAGGCGGGCAGAATCCTGTAGTAATTACAAAAATATTCAAACTCATCAGCCTTAAAATTGGTTGTGGTGTTGGGTCAATATGAGACCACAGTTACCAGGTTTAACCATGTTTAGTTGTTTGTTAAAGATTGGAGGGTTAGATATGTAGTTAAAGCATAGTTGTAGTGCACAAACCCTAGACTGCGCACTTAAAGGACGGATACTGCGAACTTAAGGTTAAGTTCGCAGTCATCAGGTCTGCCTATAAATAGAAGCTCATTTGTGCAGCTAGGGTTAGGGTTTTTGATGTATCTTTGAGAGCACAAGTTAAAGGTGCGAACTTATTTCATATAGTGCGAACTTATTCCATGGTGTTTACTGCTGAATCTTTAATGGAATCGTGTCTTTATGTTTCTTGTGTGTCGGTCTTTATAATCTTCATCTAGTTCTTTAACTTGTCTTGATAACAATCTAGTGCACACTTAAGATCTAGTATTTTGGGATTACAATTTGGTATCAGAGCCTCTGTGCTCGAGATTGTATCTATCTAAAGATATCAAAACCCTCCTTGTTAGTTTTTACTTTCAAGTTTTTCAAAATTTTAGTGTTTATCAAAGTTTGAATATTTTCATTGTTTTGCCTTGAAATCTCGTGAAAAGTGTTTCTAAGGTGTTTAAAAGTTATTATCTTCATTAGAAACATCATTCAAGAGCTTCAAAACCATTGAAAATCTCTTGGACATGTTTTTGGAAAGTTAAAAATCTTCACAGCCGAGTTTGCGCACTTAAGTGCGAACTTAGCTCAAAATTTTGCGTACTTGTCTCATAAGTGTGAACTTGTTTCTTGCTTGTGAGTATCTGTCTCAAAAACTGAGTACTTGTTTCAAGCATTAATTACTTAATTCTGCGTACTTGTCTCATAAGTGTGAACTTGTTTCTTGCTAGTGAGCACTTGTTTCAAGAGTGAGTACTTAGCTCATAAGCTGCATACTTGATATTTCAAGGTGTGCACTTATTAACAGCCACAGCTGCGCACTTAATCCAAAAGTGTGTGCACTTGTGTCTGTGTGAGCACTTAAATTTACACAAGGCTTTATAGCTTTCTCTCTCCTGGCACCACAACTAGGGTTTCTGCATACTTATCTGAAATCTCTAGTTGGTGTGCGAACTTACTGAAAAGGTGCATTTTCTGAGCACTTGGCTAGGGTTACTGCGAACTTAAATCTTAAACGAGAGTTTAAGTGTCTGCGTACTTGTACAAGTGCGCAGGCTGATCAGTCAAGACTGAGTACTTGTGCTGCTCTGACTTGGCTGAACTGCGAACTTAAGCCAGAGTGTGTGTGCTACAGGGACTGCGTACTTATCAGGAGAATCAGGGACTTATCTTTGCTGTTTATCTGTTTCAGGTTTCCAAGAACTGCGAACTTAGACTGCGAACTTGTGCAAACTGTGAACTTAAGCTGAAGTGCGTACTTAATTGCGTACTTGTGGACTGTTTTAACTTTTCAAGGACTTTGGACTATAACTTGCTAATCAATTCAATCACAACCCTAAAATCAATCTAAAATCAACCTAAAATCAATCCTAAATCATGTCTGGTAACAACTCATTCCAAGTTAACCCCATAACGCAAGCTGAACTTGAAACCGGTACTATAACACGTATTCCCAAGTTGATGGGTGCAGAAGATTATGGCACATGGAAGAACAGAATGAAAGCTTTCTACTTTGTCAACGATCACACCCAATGGAACTCTGTCCAGCTCGGACCTCACATTCCCACCAGAACCACTGATGCTGGAGAAGTGTTCAACACTGACCCCACCACATACACTGATCTCGACAAACAACTGCTGCAGAGAGATCACAAAGCCTATGGTGCTCTCACCATGGCTTTGTCAAATGATGTTTACAATATGTTTGAAGAATACGGATCAGCGCACGATCTGTGGTTTGCACTGAGTGAGTATTATGAAGGCAATGCTGAGATGAGGCAAAACAAACAAGATATGATTCAGAAGGAGTACGATATGTTTGGAAGTATTCGTGGTGAAAGTCTGTCTTCACACATTGACAGGTTCATGAATTTGCTGACCAAGATGAAGAAAGCGGGTATTCCTGTAAACAACCGCAATTCCATCAAGAAGCTGCTCGATTCTCTCCCAAAGGAGTGGAGTGTCCAATGTATGTTGATCAAAAAGGACTACTTGGATGCTCAGTCTACTTTGGCAGATCTCATAAATACTCTGAAATCATTTGAGATGGACATCACTAAAAGAGAAATGAATCAGACTGTCCCGAAGGTGACTTCCAGTGGTGCTATGAAGAATCTGGCCTTGATGGCCCCAATTGGTGATATGGGTTCAAGTTCGTTGCATTCGTATGTGGATTCTGCAGGGATTGGTAGTTCAAGTTCTGGGAAAGCTACAATGTATTCTGAAAGGGCTGCAAAGACTCTAACTCCACAGGCTGCTAAACTGGCTGCTGAACATGTGGAACTTTTCAATTCTTTCATGAGCAGTTTTGAAGCTTTGAAGACAGGAGAAATTAAGAATGAGATGATGTCTCCAGAGGATATGTATCAGGTTGACCCAGATGACATGGAAGAGATGGATTTGAAATGGCAGATGGCTATGATCACTTTACGAGTGAAGCGTTTTCAAGACAGAACCGGAAGAAGAGTTGGTATGGGAAAGGCTGGGTTTGATAAGTCCAAGATCAGGTGTTACAACTGCAAGGTCCTCGGGCATTTCAAGTACGAATGCCCCACACTGAACCAAGCTGAAATCAAGCCTGCAAAAAGGTTGGTGGCTATAACCGATGGTAATGAGGGAAACGATAAGGAACCGCAAAAGGCTTTGGTTGTTGAAGACTTCGACTGGGGAGAAGAGGCCGCTGCTGCTGAAGTTGAGGTGAACAAAGCCCTGATGGCCACAATCTGCACCAAATCTTCAAATGGTGTAAACTCTGTTGAAGGATCGTCTGCTGAGGTTCTAAAGGGGGAAATGCAGAAGTATGCCGGGCTGAAGAGTGTGTTGACTGATGAGAAGGTGAATGATGAGAAAAGAGAGGAAGCGCTGATTGCTGAGAAGACTCCATCTGAGAAGGTCGCTGAGGAGGTGAAGAGTTCTTCTAAGAAAGCTGAGGAAAGGGACATGGTAAATATTCCTTTAGAAATTAAATCTAAACTGTGCTCACCTAGGTGTGTTACAGCTGTCGCATACTGTTTATCACACAACAGACGAGTTTTAAGAGAAATGGATGACATTCGTAAAATAAATACTGAAATGAAAGAAAATGAGTGGGCATATCAGCGAAAGTTAAATGCAACTCTAGCTGAAATGCAAACTTTAAAAGAATTTGTGCTTAAGAAAGATTTTCTGATAAACGATTTAACCTCAAAACTAGAGAAATCTAGAAATGAGACAACTCGTCTTCAAATTGTTGTGGATAAATGGAATGTGAGCAAACGGGCTCAAGCTGATATAATCGAATGTGGAAGACAATCATTCGTAAAGGATGGAATTGGGTATAAGGATAAGAATGGAATCGAAAGATCTCTATTCTTACCCTTGAGCCAAAGTGAATACATACCCATTCCATCACCTCATCCAAAAAATGACCTTTTTGAAAATAAATGTGATGAATCTGAGTCAAATACTAACATAAGTAAAAGTAATGCAGATGTGACCCAACAGGCTCAGGTGGAGGATGATGTGTGTTGTGGTGGCCAGACAGTGGGTTTAGGACATCCGGGTGCCAATTACTCAACAGTGAATTGGTTTATCTGGAACAATGAAAATTCGAAAAACAATTCTATTTTGGATGAATGTAAAACTTTAACTAAATCGGATGACTGTAATAGTTTGCCTAGGATGGATGACTGTAATAGTTTAACTAGGTTGGATGACTGTAAACTTGATTTAAAAGGGGCTGTGGCTCCCGATGATAGGAAGCCTCCTATCAAACGATCTAATGTTTGTGTTGAAAATGTTATTCCTGTGTGTGTTGATCTTAATGCTGCATTCTCTGATGATAATCATGTGGTCAAACCATCTGTGTTTGTGCCAGAACTTAAGCGTAACAGGTTTGGGAAATTTCTCACTGAGGAAATCCCAGAATTTATCCCCTCATCCACAGATGTATCAGGTTCTGAAGAATCACAAAGTGAAACAGGTACCTCAAGTTCTGAAGAATCACTGAGTGATACAGAGAGCAGCTGCAGCTTAACTAATCTGGACATCAATGAAGAATCAAGTAGCAACAGGGAAGAATCAAGCTCAACCGAAAGCTCAAGATCAAACAAGATCAAGAAAAGAACATCACAACCATCATCATCCAGATCTTCTCCTAAGATCAAGCCTAAGCATTCTAAATGCTTCAGATGTGGAAAAGAGGGTCACGTGGTCAAGAACTGTCACATAAAACCTAAACCACAAAAAGATGTCAAAACACAAAACTCTTTTTCGGATCAATTAAGAAATCTTCAAGAAACCGTAAAAAGTTTTGTTAAAAATACACAAATTTGGAAGAAACAAGAGTCAACTTTGGGAGAAAACCATGACAGATCAAAAATCAAACAAACTTGGATTCCCAAAGTTACTTAAGTTTCAGGCAGAATCACCACTGTACATAGATTTTCTTTAGTTTAGCTTTGTTTCTCTTTTGTTTTTGTATGTGCAGAATAAATTACAAAAATGGCTGATAGCTCTCATGAGATATCTATGGCATGTCGACAGCGGCGCTTCAAGACACATGACAGGATTGAAAGAACTCCTCAAGAACTATCGGTTCATTGATGGAGAATTTGTAGCGTTTGCTGGAAATGAGAAGGGTGGAAAGATCGTTGGCATAGGAGATGTAGTCTCTGACGCACTAACACTTGAGGACGTCAACTATGTTCCAGAACTGTGCTACAATCTTTTGAGTGTATCACAAGTCTGTGACAAAGGAATCTCAGTGTTGTTTAACGACATGGAATGCATCTTCCTAAAGCCAGGATTTAAACCATCCACTGACATGATCATGCTAAAAGCCCCCAGACAAAACAATACTTATGTGATAAACATGAGGGATGCCAAGTCTGAACAACCAATGACTTGTCTACTGTCAAAGGCATCCGAGTCAGAGTCACTGTTATGGCACAGGCGATTAGGTCATGTTAACTTTAAAAATATAAACAAACTTTCTAAACTTAATCTAGTCAGAGGTCTTCCTTCTAAGGAATTCCCCTTTTCTGAAAAATGTTTAGCATGTGCCAAAGGTAAACAACATAAGAAATCGCACAAGTCCAAAACAGTGAACTCAATTGACTCTCCTCTTCAATTATTACATATGGATCTTTTTGGTCCTATTAGTGTAAAAAGCTTGGGTAAAAAGTCTTACTGTTTGGTGATTACAGATGACTACTCTCGCTTTACATGGGTGTACTTCTTGGAATTCAAGAGTGAAGCTGCTGAGACTTTGATGCTGTTCGTTCCTTTGATCGAGAATATAATCAAGTTAAAAGTAAAGTCAATCAGAAGTGATCATGGAACAGAATTCAAGAACCAAACTTTCGTGTCGTTCTGCAGCGGGAAAGGAATTCATCTCCAATACAGTGCTACAAGGACTCCTCAGCAAAATGGAGTGGCTGAAAGGAAGAATCGTACGCTTATTGAAGCTGCCAGAACCATGCTCATTGACTCTAAGTTACCGATCATCTTCTGGGCAGAAGCTGTGAATACCGCCTGTTATGTTCTTAACAGGGTCTTGATTGTCAAGCCTCGTGGGAAAACAGCTTATGAATTGCTTTTCAAAAGAAAACCTCTCATTGATTATTTCAGGCCGTTTGGATGTTCTTGCACTCTTCTAAACAACTTTGAGAATATCATGAAGTTTGATGCTGTTGGAGACGAATGTTTCTTTGTTGGATACTCGTCTAGTCAAAAGGCTTATCGAGTATACAACAAACGCACCAAGATGGTTCTGGAATCCTTTTATGTTGACTGGCAAGAATCCAACTCCACCAACGTTGGAACCGGTCCTGACTGGTTCTTTGATGTGGATGTTGTGTTCAATCACTTTGTCATTCCTGAACAGCAAACTCATGCAGAACCAGCTCCTGAAAATCAAGCCACAAGCTCTTCTCCCTTTGGAAATATTCTCTACTCTTCTGATGATGAAGTCGCACCGTTTACCACCCGTTTCTCTCCTCTGGTTGCTGATCCTATTGTTCCTCAACTTAATAATGGTGATACTACTGCTGAAACTTCTAACATTCCTGAAAGCACGTCAAATGCTGAAGGAACACAATCAAATCAGCAGTCTGTAAATGATCCATCCAGTTCTTCTACATCTGGAGACCATCTTTTGAACCTTCCTCTTCAAGTGCAAGAAGAAGAAAATATATGGGATTCAAATCTTCTAAGAACCATCCAATTGAAAACGTCATTGGACCAATCAGTGAGGGTGTTCTTACCAGAAATCAGACAGACAAGCTCAACACCGCTCTCTCAGCTTTCCTATCTCAAACCGTTCCTTTCAGCATTGAAGATGCAGTTAGAGATGCAAGCTGGGTTGAGGCCATGCAGGAAGAACTATTTCAGTTCAGAAAGCTCAAAGTGTGGGAGCTCGTTGATCTGCCTGAAGGAAAATATCCTATTGGGACAAGATGGGTTTTTCGCAACAAGATGGATGAACGTGGCGTGGTAATCAAGAACAAAGCTCGTCTGGTTGTTCAAGGATTTCGTCAGCAGGAGGGGATTGATTATGAGGAAGTCTTCGCTCCAGTCGCTCGACTTGAAGCCATACGCATCTTCTTGGCATATGCTTCATATCGAAATTTTAAAGTCTTTCAGATGGACGTGAAGAGCGCTTTCTTATATGGGAAGATCAAAGAAGAAGTCTATGTGTGCCAACCGCCCGGATTCGAAGACCCTCATCATCCAAACAGATACTACAAGCTAGACAAGGCTCTCTATGGTCTCCATCAAGCTCCTAGAGCTTGGTATGAGACCTTGTCTTCATATCTGTTACAAAATGGATACACGAGAGGGAAGATCGACATGACCTTGTTCACCAAAGAAGTCAACAAACATTCTATCCTTGTTCAGATTTATGTTGATGATATTATCTTTGGTTCAACTGACGAAAATTTGTGCAGGGAATTTGAAAGCATCATGAAGTCTCAATTTGAAATGAGCATGATGGGAGAACTATCATTTTTCTTAGGTCTTGAAGTCCAACAAAAGGAAGACGGTATTCTCATTCATCAAGCTAAATACACAAGAGACATTCTGGCGAAGTACAACCTGTCCGATTGCAAACCGTCCAACACTCCTTTTGCAGCTCAAACAACACTTGTACCAGATCTTGAAGGACCTTCTGTGAACCCGCACACTTACCGTTCTATGATTGGCTCCTTGATGTATCTTACAGCTAGCAGACCGGACATCATGTGGGCAGTTGGATGCTGTGCTCGCTTTCAGTCAAATCCAAAGCAATCTCATGAGACTGCAGTCAAAAGAATCTTCCGCTACCTCAAAGGAACACCAAAACTTGGTTTATGGTATCCTAAGAGTGACAATTTTGACCTAATTGCGTACTCTGATAGTGATCATGCAGGTTGCAGGATTGACCGAAAGTCTGTCTCTGGTGGCTGTCAATTTCTGGGGAACCGGCTCGTGTCATGGCAAAGCAAGAAGCAGACCACTGTGTCGATATCTACTGCTCAAGCTGAGTACACAGCCGCATCCAGTTGTTGCTGTCAAGTGTTGTGGATCCAAAATCAGCTGTTGGATTATGGTTTGAATATCATGAGAACCCCTATCTACATTGATAATGATGCCTGTCGTGACATCGTGAAGAATCCAATTGATCATTCGAAAACTAAACATATTGAAATTCGGATTCATTCAATTCGCGATGCGCACGACAAGGGGTACATACAGGTGTTGCCTATCGATACTGCTGATCAAAAGGCAGATATCTTTACCAAAGCTTTCGACAAAACCCGTTTTCGTCAGTTGGTAACTTGGTTAGAAATGATCAACTTTGAATGATTTAAAAAAAAAAAAAAAAAAAAAAACTTTACTTTGTGAATAAATTATAGAAAAATCTTATGTTTTAAAATAAAATAAAGATTTTTGGGGGAGAAATAAACCGGTAGATCCCTGAATTTGCAAGTTTTAAAAACTTTTTCAAAAACAATCAAGAAATGATAGGAACTAATCATATTTGTCAGCATGTGAATAGGACCCAGAGGACGTTGTGGCTTCAAGCAACGACATGTCGGTAGATTCAGCCTGGAATTGAGTAGACTGCTAAAAGATGACAAACTAAAAGTCTACACGAGATGCTGGATTCCCACTGTGCTTCAGGCTTGCACAAGCTGAGTCCGGTCATACACAGGTTGAGAGATCAAAAGACACAGAAAATTTTGTGCATAAGCAATCAAAAGACACCTAAGAGTGCAAGCTACCAAAGCGGGGCTATTAAAATCAAAATGAGCAACAAAAGACACGCAATGTTAGTGACGTGCAAACATATAGATAGCTCAAAAAGCAATCAGATGATCATCTTCTTTGTTATGGGAACATAGACCTGAAGCTCTCATCATCTGATTGACATAATGATCATCTTCTCTGCTTATGGAAACATAGACCTGAAGCTCTCATCATTATATCTCAATAAACCTTGAGGATTGGTAGGCTTACACCTGGCACAAGTGGGGTCCATTAACATGTCGTCAATATTACCAAAACATGATAAAGATCATCATATAAAGTATGTTGAAAGACGAGAGGCATGGATTTAAGTGGACAATTATACCGACAGTTTTTCTTGGGCTACAGCTATCCAAAGGAAAGTTGAAACGTGGTCTGGCAGGTATGACTGGTATGATCTTGATGCAAAAGGTGAGAAACGGTTGATCTCTAAACTCAAATCTTTGGTTAAAAAGGCTATTTTGTTGAATAGTGGGCCTGCGAACTTAACAAGCTTTCTTTAAACTTTTAATTGGGCTGCGAACTTAAAAGGTTGATAAGCTTTCTGGGCCCGCGTACTTGACTGGGCTTTTGGGCCTGCGCACTTAAAAGTCAAGTACGCGGCCCAAACCAAGTCCCCTATAAATACACAGTAAATTTCCTCTTTTTAACTTTTTATCAAAAACTAGTGGTATTGATGGGCGCGCGATGCGCGCCTTGTAATTTTGTTACTACCGAAACACAAACTCGATCTCTTCCATTAAACATACAACTCTTTCAAAACAAACCCACCCAAAAAACATAACATAAATTCGCCTACCAATAATACCGGAAAAACATAGTTGAAATCATCATTGAAATAAATAAAAATAAGCGTTGTTACAACTGAATCTAAATAAGGTGTATCATTTGGAAAACATAATAGCACTTCTTATTAAACGCCTAATGCGATCAAATGAAGTTTGCATGCATGACTTGATATTCGCGCGTTGTGCGGGTTAACAAAATGATCCAATCAAAGACAAATCATTTTAGTACCTTAAAAGCAGAAGTATAAGCAGCCTGCAAGTTTGACATGCCTTTGGACAACATTCAATTTGTAATCAACTTCAGAAGCACAATACCGAAGCTATACACATTAACTTAGTTGCTGTAATGTTTTTTTCTACCCTTGGCGTGAGGCCAGCATGCTACACAACTGTAAATTATACAACAAAAGTTATTTTTATAGACCACAAGTTAAATAAATGCTTGTAATAAAAATGACACATCTGCTCCTAACTTTATATTTGAAGTTTAGAAAACTAAATTGAATAACCGAAGAGCGATAAGCAAAGATGTAAAGATAGGTAAACTTGCTGCTTCAATGTGTAAGTATTTTTGGGTTGTTTAATTGTATCTATAATTTCAATGTGGTTTTTGTGGTATTGTTTGCAGACCCATGTATTGGGGGTTCAATTCCTGGGTAAGGTGGGTTTTTTCCCCTGTAATTGACTATGTTTTAAAAAAGAACAATCATGTAAAGCTGAGGACATTATTATCAAACATATGACTAATGAATACTGAGGTATCTATCTACTTGAACATTATATAGTTTAAATGCACCAGTATCATATGAGAACTTACTTGGTGCCGCTGGTTGGGATTTTATAGCAAGATGAAGACAAACATGTTACAACAAAATTTTTGGGATTTAAAACGTGTTCATTGTGGTTGTAAGTTTGTACCTGAACTCAAAAGTTTTTTGGTCACCTCGTAATGACCACGTTACAATAGTAATATATATCAGAACCCATGAAAGTGACTCCAATGGTTCTTATTCTTGTAAGGTTGGTGCATATCCTGCAAATATAACAACAAACAATTTATATTAAATTTTGTTACTTAGACATTGGTTCAAAATTTTCAAATATATAAAAACAAAAATGGAAAAAAAAATTTCCAGAAGCTCCACTGCCATCAGTAATGGTAGAAGAGTGCAACTGATTTGAAACTCCATCAACTTCCTTCAAACCTGACTCTAAATCATTACGAACAAACAAAACAAATCAGAACTTTATAATAAAAACATTAAAAAAAGAATTTGTATCTTGTTAAAGCAACAAAAAGGGTAAAATCTTGGTACCTCTAATAGGATTGGGTAATCGTTAACATAACAGAAGATAACGACGTTTCTATTGTTGTTCCGTTAGTACCGGTAGCTTTGTTTCCGTTTAGCAATGACGTCGTCGTGCCGTTAGTGGTTTGGATCTAACAAACGGAGATAGACGACGGTTTTTTTTTTTGGAGTGGTGGTTGGAAGACAATCATTGTGGCTAAGCAACAACGGTTTTCACTTGTGCAGAAAAGGAATGAGGTCAAACAAAGTTACCAATTGCGCTTTATTAGCAAAAGAACCTAAAGGGACATAACCTCTTCATTCATCAAATCATCGATACAGATATTATACATTATACAAAAATTGATCAACTAACTGAATTGGTTAGTTGCTAGTTACAACAACAACAGCCCTCTAAGCTATACTCGCATTTAAAACCCAAGACTCATACATTCCATAATACGCTATCAAAACTCTCGAAAGCATTTCGATCTCAACTGATCAATCTATCTATACAACTTCATTAGGGTTACAACAAAGCACTCACTTCTTCTTAATATGCTACTCAACTCATAAACAACACTACTACATCTTAACCTAAATATACTACTCAAGTAAATTACTAAAAAAACAAATTACTAATTACTAACAATAACATTTTAATAATTGATTTAATAACAGAAATCATCGTGAGTTTAACAACTTACCATTCAGGATTTAGAGGCTTCGATCCGACAGACAGACAGAAGTGTGCGTAACACAAACCCTTGCTGTCCATTCATCATCACATCAATAGAAACCGGTTTCTAAACCGGGTTTACTGTAGCCAGTTAACCAGTTAGGATCCGGTTCGGAGCGTTGGAAGAAAGACGTTTTAGGGCTAAAATACATCAGAATCTTATTTTGTTTTTGGATGACTATGCTCAACCACCAACATCATCGGCTCCATTTCAGAAACCCTGACGATGCGGTGAACCACCCTCAACCGCTGCATGTCACGTAACCGGTTGCAAGAGGACGGCCGGAGACCATGGCCGGCTCCTCCATCCGTCTCTCTACTCTACTCTTTCTCTCTCTTGCGCCTCTCTCATTGTCTCTCATTAGGTAACATAGCAAATCTACAAATGTGAACCAGAATAAGACAAAATAAAATAAAGAGGTAACAACCCGAAACAGGCTTAAAGTTGAAAAACAACACCACCTTGGCAGGGCAAGTTGCACGAAATCAAGTGCCATCCCGGAACTCTAGTAAGCCAAAGCAAAGGCAACGACCTGTAAAAGTTAACAAACATTAACAACTAATGCAATGATTAATCATATATACATACATACCCAACTACAGACAACTGGTTAGAACACAAAACTGGACAGAATGATGTGAATAAAAACTGTTTGATCATAATCAATCTTTCATATATATTCAGCATTAACCTTAATAAGTATAAAGCAAACACAACAGGCTCATACCGAACAACTACCACCAAGGTTACTCGTGTTCAAAACCATATTACAAACATCCAGTCTCTAGTTGGTGGTAAGTAGATTAATATGATATGAATCTTACCTAACTGTCGAGCCTAGGAGGTATATGCATCCATGCCTAACCAAAGCTGTAGCCGCGTCATCATCGGACTTTTATTCATCACTGTCAACCATCATTCACTTAAATAACAGCCATGACTATCATTATTTTCGATCTCTTTCATCTGCAGCCGTCGCCCGTCATCTGAGCAAACCGAAACCACCATTGGCCTCTCCCTGTTGTCCGATCTTGAAGGTCAGATGGTTCACGCATCGGAATAAATTGTGTCGCCAAGGTGAACTTCAAAACAAATAACATAATGAATATTTAGGGTTATCATTTTGGATAAATAGTGTACCTGGATTTGTTGGACATTTTTGTAGCAAGCTCTTCGGCAAGAACCAACATCTCAGCTGAAAACACCATACAAGCAAAAGAATTACACACAGGATTGGAAACATTTACGAAAAAAACCCCTTTATTGGATAAACAAATTCTAAACCAAACAACAAAAACGAACAAAACTAAGAACAAATCATAACAAAAACACAAATCTTAGGCTCTAGTGTTAATCTCTACAAGTTTACATAAACACATACCATATCCGTCAATAACAATTAAATGGAGTAAAACCAACACTTACAATTCAAACTTTTGTCGATACAACTCTTGAATGCGAAATCAAGAACCCGATCTGCAACAAAACCCTTTAAACATTTAAATGACAACAATAGCTCTAAAAAAACTGAAATTCAAATGCTTTTTAAGTTGATCAAAAACAGAAAATCAATTTGCAAACTGTTCATTTCTTCTGTTGTTATTCCACCAACCTTCGCAAGATATGAATTTCTATAATTCTTGCAATTATATACACAGCAAACCAATAGTTAGAACAATCCTTCCTTGTACCCACGTAAATGTCTTCATTTTGTCTTTACTTCCAAAAACTAAAATTAACGATTAGAAACCTGAAAGAAAGGAGAAAACATCATACCTGTTGATGGAGACGACAACGGTGGGGATGGCGGCAGATAACGGCGGCGTATTGCAGGTCATAAGCTGAAGAAGAAAGGGGGACGATGGATGGTGCTCCGATGGTTGAGGTCTGAGATCCGAAAGACTTGCAGGTCATAAGCTAAATAAGAAAGGGGGAAGATGGATGGTGCTTTTTAGATTCTTCATGGATCTGGTGAATCATTGATCAAAGAGCGAGCTGCCACCAGGTTGAATGATTTGGTGGGATCCACAGATATAGTGGCTACCGCTTCTTCTTCTGGATGAAGACGACATCGATGTTCACCGCTGGCAGGGGCGACATCAGCTTAAACACCTCGGAGATCGATTTCGGGTGAAAGATTAAACAGTGAAGCAGAATTATGGAGTGGTAGAGGAAATGCTAAGAAAGATAACACGTGGATTCTTGCCACCAGAGAAGACAACACGTATACCAACCGCCAGTTTCACCCAATTAAATAAAAAAATAACATAAACACTGTTTAAATACGAACGTCTATTATTATTATGTAATTCTGAAACCCTAATTTTATCACCACCATCACTGCCGTCGTCTTCTTCCAAACCACCATCTAAACCACCACTAAACCACCATTGAAAACCACCTTTGATCCATTCCCTTCTACTCTCTTTCGTGTTTGTGTGTTTTATTAAAGGTAGTTCAGTGATTCTAACAAATTTCTTTGTATTCACAGGATCTGAGGTTTGAAACATAAGAAAATCAGCTGTGATTTGGGGTTTTCTCTGAAATGCGCACTTATTTCTTTGAAGATCTGCGCACTTGTTTCATATGACTGCGCACTTGCATCATATGAATCAAGAACAAAAAACCCTAACCAACTGCGAACTTAAGTGTGAACTTGAAATCCTAAACGAAAGTTTAGGTGGCTGCGTACTAGTCTAGTACGCAGACCTGATCACCATCTTGCAAGCCGTTACCATGCCCAAATCATCAGACTGCGTACTTGATTTCCATGACCAGTGTCTGCGTACCAAGCAACAAGTACTCAGTCAAGGCTGAGTACTTAGATGCGCACTTGATTTGGCTGCGAACTTATTCTGTGGACTTAAAATTGGACAAATTTTGACCATTGACGTGACTTTTCAGGACATTTGACCGGACTACGTAACTTGACTGATTCATCTGTAAACAGTAACTGGATTTAAATGACTATTAATATGGAAAACGAAACAAATCATATACACGTTAAAGTCTAATCCATAAAATAAATAACACACGTAAAACCAACTTAAAACCAAACCTAGTCTAAGTACGTCGTCCGTCAAAGAAAATGAAGTGTCTGTCAATTAGTCAATTCAAAATCAAAATTCTAACTTAATTTTCGTGCACGTGTCCAAAACAGATGGCTCTTGAATGGGATCCCAGGGGAATGCACAACCAGGCAATAATTCTGGAAACTGATGATTCAAAGTTTCGGGACGTTGTTGCATGGATCAGGAGAAGCAGGATCGGGTATGCAGTTGAGCAGCAAGTTGAAGTCTACAGTTCTCACATTGAAGATTTCTGGAGATCTGCTAGAGTGGAAACAGTGGCTCGTGTCAAGAGAATTAAAGCCACAGTCAGAAACAAGGCAGTTATCATCACAGAAGACACAGTGAGACAGGTTCTAAGATTTCAGGATCAACCAGAGACTGTCAGATCTTTACCGAAGACTGTGATCCATCAAGAGTTCTTAAACTTTGGATACAAAGGAGACTTCGATGCAAGAGGTGATATCAAAAAGAGTCATTTAACCAGAGATTGGAAGCTCATCTGTCATGTATTCCTGATGTCTCTATGTCACCGAAAAGGGGGTTATAATGCACTCAGTCCCGACTGGGCAACAGCCATGATTAAGATCTGCAAGAATGAGCCTTTTAATCTGTCGGGATTGGTATTTGATTGTATGGTGAGGAATGCCCAAGATACAAAGAAGAAATGGACGATGTATCCCCGATTTGTTCAAATGATGATCGATTCTCAACATAAGGATCTGCCTCTTGGTGATAAATATGGTTTTGCCAAGGGTGCACGATTCTTTACTGAATGCAACACACCTGATTGGGAACCGATGCTGGAAAGCATGTACTCTGCTCAACGCTATCCAGTTGTTATGAAGCTATTCAGTGAGATGAAGAGAAGACGACAATATACTGCTAGAACTCAACAACCAGCTGCAACTGAACCTGAACCTACTGAACCTGCTTCTACTGAACCTGCTCCTACTGTACCTGCTACTACTGTTCCTCAGCACACTGCTGAAGAAGTTGCCCGTGAAAGATCTGTTGGTAAAAGGGCAGCAACTGATCCTGTTCCACAAAGGCCGACCAAAAGAAACAGGCCTACTGGTTTACTACAGGAAGGGAGAGAATCGTTGACTCCCGAGGAACTTGAAATGGCTGAAGCTGCCAGACTGAATGCTGAACGTGCAAAGGCAGAGAGAAGAAGAAGAAGAGAACAGTTGCCCGAGTCTGAAAGGCCACGGGTTATGACTGAAGAAGATGAGGAGAATGAAGCTATTCTGGAACAGATGTTTGGTATGGAGGGTCAACCTGGGCCTTCCACTGCCAGGCCAGGGCCCTCTACTGCTAGGCCTGGCCCTTCCTCTGAAAGACCACCCATTCCCAAGCCTCCAGCAAAGAAACAGTCAGTACCATCATCATCTGTTCCTGGTGCATCTCGTCAAAAACCGGTGCATCAGGAATTGTATGAGAAGTTATCTAAGGAGGTGGGAAAGAATGCCGCCAAGGAAATCTGTATGCTGAAGAATCAAATCTATAATAATCAGGAGTTGAGAAAGAAGCTGAAGAAGTTGAAGCATAAGAACCGAAGTCTTGAAAAGGTGGTCAAAGATCAGCGCTATTTGATTAAGTTTCAGACTGAGGTCCAGATGAAGATGTTTGATATGCTTCAGGAGTTAAAGACTCAGGGTACCGATGCTCCAAAATTGACGTTTGATGAGGTCTTTGATTTCGGAAAATTTATGGAAGAAGAAAAGGAGAAAGAAAGAAAGGAGGAAGAGAGTGATGTAGATGAGATTAGTGAAGACGAGATGCCTGAAACGTTTGTAGAAATAGGTGCGGGGGAAAAGACAGTGTATGAAATGGATGATGGGTATGTATTGGATCCTGAGAGAGCAAGTTGGTTTCCAAGAAGACCAATCACCATTCCTGCGTTGCACCAGACCATTCACCATACTCGTGCTTCGCATCAAGAAAGAGTTGTCTGCTGGGGATATGATGGGTTTAAGCGTCTTTTCTTTGTGAAGCGAAGGGGAGGCGTCATTCAGTATTTCAAGGGAAGACCGAATTTGAAGTCCCTTCCAAGATGGGACATAGGAGAGATGTGCAGAACTCCTTTTCTGAACCACTCTGGATGTACCAATGCTGACATGGTGTCTGTGTATATTGAAGATGAATGTGCACGTGACTTTAAAAACTGGAAGCCGCAGAAGCCGAGGCGAAGGATGTCGAAGAAAAGAATTGATCCCGCCACCGGACGGGGAATGATAACCTATGTGATAGACCCTCCAGATGTCGTCACTAGGGTTCCCATTCGTCCAGAGCTTCCAGTACTTTTGGCAGATTTCAAGAAGTGGTTTTATGATAGCAGAACCGGTGAAGCCGTGATTAAACTGAGAGATGACACAGAAGCATTGAGAATAGTTGACCCAGTGGACGTGTTTGCTTTGAATCCATCTGATTTAACTACTCTCTTTGCTAATCAGATAAATGTTGGTGCGGGTAATGTGTTGTTTGAGGAAGCTGTCTTGTTTAGAAGGGCTGTGGAAAGAGCGCTGAAGCGAAAGCAAGAACTGATCGATCTGGTGGCGAAGATCAACGCAGCTGACAAAGCGAAAGATGACAGAGCGCTAGCTGCTGCTGTTGCTGCTGCTGCTGCAAAGAAATCAGAAGCCGAAGCTACTCCAGAGGTTCAAACACAAGCTTCTCCAGCAACAGTTGATCTTGAACCTGAGCCTTCACAAGTACCACCAGTCTCTCCAAGCACAGCTCCAGAGACTCAGCAAGATCAAACAACTGTAGATCTAGCTGAGTTATTCATTCAAGAGCCACCCTCTGAAGTGACATCCACTGAAGAAACACATGCTGAAGCACCTCATACTGAAGAACCAATCATTGAAGAAAGCATAGTTCAGGCACTCCCGGCACGTCAAGCAAGAGAAGAGGGGGAGTTGAGTGATGTCGAGATAGATTGATAGTGTAGCACTGGTAGCTGTGGTCTAGGGGGAGTATTGTTGGGTCAATATGAGACCACAGTTACCAGGTTTAACCATGTTTAGTTGTTTGTTAAAGATTGGAGGGTTAGATATGTAGTTAAAGCATAGTTGTAGTGCACAAACCCTAGACTGCGCACTTAAAGGACGGATACTGCGAACTTAAGGTTAAGTTCGCAGTCATCAGGTCTGCCTATAAATAGAAGCTCATTTGTGCAGCTAGGGTTAGGGTTTTTGATGTATCTTTGAGAGCACAAGTTAAAGGTGCGAACTTATTTCATATAGTGCGAACTTATTCCATGGTGTTTACTGCTGAATCTTTAATGGAATCGTGTCTTTATGTTTCTTGTGTGTCGGTCTTTATAATCTTCATCTAGTTCTTTAACTTGTCTTGATAACAATCTAGTGCACACTTAAGATCTAGTATTTTGGGATTACATGTGGCTTCTCTAGTAAGCGCAGGACCTTTAGTCTCCTTCTTCTTTTGCTTCTTACCTGTAACATTTGGAGACGACGCCATGTGGAAGTGAGAGAGGAGCAACGTCAGCTTTTCTAAAAATTAACTGACACAGACGCCTCGTCTGCTTAGCAAAGTCACTTCACAGTCATGGCGAAGAAAAACAAGCCCCAAAATTTGTTACCTTTAGTCGCATCAGTCGTTTCCCGCATAAAATTAGCCGCAAGGATAAACACAATAAGAACAAACTTCAGAAAGTCTATCACCCTCTGCACAAACATAAAGGATAATAGCTTGGGGGACTTGAAGAGATATGTACCAGTACGCACATGCGCGCACACACAGGACTCTTACGTGGCCCATGTCATACGTGAACCTTGGTAGAATAATCAAAGGAAGATTCTGTGGGCCCCGCATGTTACCTAGGACGTGACAGCTGCAAAGAGAGAATAAAAGGCACATTCAGCCAATCAGAGGCCTAGATTACCTGCTCCATGATCTCCTACCATCAGTAAGGACAGAAAGAACGAGTGAAAAGGATAGTCAGCCAATCGTACAAGGACAACGCAAATTCCCTCAACGGCCTCCCCTATGGGCCCTGCGCGAACGAGCTGTCAATCATTACTAACTCAAGGGCTCAACCTACGGTCACTATAAATACCCATTCTCTCCATGCAGAAAGGGTCGGCAATTCTCACGCTTAAACACATACACATTGTAAGTGTCTGTTTGGTATGGGGTAATCGAATATATGAGGGAATGGATTGGACAAGGCAATGTAATGGAATGGACAAGATAATGGAATGGATCATTACCATTCCATGTCTTGTTTGGTTGCCATTTAGGAATAAAACAAAGCGTTATTACTTTACGTTGTTTGGTGGGTAGGAAAATACGAAGGAATAAAATCGGTAGTGAGTGCGGCTGTGGGTGGTGGTCAGTGGCGGTGATGGTGAGTGGTGATATGTGGCGGCAGCGGCGATGGGTGCTAGTGGGTGGCAACGGTGGTGGTGGTGGTGGGTAGGAGTTGCTGGTCGCGACGGTGGGAGGTAGCGGTGGATGGTGAAGATGGTGGGTGGGTGGCGCTAGTGGGTGGTGGTGGATGGTGGCGATAATGGGTGGTTGTTAGTAGCGATGATGGTGGGTGATAACAGTGGTGGGTGGCAACGACGAGTGGGTGGTATTGGTGGCAGCGGTGGTGGTGGGTGGTGGCGGCGGCGATGGATGTCGACGGTAGATGGCGCCGATGGTGGGTGGTGGTTAGTGGCGGTGATGGTGGGTGATGATGGCGACGGTGGTGGTGGGTGGTGGCGATAGTAGTGGTGGGTGGCGGTGGTGGATGGTGATAATGGTAGTGGGTTTTGGTGGTGTTAAGGAAGAGTGAAAGAACGGATGGAATGAAAAAAAAAAACATGGAGGTGGATGGAATGGTTTTGAAGGAATGTAATGTCTTGTGGAATAAGTGACTCCATTCCCTTAACCAACCAAACACACAATCTTTCATTACCTTGTAATAGTCCATTCCATTCCGCCTTCAATTCCAGCATACCAAACGCTACCTAATAGCTCTATGTTTTGTAGAAAGTTTGGTCGAAATATTTGTCCGTTGATATTCGTTATTAGTTATTGTAATATGTTTCAAGTTTTCAGTATTCTCCTGCATCACTTTATATTTTCATACATGCTTACAATATCAAAGGACTTCCCTTACATATAATGTGTTAAGGAGTATTTCTTGAAATACTTATTTTTCACTTATGTGTTTTTTTATTTAGAAAACTTTATAGTCATCTATTGTTTCACACTTTAGGTTACTGTTACACCGATATTTATTACAAACTTAACGTGTTTTTCTACTACAATATCTACACTTACGTCCTACTAAAATTATACACCATTTGATCATATATTACACATTATGTTTGTATAATATACAACATCAATAACGTGATTGACCAAACACAACAGCCAAACACAGTGTAGCCCCACCACAATGCGTGGGTTCCTGCTAGTATTTATAGTTAATGGCTCAATCAACCCAATGATAACTTGACACAAAGTTTAATTGTAAAACCCTAAGTCGTGAAAAGACATGTTTAACTTCTTATTCCCATTAGTTGTCCGCCGCCCATCACTCGCTCGAAATAAGTACGCTCGAAAATGCTCGCTCGGTTCTGGCTCGGTTGTAAATAAGCCAATCGGCTCGGTTTGTAAATGAGCCAAGTACGAGCAAAGGTCCGTTCGGTTCAACTCGTGAACAAACCTATTCATGAAGCTCGAAATTAAAAATGTTAATGTCAGTAAGTTTACATATTCGAGCATGCATAGTATTCACGCCCGAACTGGTGATTTGAACCAACCACGGTTGGTCGTACAATTTCAGCTTCCATTTTTGTATACGTTCCCTTTGGGTTATAGATTGTTTAGTTTCGTGATATCTATTATTAGATGGTATCTATCATTGTATTCGATCACAACAGTTATCATATGATGCTACATAGATGCAAAGTCAACATACCCTTGATTCTGTAATTGGAGTGAGACCATTATGGCTCCAGATCCCTCCTAACTTTTCAACAATAACCAAGTCCATGGTTGGACCCTCGATTGGGACGGCTTCAAATTCAGTATCAAACTCTCACCACATGCAATTTTAACACAATTTCTAAATGAGCAGAGGCACACAGCAAAAATTTAAGGCATATTATCATCATTCAATAAGACTGTACATAGTTTTCAGGTTTATGCCTTCCAACCATAACCAATTCCCTCCAATTCATCATTCTCAAAAAAACCATTTCCAATAAACTCACTCGCTATATCCAGAACACCATCATCACCCATCTGCGGCAAATCATTGGTTTCTGCCTTCGGATTGCCGACACCAGCGTTACTTGTGCCGCCTCCACCTCCAGACGAGTCATTGTGAGAAGCACCTTTGAAACTATTGCTTCTAGTTGGCGCAACTGGAGGCAGTGGTGAAGTTGCTGATGACGAGATCCCATATCTCATACCTTCCCTACCCATACTCATACTCCCGCTAGCTGCACTCTGCCCAGAAACCGACGGCTTCTGCCCAGAAACCGACGGCTTCTGTCCAGAAATAGAGGGCTTCTGTCCACCAGTGCCACTAGCACCATTACTCATATTTTGAAGAAGTTGCTGAATCATGTGTTGTTGTATGGCATGACCACCACTGTGAGGTGCCTGCTGCTGGCTCTGAGTCTGTGGTGCCTGGAACAAGGGCCTTTGTTGGAAGCCGCCAACTGCCATACTAGCGGAACCCTGAAATGGGTATCCATTTTGGTTTGAGTTATTAAAGGAAGAAGAGGCTTCTTGTTGGGCGTTTGAATTCACGGAGTTTTGTCTCATGAGTATATTCTGGTAGTTTGGATGTGCAAGTGCAGTCTGGGCTGAACCACATAGTTGAGCTCCACGGCTACCCATGTACTGACTATTGTTGACCAATGAACCGCTGACACCTTGATTCAGTGGCACTAACTTACTAGATATCTGTCCCATTTCTTGCATCTTCTGCGTTTGTGAGTTGGCTGAGTTTGTTTTTCTGGGAAACCTTTTCAACCCCTCTGTAAAAACAATGCCATTTTTTATTAACTGTTGTAATCAAAAGAAAAAAGTGTAAAAATAAATAAAAACGGATAAACTATCACCGATCGGGCCGGCTTTGGTGTCGCGGCAGAAATCAATCAAGTCTTTCATGCTATTGACCACTTCAGATATCTAATAGCAAAGATCAGGTTGCAAACGTTCAGTGCAATGTAGAAACATAAAACCAAAAGTTTATCCAAAAAAGAAAGAACAAAGATTCAGCAAAAACGCAGAATACTCACCTGTAGGCACCTAACATATCTTTTAGAAAAACCCAAATCATTCAATGACGGCATCTCTAGGCTCCTCGCAAGCTGCCGCCCAGCGGCCACAATCCTGCCATACACCAAACATTCGGTCACAAAATGTGTTCTGGGTTAACCTACCCCTTTCAACCAGTACAAACTTAACCCATTATGCAATCACTTAGCCAGCAAATTTTGCAACCCCAACTATAAACAATGATCAAGACTCACATATTGCTATTTGTCTGCAAATCTTGCTGGGAGACACCATCAGAACCACTTTCAGCTATTGTGGATTGGCATTTTTGCGCTACTTGTAACAGTTGATTCACCTATAAAACAGGCAAAAAGTTAGATAAATGGATTTATAAATTCAATCAATTACGTTCTTGGTAAAAAAATGAACTTTTGTACCTGAGGCGCAACCAATCTTCGAGGAAGAAGCTCCTCATGGCGTCGCGCACAAAATTCCCAGCTTAATATCTGAAAAAAAAAAATATATGTGTTGATAAGTAAAAAAGACAATCCATCTTTAATTATTTTACTTCAATATATATTACTACATGGGTCAAATCACCTTTAAATCAGGGGTAAAAATAACTTTCAGCTGACCCTCACGAACCACACGAAGTTGCTCGTATATACTTTCTTGAACAGCTTGTCCATACTCCAACACCATTATTCCAGAAGGGAATCTATATTCACGGGGCAAGTCTAGAAATAAAAGCTCGTCGATCACACCACTGCCGAACTTGATCTCATTAAGTCTTGGCAGTACTTCAAAAGTCGCCTCTGTTATAATATGTACCACCAAAATAAGGGTATCAGATGCAGATATCCCAGCGGACTCATAATAGTAATAAAATGTAACATTAAGAGCATGGTTATCATTTCGAAATCTTGAAACCAATATTTAATATGACATGACTTTTGAATTACATACCAAAGCCTCTTCCAGATTTTGACCCACAGATATCACATTGCCATGCATCCTAAAAAATTTACAAACTTTTGAGAATATTCTATGTAAATGTATATCCATAAATGATATGAAAACAAGATGCAGTTGATCAGAAGCTTGTCATTGTGTTCATGATACAAGAAGAGAAAAAAACATACCATAGCCGACTGTGGAAACACACCCAACGAATGATGCCCTACATTATCATACAAGGACAAACAACACCTTTTCTTTGCACGTGGAGAATAATACTCTGCCACAAACTTCCTCCAGTAAGAAATACTGTTATCCTGTATATTTTTTCCATAAATAGTTAACCCAGGAAATTAGGAATGTTTTGCAGAGGTTATGTTTCATCTCTAGGCTCTAGCGGGTCAAATCAGTAAAACCACAGGCAAAATAGCTAAGGAGGCAGGTCAAATCAGTAAAACACTAAAACTACGGGCAAAATAGCTAAGGAGGCAGGTCAAATGGATCAAAAGCCACCCAAAAATGGCCAAAAAGTATTTTCAATGCATAAGGCTACCCAGATCATTTCTTCAAATAAATTACATTACTATACAAAAAAATCATTATTGCAATCATATTTGATGCACTAAATATATGTTAAAAATGATCATAAATTCATTGCATTGGAAAACAAAGTTATAATAAAAAGGAAAACCAAGAATAGGAATATGAAATTATAATAGCGATATACTCACAGCTGGCCATTGCCTTTGATGATACAAGTACTGCATCAATCTTCGTGAGCATACACCACCATCATAGGGCCGTTTCATTGCATTTGCAGGTTGCAAGCTCTGTTGTTGCAATTGTTGCCTCAACTGCAACTGTTGCTGCTGCTGCTGTTGCTGAAGCAGATGTGCTCGTTGAACTGGTGACAAAGACTGCACCACCAACTGCTGTTGCTGTTGCCTCAGTCTCTGTTGCTGTATCAAACTTTGTAACTGTGGATTGGAGTTCTGTAACTGCATTGAATCTTGTCTTTGCAATATCTGTTGGAAAACCTGTTGTTGCATGATATCACCCTGCTTTACATCTAATCGAGGCTTCTTTTGCAGGTGTGATAGATTGCCATTATCTTGAACGAATGATCCAAGAACTCTTGAACCATTAGGTAGTGAAACTTGTCCAGCCCGTGGAAGAGGCAATGACGTTGCAGTAGAAGCTCCTTGAAGGTATCCTTGTTGGGATTGTGGATCTTGATTGGAACTCGGTTGCATTGTTGATGGGCCGTCCATAACACAAGAGCCTGAAATGCTCATATTATTTGACGTAAACGATAAAGGTGATGCAGGCAATCGTGTATAAGATTCGTTGTTAACACTTGCACTTCGTTGCAGGTGAGGACCGCCACCTCCCGAAAGCCCCGAGTTAGCATCAGTTACCAACGAACTTGCCCCAATACTATTACTTATTTCCCCCGACACAGGCACCATGTTCGAACACATGTTTCCAGGAACTGAACTTGCCGAGTTCCCGAAAGAACCCAAATGTGAATTCCCTAAAGCCTGAGACTGCACATCTCCTTGGAAGAAGATGCCAGAACTTGATGAAGAATGTCCCATCCCAACATTGGCCTGAGAAGGCCCCATTCGCGACAGAGCCACTTGCTGGCTTGAATCCAAATAGTTATCCATCGCCAGTGCTTTTCGTTATCCTTTCGATCAATACCAATTTTCAACTTTAAACAAATTATACCCAAAGCTAGAAATTTACATCAACAACCTCACTGATGTTTGTAATTAGAGATCAACCATGAAATCAAGTCATGAGTTAAAAATTTTAACCTGGAATCAAGCACAAAAACAAAAGGTATATCAAAATTAACAACTATCACATTAGTTACACAATTATTTAGGGGTGTGCACGGTTTGGTTTGGTTCGGTTCAGTTATTAGCCTCTTAACTGTAACTGAAGTCATCGGTTAATGTATTTTATTAACCATTCAGGTTTTGGTTAATCGTTTTGGTTTATTAGTTTGTCGGTTTTGGTTCAGTTCGGGTTCGGTTAATAACCAAAACCAAACTTGGACTAAATCTTTAGAAATACATGAAAATAGATGTATGGAAGATAGAAATATATGAAAATATGAACTGCTCGGTTCAGTTAACCGATGGTAAAAAACGATAATCAATTTTCACTCAATTCAGTTTCTGGTTTGGTTTCGGACCGGTTAACGTTTAGGTTTTTGCTCACCCTATTTATCATAGCTAGAAATAATTCAAGTGTAATATAACATAACAATACGAAACAAATTATATCCTATTAATATATATTACAATTTCAGAATTATCCTATAACTTAGCAACTAACACCAAATTTCCACAAAATTATATCCTAAAAAAAGCGTAATAACAAAGAAATAAAATAAAATCACAAAGAACATAATCACATTTACAAAAAAGACGTTAAAACATATCAAATCAATACTAATAGTAAACAAGAAATCACAAATCGAAATCAAAATTTCACAACAAATACGAAACAAACAAAAGAAGATCTGTTCTTTTTTTTTTTTTGCACAATTAATAATAAGCATTGATCATAAAGTTAAAAATTAACTCGAATTAAGCAAAATTAAAAGATAATTAAGCATTACTTAGAATAAAAGCGGCTGACCTTTCAAATAAGTTGTGAAAGAAAAATTATTGCAAACAAATAAAAAAAGATAATTGAGCAAGCAATGTTGGATCGGTGTTTATGTATGTAGCGGGAACAGGGGAGGGGTGGTGACCGGGAGTGCCGGTGGATAGCCCCTACGTGACTGGCTGTAGCCGGTTTATATTGGGAGGCGTGTGATCGTGCGGTGAGATTAGGTGTGCTGTGGACACGTGTCATGATCGGGTCCAGTTGATGGATGGTTTATTGACAGGGTAGGTCTTAAGGGGAATGATCTGGTACAGCCGTCTTACGGTGTCATACATGGAAGTTTTGACTCGGTGGGACGGACTTCAACTCGTTTTCTTCTGAGTTGGTAAGGAGTCGACATTTTGACTTGTTTTTTTAAACTATAACACAAATGCAGTTTCAACTTTTCGTTGACAGCGTAAAATAATTGATAAGGTGAAAAGATATAAAAATACGCAATAGATTACGAAATGTGATACAAAAATATCACAAAATTATTTATATAAAACAAGTATTAAAAACTATGAAGGGAATGCGATGATGGTCACGAATGACCATAACATAAGTTTAAGGACGGATGATGTTGAAACATAAGAATAAGGCATGGAGATGGTATGTGTGATACCCCGTAATTTCAGGTTCTCACTTTAACTAAACTCTAGTTACATTTCTTGCATTCTATTTAATTAGGGTTAGCTAGATAGGACACACGTTGCACAGTTATAGATTAATAACTGCATGAAGTGGTAATTCGGGGAATTACCAGACTTTATACATGAATAGTGAACCTCGGACGTTGGTGAACAATGAAATTAAATGATTGCGAATTAATTGATTGAGATTGATTGCAATTATGTGCTTCTATGATACTCGGTGAAACTATGTGCAAACTATATGTGATTACGTGAACATAAACCGAATACGTTGATAAAAACCTTAATAGGTGGACCAATAGGATGGTTGGGGTCTTAACGCATGGGGTTACACTTGTTATTGTCCAAAATAGCGAAAACATCGAAGAAAACACACTCTACAACAAAGCAGGCCACCCGGAGCGGGCCAGGAAGACGACCGGCCGAGCGATCCATCCGACGGGTCCTGACGAACCCTAACCGCCTTAATCCATTATTTAAACACTCTTAAGCCTCATGCAACCCCTAAACTCAACCCTAATCGCCCCCTACTGCCTAGTTACGAAAATACTAACCCCAAACACCTGCTAAGGCTCAATAACATCGATCGGGAAGCTTGGAGAGCAATCGGTTGATAGTTTTGAAGTGCTTGCGGTATAATGTTTAATCCTTTGTGTTTTAATCTTCCTTAATATGTTTTAAAACATCATAACCACGTTTGTCCAGGTCTGAAACACTTTTATAAAGATTAAAACTTGATACTTATGGAGATTAAAATGATTAATCATGTTGTAATGTAATGGATATTATGTGTTTTGCATGATTACGCATGTTCTTGATGTTTTAGGCTACTAGGGTTTATGAATGATGATGATTATGATGTATCATTAGGGTTTTGATCAGATTTGGCTCTTATTAATTTTGTATGATGTTTGTTGGGTTTTGTTGATTGATAATATGCAACTAGGGTTTGATATAATTGATAACATTGCATGATTAAAATCTGGACAGAATCCGAATGTCAACTTGTAGGGTCTGTTACGTGACTTAAACATGATGGTTTTGATGATTTCTTTGCATGGTTGTATTATACCTGGTCTTAGCTTTTCATAATGGGTAAAATCGAGTGATTTGGACGTCGTTTGGATAGTTTTTGGAATTTTATTTGTTAAGAGGTCATATCAGAATTTCGGATTAACAAACTGAGTCAACTTTAAACAATCATAACTCGGGTTTTATAAAGAATTAAGTTATGAAATTTTTACAGTAAGTCAACATTGGAAAAACTCGGCTTTTCCAAGTGGATTCATCCCGTTTGGATGAATACACAATTTTTAGGAATTTTTCTACTAAACTGACCTGTTATGGAAATTTTCTGGACATAGCTATGTTGTATGAATTTTCATAATTTTTGTGTTTGGTTTTAAGACAAAACAAAAATATGGTTATCGACTGAATCCCAATGAATACTTAGTAAAAATTTGGGACTTTAATTCATTCGTTAAGTATTTTAAATAATTCGTTTTTCACAGCACACAATCTGTCCTAAAAACGCAGATTGTGTACGGGATCTTTACGTGACTATTTGGAGTCTTATATGGTATGTATTTGACATTAAATTGTATGGACACTTGTATGGGATGTATATGAAGTGTATGACTAATGTTAATCATAACGTTCACCAACGGGTTCGTAGGGTCTACTTGTGCATATAGAAACACTAGGTGTCACTAACACGATTTTGAACATTGAAACGTCTTGGACAAACGGGTTATATGGTGTATTGGTTACGCACATATACTCACTTAGTGACACATGTATTAGGGAGTCGGTAGCACACCCTACTTTGGAGTTTGGATTTATTTGCTTGCAACCTAAGGTGAGTTTCACTACTCTTTTCTTAAAAGCATGCGTCTCGGGTTTGAGACAACTTACTTAACTTTTATGGTCCGGATTGGGACTACACTTACAACTCAGGGTTTGACTCCTTGTGAGGGTCGCGTTTTCGATTCCTTGTGTGGATCACGTTTTGCTAGTTTCACACTCTGTGTCCTTGATGAACTAAACTGCATACTATCACGGAAGTCCTTCACTATTTACCGAATGAGTTGCCGGGTTATGGCAAGCGGGTTACTAATTGATAGCGCTATTAGGTTTGACAAACCTCACACCGTGCTAGGAGCCGGGCGTGAACTACGACCTTAGATTTTATCATTGTTGATAGGCAATGATAGGAGGCAAAAACCAGCTCGCGGGGCGAGTGCATCGTTTGAATAGCAATTCGGTGTAACATTGTTTAGTTATCATGAATGGGTTAGCTACCCTTGGCATACGCTGAACTAGTGGTTCTTGGTTTTGTTATTGATTATTACTTTCGAGTTTGGAAAACCTAACTGTTGATCTTGGTTTGGGAAACCTACACTTTTACTTACCTTACTTTGTGAACTCATCAACTTTATGTTGACACACAATATACATGCTTTTGCAGGTAGTTAGCTTCCGGTGTCACGATTAGGAAGTACAGCACGTTGTTTTGCGCATGGTTTTATGTTTTCTTTCATATGGTTTTAATTTGGGCGCGTTGTTTTGCGCATGGTTTTAAAAGGTTTAAATTTGGTTTACGCTTCCGCAGCTTAACTAAACGTGATTTTTGAAAATGAACTAAATGGTTTGGGCATTTAGAGTTCGTTCATATGACTTATGGCTATGGGATCCTGGTATGTCATGCGCCTCGCGGTAAAACTCCGTAGTGGAAATTTGAGGGTGTGACAGTATGGACGTCTCTTCGGGTTGGACCTAGCACCTTTCCAGCATGTACCTGCACCACGAACAACTCATTAGAAGGGGTCCAGAGACCGGGATCTCTGGACCACCCTCCGACGCTCAACATTAGTGATTTATCCCAAGAAATATACATAAAAGTAAATATAAAGGAGTAAAGGAGGGATACGAAGTTTGAGAGGAGGTAGTGGTTGAAACCCGGCGGTTAGCTAGCAGCCGAGGTGATTTCGGACTGCTTAGCTCGATGGCTGAAAGTTGATTATTAGAACCATGGATCCGTATACTGTTGATATGGCAACTCCAGGGCTCCGTCAGGGGAGCTCGTGAGTTCAACAGGGGAGCTTAACAGCTTAATTGTGTGTAATTATGGAGAGTTCATGAGCTGCTGATGTGATACTTTAGCAGCTCGTAGGCTCCTCTATGGGAGCTAGGCAGATTAGTTAGTGAGAGAATGTTTCTAGAGAGAGAGAAAGAAAGTGAGTGAGATGTCTTGAGTGGAGACCAAGACAAATGGGATGGGTTTGAGTGAAGGTGTGACCCCTCTATTTATAGAGGGTGAAACCCTAAACCCTAATGGGCTTTGTAGTAATGGGCTGGGCTGGCCCATAAATGTTGGACCCACCTTTATTATTGACCTTCTGTAAGGCAGGTCCTGTGCTCGTGTAAGGCAGGTCCTGTGCTAGGGAGCTGAGGAGCCGATGCAGGTAGCTTCTTTACACCAGCTTCTGGCTTTTCGGCTTCCTGGCCCAAGCCTGATAACTTCTTGACTATGTTTAAACGTGGGGGTTTGGGTACCCATGTCATCAGCCCCCCAGTCATAAGTAGTCATGACGTAGTCATGGGTGCTTGTGACTTAGTAATCTTATCCCCTTTTTTTCTACCTCTAGAAATTCATAAACTTTGGTGTAAGGTGTTTGCGCCTTATTTGTTTATGAATTTCTCGTTTTGGACTTCATAATTTTTGCCTTTTCTTGTAGCTTTTACATTTCCGGTGTTTCTTGAGAAGCTTAGAAGATGCAAAGCTTGTTGGACGTCTTGGAAGTCCTTAGAGCTTCTAGTATCCAAGCTTATTTTGTAGCTTATGAGCCTTGAAACACCTTTATTGTTTTTGAAGCATCCAAGCTTCCGGTTTTCGCTTAGATTTCTTTTAGGCGACTTGCTTGAATTTGTCTTGTCGTGATTGGATGACAGAGCAAGGGAGCTCCAAGAGACTAGGGGCAACTTGCTGGGTGATTAGAGTCTCACCCTTAGAGGAGGCAACAAGTGTGTCTTGCTCATTTATAGAGGATGTTTCTATCTCATGGGGATTATGCATTTTATATTAACATGTTGCAAAATTTCTTGGTGATAAGCTTGTATGTGTGAAGAGCTTGGAAATGTTCGGCAAGGTTGGGAGGTTCTGCCTTCCTTATTGGAGAGGGTCTAAAAGTCCATGAATGAATGGAGTCATCTTGTTGATGGACTTATCATAGACAAGTAGTAGCTTTGAACATATGTGGTAGCATGCTAGCATGTTCCTTGTTACCTTATAGAGTTCGTAGCCTTAAGGTTCATGGTTAGCTATATCACCGTAGACATCTTAGTCGCGTGTCCCGAATGGGTAAGAGCTCATAGATATTTGTTTGTCAAATGACGTAGCTTACTTTCCCAAAGTCTTTGGGTTTTTGAAGCATTTGATAAACTTTTGATAGGATTGATGAATTCAAGCAAGTATAAGCCAACGATGTAAAAGAATGAGCTTATCGTGTGTGTATGGCACACCGTGTTGGTGATCTTGCAATAGACAAGTAGTGGCTTTGATCTTGGTATTTATCATGTCACTACGTATCCCTTTTTTCTTATACATAAGCTCATAATCACCTTGTCGGGGTTTGTGGTAAGTTATACCAACGTGAGCATTGCTCTCCCGGATATTCTTTGGTGCCTAATGGTAGCTGATAGCTTCATTCTATGAGCCCATCGCTTTCATCTATCAGTAGCAGCTTACCAGTCTGAGACTTTGAGCTTCTCTAAGTGTTGTGGTAAGCTCATTTTATGATAGATGTGATGGAGCCAAGGAAATATGAGCATTTTGTGTACCCATATTGATGAACATCTTTTGTAACAAAGTGGCTTATTTGATACGAAAGTGAGCTTCTCATGCTTGGAGGTTGTCTTATTATGAGATTTTTGGTATATGACACTGAACTTCTTTGGTATGAACATGAGCGCATATGTTGGTGAGTTTCTCACGCTAACAAGTGAGCTTCTTTCGTATAAAGGCGAGTTTATAGGTGTACGCTGTTGAGCTTCCTTTGCATGGATGTGAGCTTGTAGCGCAATTTGGTGAACTTCCTTTACACAAATATGAGCTTCTTGCGAAAGCTATTTTCTTCCTATAGCCATGTAAGAGGCTTCTCTTTATCAAAATGCGAGACTAAGCCTCTTTTTATATTTCTTTTTCAACTGTATGGTACTTCTAAATGTGTAGACAATCTTGTTGTCTTAGAAACTTATACTCAATTGTAATTGCTTATCGCAAGAAGGTTGAACTTTGTTTGAGCAAGGTCTTGCTCGTTGTACTTACCTATGTCTTTTAATGACGTCTTTGTTGGCAAGGATGTTTCCCCTACTATTATGGTTGAGAACATTCCCAAGCCAATATAGTAGGCTAACTTTGATAATGAATTTGTTGCTCTTCTAGTGAGCTATCACATTTTGATTTCTGAAGGCCTTGTAAGGTAAGCTTATGTAAGCCATGCATAAGTGTTTGCTACGCGTTATTGTTTGCAAATGCCTTTATAATCTTGTTATGGTTTGATGCTGCACAGACACCCTATCTTAATGTAAATATAAAGAACTGATTGCAGCTTCATCCTATCAGCTTTTGTATTTATTTATTTTTATTTTTTTTATGTTCGTTTATTGCTTTGTTGAACATGTATGAGCTGTCTTGGTGTGAGGAGCTCACCCTCTTTCATGGGTTTAGGTTTTTTGACTTGTCCCATGGAATTGTGGATTGTATTAGGAACTCACCCTTTATACAGGAAGGTATAGCGCCTTGTTCCATGTTGAGCGATGTGGCCTAGGAGCTCATCCCCGTTTCATGGGTAGGTATAGCGCCGGATCCCATGGAGCCTGGTTAGGAGGGGCTCACCCTTTGATAGGATAAAGTAGACAAGTAGTCGTGGTTGTACGAAAGAGTTTCCTTCGTTCCCTTAGCTTGTAGCTTAGAAACTACATTGTCTAGACAACGCTCTTCGAGTATGACTTGGATTCATGGATGGAATATCAAGATGTTATAGTAACTGAGGTTGCCTTAGAGTAGGCTATATCATGGATTTTGTATGCCTGTTGCGGTATTCAACCAACTTTCATGGATCGATGTCTTGTGGAGCTCGTCTTTGAAGAGCATACCCTTGTTAGTTTTTCCATGAGTTGGGATAATGCAATAATGCACTTAAAGGAATGTGGACTTTTCATATGATAAGCTTCCCTCTAAAGTTCCTCTTTTTGTGTTCGCCATATGTCAAATAAACGAAATGTCATGAGGAAATGCTAGGGAGGTTCTTTTGTAGTTTCATAAGTCCTTTTACGTAAGAATAACAACCTGTTGAGTAAGAAGGTTATCTTCTTGTGTAAGAAGGGCAGCTTCTTTACGTAAGAATGGCGGCTTCTTGTGTAAGAAGGGCAACTTCTTATGTAAGAATGGATAGCTCCTCATACAAGAAGGTTAGCTTCCATATGGAGGCTCTTTATGTAAGGACGGACAACTTCTTGTATAAGAAGGTTAGCATCCCTAAAGCTTTTTATCGAAGGATGTACAGCTTCTTATATAAGAAGGTTAGCTTCCTTAGTGACAATTGTAGCTTCTTTGGTAAGAATGTTAACTTGTCATGTAAGAAGGTAATCCCCTTTGTTGACGTTAGTAAGCTTCTTATGTACTAAGACAGCCTTCTAGGATACGATGGTTAGTTTTCTTGGTTTTAGAGGATACTTGAACAACTTCTTGCAAGGTCAAAGCACTTTACGCTTGAATCCATGATCAACTTTTGTGGGAGACAAGGATGTCTCATAACATTTCGGATGACGCTTATGCGTAAGAACTTATCATCCTATGCTTGGTGACATTTAAAAGACTCTTACGTTTTCGACCACATTGTTTAAAATAGAGTATATGGTGATCGTTGATCGACCTTCCTTATGAGTTGATTCAATGGAGAAGGTAGTAAAAATAAGCTTTTCCATAATTTAAAAAAAATTCTCTTAATCATTGGGCACCTTTAAAGTGCATGAGGTAGAGGTTGAGCTTGTTTGATGGCATGGTGCATCAGCGTAGTGTTTGATTGAAGGATAGTTAATAAGTAAAAGTTCAGGGGTAGATGTTCACTTACCTCATAGGTGGTGAAGTCTCAAGGCTTCGAGTGTTGAGGTTTTGGGACTCCTCGAACAATTCTTTAGCAAGGTGCTACCATATGGCAAAAATATCTCCTAATCAATGCTTTTTAATGCTATGGAAGGCTACCTCTTTCATGTTGCTTCCTTGCTATAGTGAATAATTTCTGGAAGGCTACCGTCATGCTTCCTATTGGCAGCTTCTACATTCTTGTGAGAAGCTTCTATGCTCCTAGCAGCTGGTTGCTGCTGTAGGGAAGGTGCGAATAAGGATTCACCGACTCTATTATTTTTTAGAGTTCTAACGGTGTGGTAATTTGTCGCGTACACGACCACTTTGTCGCGTACACGACCACTGGAAGTTGTTTGCTACGATCCTTAGTGTTACCAAGTTGCATTGTTGCATTGGCAATTTGCTTGCGTGCTTCTTATGTAGGTATGAGTAGCAATGCTCCTTTATTTGATCATTTGTTGTGTTGCCCTAATCATTGCTTGAAGCTTCTTTGCTTGTTTTAGTAAGCCATTTGTTGTTCCACAAGTTGACTTAATGTTTTTTTTGGGTTATTATGTTTCTAAGCCTCGTAGGCTTTGTAATTATTAACCATCTATCGAATATTGCACACTTGATAGGATTAGTTTAGGCATATAGGCTCGTTTTTTATAGAACCTTCTTTTTGTAAGATTCCCTTGACGAGGTGTTTAAACTTTTCCATATATCGGCTAAGTGTTAGTGTCGGTAAGATGTATGGAGGTTTTAGCAAGGTGCTTCGATGATTGAGCAAGCTGCTTTAGTTAACCTTGATCTTGTCGATTTTGTTCATGCCTGATTCTTCATAGATAATCATGTGCAAAGTAAGTATTGTTATATCTTTTACATAAGCGGAGCCACCTGGACAGGAGCAATTGAAAGGACGATGTGTTGTTCTTTAGCTTGCTTGATAGGTTCTTTGTTGCTTAGCTGCAATAAGCAACGTTCCTCCAATAGAGAAGCATATGCCTTATTCAGACCGTGATTTTGTTCGAGGCTTCTTTACTCCTACCGATGATGTCACATGTGTAGCAATGTTCTTGTGACCATTTTAGCTTTTAGGGCAAGAGCCTTGACATGTGTAGCTAATCGGCATCTCTACTTTTTAGTTCCTCGCTTTTTCGGTTTCTAAACTTCTTGATTAGTTCAAAATTAGGTACCCGTACCATCAGCCCCCAGTCATGAGTAGTCATGACGTAGTCATGGGTGCTTATGACTTGGTATCTAACCATTCGATTTTGAACTTCTCACTTATGAGCTTCCTAAGCCTCTAGACATGTCAAGCTTTTGGGATTCAAAGATCCGTATATATGAAGCTTTAAACTAGGTGTTTGAGGAAGTTTATTCTTATTTCAAGTAACCTATTGCTTTGGAACCGAATAAATGTTTCTTTGAACATGTGACAACAAGTAACATTTGTCTATTGTTCAACATCGGATGCTTTCACGATCATATTAAAGCGTTAACTTCTTTATGTGTCATGTCATTTGTGAGCATCTTGTGCAAGCTAAAGTTTTTTTTTTTATCGTATGAGAAATATAGGACAAAGAGGTGAACTCATTTAAATGAGGTAACTCGTTTGGATTTTGATGGCTTTCAGCCGATGGTCATCCTTGTGGGATGTAACCTTTATACGGTTGCCTTACTTGTGCCTCATGATATCATGAGCATGTTACTTGATAAGGCTAGTTAAGTGAAGGCGTAGGAGGCTTAGTAGCTTCCGCGCTTCTTGGATTTACGAGTTGTCGCATTTCCCCAATGGTGTGTTATGGATCTTTCGAGGTTACAAAATTTGCTTGGTGATGCATTCGTGAGCTTCTCAAGTCACCATAGGTGAGGTAATGCAAAGCTCATTTTATTCGCATAGGGTGGCTTCCATTTCTATCTAAGAGAGCAGCTCATTTTTGCAAAGCATTGAATTGGTGTTAAGCGGAGCAAGTATACGAGGTTATATTTTATGCTCTCCATAGTGAGTGGGCCAAGCCTTCATTTTTAGCATAATATTTAGCAGCCTCTTTGGTACGAGGAGGTATCTTTCTTCTTTTCCAAGTCTTTTTAAGGAAGGTGTTGAGCCTGCCCTAAGGGATGCGCTCGTTCCCATAAATGACTTTGGTGTATGGAAAAGATGTTAATTTTCTGAGGATGATTCGTCCTAACGTTTGTCAATCCTTAGAAAACCTCGGATTGATTCATATGGTGAAGTATAGCTGAGCTTCCAAGCTGTTAGCTTCTTTACCTCAACGGGAAGCTGTGTAGCGTATGACATGTGAGCTAATTGTCATAGCTATTGACATGATTTGTTTTTGTATCTTCCAATATGTCATATATAACTGTTTAAAGCCAAGCATGGCCTTAGAAAGCAAATATCTTAGAGGTACTCAAGGCACCCTATTTATACGTGTTCTCTCCCCAAGGGTTACTTTTGTGTATGTGTTATGTTGTTCGCTTTAGGCTACGTACTTATAGCTTGTGTAGATCTGACTTTTGTCTCTTTGATGTAAAAGCTAAAGTATATTATATGTCATAGGTTCGAGTTTGTAACTACGAGCTTTGAGATTCTAGCTTGTAGCTTTGAGCTTATAGTTTCTAGCTACGATCTTGTAGCTTCTAGCCTTGAGCTTCGAGCTTCAAACTTCTAACTTAGAGCTTCTGGCTTCGAACTATGGGCTCCGAGCTTTAGGCTTGTAGCATCATAGGCTGCAGCTTATAGGCTTGTAGCTCCCGGGCTGTAGCTCATGAATTTACTTATAGAATAGTCTGCAGCTGCCTATGAGTAGTGTACTTTTTCTGATAGCTATAAAGCTGAATAGTTGTTTATAGCTGTCATATAGCAGCTGACGCACTGACATGCATAGTTGTCTACAGTTGCCCTGTAGCAGCTAACATACTATCATGAATAGTTGTCCACAGATGTCCTGTAGCAGCTGACGTACTGACATGAATAGTTGTCCACAGCTGTCCTGTAGCAGCTGGCGTACTCTCTGACATGAATAGTTGTTTAGGCTGATAAAGCTGAATAGTAGTATGTAGCTGCCCTACGGGAGCCAGCCTGCTTTACCTGACCTGACTAGCTGATAAGGTGCGTGTTTATTTTTTTTATTTTTTTATTATTATTTTATAAGTGAAGTTAATGGTTAGCTTACAAGTGCATGAGCTTTTTACACACCATGGTTACACTCATAAGTCCCTTCACTTTTACTAAGAATTTTGGGTCAAATATAGGATAGGCTAAAAGTTGAAACGAGATGTAATGTTAGTATTATTCAAGACTTTGTTTAACAACATTTAGAACACTTAATTATTTCTTGAGAAGCTCGTTTCAGCGATATGAGAAGTAAAATATTTTTACACTTTACCTTGCTTAAGCTAGTAGGAGTTTTTAGGAGCTTGTGCCTAATGTTAGTATCGAGAGAACGATCATGTGCTTGTATCGCATGTGCTCATGAAGTGAAGTGAAGAGTTATAAATGAATGTTGAGTACACAAAGATGTAAAATGAAGAGCTTACATAGAGGAAGATTTCTAGCCCAGGGAGCTTCCCTAGGGGAGCAAGTATTGACCCCCTTTCGTTTAGCATCTTAAGATGTAACATAAGCTCACGTAGGGGAGGACTTCTAGCCCAGGGAGCTTCCATGGGGGAGCTTGCCTTCCATACCTGTTAAGTATTGACCTTCTTTTTGTGCACGTTTGGCACATTAAGATGTAACATAGGCTGCCATAGGGGAAGGCTTCCCGCTCATGGTGCTTCCTTATGAGAGCATGTGCTTCCGTATGGGAGCGAGTGCTTCCTCATGGGAGCGAGTGCTGACCCCCTTTTCTATATGTCAGCAGGTGCTTTTGCCATTTTGGTGAAAGATACCACTTTTTATGCTTTTGAGGTCTAATTTGCTATTGACTAAGCACTTTTGTGGATTAGTGTGTAAGAAAGTCTGACTTTTGACTTTTCTTACCTTTTTACTGTTCACCACTGTAGCAGGAGCTGCAATATGGCAGCCTGAAGCTTCCTGGCTTCCCTATTTATAGCTTAGATAGGCTACCCAGCTCCGATTTATGTGATCTTTTTTTTACTCATAGATTAGTTGTGGGATTCTTGTTGTACTAGAGGCTTTAATGTTGGATAAAGTTGTTTCCTGACCTCTATCCTCTTTTGTACTTTATTGTCACATACTTTTATGTGTGCTAAAAGACAAAAATTGGATAGTCAAACCTTGGGACAAGTGTACACATCTTTCTATAGTCAAACCTTGAGAAAATACTTTGAGAAATTTTCTTTGTTTTCTCAGATGCATTGTGACCATATTATATCATAATATAATATTCCTTTTAGTGGCTTTTTGAATAATACCACATAAAGTGGGTGTGGGTGTGTGTAAAAAGTTTTTCCTTTCTCTTTTTTATTATTCTTCTTTTGAACAAGATGTACACAAGTGTTCAAAAGGTTTTTATGGTTTTTCATTAAGAATATGCATAGATCTTCAAATTTGACGTTTTTATCAAAGAAGTTACATGTAGCAACCGAGTTATAAGTGTATGGAACCCGGTCACCAGCGTGAAGCAAAAAACGCAAACATATGTGGGAGGTGTAGGAGTGATTTTTCCGGTAAGAACATCCTCTCCATCCTTAAAAAGAAAGAACTTAGGAACATTTGGGGCTAAAACACAAAGAGTTTCATGTTCTAAGCGCGATAGCCCCACGGCGGGCGCCACTTGTTGAAACAACAAGAATAAGGCATGGAGATGGTATGGACGTCTCTTCGGGTTGGACCTAGCACCTTTCCAGCATGTACCTGCACCACGAACAACTCGTTAGAAGGGGCCCAGAGACCGGGGTCTCTGGACCACCCTCCGACGCTCAACATTAGTGATTTATCCCTAGAAATATACATAAAAGTAAATATAAAGGAGTAAAGGAGTGATACGATGTATGAGAGGAGGTGGTGGTTGAAACCTGGCGGTTAGCTAGCAGCAGAGGTGATTTCGGGATGCTTAGCTCGATGGTTGAAAGTTGGTTATTAGAACCATGGATCCGTATACTGTTGATATGGCAACTCCAGGGCTCCGTCAGGGGAGCTCGTGAGTTCAATAGGGGAGCTTAACAGCTTAATTGTATGTAATTATGGAGAGTTCATGAGCTGCTGATGTGATACTTTAGCAGCTCGTAGGCTCCTCTATGGGAGCTAGGCAGATTAGTTAGTGAGAGAATGTTTCTAGAGAGAGAGAGAGAAAGTGAGTAAGATGTCTTGAGTGGAGACCAAGACAAATGGTATGGGTTTGAGTGAAGGTGTGACCCCTCAATTTATAGAGTGTGAAACCCCAAACCCTAATGGGCTTTGTAGTAATGGGCTGGGCTGGCCCATAAATGTTGGACCCACCTTTATTATTGACCTCCTGTAAGGCAGGTCCTGTGCTAGGGAGCTGAGAAGCCGGTGCAGGTAGCTTCTTTACACCAGCTTCTGCCTTTTCGGCTTCCTAGCCCAAGCCTGATAACTTCTTGACTATGTTTAAACATGGGGTTTTGGGTACCCACGTCATCAGATGAGGAGACAGGAAGGAATTGTGGTATAACGCTAAGGTGGCGGTCGGGGATAAAGAGAAAGAGGAGAACTATAACACTTCGTATAAGCAATTTAACATCAATAATCGTAAAATTCTAGAGATTAGTTGTATCAAAAATTAGATCTGTGTATGTGGTGTTGAATTTGTAAGTGGCTTTATTTCTTTTTCTTTGAAATTTGTAATTCATAAAAAACCGTAGCAAATTACAAGAGGATGGCAGGTGAATAGGAAACAAGTTGCGCCGCAACCCCCTTTTGAATTGCAAATCCTACCCTGCTAAAAATAAAACCTTGGTTCTTAGAGAACGGAGAATTACTGTGTACGATCTTTTGCACCCGATCTAGAAATCGAGTTGCCTCAGGGGCAAGGGATCAAAATATATCAAAAGCAAATGGTACAAACGCGTGTTGATTCTCCAAGCAGGCTGTTTCATGTTTAGCCACATTTTTAGCCTCCGCCTTCAAAACCAATTTCCCTGCCACAAACCCTGTGTTCGGAGTCCAACCAGAGGGGACACCCCAGTAAGGTCTACACATGCATGTTTACTGCCCGCCCAACCAAACACAAGGACATCCGTCGGGTGAAGGGTGGACCTTCCTTCTAGCGGGCCTGTCAAAAAAGGTCACATGGGCTTCTTTCTTAGGAGCAATCTCAGCTATCCTCAGCACATCACACAGGATATCCCTAACCAGGTCGTGTCGGTATTTAAACCCCGGTAGTTCCTTACAGTGGAGGGCGTGTTCACCAAATTTATCCAAAGAAACTTTTTTACAAATAAGACATGGCTCGTAAACAATAAAGGGATGTTTCTGTGGTATAATCTAGTAGTAAGTATAAGTAAAATTACAAATATATGTAGATAAATGTTAAATGTGAAGTATTATAAAAAAAATAAATTTATTTGATTTTAATCCAATTTATAAATTTTATGTCGTTGAAGGGGTAGGGTACAAATTCCAGCGCCCAGGCGCACCCTACCCTACAATGTTGTCTCCAAAGCATACCTTCGCGGAACAACAATACTCGACGGAGGAAATGATTCAACAACATTATATGTGAAGTACAATCTATCAAGCGCCAGCGCATTGTCAAATCTGGTGATTATCACCCGCGGAGTATAAGCAGCTGCCTGCGCCAAGGTGCAGCTCCCCTTGAGCCCCCACTTGATGCACAACCTCCTAGGTGTCAGACATCACCTCAGCCAGTTTTCTAGAGGAAGTTAGCCGCCTGATACTCTCTGCCATCAGGAAGAAAATGAAGCCCCTGCAGTCCACCACAACGCGCCACGTGTACCAGTGGCAAGGCACCGCGCCTGACAACCAATCACAGTGCGCCATGTGGACCAATCACAGGGCGCCATTCTCAGCTGGTTTACTTTATACAACCATGGATCCAAACCCAACCGAATGGGCTTCTGGAAGACAGGCCCAGCTCCTAGGCCAAAGCCCAACGCTCCTAAAGTGGGCCGCAGGCACCCGGCCCATACATCCCCTATAAAAGGAAGACTTCAACTCCTTTTGATAGGTCGTCAATTCTCGACTTAAACACACACACTTGTAATACACTATTCTCTCGTCTTTATATTTGTAATCATTCAAAGCAATAAAGACTATCTTTTTCAGTGGACATAGGTCAACGAGACCGAACCAAAAGATATATCACCCCTCCATGAGCCAAGAAGTCTATGAGTAGGGCTCTACATCCTGTTATGTGCTTGGAGCCTCCACTGTCTACATACCACAAGCTGTCTAAGCATGCAGAAGCTCCCTGCACATCAGTAATGAATTAGTTTTGGTAAGTGTCTAAAGCCAAGTAGGCTTTGGATGGGTTCTCAAACTTTCCCATCTCAAGTTTTGGAAAATGATTAGTGGTTTGAACAAGTTTTTGAACCAAGTTCAACAACTGTTGTTGGCCATTTTCCAATGCTTGTATGTCAACACATGGTGCAACAACTGATTGACCATTTTCTGTCAGATGATAGTAACCATGAGGATGCCTATTCACTTTTGGTTTAGAAGGCCTTTTTTGGCTCTTCATAGACATGTGACAATCTATGGCATGGTGGTTGTCCATAGCCTCTTGGAAACTTGTTTGTGGGTGGAGTATCTGTTACTTGGACATCTCTGAAAGCAGAGTTTTCATTTAAGTTTTTGGTAACATATGTTTGGACTGGTGTAAAGGTCTGCTTGGATTTTCCTTTTGAAGTACTAGTCCCTTGACTCATTTGAGTTTTAGTTTTTTACCCATTTATCTTGCTATCAAGATTTTAGAGATAAAGACACTTTTGGGTTTTGTGATTTTTTTTACCACAGATTGAACAATTTGGTTTAGACTCACACACACTTGTTCCTTGGTTGATATCATAAGCTTTTAGAAGACAATAGTTTTCGGTGACATGATTCTTCTTTTCACAGAAATCACAAAATAAGTTTAAATCCTTTTCTTTCTTCTTCCCTTTTTCCTTCTTCTTTTCAACAGATGCTTGAACATCTACTACTGGAAGATCTTTTAAGGGAATTATTTTCACTTTTGGGCTTTAACACCATCAGTGGTCTCAAAAGTGACTGGTTTAAAATTATCATGAACATCACACTCATCTGACCATGTTAGCTTAAACTAATATTTTTAATATCAGCAAATGATGAGGAACTTTTAAGTTTTTAAGGTAAACGGTGCTTTCATCAAATATTTTTCATCTCCTCCATTCACAACCACTCACACCAACCTCATATAATTTGAGGGAACCCCTAACATAATTTGGTAGATGGGCTGTGAATCTATATATATTCCAATGGGTTAAATCCTACATGGTACTTATATAGTCATTCTCCCCCTTGAAAATGTCATGTATGATATCATGTGGTATTAAGTAATTTTTGAAAAAAAAAGTTTAAAAACAAAATTGGATTTTTCTCTCTCATGTTTCCTCCCATAATTTTTAAACGTTAATATCTTTTATCTACAAAAATTTTTAAAGAAAAAAATTACACTAAATTAACGAGCGTTTTATTATCTTTCCAATGAGTACCATAGTGCTATATAAAAAACGAAAAAAATGACTATTTTTTATGGGGTTTTGATCATAAAGGAAAAAAAAACATGTGTAGAGGTAATTCATTAATCATGTATAGGCAAGTCACTAATTATGTTCAAACCAGTAATTCTGAAATCTTATTTTCAACCAGAGCAGAATAGATTACTAGAGTATACATTGTTTTACGTTAGGTATCAATATTAGTATGTTAAAGTTGTACATTTTTTTAGTCTTTAGGAAATATGTTAATATTAGAGTTACATTGGAGTTATACATTGTTTTAGGTTATGTGTTAGTATTGGAGTTGTACATTGTTTTACGTTAAGTATTAATATTAGAGTTATACACTGTTTTAGATTAGATGTTAACATTAGATTTATACATTGTTTAAGATTAGGCGTTAACGTTGGAGAAACATTGTTAATTGTTTTAGGTTAGGTGCTATCTGAAGCTTTCCTGGATATAACTGTAAAACGCATCAATTTATTTTATATGTAAAATTGATGTGTTATATTAAATTTTTTTAACTCCGAGATGCTTCCGGGGTAAAATCTAATGCTCTTAATAATCCGTAAATTCTTTCCAAATCAACGAAACAAACACCTTTTGAGAAACATACAAAGAGTCTAATTAAATCATTTATTCAACCTAATCATTAAAAAAATGGTAAAATGTTTGAAAACCATATACGGAGTATTATTTAATCAATTTTTTTATACACAATTCAATATCTAGAACATATATTCGTGCATAGAAATGACATAGCAGTCCAAGTTTCAAAGTATTTTGTTTTGTTGGCTGTCCATTCATTTTCATCTCCCTATCCACTCTTCTCACAGAAAACCATATTCAATCATCTTCATATTTCACCTGCTATCACCCCATCTTTTTTTTTTTTTTTTTATTAATTCCACCCATCAAAGGGTTTTCACCTTCAAATCAGCTCCTTCAATCTTTTTAATAACAAATGATTACCCCATCAATAACTTTCCTTTCAATGTTAACGCCTTGACTGGAGCTGCTGCTCACATATTTTTGCAAAGAATTTGAGTCGGAGATGATGCCAATGAGGGTTAAAATGACAGAGTTGAACTCCGTACGCTCCGCCACAAAAGATAGTGGCGGAGACGAATTGGAGGTCAGGCCGGGAGGAATGCTGGTTCAGAAGCGTCACTCGGATGACGCTGTGAACAGCATTCCTCCACGGACCATTAAAGTGCGGGTTAAATACGAGTCGATATACCACGAGATGATCATCAACTCTACAGCCACTTTTGGTAAATATTAATAATTTGATCACAAATTGTCAAGATATATTTGTGTTATGTTTCCCATAACAGAAATATTTATTGTTACAACAATAGCAAATTATTAAACAACAGGCAACAAGCCGTGCGGATAAGTTCTCTAACAAATTCACAGCCATATCCCAAATTGTCAAATTATTTGTAGTGAATTGTTTTATAACATAACTTTTTTACTATTTCAACAATATATCGAAATAAGCAAAAACCTTTTTGAATAACACTGGTTAGATTTTTGTCTTTTGTAATAGGTGAATTGAAGAGGATGTTATCCGGGCCTACAGGATTGCACCATGAGGATCAAAAGATAATATACAAGGATAAAGAGAGGGCCTCCAAAACGTTTCTTGATGTTGTGGGGGTAAAGGATAGATCGAAAATGGTGTTGTTGGATGATCCGGTTAGCCGAGAGAAGAGGTATGTGGAAGCTCGAAGGAATGCGAAAGTGGCCAAGGCTGCTAAAGCGATTTCGGATATTGGTTTGGAGGTGGATCGGCTTGGTGGTCAGGTACGGTTAGTATTTAAGTGATTTTGGTGTGGATATAATCAATCAAGATTATAACTGATAAACGGGTTTAACTGTATAGGTGTTAGCGCTTGAATCGGTAATATCGAAAGGTGGGAAGGTCGCCGATGAGATGATGTCAAATTTGATCGAGTTGTTGATGAATTTGCTTCTTAGATTAGATGATGTTAAAGTCGATGGAGATGTGAATCAGCAGAAGAGATTTCAGGTTTGTTTAAATAAACACCACTCCCAATAGGGGTGGAACAAAAACTATAGGGTCCAAATCATGTTTTTTTAAGAAAATGTTCAGATTTTATAGATAATAATCCAATTAATTCATGTGGCCGGGGTCAATGGAACCTCTTGACCCCCTCTGGTTTGGGTAGTGAGTCTCCCAATGCTGTACACCATATCTGCTGTCACATGCCCCGACTATATGATATATGGTGAAAGATATAGTAACACGGGCTGTATGAATTTCGACTTTGTCCATGGCTGCGTCAATTATTTCGTCAGAATAGATTATGTGAGGCGTATGATTTGGTAAACACCTCATATGGCCCGCCCTTACACGACCCATCTGACTTTTGTTTTGCTGCCAGGCGACCAATTTGACCATTTTTGCATGTTATTTAGCCCGTATGAGGTCATATTAGCCGTATGAGATGTCAGTTTTTCGTAATGTGTCAGTGTTGTTTCTTTAGCTTGTTTAATTTTCTTGATTTCAATCAGCATACCCACTAAATATTCTTATCACTATAGGTGGAAAAGGTGCAAAAGTTGGTCGAAACTCTCGATGTTTTCAAGATTAAAAACAGTGTCGGGAACAAAGGTAATAACAATGAAGAACACGCCCATGGGCAGTCGGTTAGGAAATTTGCACCAGTATCCGCAGCCAGCCAACAGCAAGAGGTGTCGAGTAAGAACACATCAAGGGGAGTTGTGGTGACCACACAATGGGAGACTTTTGATTCATTGCCGACAATTATTCCGGCCCCACCGTATAAATCAACATCAATCACCGGTGAAACAATACAACACAACTTCAATTGGGATTTGCTCTTAAAGTAGTTTGAAACGTACAATTTCGATGTGTGAGACTTTTTGGATTTTTGTTCATAGTTGGTTTGGCATTCTTTTCTATACCTATAGTCTTTAGCATCTTCTCTAGCTTCCTCTCTTTTTTTATTTATTTTTATTTTTTGGGTGTGTTTTTGCCGTTTCTTAGTGAAATAAAAGATCATTATTTCATCATATTATTGTTTGTATGATCTTAGTTTAGTTTACTCTCATTTGGTTATTTCTTGTTCATTTATTATACTTATCAATATTGTATTGTATGCTTTAAAAGTGAGATGTCCTTGCAACCGGAAAGCATACCTTTTTTTTATTTTCTAGGCGTAGTAACGGTACCTGTGGTGAAATGATCTTAAAATGTCACTATAAGTGTATTCTAACGCATAACCCGATCGATGTTATCTGCTTTGACTCGCAACTTTGTAAACGGATGTTACACTTTGTTTCTAGGCGTAACAATACATGTGTTGAAAACTCTAAAGAATGTCATCGTCTTGGAGTGTCTTCCATCTAGTCAAGCGTAACTTTGTATTATCGTCATATCCATAACCAAAATGTCAAAAATGAGATGATGGCATTCTTGTCCAATCATTCCTATACGAGCGATATGAGATTTGTCTAAGGTACGAACTGTGTTGATAAGTATGATAGGTCTTCATGCTATGCTCATTGAAAAAGACAAGAGATGATATGAGATTTGTCTAACATACCATCTAAAAACAAAAACAAGAAAAAAAAAATCACATCGGAGTTATTGGTAGGAGTATGACAAAAGTGGAATGAGGTGCAAACCTCTTCTCTATTATCGGAGATAGTGAGGCGGCTCCTGGTAAGACCCTCGTCTCCAAAAACTTTGTTGACACGTAAAGTAATCTATATCTATATACAACTAATAAATGAAAAGCTATGTGTACACTTGGCATTCCCATGTTGCTCCTCAATTGTGTAGCCTATCATATTGTGACAAGTGGCTAAATGTGAGAATTTATAAAATTTTGATTTATTTTAAAAATAAAATGACTGAAAATATATATACCCTCTAAAAAAACACGGACATAACATACACATTATAATCATCGTCGCCTCCATAACCAAATCTCAACCCTAATCAGGCGATTCAAGGTTTTCCTTCATCTCCAATCCAAGGTAATCTCCATTCGATTCTTCTTTCAATAAATCGATGTTCATCCATCTTTTTTTCTGTCTTGTGTTTCAATGATTTTCCATATATGTTTTTAAATGTATGATTCTGCAGGCCGATTACATCTAGGGTTTTGTCTTTGATTGATTTTAGTATGTTACGGTTTGTGTTTCTTTGTTATGGAGTTTATCTTTGGATGATGAAATAACTAGGGTTTGCAATATACCATTATCACTGATTATCTTCATAGCTTTGAAATGTTGATGATGATATAACTAGGGTTTGCTAGATACGATGCACAGTTTAACAAATACAAATGATTGAAAGCATTATCTCATTATTTTTGATCGATTTTTATTCTTTGGATTATCAGGTAAGAGTATGAGACTCAAGAATTGGAAACCCTAACGATGAGCATGGAGCTTTTGAAGCTCGATCTGGATCAAACAGTCGTTTATGATATTAAAAATGGTTCAAAACAAGTTCAAGTGAGTCTTTTTGAAAGATATTATCTAATAGTTTAATAGGCTGATTAATATAGTTATGTTTAATTGCCATTTGTCAATGAATTATAGTTATCGATGTTAGTTATTGTACTGTTAATAGGCTGATAATAGGTTTAATTGTTTGTTACATGTTGTTGAATAATATTTATATGATTATTATGTTGTTGAATAATTTTTTTTATTTTTTAACTGATATCATAGTAATACTAAGATGCAAAACATGAGTTGGCAGGTCTTTTCATTCAACCTTCGTGGAGCATATACTATGATGGCAAAACTCCCAAAAGAACAACTGGCAAATGGTGTGATATGCTCATACTGGAAATCATGCTCAAGGGGTTGTAGTAGCAGCCAAGACACTGGGATGTGATGCTGTGATAGTCATGTCAATTACCACGCCCCTTATTAAGGTTTACTTGATGGAACATGAATACATATTACTTATTCAAGACTAAGATAGTTATTTGTTTATACCTAAACTTATAGTTATTTCATTGTTGGATGATGCATTCAGTGGGAATCGGTTAAGAGGTTAGTGACGATAGTTGTTCAGAGGTAAGTAGCGGCACATATGAGGAATGGAAAGATTTGGACTCTGGTGATGGAAGTAGCGGCGCATATGAGGAGTGCGAGTCGGTTAATGATCCGTTTGATATTATCTGTACAAAAATTGCTCCCGTTGATCGCCAGTGAATAATGAGGGTATTGTTTTGTTTCAGTTTACAAATGATGTGGATGGTGCGTTCCTCTTTCTTAACAAATTTATTGAAGTGAGGAATCTACGCTTCATTTGGTTCTTTTGTACTTTGAAGTGACTTTTTGACTATAAATATTTTCAGCCGTTTGTATGCCAAAGTGGTTGTTGTCAGCAAATTCCCATTGCCAAATTACAGATTTGACTTGGAGGATAAGCGGCAAGGTATCAATTTTAGAACAATGTTTTTCCTACTTAGAAAAAAGTTTTATTGAATGTAGCCTGTCAAATATATGCATTCTAGAACCATTTACTGAAACTCTCCCGAATGAACAGGTGATTATGTCTCCTGGGTTGCATAGGAGAGTTGATGATCCATCTTCAAAAATACATTTCCCAGAAGCCTAAGAGCATGGATGAGAATAAGAGCATGGATGGTTCTCAAGATAATTTGTTTTCAACTGAAATTATTATCAATTACAATGCTACTAATGAACTCTTTGACCAAAAAGAGTCATTCCTAAAAAATAAAGTTGCATCGGACAATACCTTTTGGCGAAGAAGTATTCAATTGAGCATGGAGCAACAAGCTTGGCAGGTTAGGACACCCTAAACAATATTATATAATTTCAAGATATCTGGTCATTCACATGTATTTCTTATTTTCTATATGCAAAGGGAAAATCTTCCACTAAGGAATAACAAAAGTAAGGTTTAGATATTAGATTTACATAGGTTTCACACTTATTTACAACCAACAGAAGTTCAATCATCTGGATTTTTACAAACAAGTGCACACAGAGCAGGGCTATTGTAGATTCACATCTGAATCTCAACCCTATTGGTTCCAGATTCACATCTGGATTTAACTCTATTGGTTCCAGATTCACATCTGAATCTCAACCCTATGGATGTTAATTGATTATTTTGCACTCTGTTTGCATGTGTTTATCAACAGTTGATTACATTTGCAAAAACAAATGTATCGTTGATCTTTTTTATCCTTTTAAGTTTTCGCTTGCCCGATCCAGTCATTTTTTATAACTAACTATGATGTAGTGTGGTATATCAAGTAGACATGAAAAGTATATATATTGCATATTGTAGGCTCCCTGCATATACTTGTCTAGAAGCAAAACAGATTTGCTTATATAGAACATCTTACCCAAGTTTAGGCATGACTTGATGACAGTGGATTTTGTAGTGTTAGCTGAGCACGGTTTGAGCACATTTTATATGATATTTTATAAAAATTGAGGTTTGGCTTTGTAGAAGAGGACATCATTTATCTCATATTGTTTTATGCAGGTTAATAAGTGTTCTTAACTTTCATAATGTTATTACTTTATGCAAGTTAAAAATCTATTCGCGTTAACCCCAATGATGCAGTTCCTCTATTGATGTACAGTTTGTCGATTTGTCCATGATGATCCCGTTTCGCTTCTCCGAAATGGTAAACGCTAATTTTTTTTCCAAACATTTCGCCCTTTTGTCATATCAAGGTCTAATGACTGTTTATATTTTTTTTTTGAACATTGACTTTCATTAAACACAAGGGGAAGTCCTCAAAGCAAGGACAAACACCCAAAACTATAACATGTACATGGGGTTATTACACCAATCCTCCCAACATAAATCTTTAAATTGGGACCTATTCTTTAGCCACAAAAACGAAGTAGATTTAATACTACCGATCACACTAAGGATTTTTCGCTCTAACTTGTTAAAGGTCTTGTTGTTTCGGGCCTTCCAAAGCATCCAAAGCGTAACCAAAATGATCCCATGCACTATCTTCTTTCCCCACTTTCCACCACGCGCTTGTTTATGAAGTAGGAGAAGGTCGCTCAGTTGGGTGGCCAAAATAGCATTCATACCGCACCACTTCCCAATATATGACCACACTCCGAAGGAGAAACCACAACCACAAAAGATATGCATCGAAGTCTCAAGCTCAACTTCACAAAGTTTGCACCGGTCGTTGGGTACAAAAACATTCCTTTTTCTAAGAGCTTCCACTGTCGGGATCCTGTCCATCTCGGCCCTCCAAGCAAAAACATGGCATTTCAAAGGAACCCACGAGACCCATTTAAGCTTGAAACCACCTGCAATATTCGAATGAACCTTCAGCTTTTTCTTGACCTCCGCTACTGTGAAAGACGAGGAGCCATCCCATTCCCAATAATCTCTCTTTTCAGTAAGCTGGACCTGGCCCAATAACGAAGCAAGATCAGCCCACTCTTGAACTTCTAATGACTGTTTATATGTTTGTTATATTTTGTTTGAATCAAACTTAAAACACTCAATTTTAATGAATACCTTGGATTCTTTTGCATATGCCAAACTAAAGACACTTTGGTTTCATTAAAATACATATCATATCATATTTTTTAGGATAAGTACAATATTAATATGCATTAAAGTTTACACCAATTATTCTATATATTAGATTTTAAAAATACATTTTGATGCATTAAACTTTCAATTATTAAAACTGTATCATATAACTTGTAGACTAATGACGTGAACTTTTGTTTGGCGTCAATCTTTGCCATTAAAATTAACTTTGATTCAGTGAATTACATGCTGAGTCTTCACAAGGTGATTACATTTTATAGTTTTATATACTGCTCCTACATCGGTTTGGGTTGTGTTTTATGGCTAATGGGTCAACCTTTGTTGACAGGTCATATTTAGAGAAGATCCGCAAGAAACAATAAAGAAAGATGAGAGTTGGTCCATGAAAAAAGAGCTGCATCTTTGCGATTTCGGATTTGCAGGTATAGCTTGGCTACTTTAATTGTTACTAGATATGAATTTATTTTTGTTAGATTAAATTGGAGAAATCTGATCTTTTTGCCAACTGTTAATAGGAAACAATAGACCCAGGTTAATATCAGAATTAAGTGCTATACTGAGTGATTTACAGTGTAATGTGGTGACTGCTGAAATATGGACACACAACAATAGGCTGGCAGCTGTGATTCATGTCAGTGACAAACAGACCAAATCTGCCATCATCAACAAAATGGTTTGTGTAACGGTACGCGATTACGAATCACCAAACTTGCAAGCGTGTTATCGAGGCCGAAATCATATCAGGTGGAAACATTGGTATCAAAACTCTTATTCCTAGAATAAATATGATACCATCTGATATCAAGATTTCTGTAAAGTTCCAAAGGCGTCAATTTCCAATAAGCGTATGTTTCGCAATGACCATCAATAAAAGCCAGAGTCAGTCTTTATCTAAGGTTGGATTGTATTTAAGAGAACCTGTATTCTCACATGGCCAACTTTATGTAGCTTTGTCAAGAGTTAAAAGCAGGGCAGGAGTGAAGTTACTTATACTTGATGATAATGGGAATGTGAAAACTAAAACCAGAAATGTGGTGTATAAAGAAATATTTAGTGATATTTGAATAAAATTTGTATTCGTTGTTTTATACTTTAATAAAATTTTTTTACTGTATTTTTCTTATACGTTATAATTCCCTAAATAGATGTACGTTTGGTGAACCGCGTGTACACGCGGGCAAAAATCTAGTTTATACTATAATATTGCGATATACTAATAAACATGGGTGTTTTATTCTATGATATAGATGGTGTTTGGGATTCATTTTTCAAAACAGATTATGTGTTTTGAAAAAGCATGAGTGGAGCTGCTTTTAGATTATTGTATTTTGATAGTCAAAAAAATTTATTTCAAAACTTAACCCTAAACATTAAAAACTTATTATTTGCGTTTTCAAAACCCAATAATCTGAAAATCAATTTTAAAACGCAATCTAAAACACCCCGTATAAAGAGACACAAAAAGTAGATGAAAGTTAAAACATATTATAATGAGGCAACTAATCCACCCGAATCATAGAAACATACAACCAATAAAAAGCCATGGATTAGTTTAAATATAAATTATTAGTGCACCCTTTTCCTGATTTGGTAGGAAGTTGATGATTATCTTTTAGGGAACAAGTAATCCACGAAGTAGTGACAAATGGTATGGGAAAATGAAAAAGACTTGCGTTACCTTAGGGTAAAAAAATCCACTCAATCATACTTTTCAAACTTTAACAGGCCATCTAGCAATCATATTGCATGTTGCAATGCACCTTTTACTTCAAGTTTATACATATATACATACATAATTTGTATGGAAATGAGTGGGTAAGTGTGAGTTTCTAAGGTATGGACATGGACATTTGTGTTCCATATATTGGAATAATGATGACTTTGTGACTTAATTAAGCAGCACTTACGGTGTTTGATGATGGATATGAGGTGACAGGTGTCACTAGTGATACAGTGTTAATTATAAGGTGTTTAGGAAATATACACCACCTAATTAGAAAGCATACACTCTGGCTCACAGCCTCGCACCACATATTAATAGGAGGCTCACATACCCCAGAATATGATGTCACACCCCCAAAATGTGATGTTACGGGGTGTATTAAACCTAGAACCCAATTATAAGTTTTCTTTTAGGTTGTATGGTGTGGTGCATTACTCTCCTAACTCCCTCAAATGCTACATCACATCATTTTTTCCATTCACTCCCCTAAACCAAAGAAATGGTTTCCCCAAATTCCACCTTCTTTTTTTATTATTTTTATATTTTATTTATTTATTTATATTTCATAAATATTTTTTTCCTTAAAACTAAAAAAAAAATCGTAAAAAATAAAAAAAATCAAAAAACCATTATAAAAAACGAAAGTTCATAAATTAAAAAAAAAAATACAAACTAAAGTTCACAAAATACATAGAAATTAAAAAACAATTAACCGAAAAATACATGAAAAAAAACTAGGGCATATTTCCTCCCAGTCACTTCCTTACGATCTTATCTTTCAACCTCTCCCCTACCATACGTTCGCGCTCGGAAAGGCCTTCGAGACTTTGAGACATAATGCCAAACTCTTCTTACTCCTGTTTCGAAATATCCAATTCGAGGCGTTTCCTATCCAACTGCAGCTTCTCAATATCCCTCGCCGTGGCTTCTTCCTTCTCCTTCTTTCTTTCTAAGTAGCTCTTCGCTTGCACTTGCTTAAACTCGTTAAAGTTTTGAATCAATGCACCTATTTTCTCCACCGCCTTTTCTTTCGAAGCGGAGGCCTTTCCTTTTGAGCTCGAGGCGGCTTTTTTTGCGTGGTACCTTCCAATTGGCCATTCTGATTTGGGAGTTGGAGCTTCGTCTTCGAACTCTAGGTCGTCGTTTATGTTTATAGTAATGTGCACGGACCCACCCGCACTATAACTTCCAGAGGCGCTCGTCTTCGTTCTTTTAGCTTGTGCTACCTCATTAGGTATCACTTTCCACTTTTCACATTTGCTCAAAATTTCATAAGGCCTCATGTAGCCCCACGACCCTTTCTTGTTACTACACTTTTTAAGCGCCTCTTTGAATAAATTCTCGTCACTTTGACCGGTCATTCGATTGTTCCAATAATTTTGATAAATACCGGCAAATGCTTGGCATTTGTTGTTCATCTCCCTAAACTTGGTACTAACTGTTAGGATCTGAGTATTGGACTGTTTTGATTAAGTATGAAATATGAATGAAGTATAAATGGAAAGTGCAGCGGAATAACAAATAATCAAAACATAGAGAATAATTGTTTTTAATCGAATGCTTTCATTAAACGGAAAGATTACAATTGTACAATTAACTCCCCCTCAGCCTGATCACTCAGAGAATGTTTGTCTAAAAGAGAATGACGAGTGACAAATAGAACAGTACAAGTACTGTTCTATTTATAGACAAGCACAAACCTCTGATGATCAGTTGCTGACGTCACCTAGAAAGCGACCCCTAACTGACTAACAAACTACAACAACAACAACTGTTAAGCTATCAACTACTGTTACATTGAAACAACTGATAAGTAAAACTCTGTTAGCCTAAACTCTGATGTCTTCTTATTATCTGTTGAACCAAAGTGCTGTTGGTTCAACAGACCTTTGCTCTTCAGATCTTTGATCAGCAGTTGTTCTTCATCAGACTTTATCCATCAGACTTTATTCATCAGACTTTGTCAGCAGCAGTTGTCTTCTAACAGTTGTTAAGCTGCAGCAGTTTAGGAATCAACAGATCTTTAGAGGAAGTTTTATTGTAACAACTGTTCTTTATTCTTGATCAAACACTTAGTATATTTTGGCTTTTAATCATCTGTTATTCTCCAGGTCAGCAGACCCAACAATCTCCCCCTAGAACAGATGATGCCAAAACTCTGCTTTATTCTTGATCTTTATTCCTCATCAGACTTTCTCTAATTTGCCATTTCAGTTGTAATTCAAAGCTCAGAGAGAAGAGGTCTTCAGCATCTCTATCCAGTGTCAAATTCAGAAGTGTCTGGAGATCTTCAGCACTTAGGCCAGGTGCCTCATCCATACTTAACTTCTGAATACTACCATCTGACCTGATCAGTGTCAATTCATGGGTCTCTTTGTCAGACTTCCATTTTAGAATTTTAGAGTCAGAGGAGTGACTGGGATGCATCTTTATTTTGGATGAGTTGGGAGATGGAGGCCTGCCAATGAGTTCTCTGAACTTCTCTGTGACAGGGTCAGAGAAGAATCTGAGTTGATTCAAGAGACCCTCCTTTACATAGGTTTCATTGAACTTTCTTGTATCCTCTTCAGACATTTCCTTCTGCTTCTTGTATTGTCTTTGAGCAGCAATAGAAAGATCAGAGGTTTCAAGTAAACTGTCTAGTGTAAAGGCCTGTGAGGGTTTCTTGGGAGCATCATCATACACTGGTTTTCTTGGTAGTTTGGGATTGGTTTTTCTTTCTTGTTCAAGTTTCTTGTATGTTTCAATTAATCTTACCTCTGACCATCTAGCAACAGATCTCATCTCTCCATACTTGGCTGCTACAAGCTCTTGTCTCATTCTCTTGAACTTCAAGGCTCTAGCTTGATCTCTCCCTTTACTGAAATCTGGGGCAGAGACCTTAGTAGGAGGATTCTTGGCCATGCTCTCAATTCTGATCAGTTCTTCCCTGAGAGCATGTGTGGTCCAGCCTGTGAATTGGTTCTTTGTTGCTTTGTAAGGCTTGGTTGCCAAGATCTGTTCTAGCAATGAATCCCTCACTTCCATTTCCAAGTGTCTGCTGAGAGGCATGGTAGACATGGAATTGCTCAGGGTCTTAGCATAATCTTCAATCCTTCGGAGTTTGCTAAGCTCTGCTGAATGGATGCCCTGAGCAGTCCTGTCATCCTTCCCTTTGCATTTCTCTTTGATGATGGCATCAGCCTGTTCACCCTTGTACTTAAGATATGTGTCAATGTTGAGTGGAACAGGGAAGCCTTTGAGAGATGGGAAGGATCTTTCTGATGGCTGATCAGTATTGTAGAAGGATTGAAGTTCCCCCTTGATTAGATCCAACTCAAGGGGATACTTCTCAGCCAATGGGGTAATGGTTGCTGGTGGTCTATGGGATCTGAATTGGGCAGTGTGTGGTGAGAAAGATGAAAGTGGAATGGCATTGACTGGTGTGGATTGTGAGATTGGGGTGTTAGGTGGTGTGTTGTGGATGTTTTCATCTTGTATAACAAATGTGGATTTCCTTTTTCTGCTATACAAGATTTTGGGTGAAGGTGAGGATGAGGCAGTGGTTTGGGAAACATCTGTTGGTCCTTTTGTGGAACCAGCAGTTGTTTGGGTTTTAGGTTGTGTTGAGGTAGGTTTGGGAGTTGGTTGAGTTGTGGCTGGTTTAGTGGTTGATGGTGTGGTGATTGGTTTGGATACAGGTTTGGGTTGAACAGATGTTTTAGCAGCAGTGGTTTTAGGTTCAGTGGTTTGGGTAGCAGAGGTTGTGGTGGCAGTGGTTTTAGGATCAGTGGTTGTGGTAACAGGTGTTTGTACAGCAGAGGTTTCAGCAGTTAGTTTGGAAGGTGGTTTTCTAGTGTGTTTGGCTGGCATTTTTTTTCTCTTTGAAGTATTCACATCTTCCACTTCCTGTTGCTGTTCCTTTTTCAGCTGTACTAACATCTCTGCCTTTACTTCCAAAGTATCAGCCCTTTTCCTTTTATCCTGAGCAGCTTTTTCAGCTTGTTCATTAGCTGAAGTGTCAACTTCTTTAGCCTTTGATGCTTGAGCTGGTTCAGTGACAGGGATCTGAACATTTGGTTGCTGTGTTTGTGGAGCTGATTTGGGTGACCCTGGTTTGTCAGCAGTTGGCTTCTTCCCCTTTTGTGAGGGTGGTGCACCAAAAGGATCTAGCTTTGGCAGCCTATCTCTGCTACTCTCCCCCTTTTTGGCATCATCAGCTGTGAACTCATTGTCATTCTCATCTCTGAGGATGGTTGTAGGGGCAGAGCCAGTAGTCTTCAGCAGATGTTCCTTGATCACTTTGATGTCAGCTTTGGTATCATTGAATCTTGCATCCACCATGTTTCTGATCAAGGACATGTAAGTTTCTTGGGTCTGATCTGCCAGTTTTCTGTGAGCTATGATGATGGGTGAAACTGATTTCCATAGCTCACTGGCAATATCAGAGGTTGAGGGTTGACTCTTTGTAAAGTTGTTCAATGTTTCCAATATTGACTTGACATCAGATTTGATGTCAGCAACAGAGGATTCAAGGTTTTGAACTTTAACCGTCAATTCTTGAAGATTTGACTCATCACCTAAGTTAATAGGATCATCTGAATCCCTACCAGGGGTAGTTTTAGCTGGTTCAGTTCTAGGAGATGAATCCATAGAATGAGAACCTGTTGCCCCTTTGTCTTGGTACTGGGGACTTCCAACTGTTTTAGGGGACACAATTGTGGCCTCATCAGTTGTTTCCTTCAAGGAAGTCTTATCAATGGAACCACTGTCCTGCTGTGAGACAATGGTCTCTACAGCAGTAGTAGCTGCTTCTCTTGAAACCTCATCAGAAGTAACATTGACTTCTGGGAGTATAACCTCCTCTTCTGTTTGTGGGATAGCGAATTGACTTTCCTCAGCCCCAGTCACTGGTGGTGGTGTACTCTCAGTGATAGGTGAAGGAGAGGAACTGGGGTTGTCCTGAGTTTTGTCAATAGCTTCAAACAGGGGTTGCATTGTTTGTGGGACATGTGGTGGTGATGTAGGTGGAGTAAGAAGCTGATTAGCCCTGGGAGATGGACTTGTAAACATATGATCAAGTGACTCATATGCCTCAGTATGAGGTTCCCTTTGGCTTACAACAAGATCCTTTTGTGAGGATACTTGAGGAGTTTGCTTAGGTTGAGATATCTCCAACTGTTGTGAGGAAGTAACAACAGTGGTTTCATGTTGCTTTAGTGATGCAACAGGGTTAGCTTCTGGTATCTCATCTTCCAGAAGTCCCTTTTTGGTTTTGGTGGTTGTTTTGGAGGATGGATGTTTTCTTTTGGTGGCTGGTGTGGGTTTCACAGCACTGGATGAAGTGCCATGATCACCAGGAGCAGTGGGCTCACCAACAGAGGTTTCAACAACAGTTGTTGTCTTTGTCCTCTTTGGTTGTGTTTTTGAAACCTTTTGTACTTTTAATACTTTTTCTTGGGTTGAAGAACCCAGCATTCTTGTAAAAGTTTCATCAGTTAAACTTTTCATTTTGAAGGACTCTCCCTTTTGAAAATCCTTTTCAGGTAAAATCTTTTGTAGAATTACACTTAGAATTCTAGGGTAGAGCAGAAAAGCATTGTTTGAGCCAGATTTTATGGCTTTCACATTTGATACCAAGTCTAAGAACAATCCCTGAGACAGATTGAAGTCAGAATCTGACAACATTGCATATCCCAAGTATTGTATCCTCAATGGGATTTCATTGAAGGATGTAGTCTTGGCAGAGGCACAGAGGAGGAGGGTATGAAAGAAAAATTTCATGACTGGTGGGAAAAACTTTTTGTATAATGTGGAACCAGTCATTTGAGCATCATATCCTCTCTCTTGAAACTCAGTGTGAAGCTCTGTTTTTGGAAAAGTTTCCATACCTGACAAGTCGTTTAGTGAGAAGGTAGTGGATATGATTTCAGGGGTTATGGCGATACTGGTATCTCCAATTTTGGAAATTATGGAAGTTGGCTTTTTGTCTTGATACAAGACCTCAGCATTCGCCCAGAATTCTTGGAGTGTTTCCAGGTATATAGGAGCATCAGCAATAAGAACATTTTTATACTTTGAATTATTGATGATGTCGATGGTGGAATGGAATGGTGTGTTGTCTTCGGTTTTTACCAAATAGGGGAGGAAATTATGAGTGGCTTTTGTTTGGAGTTCCATTTTAATGGATTTGGATTGTGAAAGTGATGAACTTTGATTGAGGGTTATGAGGGAGACGACGCTGATGTGGCAAACCTCTGCTTTTGAGAGCAGACGTGGCAAACATCTGATGGTTGAAACATCTGGTGGCAGACAGCTGTTTTGTTAAACCTCTGTTGCCAACCTCTGTTGTTTAACCAAAAGACTGATGAAAACGGTTGTTTTATCTGAACAGATGTTTGAAACAGATTTTTCAACCAACAGTGGTTGTTTTATCTGTTCAGATGTTTTGAACAGATTTTTCAACTAAAGTGTCATTTTAGTAAAATTTGATTTTCTGAAAACATTTTAATGTTTTTATTGAAAACATTTTTGTTGTTTTAATCCATGTTTAACATTCCAATTCGAGAAATCAGATTTGTGAAGGTAGATGTGTCTAAGGCTTTTGTCAGCACATCTGCCAACTGATCCTCTGTTGGAACATGGTGCAGAGAAATCAAACCTTTCTCATAACTATCCCTGACAAAATGATGTCTGATATCTATGTGCTTGGTGGTTGAATGAGAGACTGGATTTTTGATGATATTTTCAGCAGCTTGGCTATCCAACATGAGTGGAGTCCTTAGTGCAGTTATCCCAAAATCCAGTAGTTGATTTTGAAGCCACATAAGTTGGGCTGTACAGCTTGCAGCAGCAATGTATTCAGCTTCAGCAGTGGATGTTGAAACAGCTGCTTGCTTTTTGCTTTGCCAAGAAACTAAGGCATTCCCTAGAAACTGGCACCCTCCTGAGGTGGACTTCCTTGTGGTATGGCAGCCAGCAAAATCACTATCTGAATAACCTGAAAGCTCAATGTTTCCATTAGCAGGATACCAGATACCAAGTGTGGGAGCACCTTTTAGGTATCTGAATATCCTTTTCACAGCAATAAGGTTAGACTTTCTAGGAGAAGCCTGTGATCTAGCACACACACAGGTTGCAAACATAATGTCTGGCCTGGATGCTGTTAAGTACAATAAAGACCCAATCATGCATCTATAGTGTGTCTGATCAACCAGTTCATCCTTTTCATCATCAGTGAGTGGCTTGACAGTGCTCATGGGTGTACTACATGGCTTACAATCATTCATCTCAAATTTTGTTAACAAGTTTTTCACATACTTGTTTTGATGAATGAAAGTGCCATTTTGCAGTTGCTTTACTTGAAGGCCAAGAAAGCACTGAAGTTCACCCATAGCACTCATTTCAAACTCTGCTGTCATGAGTTCCCTAAACTCCTCACACATTTTATTACATGTGGATCCAAAAATGATGTCATCCACATATATTTGAACAATCATTAAATCTTTTCCTTTCCATTTTAAAAACAAGGTTTTATCAATTTTACCTCTTATGAAACCAATGGATAAGAGAAAAGTAGAGAGAGTTTCATACCAGGCTCTTGGTGCTTGTTTTAGTCCATATAATGCTTTGTTAAGCTTGTAGACATGATCAGGATGGAATGTGTCTTCAAAACCAGGTGGTTGACATACATAGACCTCCTCCTGAATTTTGCCATATAGGAAGGCACACTTGATGTCCATCTGATACACCTTGATGTTGTGGTTGACAGCAAAGGCTAAGAAAAGTCTGATAGCTTCTAACCTTGCTACAGGGGCAAAGGTTTCATCATAGTCAATTCCCTCTTCTTGTCTGAAGCCTTGAACCACTAACCTGGCTTTGTTCTTGACAACTATACCCCTTTCATCAGTTTTGTTTTTGAAGACCCACTTTGTGCCAATTGGACAGACATCCTTAGGCAGTGGTACAAGTTCCCATACTTGTTGTCTTTTGAACTGAAGGAGTTCTTCTTGCATGGCTTCTACCCAACTGTTGTCTTTCAGTGCCTCTTGGTACTTGACAGGTTGTGTAAGGGATAGAAAGCCTGCAAAAAGACAGATGTTTGAAGATTGGCTCCTTGTAAGCACACCTTCTCTGATGTTGCCAATGATTTGGTCGGGTGGATGAGCTCTTAGGTAGATTAGATCTCCCTGATATGGTATGATGGCATTTTGTGGTGAAGGACAGAGGTTTGGAGACTCTGTTGACATAACATCTGTTGGCACTTTTGAAGAGTCAACAGATGTTTGAAATGGAGGTGGAGGAATGGGTCCAAGTGGTGTAAGATTGGACTGACTTTTGTCAACAGATGATTGAATCTTGTCAACAGATGATTGAACAGTGGATTGGCTGGACGAATCAGTGGTTTGAAGGTAAGACTGGCCAACAGTGGCTGACTCAGCTATGACAGAGTTTTGACAGTTGTTTTGAACCACTGCTTCCTCTGATGCAGGATAGACTTTGTAGTGGTCTGGAACCACAACATCTATTCTGTAGTCTTGTTGTGAAGATTGTGGAGTACCTGCAGGGTTAGTTTTGACAGTAATATCTTCAAATTTGAATTTATCTAAATCAAACAACTCAGCAGGGTTTGCTGGGATTTTCAAAGATGAAAGTTCATTGAACTTCACATTCAGAGTTTCTTCTATTGTCTTAGTCCTTGTGTTAAACACTTTATAGGCCTTGGCATTAGAAGAATACCCCAGAAAATATCCACAATCCACTTTAGCTGCAAATTTTGAAATGGAATCTTTAAGATTTAAAATGAAACATGGGCAGCCAAAGACTTTGAAAAATGATATCAGTGGTTTGATTTTAAACAGAATTTCATAAGCAGTCTTTTGATGTTTAGGGTTGATTAAAACTCTGTTTTGAACATAGCAAGCAGTGTTTACAGCTTCTGCCCAAAAGGACAGAGGTAAACCAGAATCTGCTAGCATTGTTCTTGCAGCCTCAATGAGAGTCCTGTTCTTCCTTTCAACCACCCCATTCTGCTCTGGTGTTCTTGGGATACTGTACTGCCTTACAATCCCTTTTGACACACAGAAATCATCTAACTCCTTATTTTTAAACTCTGTTACATTGTCACTTCTAAAGACTTTTACTGGCAAGTCATATTGTTTTTCAACTTTGGTGACAAAGTCCTTCAAAATACCTGCAGTCTCATCCTTAGAGTGCAAAAAGTAAGTCCATGTAAACCTAGAAAAATCATCAACTATGACAAGACAAAATCTTTTTCTTCTTAGACTCATGATTTTTACAGGGCCAAACAAGTCCATGTGCAACATTTGTAAACACTGACTAGTTTTGGACTCATCAATGGATTTGTAAGAGCTTTTATGTTGTTTACCTTTTAAACAGGAAACACAATGCTCATCACATTTGAATTCTTTTGATGGTAAACCTCTGACAAGGTTTTGTTTGGAGAGTGAGTTGATAGTTTGAAGGTTGGTGTGACCAAGTCTCCTATGCCACAATTCTGTCTCTTTGGTAGAGGCAGCTGAGAACAGACAGACATTTGCAGTAGGATTATCCTTCAACATATCAACTACATACACATTGCCACTTCTGTGAGCAACAAGTTGTGCTTTGCTCTCAGCAATGATGGTGTTAATCTTTTCTACAGCCTCTGGGCCAACAATCTTACAAGTTTGCTTAGTGAAGAATGACCCAAAGCCTTTGTCACTCATTTGAGATACACTAAGTAGATTAAATTTTAGATTTTCTATTAGATTAACATTTTCAAACTTAAGCCTCCCTGCTTTGACAGTACCAGAACCCAACACTTTACCTTTAGAATCATTACCAAAGGATATATCACCCCCTCCATGAGCAAGAAAGTCCAGAAGAAGGGCTCTAAATCCAGTCATGTGCCTGGAGCCTCCACTATCTACATACCATAAACTGTCTAAACAAGCAGAAGCTCCCTGCACATCAGTAAGGATTTTAGTTTTGGTGAGTGTCCAAAGCCAAATTGGCTTTGGATGGGTCCTTAGCTGTCTCAGCCTTAAGTTGAGGAGAATGATCAGTGGTTTGGACTAGCTTTTGAACTAGGTTCAACAGCTGCAGTTGACCATTTGCCAGTGCTTGTATGTCAACACTTGGTCCAGCAGATGTTTGATCATTTCCTATCAGTTGTTGAAAACCATGAGGATGTCTGTTCACTTTTGGTTTTGAAGGCCTCTTGGGCTCTTCATAAACATGTGGCAGACGGTGACAAGTGGGTTGTCCATATCCTCTTGGTAATCTGTTAACAGATGGAGCATCTGTTACCTGAACATCTCTGGGAGCAGAGTTTTTGTTCAGACTTTTGGTAACAGATGTTTGAACTGATTCAAAAGTCTGTTTGGGTTTTCCTTTTGAAGTACTTACCACTTGACTTTCCAGAGTTTTAGCCTTATACTCTTTTATCTTTTCATCAAAATTTTTGAGATATAGGCACTCTTTTGTTTTGTGATTCTTTTTCTTGTAGATTGAGCATTCTTTAGTTTTAGAATCATTTAAACTTGTTGTTTTGTTGATGTCATATGCTTTTAGAAGAAAACAGTTTTTGGTGACATGGTTCTTCTTTTCACAAAAATCACAAAACAAATTGTTCTTGGCTTTCCCCTTTTCTTTCTTCTTTTCAACAGATGTTTCATCATCTGTTGGAAGATTTACTAGAGGGATTACTTTGGCCTGTGGTGCCATTTTACCATCAGGGGTTTTGAAGGTCATTGGTTTGAGATTTTCAAGGACTTCACACTCATCTGACCATGTTGGTTTGAATTGATATTTCTCAATTTCATCAAATGAGGGTGTACCTTCCAACTTTTCAAGAATGATTTTCTTGCCATTGGGTTCAGTAACCTTGATTTCTTGACCTTTTGAGTTTGTAGGGATGACCTCAACCAACTGTGGTTCCTTTTTGTCAGTGGTTTGTGAAACCTGGTCAGTGGTTTTAAAACCAAACCCAAATTTCACATGACTTTTAGATTGTTGGTTGACAATCATCTCAAAACCCTTAGATGATTCCACCCATTTCTTACATTCAACTTGGGTTGACTCAAGCTCCTTCTTACAACTATGATATTTTGTTATCATAGTCTGAAGCTGGTCTTTGGTTATGCTTGCTTCATGTTTTAAACTGCTGATTTCAGACTCTTTTTCAGATATTTTTGATTTTAACTCTTTTGTAAGTTTTTCAACCTGAATTTCAGAATCCAAAATTTTCTTTCTAAAGTTTTCATTCACCTCTTTTATCTTAGCAAATGCCACAATACATTTGTCTGAGCACAAGTCATTTAAGATTTGAGGAGATACCTTAGCAGCAGCCATCAAGGCACAGTTACACTGGCAGTCACAGTCATCACTACCCCAGGGGTCTGAGAGATTCACAACCTCCACTTCAGATTCTTCAGCTGAAACAAACTCACCAACAACACCATCAGTCACATTTTCAGACATAGATACCACCTCCTCAGAATCAGTCTCTTCAACAATTGTTTCTAGTGCCATAAAACAAAAATCCTTTTCAGTGTTGGCAACTAGAGCAATGTTGTCATCTGTTATCTCATCTGGTAGACTGCTCCAGTCAACAAAGCCCTGAGTAAAGAAACTCTGTTGACCTGGTTGACTGGTCTCTGCAGGGGCAGAGGGTGGAGTAACAGTCATTTGCACAGGTGCCTGAGCAACAGGTGTTTGGACATAGTGATACTGAGGAACAGTGGTTTGGACATAATGCACAGGAACAGTGGTTTGGGTCTGTGCAAAGTGAGCAGTGTTTTGCACATTAGGTACATTAGGGATGGTTTGATAAGTGTTGGTCAGTGGTCTTTGATTTGGATAGGTAATCATAGGAACTCCATTTTGACTCCTACACTCCCTAGCAAAATGACCCATTCTATGACACTTGTAACACTTTATCTTTGATTTATCCAACCCAACCTTTGACCCACCATGTAAACCTGGGTACCTCCTGCCAGTTTTCTTATAGAAGTTATTGGTTCTAATACTGAGCAGGGCAACCTGATGTAAGATGTCCATTTCTTATAGGTCCAAAGGGTCAATATATTGCAAGTCATTGTACACAAAAGATGAATTATCAGAAGCCTGGATATCACCACTGGCTGTGAAAGCACAGTTGTTTGGTAATGAGTAAGAATCATTATTGAAACCAGTTGTTATGTCAATGTAATGATCATAACTCTGATCCTTACTACTTCCAGAACCATCATCCTGACCCAACAGTGCAGTATTACCAAATACATAGTCATCTGACACTTTGCCAGAGTCCTGGAGCTTCTTTTTCTGGTTAAGCTCCCTTTCATAAGTCAGGAGCTTACCATGAAGCTGGGTCAGGGTTAGATCTTTGAATCCGATAGAGTTTCTCATAACTATGGCTATAGTGTCCCATTTGTCCTGAAGTGATCTAAGAAACCTATGATTCAGTGTTGAATTAGGAAAAGTTAGACCAACCAGTTTAAGTTCACTAATTAGACAGTTAAACCTTTCAAACTGCTGTGTTAATGACTCCCCTTTTATGTGACTAAACGTTTCATATTGTTGGTTAAGTATTTCACGGTTGTTTTCAATCACATCATCAGTTCCCCCGAATTGCTCTTTGAGAGCATCCCACAGTTCTTTAGCACTATTGCAGTGCAAGAGACCGGCATAGATATCATTCGGCAGTGCCATGGCTACTATGCTGAAAGCCTTGGCATCTAGCTCGATTTTTTGAAAATCTTGCTCTGAGTAGTTCTCAACACTCTTTGGTACTTGGATCTTTGGATCCTCGGCACTCGGTACCATTGGAACATGTGGTCCAAATACTACCGATTTCCAGCACCCTGTGTTCTGTTGTGCTAACACATGAGCCACCCGACGCTGCCAGATGTTGTATTCTGACCTGACAAGCATCGGAGGCTTGTTGTGTGTGCTAGTGTTGTGTGGATCTTGATTGAGTGAAGTCATTCTCTTGGTTTTTCAAAAACAAAGTCTGTTTACTAACTGTTGAAATGAAAATAAACTATTACTCTGTTTTAACCTGACAAACAAACGATATCAATGATTATGAGCTGATCTGTGGATTAAATTGATTGATTAGATCAGATTTAATTGACCAAGCTCTGATACCAATTGTTAGGATCTGAGTATTGGACTGTTTTGATTAAGTATGAAATATGAATGAAGTATAAATGGAAAGTGCAGCGGAATAACAAATAATCAAAACATAGAGAATAATTGTTTTTAATCGAATGCTTTCATTAAACGGAAAGATTACAATTGTACAATTAACTCCCCCTCAGCCTGATCACTCAGAGAATGTTTGTCTAAAAGAGAATGACGAGTGACAAATAGAACAGTACAAGTACTGTTCTATTTATAGACAAGCACAAACCTCTGATGATCAGTTGCTGACGTCACCTAGAAAGCGACCCTAACTGACTAACAAACTACAACAACTGTTAAGCTATCAACTACTGTTACATTGAAACAACTGATAAGTAAAACTCTGTTAGCCTAAACTCTGATGTCTTCTTATTATCTGTTGAACCAAAGTGCTGTTGGTTCAACAGACCTTTGCTCTTCAGATCTTTGATCAGCAGTTGTTCTTCATCAGACTTTATCCATCAGACTTTATTCATCAGACTTTGTCAGCAGCAGTTGTCTTCTAACAGTTGTTAAGCAGCAGTAGTTTAGGAATCAACAGATCTTTAGAGGAAGTTTTATTGTAACAACTGTTCTTTATTCTTGATCAAACACTTAGTATATTTTGGCTTTTAATCATCTGTTCTTCTCCAGGTCAGTAGACCCAACACTAACAGAGTGGAATGTTCGATAAGGCTCGCGTTGCGTTAACTTGAAAAATTGTATGCAAACATGGTTCCAAAAGTTTTCCTTTTTTTGATTTGTACCTACACGTTAATAATTTTTTTTAAAACCATACATAAATATAATAATTTTTTTAAAGACAACTATATATTTAAAAAAAAATTCTTACTATTCTTACATATTAAAGGATTGGTAGACACATTCACCCAAGCTCGTGCTAGGGCCTCCAACTCGACTTGACTCCAAGGAATGCTATCCGCCTTCGTAGTAACTCGCTCTTCTTGTACACCTTTTTTCCCTTTGGCGTCTTTTTTTAGGTTAGTTGGGTTTCGTGTATAACATCGTCAGTAGCGCCTAAAGATACAAAATCTTATTCAGGTTATGATTGAGGTATCAGCGGGAACATTGGCATATGTTGTTGTTGCATTTCTGTTTGCTATGCGTTTTGGGGTTGACTAAAACTGCAAAACACGTATGTAGTTGGGTCAACTGGTGTCATGGGATATTGGAAGCTTGGGGCTTGCGTCGAGGGAGTAGCGGGGGTGTTTGGGAAAAAAGGTTACGAGTTAGAACGCCTTGAATCCATAATATATTTTGGTTTGAAGGTAGTGAAAATTTATTGTTTTTGGAGTTGTATGGTTAAAAAAGTGTATGAGGTTTGATTTATAAAATAAAAAGTGGATTTTGTTTTCAAACGATCAAGTCCCCAACGGTCACTCCAACGTTCACCTTCCCTCCACCAATCAAATTCATTCGGTGACAACGGTGGATATTCACCGAATCCACTGAAAATAACTTGGGGGGGGGGGGGGAGGGGTGTTCCCGATTCCACCGAGTGCCACATCATTCCACCAAGCCCCCTCCCTAACTCCACACCAATACGTCTTAGAAGTGGAGGTTGGGGTGGTCCAACTAGGGTTGTTCATAACCTGAGCGGACCTTTGCTCGTGCTTAACTCATTTACAAACCGAACCAAGCCGATCAGCTCGTTACAACCAATCCGGAAATCGAGCAAGCATTTTTCAAGCGCACATTTTATCGAGTGAACACCGAACATGCGGCGAGTTTTTCAGACAACCATATATGAGATGTTTACTTTAATGTTCTTGCTGCCTCGTCATTACTGAGGTTTGACTGTCCGAGGATGACACTAAGTCTAAGGTCCGGTTGTTAGGGAATGAGGCTCAGGTTAAGGCCAGTAAGGCGATGAGCATACTACAAAGAATGATTATTGCATTGTGCCATAGGTTGATGGTAGGAGACGATTGATGGTGGACAACTAATGAGAATAAGAAGTCAAGCATGTCTTTTCACGACTTAGGGTTTTACAATTAAACTTAGTGTTAAGTTATCATTGGGTTGACTAGGCCAATAACTATAAATGTAATTTTATATATGCATACTAGATTATATCCCGGAAACTTTCCGGCATAGATAAATATAATATAATGTTATAAAATATGTGTTATGATGTAACATAGAAATTAATGTATTATAATATAAAAAAACAATAATTTTAATCATGTGAATAAGAATGAAAATGTATATTAAAAAGAAGATGTATGTTTGGATGGGGAACAAATCTAGAAACAACTATTGCAAAGCGTGATTGATGCGGTAGTCTTGAAGTGTGACTTTTTTTTTTTTTTTTTTTTTGAAAATGAGTGGTTTTAACCTATTCTACTCTTGATGAAAATAGAATTCTTAGTTTGAACATGATTAGTGACTTGCCTTGACATGATTAATGAATTACCTGAACACATTTTGTTTTTTCCTGTATGAACAAAAACCGACAAAAAATCATTTTTTTTTCGTTTTTTGTATAGCATTATGGTACTCGTTGGGAAGATAATAAAACGTTTGTTAATTTGGTGTAATTTTTTTAAGAAAAATCTCGTATATAAAAGTTATTAACTTTTTTAAAATTACGGGGGAAACATGAGAGAGAAAGTGACTTTGGGATGGAAATAAGGAGGAGGCCACATGACACACTCAAGGGGGATGATAACCTCTTTGAGTGGCATGTATGATTTCATGCTTTGAAATATTAATAGATACTAGGTGGAATCCCGTGTGAAACACACGGGAAGACCGAGTCCTACCTTAAGGACTGTTTAGTAAAACCAACATTAAGAAGCCAACCGTCTGCTGCCAAGAAGACCTGTTTTGTTTATAAAAGTTATCGTTACTACCCAAAATAAAAAAAACATAAACAGACCAACTGGTTAAACATCCGAAGAGTCTATACAACTTGTGAAACATAAATGGACGAATGCTTTAGAAAATGAATAGCCGAAATAATCAAGTATCAATTGTACAAATCAAAGATTTAAATAATTATAACAAATATCGCGTGACATTAATTATCTTTCAAAATTATTTTTATAAATATGTTCATATTCAACCTAAAATTTATCTATAAATTCCACACAGAGGTTAAGTCAATATTCAGCACTTGGTCACTAACAGAAAATAGAAAAGATGAAGAGCTTAGGAATGAAGTAGAGAAGATGGAAGAAACAGTTAAGAAACAATCATGTACAAACATTGGCCTGCTAGATATGGTGTTGCATGAACATCCAACTGGTTTGAGAGACAAGATAGAAGACTACTTGACTCAACAACTACAAATCGACAACAGCATTCATGAAGCATTGATGCAGTTAAAAAAGGATCTTTCAAGCGAGATTCTGAAAAAGAAAGAAAGGATTTTTGAGATTTTAATTAAGTAGTTTATATAGTAGATATGGTTTTTATTATGTATGTTTTAAATGTTAATAAGTGTTTAGTAAAAGCAACATTAAGAAGCCAATCGTCTGCTGCGAAGAAAACCTGTTTATTACCATCTGTTTTGTTTCTTTTAAACAATTAGTTTAACGCTTGTTTACTAAAACCAACATTACGAAGCCAATCGTCTGCTGTTAAGAAAACCTGTTTACTAACATCTGTTTCTTCTATTAAAACAATTACTACTCAAAATATAAAAAAAATGTAAACAGACCAAATATTATGCTCTGTTTGGTAAAAACCAAATTAAAGAATCAATCTACTGTTAATAATACTGTTCAGATGCTTAATAATCGAAACTATTACAACAACGGAAACATAAATCTACAAACAAATTAAAGCGTTGTTAAGATAACACATATTAAAACAAAAAAGAGGATGACCAAATTAAAAAGTAAATTTAAGTTGAAAGAAAAACTGTATTTGGTAACGTCTGTTCAAAGGCAGTCCGTCAATTAAGTAGATTTTTTAAAAAAATTGTGTTTTAAAACACTGTTGATGAAAACAGATGTTACTTCAACGGTTTCGTTCAAACAGTTTTTTGCCTTAAACACTTGCTACTAACAATGACATAAGATTTACATTTTTAATGTTTGTTTATTAAAGACTAAATCATCTATTGATTTTAACAGTAGACTATTGATATAACTAATCAGTGTTATTATACTCAATATGGTCCGGGAATCCAATCTTGGATAATTAGGGAGTCAAATTGGGGATAGAGGGACTTGAACCCTCATGATTTTTGAAATCGGCGGATTATAAATCATTATATAAAGACAACATATTATATAAAAAAAATCAATATGTTTAGAGCAATAATAATATCAAATACATTTCAATAATTAATCTATGGTTTTCAACAGTTCATTCAATCTTTTGTTCTTCTCTTTAACAAAGTTTGTGTAAGATATACATATTTTTTGTAGATCTTCACTAAACTTTTCATTTGACCTTAGATTTTCCAAAAGAAATGATGAGGCCATGCATCGTTAACTTGATACTTTGGTAGCAATAACATGATTAAATTTCAGGTTCGTCTTCCAAATGTGATGTTCAAGCAGTCCTGTGGCACTTTCAATTACTTCAAGAATCTCCAGTTCTTCATCCTCTTTAAAACATTCCAAAATCATCTTCTGAACATCTGTCATTTGGGACCATTTACTACTGCTGGAATCCTTGTTAATAATATTTTTACAAGATTGAGTTAAATATTTGAGTTTACAAACTACAAAAAAATACAAGAAAACATAAAAAACCCTTCTAACAACCAAATCCTAGAGAATGATCTTTCTTGTCAGCATCATCGGAACAAAATCACAAACAAAAAATGAAAAGCAGTGCACGACAACAGCTCGTATAGAAATGTCATCCAGTTCTAAAAGCCCTAAAGATTGAAAATAAAGAACTGGAGAAGGATATATATATATATATATATATATATATATATATATATATATAATGAATTGATGTTTTCCTTTGATTGTAAGAATCATCAAAAAACATCAATTCTAACTTTGTTGCCAACGGATTGTTGGTAATCTATTTTCCTTTGATTGTAAGAATCTTTCGAAAATTTGTGGAAAGACATTTGAAAGTAATATCATTATGCATATGACATGGAAAGATGTATGTGACAATAGTTAAACGAATATATAAAGATGGAAAATGAATATTGGGAATTCCTCCCCTTTTATAGGCTGAGTATACTAACTATTGGAAGTTATTTTTGGGACTTTTTATTTATTTTAATATAATGAAAGACAATTGGAAACAACATTAATAATAAAATAATAATGTTAATAAAGTAACTTCAAAATTGTAACCATTATTTTTGGGCTTTTTTGTAACATCCGTTGGCAGTAAAAAGAGTTGTTGTTATAACAAATTTCTCAGTATTTTTGCCAACGGATTGTGTAATCTGTGGACGCAAAAAAAAAACCATCAAAATACTGACTGTAACAACATCTTTTATTACACGATTAAATTCCTTATTAAAGTATCACTATAAAGTTAAATTTCAGAAAACTTTTCAACTTCATAAAAAAATCTTGATATTTCTAATAAATGATGAAGCAAAACCGTCAAAGCATTGTAAATTATTGCTTAAAAGTTTTACATATAATAAAACTTAACATTACAATAATATTCATATTTGAAAATGCAAGTATATAAAAACATTAATGAAAAAATTCACTATTTCAATCTGATATGAACATATGATGTTTTACGTTTTTTAGATTATAATAATTGTTTAACTTCTGTTTTATCTAAATTGGACATGAAAGCTAATATCATTATGCATATGGGAAGGAGAGTTATAATGTGAAAATAGTTGAATGAATATATAAAGATAGAAAATGAATATTGCAAATCCCTCCCATTTTTATAGGGTGAATAAACTAACAATTGCTAAAGTTGGTTTTCAACTTTATCAGTTGGATTTCAAGTAAATATAGAGTAAACTCAAAACTGTAATCGTTACTTTTGGGCATTTTTATAACATCTGTTGAAAGGAAATTTGTCTTTAGTAAAGTGGGTTCAGATGTAGAAGCTTTTTATAACATCCATCATGTTTTTTTTATAAAATAACCTCTCAACTTGAATATTAAAGATGCACGTATTGCGACTAGTGATTGGATTAGATGTTTAACATATGTTAGTGATGTTTTGGATGTGGGCGAATGTAAATCCGGATGGTCGAATGTGAATAGTTTGGGCGAAGGTGATTTAATGTTGGACGAATGTGAAAGACAGAAGACCTGAAGACCAAGTTCGTACCTTGTAAGTGGGCGAATGTGGACGGCGAACCTGCAGACTCTATATATAGTTTTTGTTCATTTTCAAGTTAGAGAGAGTTTTAGAAAGTGTGTGTTGAGAGGTCAGGTTCAGGTCTAGATTGTGTTTGTGTGTGTGAGGCTTAGATTAACGTGTCAAGTGATTGTAAACAAGTTTTATTGAAGTTAATCTATGAAAAGATGTTTAAAATGATGTTTTACGTGTTTTGATTTGGATATTATCATTTTGTTCTTATCTAGGGTTTCCGCACCTGGATTTGGAACTTGTATGATCATTACATCCTGTTTTTAGCTAAATTCTTTCAACTACAAAGTGGTATCAGAGCCATACGGATCATACAATAACAAAATTGATAATATCAGAGCTGATTTGGACTTAATTTTGATCAATATTCATCTGTTTTTGATTGAAAATGGTTTTTGAGTGTTTTTGAGTGATTTCGAGTTGAATTTGTGGATAAAATCAAGTTTTCCAAGAATTAAAGTTGTTCCAAATCAATTCCGAATCAAAACCTGATAAAGATCATCCAAATCCATAAACTTTTGAAAATCAGAGATCAAAATAACCGTTTTTCAAAGTGTAACCGTTTTTCAAAATGAAAATGGGCGAATCTAGACTGTAGTGGGCGAACCTGACCTTGCTAGGGTGATTCTTTCCACCTTCGATTCATCGCGCGGACGTATTGGAAACAAAGTGGACGAAAGTGAAACTTTCTGGACGAACGTGGAAACTGGTTTAGGATATTTTACATTCTGGTGATTGTTCTACATTCGGGTGACCAAATTTGGGCGAACGTAGCTTATTTTGGACGAAAGTGGGACATTTAGGGCGAAAGTAAATTTGGGTTTGGAAAATTTTCTAAGTTTAGTGTTTTTCGAAGTTCGTGAACATCATGTGGAATTTTCCTACTACACCAAGACCAGCAACGACACAACAACAACAGCAAGTGATGGACCCATGGACAGTGGCAGCCCAGAAAACGAGTACTCAGTCTTCGCAACCGATCAATTACATAGCAATGACTAGCTCGATGCCTCAGAGTGTTGCACCTCCACCACAACCTGTGACAGACTACTGGGGAGTAGCAGCCGCGGTGGTAAATACTCAAAATACCAATGCCATTTCTACACTAATAAATGACTTATCTTCAGGTAGCGGGAATCGTCCACCCAAGCTAATGGAGATGCAGGAGTATAATCAATGGCAAAAGAAATTCAAGATCCATCTGGAAGGCATGGGTATGGAGGGTGCAGAGGCATGGCAAATGATAGCTAAAGGTTATACTGCACCAGTTCTGGAGAACACTGGTGAACCAGTTCCTTTGGAGAGCATGTCAGACGAGGAGAAAAAGAAATTTGCTGTGGAGAAGAAAGCATACTCCCAGTTGACTCAGGCGATCACAAATGACTTACTACATCAGTTTGGAACGTGTACGACGTCGAAGCAGTTATGGGATGTGCTCAAGAATCGTCATGATGGGAATGAAAAGACGAGAAGGTTGAGGATGGAGGAGTTGAGAAAAGAGTTTGAGAATTTTACTTATGTTGGAAATGAGACATTAAAAGAGTTGACTCCTAGATATTGTCATTTACTAACTGAATTGTCTAGTTATGGTATACAGATTCCAATGACAGATCTGGTGGACAAGTTTGCAGATGCTTTACCACCGTACTCGGATCAGCATGTTGAAGTTCTCAAAGAGAAGGATGCTTATAGGTTTTGGACTATCAACGAGTTTGTACAAAAGCTGGAGAATAAAGAGCTTGAGGAGAAGAGAAAAGCCAAAAGATCTCAGATTCCTCAGAATCCAGAACTGTACTATGGTGGTACTTCAGCAACAGTCGGAAACTCGAATGCTAGTGGAATAGTGGCACCTCACATTGCTTGTATTTCCAGTGTCATGGAACCACCAAAACCAACCATCAACTACATTGCACAAACCTCATCCTACTCACAACCATCATACACACCACCAACACAACAATACACTAATTCCTACATTTCACCATTCTCTCCAATGCAGCAAGCAGCATTCTACACAGCTAGCCAAGCACAACAACCACCTCAACAACCACAATACATGAATCAAGTGACTCAACCCAATCAGCAACCGGTGGTTTTAGAGACTCCCAATTTGGGAAATGTGACAGTGGAAGTTGCTCAGCAGCATATTGCATTAGTCTCTGCAATGGTTTCATCATATAACGGGTTGGTTGCAAGCCAAATTGGGAACAATAACTTGACCAATGAAGACTATGCATAGATTGACAAAGAGGAGATGGAACTGATTGACATACAGTGGGCTTTTGCGAGTATAATGAGAAGGGCAACTGAGTTTATTGAAAAGACTGGCAGGACTGATTTGGGAAATTCTCCTAACACAACCTACGGGTTCAACAAGGAGAAGGTGACATGTTTTAATTGTGGAGGTAAGGGTCACTTCAAACGAGAATGCACTCAGCCACCTAAACAAGGTAACAGAAACCCTTTTAACTCAAACTACCAGAACCGTCAACAACAAAACCAAAACCAAGTTTCTTACCAAAGTAACAACAACTATCAAAACCAAAACAATTACCAAAACCGACAAAACACCTCAAACAACAACCAAAACAGACAACCAAACACAACCAACCAGAATCAAAACCAATCACCAAACAACACTAACAGAACAGTTATACCGATCACTACACCAAATGAGCAGACACAAAATACCAATCAGAATCAAGCTCTGGTGATCCAGTAGGATGAAAGGTTTGACTGGTCTGGGATGCAAATTGGTGTTGAGGAGATCACAACTGGTGGGAGTGTGGCTTGTGTTGCTCGACAGGTTGATACTGAGGAGTCGGTGATAGTTGATAAGATTGAAGAAACTGAGAATGAAGTTGATGAATCTGTGGAAGAGGTGAAAGTGGAGACTGAACCTGTTGAAGTTCAAACTGAGGAAGCAAGTTCTGGAGTAGTGATTGACACAGTTTCTGATGTTCCTGAGGAGTGTGAGTCCGTTTACTCAGATTCAGACAGTGAATCAGACACAGAGGCGAGTGTTACATCTTTGGATGATGAGATTGATCAGCTGCTAGCAGAAGCAGATTTTCTGAAGACGAGGAAGTCGTGCATTGTGGATGACGCTTTCACCAGGATTGATTATTCTAAGTTTTTCGCTGGAAAGGAAGCTCATTTTGCTTTGATGGCCATGACAGATCCTCCTAAACAGGTAAGTTCTGAATCTAGCACTGATGTTACTAGTGATAAATACTGTGGAACTTGTGATAGATTGACAGAGGAAAACAAAGAACTTCGCGTTCAACGTGATAGTGCTATTATCAACTGTCAATCTACTCGCAAAGAATTGATTGCTTTCAACAAAGTACTTGATGGATATAAAAAGGACATTTCCGACCTTAAAAACACTCTTTCATTAAAACAACTAGCCATTAATAACTATATAAATGAAATTGAGAATACTAACTTGGAAATGGCCACCATTAAGTGTTTTGCTGAGAAAGTCAATAAGAAATTGGAGAGTTATAAGCACATTGCTTATGTTGTAGACCACATCATTGATGATCAAACCACTAACTATAAGTCTGTGCCATCTCCGGTGCTCTTTGCAAATCACAACTGTCATCAAGTGACACCGGAGAGCTCGGTAAAATCAGACTCATCATCGGAAAATGAATCTAATACTTCGAGTATTGGTGATCCTCATTCCGATGTGAGGCCGATTTTAGGTTTGAATGATGAAGGTGTTACAGTTGAAAATATTGATTCAGACTCAGAGAGTGATGACTCTGGTAGTTACCAAAGTGCTAATGCATGTGAAATTCCAAAAGAAATTACTATTGAACCAGTGTCATCATCTCAACATGTGCATCCGATGGCTAACGCACATCGTGAGAAAAAGTCTGAAAGAATGAAATTAAGAAAGAAGTTAAGATTGAACCGAGTGACAAACTAGTCAAGGTGTTTAATCGGATGGAAGGATCCGATAAGATCATCTCTGACGAGGAATATCCAATTAAGTTTGCCAACTATGCTAAAATTGATAAAATTTGGCAAGAAAGCACTATTTGGTTTCCAAAACATGAGAGAACTAATGAGATTCCACCGGCAATTTTAAAGAAATTATATTTGGATGTTCCTCAAGAACCAAAGGTTCATGTCACAGAGTTTATTAAACCCAAAAACAAAGCAAACGGTTTTCATGAGCCTGCTTACTCAAAAGGGCCACTCCCTGAGAGTTTGAGGAACAAACAGTATAATGATCAATATCCTGTTCGATCATTTGCTCAACCGAATGCTCCAAATGTTTTTGAGGAATACCGTGCATGCTTTAAATGTGGGGAGAGAGGGCATTTACTTGCTCACTGTCCGTATATAAGGCATAAGAGGCACGAGGTTGAAGTTAGGCAATCCATGAGGAAACCGGTCGATCATTACGTTCCACCACATAGACGTTTTGTTCCTCAACAACAACAATTTTATAATCAAAACAATTTTTATCAAACGAGGAACAATCGTCCATTTCAGTATGATCGTAGAAACCGGATTGCTATGGAGAATTCATGGAGAAAACCAGTGGTGAACACAACAAATGATAGGCAAAGGGTTCCACCAAAACCTATTGTCAAGTCAAATGTTGGACCTAAATCTGTTAAGTCAGAGAAGGTAACCAAGAAAGTTTCTTTTGCAAACAATGTTCAGAAACCGACTGAGAATCCAAAATCTCATATTCGTATCTTGAAACGATCTGAACAATCTTGGACACCAAATGGTTCTCCAGGTGCATCAACTTCAAAATGAAATGAGAAAAAGGAAAGTGTTTTGAACGATCTCAAAAAGATCGATCCAAAACAGAATGCTGAAGTGAATGTTTCTTTGAACGATGATATTCAAAGACCCAAGACCACTCAGGCTTGGGTCCCCCGAAAGAACTAATTGTTTTACTTGATGTGTGCAGGGAGCTTCAGCTGGCCCTATTAGCAGTCTTTGGATTGTTGATAGTGGAGCTTCAGGCCACATGACCGGGGATCTTGCTTTACTGTTTGATGTGAAGAATATTAATGGTGGATATGTTGCATTTGCCGGGAACAAAGGCGGATATATCACTATGGAAGGGAGTGTTAGTAATAGGATTGTGAGCTTTGAGAGGATTTCTTATGTGAAGCAGATAGATTATAATCTGTTGAGCGTCAGTCAAATCTGTGACAAACAATTCACTGTTTATTTTGATGACAAATCCTGCTACATTCTCAAGCCAGGTTTCAAAATTCCAAAAGAGTGGGTAATGTTGAAGGCACCTCGCGTTAACAACCTTTATATTCTTGATATGTCCAAGGCAATGACATCCCAGGGGCAAATAACATGTTTTCTATCAAAGGCGACCGAGAAGGAATCGATAATGTGGCACCGACGAATGGGTCACATTCATCTGAGGAAAATGAATCATCTTGTGAAGAATGGACTTGTCGATGGAGTGAATGTGAAGCATTTCCATCTGAATGACAAGTGTGTGAGCTGTAAGAAGGGGAAGCAACACAGACAATCCCACAAAGTGAAGAAAGTTAACTCTGTTGAGATGCCACTTGAGCGATTGCACATGGACCTATTCGGACCTGTCAAACGCAAAAGTCATCTTGGGGAGCTCTATTGTTTAGTTGTCACTGACGACTACTCAAGATTTTCATGGGTGATGTGTTTGCAGCATAAAAGTGACACCTTTAACAACTTGAAAGTTCTGTTCACTCGATTGGAAAATCTCTACAATCTAAAGATCAAGAGAATTCGGAGTGATAATGGGACGGAGTTCAAAAATGCAAAGATGGATGAACTTTGTGAAAACAAAGGAATTCATCATGAATATTCGGCTCCGTATACCCCACAACAGAACGGTGTTGCTGAACACAAGAACATGACTCTAATTGAAGCGGCTAGAACAATGCTTGCAGACTCGAATCTTCCAGTAATGTTCTGGAATGAGGCGATTTATGCAGCAAATTATACACTCAATCGGGTTCTAACGGTGAAGAAGTTTGGAAAAACTTCTTATGAGCTGTTACACCGACGAAAGCCGAACTTAGAGTATCTAGAACCTTTTGGGGCACCATGCACGATGTTGAATCCAAGCGAGAAGTTTAGTCCGAAAGCTGAAGAGGGATACTTCGTTGGATATGCAACCCCGCTCAAACGGGTATACAACAAGCGAACTCGTCAGGTGGAGGATTGGGCTAATGTGGAAGTTCAACGGTATACACAAAATGTGCAAGGGATAGGTCCTGATTGGATGTTTGATTACAAAGATTTCTTTGAATCATTCAATCTAGATAGCTTGGTTGAAGAAGCTGTTATCAGATTACTTTACGAGTGTGAAAACGCGGCGACTTCACCGTTGGTGCGTCCGATCATTGTAAATCCACCACCAACTTCTAATGATACCAATGTTCCTGAACCAGAGGAAGAAGTGTTTCAAGAGGCTTCTACAACTTTAGATACTTCAGAATCGGAAGATGATGGAGAATTTGAAGAAGTTATTCTTGAACACGCAACAGAACCAGAGGCACCGCCAATGAACCCAACTCCAACTCCAGATGTTGCTTCATCGTCTAACACGGGTCATGATCTGGATGCTGTAGAGAACTTGACTATTCAGACGGGAGTTACTGTACCTGAACATCCGGAATCTCGGATTCATCGTATTCACCCGCTGGAGCAAGTTATCGGTGATCCTGGAAGCAGTGTGATGACAAGAGGGCAGCTGCGAAGTGTTAATTCGCCAGAGAGTTTTGGTGCTTTAGCTTTATATGCCAAAATACAAAAATCTGGTAGTCAAAATGATTGGTCGTTTGCATGTTATGTGTCGCAGGTCGAGCCAAGGACATACAAGGACGCTTTGCTGGAGGACGCCTGGGTTGAAGCAATGCAGGAGGAGTTATTACAATTTCAGAAATTGGGGGTTTGGACGCTCACTGATTTACCGCCTGGTAGAAAGAAGATCGGCACCAAATGGGTGTTTAAGTGTAAGAAGGATGATCGTGGTGTGATTGTTCGCAACAAAGCCAGATTGGTCGTACAGGGTTTCCATCAAATCGAAGGGATTGATTATAACGAAATCTATGCGCCTGTAGCACGCATTGAGGCAATTCGAATGTTTCTTGCGTTTGCTTCCTATAAGAAGTTCAAGGTATATCAAATGGACGTCAAGAGTGCATTTCTGTACGGGAAAGTCAAAGAAGAGGTTTATGTCGAGCAGCCACCAGGCTTCGAAGACCCTATCCACCGGGATAAGGTTTATGTGCTAAACAAAGCTTTGTATGGACTGCACCAGGCTCCAAGACAGTGGTACGAGGAGCTGAGTACATACCTCATGGCAAAGGGATTTAAGCGCGGACTCGTCGACTGCACCCTGTTCACGAAGAAATCCGGGGATGATTTGCTTCTAGTGCAGATATACGTTGATGATATAATATTTGTGTTGGTGCACGATGTCCCTATGCTAGTATATTAGTAGATTGGACGTAGTTCAGGGTGTTTGGAGGCGTTTATACGCGTTTTGGAGGTCACGGGAAGCTGAGGGCGATAAGCAATGGTCTATACACGATTATGGGCCTAATCGTGTTCATCAGCAGGCGATTGGGCTTGGGCTTTCAAGCGATTAGCCCTAATCGCCTGACAGAGGCCTGCTAATCGCCTATACCCATCTGGTCGTACCCGGGTGGTATAAATACCCTCATTCTCAACCCTAGACCTTAGTTCTTGCCTCACACACCCTCCAAACACCCTCCCCTGGTCATAGAACGTCTGATTTGATCTCTGTAAACACTCGTGCTCTGTTTTGGTGATTAATAGATAATCTTTTGAACCGTGTGTGTGTTGTGATTACTCGTTTCATTGTTTCAATCTTCGTATCTGTTGTTAGAACATTCTAGAGGGATTCCGCACCTCTAGGATAAAACCCGTGATTGTTGGAACACGCGTTCGACGGTCCTAACAAGTGGTATCAGAGCCGAGGCTCTTATCACGGGTGTTTTAATAACAAAAACGAGCAAAAACAAGTTGTTTTTGGTGTAAAAGTCTGGATTTTTAATCAAAAACCTGTTGTTAGTTTGAACTTTGAGTTTTTATCAAAAACCCATATTTTTCAAAATCTTAGTGTGTGTTTTCGGTTAAAAACGTGAGTTTTTGATCAGGTTTTGTTCTAAAACTATTTTGGTAACTTGTCTAATCATTTGGGATCAAAATACAATGTTTTAGATAAGATTTTGAGGCAAAATAGATGATTTTTGAGCAAAAGTGCGGTTGCAGATCAGATCAGGCGATTAGCAAGGTATAATCGCCTAACCATATCACACGATTAGCGTTTGATAGCAATTAGCCTCAATCGCTAGTACTGTACTAGCGATTAGCACCATACTCGCTAGCATATTCCTGTTCCTTTATACGATTAGGTGCTACTCGCATGCTACTGTTCATGCGATTAGCCCTAATCACGTGATATACCCAATCGCCCTGAAAACTCCTAATCGCGTAACTATTCACTAGCAATTAGCCCTAATCACGTGTAAAAACCCCCAATCGCCTAAGTTAACTAGCAATTAGCCCCATAATCGCCTAAAAGGTTATGAAACATAAAAATTGACTAAGTATTGGACTTTTAACATACGTTAACATACCTTAACATATGGCGAACCCTTGGGGACATCTGAGTCAACCGAGAACTCAGTATAACCAGCAAATGAACAACCAAATGAACAATCAAGCAAACGTGCCCACGAACCCTTGGCAGTTTTCAGCTGAACAAAACGCGCAACGGATGCAACAAGCGCAAATGCAAGCGAATGTTGCCGGAATCAATCCGTGGGCGCTAGCTGCTCAACAGCAGGCAATGAATGCGAATCCTTGGGCACTCGCAGCTGCTGCTAACTCTCAGACAAACCATCTGTCGTCCGTTCTTATCAGTGACTTAGAGACGGGTAGTTCTAACCGAGCACCGAAACTGCAATATATGGCAGACTACCATGGATGGAAGGGCAGATTTCAGTCTCATGTTGAGGGTATTGATGGCTTGGTATGGTCAGCTATCGAGAATGGGTACGCAAGGCCGTTGGTTGAAAATTCTACTACTCCGGTCTCAATAGAAGACATGTCTGAAGAACAGAGGAAGAAGTATAACTATGAAAAGAAGGCGATGGCAGCGTTGAAGCAGGCACTTCCCAAAGACATTCTTCATCAGTTTGCGCAGTGTACTACTTCGCAGATGCTTTGGTTAGCGCTTGCTGAGCGTAATGAGGGGAATCAGAAGACACGGAAGGTGAAAGTGGATCAGTTGAAGAAGGAGTTCAAGAACTTCACCGCGATGTATCAGTATGGGAAATGAGTCGTTAAGAGATCTGACAGCTAGATATTATCATCTGATGTCCGAGATGTATCAGTATGGGGTTATATACACTTCAGCAGAACTTGTGGAAAGATTTGCAGAGGCGCTCCCTTCACACTGGCATCAATGGCTGGACATTCAGAAGTCCAACAATGTTTATCAGACACTCTCCATCAATGAGTTCGTGGCCGAGCTGGAGAACAAGGAGATCGAGGAGATCAGGAGAGCTAATAAGCCGCCCGTTGTTCAGAATCCCAGCATCTACTATGGAAATCCAGCTAAGGATATCAGTGTGGGTGGATCCAAACCACAGACTGCGTTCATGGTTAATCCTGATCCAGTCTTTGCGTTTGACAACTATGGACCCCCATCTGATGTTCCTCCACCTGTCTTTCCTTGGGGTCAAGGAAATCAGTATCCTTCTAATTTTAATAATACTAACCAATTTGGTGTTAATCCGTTTGCTCATCTTGCAGCACCAGCTCAGGCAACCTCCAACTTTGGTGGACTTTCTTCATCAGGGTTTGGTGGTGCTTCATCTGCTAACTTTGGTGGATATGGAAGTGCTTCTACTTCAAATCAGGGTGCTTATCGGACCAATCATGTTGCAGAACAGCTGAACACTTCGGGTTTTGAGAAGGTGACTGTAGAGTTAGCCCAAGAACATATGGCTCTGCTATCAACCTTGGTCAATTCCTATAGTGGATTAGTTGCAGGGCAGATCGGGAATCCTTACCTTACTCAAGAAGATTATACCCAGATCGACAAGGATGACATGGATCTGATAGACATCCAGTGGCACTTCGCTAGCATGGTGAGACGTGCAAAGGATTATATGGATAGAACTGGAAGGAGACATGTGCTGATCAACAACAACACTAAGTTTGGGTTTGATAAAACGAAGGTCACCTGTTACAACTGTGGCAACAGAGGACACTTTGCCAGAGAATGTGATCGACCTAGACAACAGGGAAATCAGAATCCCTTCAACAACAACAGAGGCAATCAGAATAATCAGAGGCAGCAAGCTCAGACACAACCAAATCAAAATGCTGAACGAGCTCTTGTCCCAGTTAACCATCAGAACCAGAGGCCTCAAGCAAACAACAATCAAGCCTTGGTAGTTCAGGAAGATGAAGTATTCAATTGGAATCACCTCATCACTGGTGAACAAGCTCCTCAGGGTGGTGCAGCATGCTTTGCCCAAATTATGTCTGATACTCATGAAGAAGTTGAAGAGTGTCCAACCCAATCTGAAGCAGTTATTCCTGAAGTTGAAGCTTTGGATTGTGATTCGGATTGTGATTCTGATGAAGGGGTGGATCTGGAGGATTTGTTAGCTGAAGCAGACGCCTTGATTAGCAAAAGGTCAATACTTGTGGATGCTGACTGTACAAAGAACAACCTTACTGATTTCTTCGGACCAGTGAAGACGGCTGCTCATTATGCTTTGATGGCCCTTATAGAGTCGTCTAATCAGGTATGTTCTTCCTCCAATTCAAAACCTGAATGTGTTGATTGTAGCAAGCTTAAGTACAGACTTGATGTCTTAACAGACGAAAATCTGAACTTGAAAGCTGACTTATGTCAATGCCAAGAGAGCAATGAGGTTTTGAGAGCTAATGAGAAAGCCCTCAAAATCACCATTGATACTCTTAAGAAAGACTCCACTAAGTGTGATCAGCTTAAATTCAGAATCAAAGAATTAACTGATGAGAATCTGAATTTAAAAGCTGATGTAGGTCCATTGCAAAGGTCAAATGATTCCTTAAAACAGAAAGAGAAAAATTTTCTTAAAACTGTTGAAAATTATAAGAAGGATGTTTCTGAATTGTCTAAAACCCTAGCTAACAAGCAAATTGCTATCAATAATTATATAAATGAGGTTGAAGACACTAAGAAACATTTGGCCATTGTCAACTGTGACTATGAGAAGATCAAGAAGAAACTTGAGAGTTACCTGAACTGCAAGTATGTTCTTGATCATATCATCGAACACTCAGATAAGGAGGGCAATTCCACCAGTCCCATATATGCTCAGTGTCCTCCTCCGGTGAGATTCGAACATCATCACAATGATATCTTACCGAAGGAAGAGTTTATGGACTTGGCAGCAGAAGCAGCTAAAACTGCAGAAGCGCATAAAGTGATGGAAGCAGTTAAACCTGCCAAAGTCACTAAGGCTGCTCCTCCTGCGCCTAAAGTGACAGAAGCACCTAAACCTGCTGCAGTTACTAACGCTGCACCCACTGCTGTTGCTGCCAAACCTGGTGAGATTGGAGATGAGGCTAGTGTCTGCGAGACAGACTGTTCTGAGGATGAGCTTGATGAACCAGAGAGGTATGCACCGGTGAAGGATACGGATATTCCTGTCCAAAATCACATTCTGTGTGAGCCTGAGCCGAAAGTGCAAGCCCCTGCTGGTAAAACAATCAAAGTGTTCTATCAATTGAAAGGGTCTGATAAAATCTATGCTGATGAGGAATTTCCTTATAAGAACCTGGCACCTGGTCTTGTTGGTAAAATCTGGCAAGAGTCTACCATTACAATTGAGAAAGAACAATGGGGACATGGGAAAAAGGGTCAGGGTAATCAGTCCAAAAGAAACAAAAGTAAAAATCAAAAGAAGAACACTTTGAACCCTAAAAATCAAGCTCAGGAGAACTCTCCCAAGAAACATGTTACTCAGTTTGTTGGATCATCAGGCAATGAGATTGATAATTATCCTAAGACAGACTGGCAGAAAGAATGTCTTAAGGATTTAAAACATAAAAACACTTTTGCCACGAAATCCAACAAAAGGAGTAAGGATGTTAATGCTCCACCATTTGAGGAGTATAGATCCTGTCACAAGTGCGGGGTTCATGGGCATATAGTTGCTGCTTGCCCCGAACTGAGACGCAAGAGGATCGAAACAAATGATGCTCCTAGTTCTAGCAACTCTAAACCGCCTGTTTCTCCTAAGCTTTCTGAGAAGCAACAAGGTAAACAGACAGTTTATGACACTCGTAACAAGATTTCTATGAACCAAAAGCCAGTTGATGGCAGGGTTCCGCAGTCGAGGGGGAGCCAAGATCCCAAAAAGGTTCAAGCAGCGCCTAAGCCACAAGCACAGGCTGCAGCTAAACCTGAAGGCAACTCTAACACTGCTCCACGTGCAGTTAAGTCTGAAGTGAATCCAAAGGCTATCCCACCAAAGGAATCTGAGGCTGGACCTTCTAGCCCCAAGGCAAAGAAGAAGCCCAAGCCAAGGAGACCGGGAAAGACTTGGAGACCCAAGTCACCAACTAAAGAAGGAGGATCATCTGTTAGTGTAGAAACTGCCGGACCATCGGAAGCAACACCAACTCCTAATGGAAGGTGGGTTGACTTTCCGACTTTGGATGTAGATGGTAGACCCAAGACCATCAAGGCTTGGGTCCCCCTTAACCACTAATTTTTGAATGTCGTGCAGGGAGTTCCACAGGGCCTTATCAGCAGCCTATGGATTGTTGATAGTGGAGCTTCTGGGCACATGACAGGCGACTTATCTCTGCTATTTGACATCAAGAATATCAATGGGGGATATGTTGCTTTTTGCTGGTAATAAAGGGGGATACATCACAAAAGAAGGCAGTATGGGAAATGTAATCGTAAGCTTTGAGAAGATAAGCTACGTGAAACAGATAGACCACAATTTGCTGAGTGTCTCACAGATCTGTGACAAGAAATACACAGTATTCTTTGATGACAATGCTTGCTTCATTCTGAAACCTGGCTTTAAGATTCCGAAACAGTGGGTTATGATCTCAGCTCCAAGAGTCAACAATTTGTATGTTCTGGATATGGTCAAGCTGTAACAGCAAAGGGGGAGGTCACTTGTTTTCTGTCTAAGGCTACAGAGAAGGAGTCTATTATGTGGCACAGACGAATGGGGCATATTCACTTGAGGAAGATGAATCATCTGGTTCAGAATCAGCTTGTGGAAGGTGTCTCAGTAAAAAATTTTCATCTAAATGACGTCTGTGTGTCATGTAAGAAAGGGAAGCAGAAAAAGAAATCTCACAAACCTAAGAAGGTTAACTCAGTCAGTATGCCTCTCGAGCGGTTGCACATGGATCTGTTCGGCCTAGTCAATCGTAAAAGCAAGAATGGAGATTTGTACTGTCTGGTTGTCACTGATGACTATTCAAGGTTCTCTTGGGTTGTATGCATGCAACATAAAAGTGAGACTTTTGAGTTTTTGAAGAATCTGTTCACCAAGCTAGAAAACATCTACGGGCTGAAGATCCGCAGGATTCGAAGCGACAATGGAACAGAATTCAAGAACAATGCTATGGAGTCACTATGTGCAGAAAAGGGTATTCATCACGAATTCACAGCGCCATACACTCCTCAGCAAAACGGGGTTGCAGAAAGAAAGAACAGAACTCTTATTGAGGCAGCCAGAACAATGCTCGCAGATTCATACTTGCCTGTCATGTTTTGGAACGAGGCAATTTACTGCGCGTGTTATACTCTAAATAGGGTTCTTACGGTTAAGAGGTTCGGCAAGACTTCTTACGAACTTCTAATCCGGAGGAAGCCGAACTTAGAGTTTCTGGAACCTTTCGGTGCTCCATGCACAATGTTACATCCTGATGGGAAGTTTGGTGCAAAGGCAGATGAAGGTTTCTTTGTTGGATACAGTACTCCTAACAAGAGGGTATACAACAAAAGAACCAATAACGTTGAGGAGTGGCTTAATGTAGATGTTCAACGTTACACTGTCAATGCACGTGGTGCTGGACCCGATTGGTTGTTCGACTATAAGAGTTTGTTCGATTCTTTCAACCTGGATAATGTTGTAGATGATGCTGTAGCGCAGATGTATTACGAGTGTGAAAACGCAGCTAGCTCACCGCTAATGCGTCTGATCGTGGTTAATGCACCTGCGCCTGCCGCATCTGATGCTTCTACATCCATGGGTCCCCCTGATAAAGCCGCAGCAGTTGAAGTTGAGGAAGTCTTTCAGGAAGCGTCAGAGGTTATGGAATCTTCTTCAGATGAGGAATATACAGAATCTCGGGAAACTCTTACTGAAGAACTGGCTGGAAATGGTGAATCTGCCAATACAGCTCCAGTTCCTTCTATAGGGAATGATCAAGCTGGTCCTTCTTCTTCGGCAGCTCCTGGAATTGGTCTACAGATCGATTTCTCCGGTTTTAATTTGCAACCCGCTACTCCCTCTAGTTCAAGTGCCGCTGAAACGAACATCTCTCAGGGACTTGAAAATCTCAATCTGCGGTCGGATGATCCAGTGCCGGCACATCCGGAATCTCGGATTCACGACACTCATCCACTGCAGAATGTGATTGGTGATCCGACTGGTAGAGTGATGACACATAGTCAGCTCAGGATTGCTAGTCCAAGTGACAACTCCGCTACCCTAGCTCTTTATTCGGAGATCAGAAAAGCAGGTCATCAGAACGATTGGTCTTTTGCTCTATATGTGTCTCAGGAGGAACCGCGAACCGTCCAAGAGGTTTTGAGAGAAGAACCATGGATTGATGCAATGCAGACAGAGCTTTAGCAGTTCCAAAAGCTAGGAGTGTGGGACTTAGTTGACTTACCTCAAGGCGCAAAGAAAATTGGAACAAAGTGGGTCTACAAGTGCAAACGGGATGACCGCGGGGTAATTATTAGAAACAAGGCTCGATTAGTTGTCCTCGGCTTCCGTCAAATCGAAGGGATAGATTACAACGAAGTATACGCTCCAGTTGCGCGCCTTGAAGCTATCCGGATGTTCTTAGCTTACGCTTCGTACAAACGGTTTAAGGTGTATCAAATGGACGTGAAAAGTGCTTTTCTGTATGGTGTCGTGAAGGAAGAGGTGTATGTTTCACAACCTCCGGGGTTTGAAGATCCACTGCATCGTGATAAGGTCTACAAACTGAACAAAGCGTTGTATGGGCTTCATCAGGCTCCGAGAGAATGGTATCAAATGCTCAGCAGCTATTTGATCTCCAATGGGTTCAACCGTGGACTCGTGGACTGCACCTTATTCACCAAGGAAAAAGATGGTGACCGTCTGCTAGTACAGGTTTACGTTGATGATATTATATTTGGGTCAACTAATGAGGTTTTGTGCAGGGAATTTGAAAAGTTAATGCAGGATAAGTTCGAGATGTGCTCGATGGGGGAAATGCAATTTTTTCTAGGCTTGCAAGTAGATCAACTTGAGTCGGGGATCTTCATCCACCAAACAAAGTATGTTGCTGACATCTTGAGCCGGTTCCAGATGGAAGATTCTGCTGCAATAGCCACCCCTATCCAAACCAATCACGGGATTGGTCCGGATGAGAAAGGACAAGCCGTTGATTCCTTTTTTATCGAGCAATGATTGGCTCGTTGATGTACCTCACAGCTTCAAGGCCCGATATTATGTTCGCAACCTGCCTGCTGTCAAGATACCAGTCCAGGCCGAAACAGTCCCATCTGGTTGCCGTGAAGAGGATCTTACGTTATCTAAAGGGTTGTGCGACCAAAGGTCTATGGTACCCTAATGACGATAAGTTTGACCTCGTTGCTTATAATGATGCTGACTATGGCGGATGCAAGAAAGACGCAAAATCCACATCGGCTGGATGCCAGTTCTTAGGAGGTCGGCTAGTCTCGTGGCAGTGCAAGAAGCAAGCCTCTGTGTCCTTATCAACTTGCGAGTCGGAATACATAGCTGCGTCCAACTGTTGCTCCCAGGTTTTATGGATACAACAACAAATGAGAGACTACGGTTTGAAATTTCTAAACACTCCTATTTACTGTGATAATGAGTCTGCTATAGCGCTTGCTAAAGACGCGGTAAACCATTCCACGGCGAAGCATATCTATGTTCGGTATCATTTCATACGCGATTGCTATGAAAAGAAACTGATAGATATGATTAAAATCCACACAGACTACCAACGTGCCGATTTATACACAAAGCTTTTGATAAACCTCGTTTCGAGTATCTTTTGGTTTTAAATGGCATTAAAGAAAAGCAGGATTAGATCCTCATTGGCAATCGTTTTTGTAAATATTTTCTTCAAAAACAGAAAAATCCAAAAATATTGTCGTTTTGCAAATTTTTAGATTTTTAGGGGGAGAAAATTCAGAAAAATACAAAAAAAATCAGAAAATGCAAAAAAAAAAATGAGAAAATTCAAAAATTCAAAAAATGAAAAAAATGAAAAAAATGAGTTTCTTTGGTGGAAATAGGGAAGATGATATTAACCAATCAGTCGGACTGTCTGGACCTTTATCATCTTAAAAATATTGGATCTGATAAGTAGCCTCTACAATGATGTGTTGGTAGGCTCGAAATCATTTCCAAGCTCGGCACGGTGATATAAACCTAAATCAACTGAGAATTGTGTGGATTAACGCCGCGTTGGCATATGGTCTAAAAGCCTTAAATCTTGTTGATAGAATGCCAAAATCCGAGGTTTCTGGTCTTTAAGAGGTTGGTACATCCGGGGTGAACTGGACGTCTCTCAGAATAAAATGGGGTGGCATAAGTTGTTGGGTTAATATGAGACCACAGTTACCAGGTTTAATCATGTTTAGTTATATGTTAGAGTTGAAGGACTAGATATGTAATTAAAGCATAGTTTGTGTAAGAAACCCTAGACTGCGCACTTATTAGACGGAGACTGCGTACTTATTGTTAAGTTCGCAGTCCTGAGTTTTCTCCTATAAATAGAAGCTCATTTGTGCAGCTAGGGTTAGGGTTTTTGATGTATCTTTGAGAGCACAAGTTAAAGGTGCGAACTTATCTAGAATAGTGCGAACTTATCTAGTGTAATCCATGGTTGTTCACAGCAGAAATCATTAATGGAATCGTGTCTTTATGTTTCTTGTGTGTCGGTTTCTATAATCTTCATCTAGTTCTTTAGTTTTCTTGATTAATCAACTAAAACACCTAACAAATAGGTGTTTCTAGTTGATAACAATCTAGTGCACACTTAAGATCTAGTATTTTTGGGACTACAATTTGGTATCAGAGCCTCTGTGCTCGAGATTGTATCTATCTAAAGATATCAAAACCCTCCTTGTTAGTCTTTACTATCAAGTTTTTCAAAAAATTTAGTGTTTATCAAAGTTTGAATATTTTCATTGTTTTGCCTTAAAATCTCGTGAAAAGTGTTTCTAAGGTGTTTAAAAGTTATTATTTTCAGTAGAAACATCATTCAAGAGCTTCAAAACAATTGAAAATCTCTTGGACTTGTTTCTGGTAAGTTTAAAAACACATCAGCCGAAGTTGCGTACTTAACAGTGCGAACTTGGCTCATAAAAGTGTGAACTTGGCTCATAAAGTGTGAACTTGTTTCTTGCTTGTGAGTACTTGCTGCAAGAGTGCGAACTTAGCTCATAGAGTGTGAACTTGTTTCTTGCTTGTGAGCACTTGTTTCAAGAGTTGAGTACTTGGCTCATAAGTTGCATACTTGATATTTCAAGATGTGCACTTATTAACAGCCACAACTGCGCACTTAATCCAAAAGTGTGTGCACTTGTGTCTGTGTGAGCACTTAAATTTACACAAGGCTTTATAGCTTTCTCTCTCCTGGCACCACAACTAGGGTTTCTGCATACTTATCTGAAATCTCTAGTTGGTGTGCGAACTTACTGAAAAGGTGCATTTTCTGAGCACTTGGCTAGGGTTACTGCGAACTTAAATCTTAAACGAGAGTTTAAGTGTCTGCGTACTTGTACAAGTGCGCAGGCTGATCAGTCAAGACTGAGTACTTGTGCTGCTCTGACTTGGCTGAACTGCGAACTTAAGCCAAAGTGTGTGTGCTACAGGGACTGCGTACTTAACAGGAGAATCAGGAACTTATCATCTTTGCTTCTTATTTGTTTCAGGTTTCAAGGAACTGCGAACTTAGACTGCGAACTTGTGCAAACTGCGAACTTGAGCTGTGTGCGTACTTAGACTGCGTACTTGTGGACTGTTTGAATTTTTTTAAGGACTTTGGACTGTAACTTGATAATCTAATTAATCAAAACCCTAAAATCAGTCTAAAATCAATCTTAAATCATGTCTGGTAACAACTCATTTCAAGTTAACCCCATAACTCAAGCTGAACTTGAAACTGGCACTATAACACGTATTCCCAAGTTGATGGGTGCAGAAGACTATGGCACATGGAAGAACAGAATGAAAGCTTTCTACTTTGTTAACGATCACACCCAATGGAACTCAGTCCAGCTCGGACCTCACATTCCCACCAGAACCACTGATGCTGGAGAAGTGTTCAACACTGATCCCACCACATACACTGATCTCGACAAACAACTGTTGCAAAGAGATCACAAAGCCTACGGTGCTCTCACCATGGCTTTGTCAAACGATGTTTACAATATGTTTGAAGAATACGGATCAGCGCACGATCTGTGGTTTGCTCTGAGTGAGTATTATGAAGGCAATGCTGAGATGAGGCAAAACAAACAAGATATGATTCAAAAGGAGTACGACATGTTTGGAAGTATCCGTGGTGAGAGTCTGTCTTCACACATTGACAGGTTCATGAATTTGTTGACCAAGATGAAGAAAGCGGGTATTCATGTAAACAACCGCAATTCCATCAAGAAGCTGCTCGATTCTCTCCCAAAGGAGTGGAGTGTCCAATGTATGTTGATCAAAAAGGACTACTTGGATGCTCAGTCTACTTTGGCAGATCTCATAAACACTCTGAAATCATTTGAGATGGACATCACTAAAAGAGAAATGAATCAGACTGTCCCGAAGGTGACTCCCAGCAGTGCTATGAAGAATCTGGCTTTGATGGCCCCAATTGGTGATATGAGTTCAAGTTCGTTGCATTCGTATGTGGATTCTGCAGGGATTGGTAGTTCAAGTTCTGGGAAAGCTCCAATGTATTCTGAAAGGGCTGCAAAGACTCTAACTCCACAGGCTGCTAAACTGGCTGCTGAACATGTGGAACTGTTCAACTCTTTCATGAGCAGTTTTGAAGCGTTGAAGACAGGAGAGATTAAAAATGAGATGATGTCCCCAGAGGATATGTACCAGGTTGACCCAGATGACATGGAAGAGATGGATCTGAAATGGCAGATGGCTATGATCACTTTACGAGTGAAGCGTTTTCAAGACAGAACCGGAAGAAGAGTAGGTATGGGAAAGGCTGGGTTTGATAAGTCCAAGATCAGGTGTTACAACTGCAAGATCCTCGGGCATTTCAAGTACGAATGCCCCACACTGAACCAAGCTGAAATTAAGCCTGCAAAGAGGTTGGTGGCCATAACCGATGGCAATGAGGGAAATGATAAGGAGCCACAAAAGGCTTTGGTTGTTGAAGACTTCGACTGGGGAGAAGAGGCAGCTGCTGCTGAAGTTGAAGTTAACAAAGCCCTGATGGCCACAATCTGCACCAAATCTTCAAATGGTGTAAACTCTGTTGAAGGATCGTCTGCTGAGGTTCTAAAGGGGGAAATGCAGAAGTATGCCGGGCTGAAGAGTGTGTTGACTGATGAGAAGGTGAATGATGAGAAAAGAGAGGAGGCGCTGATAGCTGAGAAGACTTCATCTGAGAAGGTCGCTGAGGAGGTGAAAAGTTCTTCTAAGAAAGCTGAGGAAAGGGACATGGTAAATATTCCTTTAGAAATTAAATCTAAACTGTGCTCACCTAGGTGTGTTACAGCTGTCGCATACTGTTTATCACACAACAGACGAGTTTTAAGAGAAATGGATGACATTCGTAAAATAAATACTGAAATGAAAGAAAATGAGTGGGCATATCAGCGAAAGTTAAATGCAACTCTAGCTGAAATGCAAACTTTAAAAGAATTTGTGCTTAAGAAAGATTTTCTGATAAACGATTTAACCTCAAAACTAGAGAAATCTAGAAATGAGACAACTCGTCTTCAAATTGTTGTGGATAAATGGAATTTGAGAAAACGGGCTCAAGCTGATATAATCGAGTGTGGGAGACAATCATTCGTAATGGATGGAATTGGGTATAAGGATAAGAATGGAATCGAAAGATCTCTATTCTTACCCTTGAGCCAAAGTGAATACATACCCATTCCATCACCTCATCCAAAAAATGACCTTTTTGAAAATAAATGTGATGGATCTGAGTCAAATACTAACATAAGTAAAAGTAATGCAGATGTGACCCAACAGGCTCAGGTGGAGGATGATGTGTGTTGTGGTGGCCAGACAGTGGGTTTAGGACATCCGGGTGCCAATTACTCAACAGTGAATTGGTTTATCTGGAACAATGAAAATTCGAAAAACAATTCTATTTTGGATGAATGTAAAACTTTAACTAAATCGGATGACTGTAATAGTTTGCCTAGGATGGATGACTGTAATAGTTTAACTAGGTTGGATGACTGTAAACTTGATTTAAAAGGGGCTGTGGCTCCCGATGATAGGAAGCCTCCTATCAAACGATCTAATGTTTGTGTTGAAAATGTTATTCCTGTGTGTGTTGATCTTAATGCTGCATTCTCTGATGATAATCATGTGCTCAAACCATCTGTGTTTGTGCCAGAACTTAAGCGTAACAGGTTTGGGAAATTTCTCACTGAGGAAATCCCAGAATTTATCCCCTCATCCACAGATGTATCAGGTTCTGAAGAATCACAAAGTGAAACAGGTACCTCAAGTTCTGAAGAATCACTGAGTGATACAGAGAGCAGCTCCAGCTTAAATAATCTGGACACCAATGAAGAATCAAGTAGCAACAGGGAAGAATCAAGCTCAACCGAAAGCTCAAGATCAAACAAGATCAAGAAAAGAACATCACAACCATCATCGTCCAGATCTTCTCCTAAGATCAAGCCTAAGCATTCAAAATGCTTCAGATGTGGAAAAGAGGGTCACGTGGTCAAGAACTGTCACATAAAACCTAAATCACAAAAAGATGTCAAAACACAAAACTCTTTTTCGGATCAATTAAGAAATCTTCAAGAAACCGTAAAAAGTTTTGTTAAAAATACACAAATTTGGAAGAAACAAGAGTCAATTTTGGGAGAAAACCATGACAGATCAAAAATTAAACAAACTTGGATTCCCAAAGTTACTTAAGTTTCAGGCAAAATCTCCACTGTACATAGATTTTCTTTAGTTTAGCTTTGTTTCTCTTTTGTTTTTGTATGTGCAGAATAAATTACAAAAATGGCTGATAGCTCTCATGAGATATCTATGGCATGTCGACAGCGGCGCTTCAAGACACATGACAGGACTGAAAGAACTCCTCAAGAACTATCGGTTCATCGATGGAGAATTTGTAGCGTTCGCTGGGAATGAGAAGGGTGGAAAGATCGTTGGCATAGGAGATGTAGTCTCTGACGCGCTAACACTTGAGGACGTCAACTATGTTCCAGAACTGTGCTACAATCTATTGAGTGTATCACAAGTCTGTGACAAAGGAATCTCAGTGTTGTTTAACGACATGGAATGCATCTTCCTAAAGCCAGGATTTAAACCATCCACTGACATGATCATGCTAAAAGCCCCCAGACAAAACAATACTTATGTGATAAACATGAGGGATGCCAAGTCTGAACAACCAATGACTTGTCTACTGTCAAAGGCATCCGAGTCAGAGTCACTGTTGTGGCACAGGCGATTAGGTCATGTTAACTTTAAAAATATAAACAAACTTTCTAAACTTAATCTAGTAAGAGGTCTTCCTTCTAAGGAATTCCCTTTTTCTGAAAAATGTTTAGCATGTGCCAAAGGTAAACAACATAAGAAATCGCACAAGTCCAAAACAGTGAACTCAATTGACTCTCCTCTTCAATTATTACATATGGATCTTTTTGGTCCTATCAGTGTAAAAAGCTTGGGTAAAAAGTCTTACTGTTTGGTGATTACAGATGACTTCTCTCGCTTCACATGGGTGTACTTCCTGGAATTCAAGAGTGAGGCTGCTGAGACCTTGATGCTGTTCGTTCCTTTGATCGAGAATATAATCAAGTTAAAAGTAAAGTCAATCAGAAGTGATCATGGAACATAATTCAAGAACCAAACTTTTGTGACGTTCTGCAGCGGGAAAGGAATTCATCTCCAATATAGTGCTACAAGGACTCCTCAGCAAAATGGAGTGGCTGAAAGGAAGAATTGTACGCTTATTGAAGCTGCCAGAACCATGCTCATTGACTCTAAGTTACCGATCATCTTCTGGGCAGAAGCTGTGAATACCGCCTGTTATGTTCTTAACAGGGTCTTGATTGTCAAGCCTCGTGGGAAAACAGCTTATGAATTGCTTTTCAAAAGAAAACCTCTCATCGATTATTTCAGGCCGTTTGGATGTTCCTGCACTCTTCTAAACAACTTTGAGAATATCATGAAGTTTGATGCTGTTGGAGACGAATGTTTCTTTGTTGGATACTCGTCTAGTCAAAAGGCTTATCGAGTATACAACAAACGTACCAAGATGGTTCTGGAATCCTTTTATGTTGACTGGCAAGAATCCAACTCTACCAATGTTGGAACCGGTCCTGACTGGTTCTTTGATGTGGATGTTGTGTTCAATCACTTTGTCATTCCTGAACAGCAAGCTCATGCAGAACAAGCTCCTGAAAATCAAGCCACAAGCTCATCTTCCTTTGGAAATATTCTCTACTCTTCTGATGATGAAGTCGCACCGTTTACCACCCGTTTCTCTCCTCTGGTTGCTGATCCTATTGTTCCTCAACTTAATAATGGTGATACTAATGCTGAAACCTCTAACATTCCTGAAAGCACGGCAAATGCTGAAGGAACACAATCAAATCAGCAGTCTGTAAATGAACCATCCAGTTCTTCTACACCTGGAGATCATCTTTCGAACCTTCCTTTACAAGTGCAAGAAGAAGAAAATATGGGATTCAAATCTTCTAAGAACCATCCAATTGAAAATGTCATTGGACCAATCAGTGAGGGTGTTCTTACCAGAAATCAGACAGACAAACTCAACACCGCTCTCTCGGCATTCTTATCTCAAACAGTACCTTTCAGCATTGAAGATGCAGTTAGAGATGCAAGCTGGGTTGAGGCAATGCAGGAAGAACTGTTTCAGTTCAGAAAGCTCAAAGTGTGGGAGCTCGTTGATCTGCCTGAAGGAAAATATCCTATTGGGACAAGATGGGTCTTTCGCAACAAGATGGATGAACGTGGCGTGGTAATCAAGAACAAAGCTCGTCTAGTCGTTCAAGGATTTCGTCAGCAGGAGGGGATTGATTATGAGGAAGTCTTCGCTCCAGTCGCTCGACTTGAAGCCATACGCATCTTCTTGGCATATGCTTCATATAGAAATTTTAAAGTCTTTCAAATGGACGTGAAGAGCGCTTTCTTATATGGGAAGATCAAAGAAGAAGTCTATGTGTGCCAACCGCCCGGATTCGAAGACCCTCATCATCCAAACAGATACTACAAGCTGGACAAGGCTCTCTATGGTCTCCATCAAGCTCCTAGAGCTTGGTATGAGACCTTGTCTTCATATCTGTTACAAAATGGATATACGAGAGGGAAGATCGACATGACCTTGTTCACCAAAGAAGTCAACAAACATTCTATCCTTGTTCAGATTTATGTTGATGATATTATCTTTGGTTCAACTGACGAAAATTTGTGCAGGGAATTTGAAAGCATCATGAAGTCTCAATTTGAAATGAGCATGATGGGAGAACTATCATTTTTCTTAGGTCTCGAAGTCCAACAAAAGGAAGACGGTATTCTCATCCATCAAGCAAAATACACAAGAGACATTCTGGCGAAGTACAACCTGTCGGATTGCAAACCGTCCAACACTCCTTTTGCTGCTCAAACAACACTTGTACCAGATCTTGAAGGACCTTCTGTGAACCCGCACACTTACCGTTCTATGATTGGCTCCTTGATGTATCTCACAGCCAGCAGACCGGACATCATGTGGGCAGTTGGATGCTGTGCTCGCTTTCAGTCAAATCCAAAGCAATCTCATGAGACTGCAGTCAAAAGAATCTTCCGCTACCTCAAAGGAACACCAAAACTTGGTTTATGGTATCCTAAGAGTGACAATTTTGACCTAATTGCGTACTCTGATAGTGATCATGCAGGTTGCAGGATTGACCGAAAGTCTGTCTCTGGTGGCTGTCAATTTCTTGGAAACAGGCTCGTGTCATGGCAGAGCAAGAAACAGACCACTGTGTCTATATCTACCGCTCAAGCTGAGTACACAGCCGCATCCAGTTGTTGCTGTCAAGTGTTGTGGATCCAAAATCAGCTGTTGGATTACGGTTTGAACATCATGAGAACCCCAATCTACATTGATAATGATGCTTGTCGTGACATTGTGAAGAATCCAATTGATCATTCAAAAACTAAACATATTGAAATTCGGATTCATTCAATTCGCGATGCGCACGACAAGGGGTACATACAGGTGTTGCCTATCGATACTGCTGATCAAAAGGCAGATATCTTTACCAAAGCTTTCGACAAAACCCGTTTTCGTCAGTTGGTAACTTGGTTAGAAATGATCAACTTTGAATGATTAAAAAAAAAAAAAAAAAAAAACTTTACTTTGTAAATAAATTATAGAAAAATCTTATGTTTTAAAATAAAATAAAGATTTTTGGGGGAGAAATAAACCGGTAGATCCCTAAATTTGCAAGTTTTAAAAACTTTTTCAAAACAATCAAGAAATGATAGAGACTAATCATATTTGTCAGCATGTGAATAGGACCCAGAGGACGTTGTGGCTTCAAGCAACGACATGTCGGTAGATTCAGCCTGGAATTGAGTAAACTGCTAAAAGATGACAAACTAAAAAGTCTACACGAGGTGCTGGATTCCCACTGTGTTTCAGGTTTGCACAAGCTGAGTCCGGTCATACACAGGTTGAGAGATCAAAAGACACAGAAAATTTTGTGCATAAGCAATCAAAAGACACCTAAGAGTGCAAGCTACCAAAGCGGGGCTATTAAAATCAAAATGAGCAACAAAAGACACGCAATGTTAGTGACGTGCAAACATATAGATAGCTCAAAAAGCAATCAGATGATCATCTTCTCTGCTTATGGGAACATAGACCTGAAGCTCTCATCATCTGATTGACATAATGATCATCTTCTCTGCTTATGGAAACATAGACCTGAAGCTCTCATCATTATATCTCAATAAACCTTGAGGATTGGTAGGCTTACACCTGGCACAAGTGGGGTCCATTAACATGTCGTCAATATTACCAAAACATGATAAAGATCATCATATAAAGTATGTTGAAAGACGAGAGGCATGGATTTAAGTGGACAAACATACCGACAGTTTTTCTTGGGCTACAGCTATCCAACGGAAAGTTGAAACGTGGTCTGGCAGGTATGACTGGTATGATCTTGATGCAAAAGGTGAGAAACGGTTGATCTCTAAACCCAAATTTTTGGTTTAAGGCTTATTTTCTAAGTAATTGGGCCTGCATACTTATTCCTTTTTTTTAAGTGGGCCTGCGAACTTAAAGCTGATATGCATTGCTGGGCTCGCGTACTTGACTGGGCTCTTGGGCCTGCGCACTTAAATGTCAAGTACGCGGCCCAAACCTAATTCCTATAAATACGCAGTTAATTCCAGTTTTATCTTTTTACTAAAATTTTTTTACAAACCCTAAACTTCTATCAGCCACCATCACCATCGTGTTCTTCCTTCAAACCACCATTAAACCACCACCAAACCACCTGTGTACCACCTTCTAATCCGTCACTCGTCATTTATTCTCTGTTTGATTGTGTTGTTAAAGGTAGTTTGCAAAGTTCTAACTTGTTTTCGTCATGTATTCACAGGATCTGAGAGTTGAAACATGAGAAAATCAGTTGATGTTTGGGGTTTTTGATGAACTGCGCACTTAAAACTTGAAGAACTGCGCACTTGTTTCATATGAATGCGCACTTGCTTCATATGATTCAAGAATCAAAACCCTAATGTGACTGCGTACTTGGGTGTGAACTTGAAATCCTAAACGAAAGTTTAGGTGTCTGCGTACTAGTCTAGTACGCAGACCTGATAACCCTTCCCAAGCCGTTACCATGCCCGAGTCAGGTCACTGCGCACTAAACATTCCCGAGTAAAACCAAGTGCGCACTTAGGTTACCTGTAACCTAACCTGACCTGTTGATTTGGACTGCGAACTTAATAAATCTGTGGACTTAATCTTGGACCAAATTGTTGACCAGTGACTTGACTTTTCAGGACATTTGACCGGACTACGTACCTTGACTCGTTCATCCGTTAACCGTAACTGAACTCAAATGACTATTAAAATGAAAAATGTAACATATCATATACACTTTAAAATCTAATCCATAAAATGAATAACACACGTAAAACCAACTTAAAATCAAACCTAGTCTAAGTACGTCGTCCGTCAATGAAAATGAAGTGTCTGTCATTAGTCAATTCAAAATCAATATTCTAACTTAATTTTCGTGCACGTGTCCAACACAGATGGCTCTTGAATGGGATTCTAGAGGAATGCACAACCAGCCGATAATTCTGGAAACTGATGATTCAAAGTTTCGGGACGTTGTTGCATGGATCAGGAGAAGCAGGATCGGATATGCAGTAGAGCAGCAAGTCGAAGTCTACAGTTCTCACATTGAAGACTTCTGGCGATCTGCTAAAGTGGAGACAGCGGCACGTGTCAAGAGGATTAAAGCCACAGTAAGAAACAAGGCAGTTATCATTACAGAAGACACAGTGAGAAATGTTTTGAGATTTCAAGATCAACCAGCAACTGTTAGATCCTTACCGAAGACTGTGATTCATCAAGAGTTCCTGAATTTTGGATACAAAGGAGACTTTGACGCAAGGGGTGATATCAAAAAGAGTCATTTAACCAGAGATTGGAAGCTTATCTGTCACGTATTTCTGATGTCTTTGTGTCACCGAAAAGGGGGTTACAATGCACTCAGTCCCGACTGGGCAACTGCCATGATTAAAGTCTGCAAGAATGAGCCTTTTAATCTGTCGGGATTGGTATTTGATTGTATGGTGAAGAATGCTCAAGCTGAAAAGAAAAAGTGGACGATGTATCCCCGATTTGTTCAGATGATGATCAACTCTCAACATGAAGATCTGCCCCTTGGTGATAAATACGGTTTTGCCAAGGGTGCACGATTCTTCACTGAGTGCAACACACCTGATTGGGAGCCCCTGCTGGAAAGCATGTACTCTGCTCAACGCTATCCAGTTGTTATGAAGCTGTACAGTGAGATGAAGAGAAGAAGACAATATGCTGCTAGAACTCAACAACCAACTGCAACCGAACCTGAACCTACTGAACCTGCTCCTACTGAACCTGCTACTACTGTTCCTGTTACTACAGTGCCTCAGCACACTGCTGAAGAAGTTGCCCGAGAAAGATCTGTTGGTAAAAGGGCAGCATCTGATCCTGTTCCACAAAGGCCGACTAAACGAAACAGGCCTACTGGTTTACTGCAGGAAGGGAGAGAATCATTGACTCCCGAGGAACTTGAAATAGCTGAAGCCGCCAGACAGAGTGCTGAACTTGCAAAGGCAGAGAGAAGAAGGAGGAGAGAACAGCTGCCCGAGTCTGAAAGACCACGGGTTATGACAGAAGAAGATGAGGAAAACGAAGCGATTCTGGAGTCAATGTTTGGTGTGGAGGGTCAACCTGGGCCTTCCACTGACAGGCCAGGGCCCTCTACTGCCAGGCCTGGCCCTTCGTCAGCAAGACCTCCTATTCCCAAGCCTCCCGCAAAGAAACAATCAGTACCTTCCTCGTCTGTTCCTGGTGCATCTCGTCGAAAACCGGTGCATCAAGAAGTATATGAGAAGTTATCTAAGGAAGTGGGAAAGAATGCTGCCAAGGAAATCTGTATGTTGAAGAATCAGATCTATAATAATCAGGAGTTGAGAAAGAAGCTGAAGAAATTAAAGCACAAAAACCGAAGTCTTGAAAAGGTGGTTAAAGATCAGCGCTATCTGATAAAGTTTCAGACTGAGGTACAGATGAAGATGTTTGATATGCTTCAGGAGTTAAAGACTCAGGGTACCGATGCTCCAAAAATGACGTTTGATGAAGCGTTTGATTTCGGGAAATTTATGGAAGAAGAAAAAGAGAAAGAAAGAAAGGAGGAAGAGAGTGATGTAGATGAGATCAGTGAAGACGAGATGCCTGAGACGTTTGTAGAAATGGGTGCGGGGGAAAACACAGTGTATGAGATGGATGATGGGTACGTATTGGATCCTGAGAGAGCAAGTTGGTTCCCAAGAAGACCAATCACCATTCCTGCGCTGCACCAGACCATTCACCACACTCGTGCATCTCATCAAGAAAGAGTTGTCTGCTGGGGCTATGATGGGTTCAAACGTCTTTTCTTCGTGAAGCGAAGGGGTGGTGTGATTCAGTATTTCAAGGGACGACCGAATCTGAAGACCCTTCCAAGATGGGACATTCGAGAGATGTGCAGAACACCTTTTCTAAACCATTCTGGGGATACCACTGCTGACATGGTGTCTGTGTTTATTGAAGATGAGTGTGCACGTGACTTCAAGAACTGGAAGCCACAGAAGCCAAGGCGAAGGATGTCAAAGAAAAGAATTGATCCTGCCACCGGACGGGGAATGATAACCTACGTGATAGACCCTCCAGATGTCGTCACTAGGGTTCCCATCCGTCCAGAGCTTCCTGTGCTTTTGGCAGATTTCAAGAAGTGGTTTTATGACAGCAGAACCGGTGAAGCTGTGATCAAACTGAGAGATGATACAGAAGCATTGAGAATAGTTGACCCAGTGGACGTGTTTGCTCTGAATCCATCTGATTTAACTACTCTCTTTGCTAATCAGATAAATGTTGGTGCTGGTAATGTGTTATTTGAAGAAGCTGTCTTGTTTAGAAGGGCTGTGGAAAGAGCGTTGAAGCGAAAGCAAGAACTGATCGATCTGGTGGCGAGGATCAACGCAGCTGACAAAGCTAAAGATGACAGAGCGATAGCTGCTGCTGCTGCCGCTGCTGCTGCAAAGATGTCAGAAGCTGAAGTTACTCCAGAGGTTCAAACCCAAGCTTCTACAGCAACAGTTGACTCTGAATCTGAGCCTTCGCAAGTTCCACCAGTCTCTCCAAGCACAGCTCCAGAGACTCAGCAAGATCAAGCAACTGTAGATCTAGCTGAGTTATTCATTCAAGAACCACCCACTGAAGTGCCATCCACTGAAGAAACACATGTTGAGGAACCTCGCACTGAAGAACCAATCGTTGAAGAAAGCATAGTTCAAGCACTCCCGGCACGTCAAGCAAGAGAAGAGGGGGAGTTGAGTGATGTTGAGATAGATTGATTGTGTAGTACTGGTAGCTGTGGTCTAGGGGGAGTATTGTTGGGTTAATATGAGACCACAGTTACCAGGTTTAATCATGTTTAGTTATATGTTAGAGTTGAAGGACTAGATATGTAATTAAAGCATAGTTTGTGTAAGAAACCCTAGACTGCGCACTTATTAGACGGAGACTGCGTACTTATTGTTAAGTTCGCAGTCCTGAGTTTTCTCCTATAAATAGAAGCTCATTTGTGCAGCTAGGGTTAGGGTTTTTGATGTATCTTTGAGAGCACAAGTTAAAGGTGCGAACTTATCTAGAATAGTGCGAACTTATCTAGTGTAATCCATGGTTGTTCACAGCAGAAATCATTAATGGAATCGTGTCTTTATGTTTCTTGTGTGTCGGTTTCTATAATCTTCATCTAGTTCTTTAGTTTTCTTGATTAATCAACTAAAACACCTAACAAATAGGTGTTTCTAGTTGATAACAATCTAGTGCACACTTAAGATCTAGTATTTTTGGGACTACATAAGTGACGTACGTTGGGTTAGCAGCCTACAACTGAGACACCTCTTTGCCATACTCAGTAAAAGAAAAGAAAAACAAAAAAAAAATAGAATAAATTCTGATAAGGAGACGTCTGGGAATCCTGTAAGAGCAAAAAGATCATGAATGCCAAAACCCTATTCTCAAAGAGAATCGCTCTAAGGTATCAAATCATTATACCTAAAGCATCGTACCGTGAAAAATAAAAAATGTACGGTATTTGACTTGAACCCTGGTCTGGATCTCACTGGTCTCTTTGCTGCAGCGTTCTTGCAGACCTGATCCCCACTGAGTCCATTCCTTGTAAATACGGATGACAACAGCTTATTCATCGGTTACGAGGAAGCTTTGTGCATGCCTTGATGCGGGAATATGTCGCGTGTGCGGGGAACACCTTTAATCAGCTTTAATATTACCTTAACGTATCTAAAGTGCCTAGCAATAAAACTTGATTTTGAGTTTAGGTGGACAACAATACTGAAAGTTGTTGTAGGATGCTTATTGGTAAATTTAATCAAAAACTGAAAGTATAAGGGTTCTAGTATAGTCCGTACACTGATATGATTCCCTAGCTATCGAAACTCGCAAAAATATGATAGTGTACAGTTAGTTGTTCTCGCGTTTTCGCTTATTTTCTATTTTAACTTTAGTAGAATAGCTATTCTTGATTGCCGATGATGGAAACCTAATCCATTGTAATCTTACTTCTTCAAGAATAAAACGCCAAAAAATAAAAAAAAAGACAACTAATTGAAAACTTGTGTTTTTACCGGGTCAAAACCGTATGTTTTACCAAGTACACGGGTGGAAAATGAAACATTTTCAAGTTTTTGAGTCATCATCTGAGTCGCGTGTTAAATCGGGTTGAAAAACGCATGTTTTGAACCTTAACGGGTCAAAAATGTATGTTTTGGTGCTGCAGGGGCATTTTGGTAATTTTGTGGAAAGGGTTTTAGGCAATTGTAGGCTAATCGCCTATATGTGTTACACGAGTATGGGCTAATCGTGTTAATAAACATGCGTTTATGCCTAATCGTGTAAACTTGAGAGCGATTAGCTTATTGTGTCATCTATCCAATACACTTCCCAATCGCATGAATAGTTTAAGCGATTATGTCTAATCGCGTGTTCCTTTAGATGATTGGCCCCACTCGCATAACATATCACGCGATTACCTTACCAATCGCATTACTGTAACAGACGAGTAGGTCTGGGTATATAAGAAATACTTAGACTTTTTGTCTTCATTCATTCAAAACAACAAGAACAACAACGGTTTCCCTCTCTACTCAATCTAAACCCGATACCAACAGAACTCTTGCCCGTGTTTTTCTAATCCGTGAAACTTGTTCTACACACTAAAGAAATATGCAGTACGGTACGTCGGAGAAGCACAACTGTTTGGCATTTCTTGGACCAGTAACGAAGCCAGAATGCAAGCGGTTCGAAGGCATCATCGAGTTCTTGAAGCGCTCGAAGATCAAGTATGCTATCTCCACTGAATATGCGGCCTACAAAGACATCATTCGGGAATTCTATCGGAACGCAAAGGTCGACAACAGCACAGTTCCAGCAACTATTAAAAGTGTTGTGCAGCGAAAGGACGTTGTTATCACAGAAGACTTGATTCGTGAGATTTGAAGATGACAAAGACGATCCGATCGTGTTCGATACCATTTTGATTCGTGGTGGATTTCTCAGGATGAAGTATGCAGACGACGTACGTGCACAGAAGATGTTGCAGAAGGGTTGCTTACCCCCAGAGCTGAAATATTTAACGCACGTTGTGCTAAAGTGCATCGGCCCTCGCAAAGGTACTTTTGATGCGATCCGGGACACTTTAGCATCAGCGATTGTCGCGTTAACGTTGAACAAACCGTTCAACTTTTCTGGTATGATTATGCATCATCTCAAGGAAGTGATTGTGCAGAATCCGACAAAGCACTCTTTCATTGTCTATCCTAGGTTTCTGCAAATGATGCTTGACAACCAGATTCCTAATATGGTGAAAAAGGTTGATGAGTTGCTCGAGATTAAGAAAATTGATGAAATTGAGCTGAAAAGAATGCTGCAATATAAGAAAAAGCCGAAGGCAGAACATCCACCAAGTCGGCGATTGTATGCATTTCTTGCGAAGGAAAACTATGAGGCACCACCTGGGAATAGGTGGAGACACGACGACAGTGATTCTGAAGACGATATTCATGTTCATAGACAGGTATTTAAAGATGATGATATTATTGGCAGACCCACTGCAGAATTGGGAGCCAATGAACCGGGTAATACGGGTGATGTTGAGCATAGACGCGATGATGATGTGTTTGATTCTGCGTCTCTGGATGTTGATGCACCATCCAGCTCAAGCAGGGGAAAGGATAAGTTGGATGAAGGCCCGGCTAATATTGAAGACGTTGATGATGAAGATGACGACTCAGAGGCGACTGAAGATGATTCGCCTGATGTGCTTAGCTTGGAAGAGGATAGGGCTCGCACAGCCGAGGCGAGAGATCTTGCGAGGGATCCCACTTTCACTCCAGGAGTTGAGGATCTTATTGCAGATATCGATGCTGATCTAAGCACGCCTCCTCCTCATAAGAGACAGAAAACCAAGGCAGCGAAGGTTGGTAGGGGTCAGAAGAGGATGTCAGAAAAGGTAGTTGCGCCTGAAAAGACTCCAAAGAGATTGAGGGGAAGACGTGCAGCTTTGAATCTTCCCGATACTTTTGGCTCTCCAATTTCTTCTACCACACCAGCAACAACAACAACAACAGCAGCAGAAACAACAACAACAGCAGCTACATCTTCTGTTCCATTATCTTTCAGTGCAGCTGTGCCTGCGGGTATTACTATGTCTATGCCTTCTTCGGTAGTCTTCACTGAGCAAGTCTCAGCTACCGTTGAAGCGACAGGTTCGCAGTTGGTCTCGAATCCGGTTGGTGATCATATACGGAGACTGAAGGAAGCAGCAAGAACCACAGCAGCTAAACCTTCAGGCCAATCTTCCTCCTCAACTCCAGCTTCCAATGAACAACTCCAGCGTAATGTCAGCGAACTCATGGCTTTAGTTGCTGCACAGTCGCGGGAAATAGCTGAGTTAAGAAGCAAGAACGCCCAGATCAAAGAAAATGAAACGGCGATGCTTGAATTGATTGGCGGGACCATCACTGCAAATACAGATCTTAGAGCTACTGTCGACGCACTTACCTTGTCTAATCAACAGATTCTGGAATCTCACCAGCAGTTGATACAGTCGAACCAAAGTGCCTTGGCTAGACTAACAGGTATTGAAGGAAAGTACAATGACCTCCAGCTCGCGAATGTGAGCAATGAGCGCAGAATCACCAAGTACAGGAAACAAAACACAAGATTGAGGGCTAGGTTGGATGAGTTGTCTGGAACTCAGCCTAGACTCACTGGTGGTTCAGAGGCTGGAGCGAGTACGGCTGGTGGTGATGATGAGGAAAGTGAAGAAGATGATGATGATGAAGAAGAAGATGATGATGAGTCTGATGGCGATGATGAGGGTGATGGTAAAGGTGATGGTGGTGATCCTGGAGCCACAGGCGGTGGCGGATCATCGGGTGGGTCGGCAGAAAGACGGACAAAGAAGCGTCATGATCGCCGAGGCGATGATCCCGAAGCAGGTTCTTCTGCTCAGGGGGAGCCAGCACCTAAGATGAGCAAGATTCAGGAACTTCGCGAAAGATTGAAGAAGAAAGCGATAGTTCAGGTTGAATATGTTGAGCCTTTAAATTGTTACTTTGCTTATGATGATGAAGGCAACTTGCTCCCACCACCTGCCATGCCCGAGTATGATCTGGAGGAAGGCGAGATTCCACCTGAGATGACACCAGAGGACATTGCTAAAGTATACGGCTTTACACCTGGAGAATCTTCCAGTGCAAGCCAAAGTGTCCCTTCTGAGTTGCATCCAGAAAATAACGAGGTGGATCTTGAAGATGGAACCAGCGTCCCAACTCCTGAGTATGTGGTAAATGAGTCGGGCGCTGGAATTCCAAACATAGACGAGGAGATGGTACGAGAGGCTGAAGAAAAGTTGAAGACTGACTCTGCTGAAGTTCCTGATGAAGTTAAGATTCGACAGGACAAAATCAGAGAGCGCTATCCCAAATGGTTTAAACCTGAAGAGAAGAAAAAACCGGTTGAGCGAGCCTCCGTCTTCAAGAAACGATTGACGAAGATGTCTGGAAACGTGATAAGCTGGGCGTATATTAGTCACACAAGAATGCTGGGGATAAAATGGCAAGAAGGTGTGTTGTACTTCAGGGAATACAAAGACATTCTGAGCCTGCCGTTCTGGTATATTCGTGATCTTATTCGTCTTGATTATCCGTTATACAAAGAGAAAGCTCCTCCTCTTTTGGGTTTTTACACTAAGCTGAAGCGAGAAAGCATAGAGGGATGGAAAGAACTCGTGCCTCAGTATCCCAGATCATACCCAACAGACAAGATTCATCCTTTCACATTGAAGCCAATCTGGGAGCACAAAGTCAAGCCACCGAAATGCGTTTCAAGGATTCCCATAGTCCCAGTTGAACAAGACTTTACCTCGAAGCTGTATTATTGGCACTATGATGCAGCAACTACTGAAGCGGTGATTGTCTTGGGCAACAGTCCGAATCCATGCAGGAAGATAAGGATTTGGGATCCTATGTGGCTGATAAATTGCTCAGAGAAAGATGTGGAGATGTTGTATCAGCACCCTATCATGCACCTACCTGTTGAAGCCGATCAAGCTATGAAGTTTCAGAGAGTGATCCGGTTTTGCTATGCTAACAAGGTTCATGCAGGATGCGACTGGTCGAGGATCACGAGGGTGAGAACAACATCAAGCTGAAGACAGAGATAGAAGATGCTGCGTGTCATTTTTTTGTTTAGTTGTAATTGTTTTTGCTTATCGAGTCTGTAAGTTGTTTGCCTTTTGGTATGAACGATGTCTTTTGGTTATTTCTGTACGTATACAAGCCTGGTCCAAGGGGGAGTCTGTTGGTGCACGATGTCCCTAGGCTAGTATATTAGTAGATTGGACGTAGTTCGGGGTGTTTGGAGGCGTTTATACGCGTTTTGGAGGTCACGGGAAGCTGAGGGCGATTAGCAATGGTCTATACACGATTATAGGCCTAATCGTGTTCATCAGCAGGCGATTGGGCTTGGGCTTTCAGGCGATTAGCCCTAATCGCCTGACAGAGGCCTGCTAATCGCCTATACCCATCTGGTCGTGCCCGGGTGGTATAAATACCCTCATTCTCAACCCTAGACCTTAGTTCTTGCCTCACACACCCTCCAAACACCCTCCCCTGGTCATAGAACGTCTGATTTGATCTCTGTAAACACTCGTGCTCTGTTTTGGTGATTAATAGATAATCTTTTGACCCGTGTGTGTGTTGTGATTACTCGTTTCATTGTTTCAATCTTCGTATCTGTTGTTAGAACATTCTAGAGGGATTCCGCACCTCTAGGATAAAACCCGTGATTGTTGGAACACGCGTTCGACGGTCCTAACAATTTGGTTCAACTAACGAACTTTTATGCAGGGAGTTTGAAACTGTCATGCAGGAAAAGTTTGAGATGAGCGCAATGGGGGAGATGTAGTTTTTCCTAGGCTTGCAGGTGGACCAAAGACCCACGGGGATCTTCATTCACGAGACGAAATACGTATCCGAAGTCTTGAGCCGGTTCCAGATGGAGGATTCCAAGCCGATGGATACCCCGATTCAACCCAATCACAGGATTGGAGTGGACGCCAGGGGGGAGCTGACGGACCCGTTTACATACAGAGCAATCATCGGATCTCTGATGTATCTTACCGCATCTCGGCCAGATATTATGTTCGCAACGTGTCTTTGTGCTCGCTATCAATCAAGCCGAAACAAAGTCATCTGACGGTGGCCAAGCGTATCCTTAGATATCTGAAGGGTTGTCCCTCGAGAGGACTTTGGTACCCTAATGATGATGATTTTGATTTTATCGCTTTTAGTGATGCAGATTGGGGCGGTTGTGACAAGGATAGCAAATCAACTACAGCTGGATGCCAGTTTTTAGGGAGCAGGTTAGTCACTTGGCAATGTAAGAAGCAGACTTCGGTCGCGCTGCCTACCTGTGAAGCCGAGTACATTGTAGCCTCGAGTTGCTGTTCGCAAGTGCTTTGGATCCAACAGCATATGGTGGATTACGGTTTGCAGTTTCTTAAAACCCCTATACACTGTGATAATGAAGCCGCGATCGCATTAACTAAAGATACGGGCAATCATTCTAAAGCGAAACATATCCGGATTAAATACCATTTTATCCGTGATTGTTACGCTAAAGAATTGATAGATATGGTCAAAATCCATACAGACTATTAACGTGCAGATTTGTTCACTAAAGCTTTTGACAGATCCCGCTTTGAATATCTTTTAAAAGTTAACAACATAAAGGAAAAACAGGACTAATCAGCACCTCGGTTTATCGCTTTTTAGTTTTAAAATTTTCTTTAAAGTTTTTATTGTTTTTCAGAAAAATTAAAAACCAAAAAATATGTTTTATATTTTAGGGGAAGTCATTTTATCAGAAAAAAAAACAAAAAACATTGAAAAATTAAAAAATACCTAAAAATTAGAAAACCCAAAAATGATTTCCAGGATAAAAAGAGGAAATGATAGTACATCAGTGGGGATTTGACACAGGCTAAAGATATGTATAGTAATATGAGGAGTGTGTTGATTACGTGTGATGTGCTGATAGGCTTCGTAGACTAAAAATTGCGTGCATTAGTGATACAAACATAACGAACTACGCGTTCGTGGCTGAACACCTCATGGGCATATGGTCTTAGTACCGTAATTTCGTTTGATAGGATTGCCAAAATCTGAGGTTTCGGGTCGTTATGTTATGGTTATCCGGGATATTCTGATTAAACTTTTGTCGTATTGATTTACGGACCTAGTTTCATCAGAATATTTGCTAAAAGAGCATAAATGCCAAAACCGAAAGTTACCGAAGTAAGGAACTTTATGTTTTTATTGATCAAAGATCATAATTACATCGTATTGACTTACTGATGCAAATCAGTAGTTGATATCAGCCTCAACCTAGTATATATGCACATGTTACTCTGCTGCATTCGTTTGCTGACCTGTACACCTCTGTGCTATATACTTTGTAACTTTAACGGATAACTCTCGCATAATCACGCGTTATGACGAAGCTTTGTGCAATTACTTGATACGGGAGTATGTCGTGTGTGTGGGCACCACAATGTGTTAGTCTAATACACCTAACTCGTATCATTTTAAAGCATTGCGTACTAGTCTGCATGTGAGCTTATGTGGACCACAATATCAGCAATTGCCGTGTCACATACTGTTTCTAATGATAATATTAAACAAAAAGATCAACGCTGTGATCAGATTTCTCAAATAACTGATATGATCCTCTTACCGGACATCACAAAATGTTTACTGCTTTGTTTACATTGATGCATTTTACTTTTATTGTCAAAAAGATACAAAATCCAAAAAGATTTTAGGTGTGTTTTGATATAAATTTCAGAAAAACCAAAAGTTTTGCATTTCTGCTTTATTTTAGATAACCGACGGTGTTTGATGGTCAATTTCTGAGATTTGATGAAACCATCTGGGCTTTGTATCATTCTAAAAGTGAAATAATGTGTTTTTGAGACTTAACGGATTGAAAAATGTTGAACGGGATTCGAATTTGTGATTTGGCAAAATTTTCAGATTTTTCCATTTCACATTCGCCCCTTAATTGGGTCGAATGTGGAAAATTCATTACATTCGTACGTTTATGGTTGGGCGAAAGTGGATTTCTTAAACACATTTCACTTTCGGGTGTTCAAGTTCCACCTTCGGGCCATTTACTTGGTCGAATGTGGAAACCACACACATTCTTCCATCTTTAACGGGCGAAGGTACCATCTATAAAAGGCCAACTCCAGATTCGACCAAACATTCTGCAAGTTTTCAAAATTTTTCAACATAAAGAGACCTTGTTGATTCGATTTCTTTTGCCTTAGATTATTATTCCCTGTTGATTCCTGATCATTTTGATCCAATTTTTACAGGTATTGGCCACGAAAACAGTTCAGAATTGGGGTTTAGGGATACGAACCCTAGGGCTATTACCCTGGGCTTTTTGGACTGATTTTAGGGTGTTTTTGTTAGGGATTCAATTCTTATCAGTTTTAGGGGGAGATATTACAAAGAATTAGATTAATAACATGTTGTAGATGGTTAATCGATTGTTTGAATACTATAAACCCTAATTCCTTTTTTAAAACTGATAATAATTGACTGTTTATAGCAATTGATGGTGTGCGAGTGTTAATCGGCCTTATTAGAATATGTTTCAATCAAAATCAGAAGTTAAAAACAACTTTGGCAAATTTTCAAATTTTGGGATTATTATGTTTCACATTCGTCCATAAATGAACGGGCGAATGAAGAAATTTGGGTCGAATATGACATTGTTTGGGCGAATTTGATTTCTAAACTGAGTATTTCCACATTCGTGCCAAAAGTTTTACATTCGTACCTTTAAATTCACTTTCGACCATGAAAAACTGGGCGAAGGTGGAAACTGGAAAAACTTAAATTTTTTAATTTTTTCCGTTTTTGTGTTTTGACATATTTTCTGAATTTTGATGTGCAGATGGCTGAGCAACCTGAAAATGTTGAAGCACCAGTGGAGAATGTCGTACCGAATCCTGTACCAGAAGCAGAAAACATACCACAGGGATGGCCATTCGAACCGACGCATAACTGCTGTGCGTATGTGGGAGACGTTGTGAAGAATACAGAGTTTTCTGGTATTGTGGAGTTCTTAAGGCGAAGCAGAATCATTAGCCACACCAGCCATAATCTACAAAGATATCGTGGAGGACTTTTACAGGAATGCTACATATGATTTCTGGGAAGATCAGACTATTATCAGAAGCAAGATTCAGGGTATGGAGATGTTTTTGACTAAAGCTGATATTAGAGAGGCATTACAGATAAAGTTTGAAACCAGTACTGATCCTAGAGAGCTTTCCTGGACTGAGCAGAGAGCGTGTTTTCTCAGGATGAAGTATAAGGGTCCTATCACTGATGGTTCGATGCATAGGGGAAAATTAAGTGTGCAGTTCAAGTATTTCGCACACGTAATTATTCATGTGTTTGGGTGTGTAAGTGGCGGGTACGATGTTATGAGGAAGAGCCTTAGTTCATTGATGGTTGCGTTAACACTTAACAAACCATTCAATGTATCTGGTATGATACTGGACCACATGCTTGAGATGCTGAAAGACTTGAAGAAGAAGCAGTTTATGTTATATCCGAGATTTCTTATGATGATCTTTGACCACAAGTACCCTAATTTGAGGAAGGATCCAACTATGATTCTAGGTAAAGATCACATGAATATTCGAACACTTGTTAGAATGAAAGGTTATAAAGGTGTGCCAGATGATGAGAAGCCACCTCACAGGAGATTATTTGGAGCTTTGGCTAATCAGGGTTACATTGATCCTGGTAAGAACAAAGCAAGACATGATAATAGTGACTCTGATAACGATGATCCATTAGTGTATGCTGATGCAAACACTAAGAGGAAGAGACAAGTAGTTAATGCCGGAGCCAAAGGGAAGGGTAAGGCAAAGATTGATCAAGGCAGTTCTAAGCAACAGGGTGCTCGAAAGAAGACTACTGCAAAGAAAGGCACGAGTCTAGTTGATGAAGATTCTGTGGATTCGGAGGAAACTGAAGTGGATGAGCAGTGGGATTCAGAGGAGGAAAGAGTAAAGACCACCAAGCGTAAGGCCACTATGGTTGGTGAGTCTGAATCTTTGAACCAAACTGTTGAAGAAGTTTTACAAAAGAAGACTGCTAATGTTGATGAAGGTTTGAGTGTGAATCTTGATGATCTTAAAGAAGGTGAGACGGTGGTTGTGAATTTAAAGAAGCCGAAACATAAGTCAATGGCAAAGAACTCAAGTACTAAACAGTTGAGAGAAAAAGAGATTTTGGAGGGGATTGCACAGCGAGTAGGGAAATCTTTGGAGGAAATAATGATGGATCAAATGATTCCAGATCTTCCTGACAAGGAGATTGGAAATCATTCTGATGATAAGCAGACACCTGAGATGGAAGAGATAGAGATTGAGGATATTACTCACGAGGAATATCCACAATATTTCAGGCAAAATGATGAAAATGTGGTTTTCCCAAACTTTACTGAGATACCAAACAGACTTGCTAAGAAGAAAGCAGAGAAGAGGAGTGAGGAGTTTGTAGAGAAGGTGTTTGGTAATGATCAGCAAAAACCTTCAAATCAGAATGATGATTTGAAGACTTTACTAAAGAAGTTGAAAGAAACTGATGACAAACGACTAAAGCCTGAAGCTCAAGGTGGTTTTTACAGATATCATAACGAGAAGTTCAAAGGAAGAGCTCTTGGTTGGAAGTATCTGGGGAGATTGAAATGTTTGGCGGTTAAATGGGAATCAGAAATCTTGTACTTCTACAGATTTCATGATCTTTTAACTCTACCGTACTGGGCGGTCAGATACATTTGCCGATTCCCTATGACTGGAGCTTCAGTTAATAATACAGCTATTGGTTGGTTTGCAGATCGTTTGGTTTGGGAAAGTAGAACTAAATGGAGCATGTTCAAGCCACAGTATCCTAGAAGGAAAGTTCATCGAGATATTGATCCGAGAACAGGAAGGAAAAGGGTTACTTTGATATATAAAGCGCCTGAAGTGATGAAAAAGATTCCATTGATGCCTTTACCTCAACACTTCAGTGCTGATTTCATATTTTGGTATTATGATTGGAGGAAGGCAGAGGCAGTGATCGTGCTAAGAGATGGAAAGGACAAATACAAGCATGTTTATGTATTTGATCCTATGTGGTTCATTAACTGCACGTTTGAAGATATCATCATGCTATTCTACAATCCGATTCATTGTGATCCCAATGATGCAGATCAGGCGAAGAAGTATCAACAAGTTGTTGGAGTTTGCTTTGCTTATGATATAAACTCTGGAAGCAACTTGGATACTAAACTGGGCAAGATGGTGAAGATGGCTGATGTGCCTAAGCCGGTTAAACGTAAGCTGGAGCCTGAAATGACTAAAGACCAGAAAAAGCAACTGAGAATCAAGATTCTGAACAAGATCATGGACGAGGAACGAAGACAATCCAATCAATAGTCGAGGGGGAGTTTGTAGATGCACGTATTGCGACTAGTGATTGGATTAGATGTTTAACATATGTTAGTGATGTTTTGGATGTGGGCGAATGTAAATCAGGATGGTCGAATGTGAATAGTTTGGGCGAAGGTGATTTAATGCTGGACGAATGTGAAAGACAGAAGACCTGAAGACCAGGTTCGTACCTTGTAAGTGGGCGAATGTGGACAATGTCCACATTCGCACCATGAAAAGGGGCGAACCTGCAGACTCTATATATAGTTTTTGTTCATTTTCAAGTTAGAGAGAGTTTTAGAAAGTGTGTGTTGAGAGGTCAGGTTCAGGTCTAGATTGTGTTTGTGTGTGTGAGGCTTAGATTAACGTGTCAAGTGATTGTAAACAAGTTTTATTGAAGTTAATCTATGAAAAGATGTTTAAAATGATGTTTTACGTGTTTTGATTTGGATATTATCATTTTGTTCTTATCTAGGGTTTCCGCACCTGGATTTGGAACTTGTATGATCATTACATCCTGTTTTTAGCTAAATTCTTTCAACTACAAATATTATTGGTCAATGCAACCAAGTATATATAATGATACAATTTTATATCTTATATAAATTAATTAATTAATAACAACAACAATAACAATATTTGCTCTCAAAACACTTATTATTTGTCACTCAACCCTGTTAATGTTCAAAATCGTAAACACGCTTCCATATGATAATTTAAAACTTTCCCTCTAAAAAATTCAAAACTTAGGGCTTATTTGTATTATTTATTATTAATCGGAAGATCTGTTTTACAATAGCGGTTGACATGTCAACAGATGTTCTCAATACAGCTGTCATCCAATACAACTTCAGATGTAATAAAAAAACTGTCATCCAAAAAAGAATTTCACTTAGAATTTGCAATATGCCACGTAATGAATTACTTGATTAACAATAATAACAATAACAATATATGCTCTCAAAACTCTTATTATTTGCCACTCAACACTGTTAATGTTCAAAATCGTAAACACACTTCCCTATGATAATTTAAAACGTTCCCTCTTAAAAAATCAAAACTTAGGGCTTATTTATTAAAGATGGTTTTAAAATAATAATAATTATTATTATTTATAAAAATGAAATGATGCTACATAAAAAAAAACTTTAGAAAATAACCAACTAATTTTGAACAGGTTTCTTATAAAATAACCTCTCAACTTAAATATTATTGATCAATGCAACTAAGTATATATAATGATACAATGTTATATCTTATATAAACCAATTAATTAATAATAACAACAATAACAATATTTGATCTCAAAACACTTATTATTTGCCACTCAACCCTATTAGTGTTCAAAATCGTAAACACGCTTCATTCCTTCCTGTTTTAGTTGAAGGGCGTGCTATTGGTTTACATACATTAGTTTGTAAGGGCTTCAATGCAGACTTTGACGGGGATCAAATGGCTGTTCATGTTCCTTTATCTTTAGAGGCTCAAGCAGAGGCACGTTTACTTATGTTTTCTCATATGAATCTTTTGTCTCCAACTATTGGAGATGTCAAAGCGCCTTTATCTCTTCTATATCTCTACTTTATCTCTATAAGAACGGCGCGTTCCGAGGTGTGAAGTGGGAGAGAAGGGATGTCATAATTGGGGTTTTGAATAAGATGACCATTTTTTTCATATTGAAAAAGTATGAAGAACGGGAGGTGTAAAGTTTTTTTATCATTATGGCATCGAGCTATTTTTCCGCAGGACCTCATATGATAATCTAAAACTTTTCATCTTAAAAAATCAAAACTTAGGGCTTATTTGTATTATTTATTATTAATCGGAAGATCTATTTTACAACATCTGTTGGAAGGCATTGTGTCAATTAAGCAGATTTTTTTAAAAAAACTTGTTTTAAAAACACTGTTCATTAAAACAAATGTTACTTCAACGGTTAGGTTCAAACAGTTGTTGACTTATACAGTTTCTACTAACAATGATATCCAAATTTATATTTTTAACGTTTGTTTATCAAACACAAATCATCAGTTGGTTTTAATACAATACTATTGATATAACTATTCAGTTTTATTATACTCAAATTTGTATTTAGATCATTGATAATATCAAATGCATTTCAATAATTAATCTGTGGTTTTCAACAGTTCGTTCAATCATTTTGTCTTCTCTTTAACAAAGTTTATGTCAAACAGCTGTTATACGATTCAACTATATTATTACATTACAATTCGATAATTTCAATTAAATATTTGAGTTTACAAACTACATAAAAATACAAGAAAATATAAAAAAAAAGCCTTCTAACAACAAAATCCTAGAGAATGATCTTTCTTGCCAGCATGATCGGAACAAAAGCACAAACAAAAAAATGAAAAGCAGTACACGAACACAACTCGTATTTAAATGCCATCCAGCTCTAAAAGCCTTAAAGATTGAAAATAGGGACCTCATGTTGGATACATATATAATATTAATGGATTGATGTTTTAGTTTGATTGTATGAACCATCGAAAAACATCAATTCCAACTTTCTTACCAATGGATTGTTGGTAATCTATTTTCCTTAGATTGTAAGAATCTTTCGAAAATTTGTGGAAAGACATTTGAAAGTAGTATCATTATGCATATGGGATACAGAAATAAACTTACAAACTAAAATGACGATTTCCTCGCCTTTTATAGAGTAAAAAAAAATATTATTCTTTTCAAACACAAAAAATAAAATAATAAAATAATGTTATAAATAATTTACTACTATATATTTAAACAATATTAGTCTTTTCAGTCTTTTCAAATTCATAATTGCAAAGGGTATAACTTTACCATGACAACATTTCAGATAAAGGAAGTAGATGGAAACTTGCAAAACACGATAGTTGTTAATGATAGATGTACTTTATATAAAAAATATTACCACAAGTTTACATATTATCATTATTTTATTAAGCAACAAAAAGTATTTAATTTATACTCATTTGATTCTATAAATGAGGTGAACTATTTTATTTATGTTATAACTTAAAAAAACGAAATTATATTTTAAAATAAAACAATAATAATAAAACAATAATAATAAAATAATAATGTTAATAAAGTAACTTCAAAATCGTAACAATTATTGTGGGGCCTTTTATAAAATCTGTTGACAGTAAAAATAGTTGTTGTCACAAAATAAATGATGAATTTTGATACTTTCCCACTGAAACAACTCTTCATATTCTATTTTTTTATTTAACAATCAAATTTCCTAACAAATACAAATACTATTTACCAATATTTGTACAAACATGTACAAGTGATGTTTTACATTTTTTATATTATAAAAATTGTTTAATTTCTGTTTTATCTAAATTCGAAATGAAACGCTTGTTTTTATTTTCTTATATATGCGACTAAAGATACAAAATATAATTATATTATTTATGTATATGGATTATGAATTTTACTTTAATTGAAAAATATTGAATTTTTATAGATCAGTAACTAACTTCAAAATTGTAATCATTATTTTGGGGCTTTTTATTTATTAATTGTTTATTTATTATAGAAAGAAAGAAAATTGCAATACAACAATAATAATAAAATAATATTATTAATAAACTAAATTCAAAATCGTAATAATTACTTTTGTGGCTTTCTGTAACATCTGTTGAGTTTTCAACAGATGTCCTCAAACAAAACTCTGTCAGTATTTACAAACAGATTCTGTAGATATTTAATAAATAGTGAACGGTCTTACAATGGAAACATAAATCAACTGTGACAACCCGCAAATTTCGATATGATTTTTTCTCATACGAAATAATTAATTATTATAAATATTGTTAGTTATTAAGTTTCGGAAGTTTACTGATCGTTTTAACAATGGGAACTGAGACCGATTTAATTAACGTGATGTAAACGCGTGCATCGAACGTGCGTGCCAGGGTACGAAAATTTAAATTTTTGCTCGGTTTATTATTATTTTTAATTTCGAACACAACCGACTAACTTTTGTAATTTATTATTGAACCAAAACACGAACCGAGGCACGATACGTTTAGAACGGGTTCGAAACGCGATACCTACCTACCTAATCTTAACCCTAGCTATAAAAGGGATTGCTCCTTATTCTTCCTTCATTTTTTTGGAGCAGCCAAACACTCTCCCTCACCTCTCTCTCTCACTCGTTCACTCTCTCTCTCTACCTCACGCTTTCTCTCTCAGCTCTCTCTCTCTCTCCTCCCTCTGTTACAGCAGCGGCCGGCCACCACCCACCTTATGGTGGTGGCAGCGCGTGGTTTCTGGCCCGGAAGGGCTGTGCTGGTGGCTCTCCTCAACAGACCCGACGGGAATCGGGTTATTGTGGCCATTTTAAGGTGGTTCAAGCGCTGGAAGTCCGATGGTAGCGGGTTGGGTACTGTTATGGTTGTGGGTTCGTGATTCGGGGCAGAGAGGGTGGTGGTCAGGAGGGACGACGGCGGCGGCGGAGGTGTCGGTGGTCGGTTTATGGTGGCATCTCAGCTGGTGGTTTGTGTTGATTGTGGTGGTCCGATGGGTTAGGGTTGGTTCATAGTTGGGTGGTTATGGTAGTTGTGCTCTGATGGTGTGTAACACCCCAACCGATGGCGGAAACATCAAGGTGTCACGTAGTGACGATTGTTCAATAGCTCATGGACTAAAAGTGTAAATATTAATATATTGATTATATAGTTTATTACATTGAATTGAAGTACAACGATTCTAAATGTCAACTAACAGAAATACAATGAATCCAAAATCTAAGTAAAATTCCAAAAGCTTAAAAGTCATCTCAAAACAACCTGAAACATGTACGAAAATAATTTGGTCAATACATAAATGTATTGGTGAGCATACCCTATTTGAATACATATAGTAGAAAAAATGTTTAGCAATTCATGTGTTGTATACCGTTTGCAATTATGTATTTAAGCAGTATCAGTCAAAACCAACCCTAAGACAAGACATCACTTTGAAAACCATTTTTGAGTATAATGAATCACAAGACAATGACCAAGGTCTCTCAACAGAGTCACAAGGGGTATATACCATAGTACTATTCATTGAAATGCAAGGCCACAACGGTTAATGATTTTGACAGCCATAGATACACACAAATTAACATAAAGCAAACACACATGAGAATTGCATTTAATAACAGAACAACATTTTGTCATAATGTACATGAGTAGCCCCAAAAGAGTAAAACATGAAAAAGGGGAAAGATATACTCACAGTTTTGCTAAGCGATAAATCCAACAAAGTTCGTCGCAAAAGGCTTAAGAATTCTGAAGAACTCAACCTATATGTTTAAGAATACTAATGAGGAAAATGACTTAAAAGTCTAAGGCGCCTATAATCTAGGGCATTAGGGTTTGCTAGACTTATGTAGGGAAGATCAAGTTTTATTATATCTTAAATTTAATAAAATGTTACATAAAGTATATCATGATTTAAGATTTAACACATGACGAGGGAATTACTATGTTTCCACTTATAAGAATATTTTCTATTTTATAGAAAAATATCCATAAATCATAGTTTAGTAATTTACAGTTAACGAAATAATTAATCATATCTAATTAAATGTAAATAAACTAAAAATACAAGATATGATTCAAAAATGATATTTTTATGAAAAATACCTATTTTCTGATGTATAAAGGTGAAAATAATTTTTCCATAATTTTTCTCAATTTATTTGTATTTAAAATAAATTTAATGAGTTTAAATCATGTTTAAATGATTAAAAATAGAAAAATTAATAAAAATGAATGCTTTCAGGTCCAATAATTTTTATTTAGATTCATGATCCTTAAAAATAATTTTCCAGAAAATTTCAGATTTTAAATCATTAAAATGAATTTTTAATCAATTATTAATGATTAAAACTATTTAAATTTATAAAAGTGTGAAGATAATTTATTTTCCAGAAAATTTTTATGTGATAATTTTATTTATGGTGTCAAGATGCTATGTCCAAATTTTCATAATTTTTGAATCAAAAATGAATTTTCTATGATTAATATAAGATCTATATATATTTAAATGTCTAAATCCTTAAAATAATAAAACAAAACAAAAAAAAATATAACAAAAAGGTTGGCCTAACCCGGCCCTAGAGAGGCTCGAACTCGGGTCAGTCTTCCACCCAACACACACACGTAACACTAGGCCAGCAAGTGTTTTAGTTGATTTTATTCAAAACAAATTTCATTTATACATTAATACCTAAGTCATCTTCTTCCTCAATTCATAACCCTAACCCTAGATTTTCTAATCCACCCTATTCGACGGATTCAGCGTTCAAAACCATGGGGTTCTTAACTAAGAAGGGCCGACTAAAATGATTAAAACAAGGAATTGAACTTACAAATATGTAAAGAATTCGAAATTGAAGCCATGGGTCCAAGACTCGACATCGACATTTACTGGTCTTCTGCCCACGATTTCAGTTAATTTACAGAGGTTTCAAAACGTTTAAAATTTTCTGAGGTTGATGGAACGTCCAACTTATAAAGATGTGAAAAGAAAACGAACGTTTTGGTCCGATTCTTGATTTTCCGATCGGTTACAAACGCAAGGATTTAAAGCTTGGTTTAAACACGTTTAAATGTTCAACTTCTGTTATAACTGGCTAGGATTGTTGGAGAAAAACATACCACGCAATAAAAACGAATTAACGAGCATTAAATATGGTTTGTGGTGCTTGCCGGAAAAGCTCCGGTCACCGGAAATCAGGCCGGCCGGAAAAACGGGAAAGAGAGGGAATGAGGGAAATTTGTTTTAAACTTTTCATTTTTGGCAGAAAATACCCCTGTAGTTTTATAATTGATACAATGTGCTTTAAAACTTATAATCTTCTTAATAATTCTAAGCAAAAGTTTTGAACTTTATCATTTTTTTTACTTTATAAAGGCCAAAAAAATATTATGTTTATATAATCTCTCCATATACGCGTTCGGTTAAAATGTAAAAAATTCCAAATTAAGAAAAAAAAAATAATAATCGAAAGAACTCAACTTATATTAGATTCGAAAACATAGGAAATAAAATGACTAGTTTTGACAACTTGTTAAAAGATACGGGTGACGGTTGTCACAGTCTCCCCTACTTTAGAAAATTTCGTCTCGAAATTCCTTTCAAGTGGTGGTTTCTATGAAACAAAAGATGTTGTAAAAAAACAAGTAGGATTTTAAAATTGCATCAGTTATGATTTGACAAAATTAAAAATAGTTATCTAATATTCAAAAAGTTTCAAAATCTTTGACAGTTAACCCAAAGTTAGAAAGTTGAGAGTTTAAATGAGAAAGGTTTTGGGAATGTGTAACAGGTGCGGGGTAGAGGTACTAACGAAGCAGTCTCCCCTACTTTAGAAAGGTTTCTGACAGAACTTTACTAAGGACATGCAACATTTCGACTAACAGAGAGTGTAAGAGTATACAAAGTTTGCGTTTTCTGTAGAGATGGTTAAAAGAAAGGCTCCAAGGAAACCAATTGAAGCTTATGTAAAATGTTCTTATCGGAAATGCTAGCTACTAGTCAACGATCTAATGAAGAGGTAGTAACGGGTAGGTTCTTGGTCAGACTCCTAGTCCGCTCCCGCAGTATCGTTTATGCTTATATATAGGGTGTACCGCAGCTAACCCACCACACTCCCGATACTTTGGACTCATACTGATTGTCTACCAACAGCCTAAATAGAATTACACACCACCCTCATGTACCTGTAAACCCATGATTGCGTTCCGGACCGTAATCATCGATTTACCTTACACTCGGGTGTTATGCTTTTCCATAACCCTAACATAAATAATACCATAAACAAATGCGTGCAACCCATATGTAATATCTACTGTAATGACATAATGTTCAATCATGACATGGTTAGAGGTCCTTCCCTACCGGGTTTTCCCTTTAACCGTAATGCGAATAACATGTAAGTATAAGACATGGTTAGAGGTTCTTCCCTTTCGGGTTCACCATTAACCGGTGACTTCTGTTCACATCGTTGGCTTTAAACACTCATATTGATAACTCTGAGGTTTACACCGTTCCCCTCGGCTTAAAGAAATACTCTAACCCGAGTCGTACGTGGGCACTGGCTTAGATCTCATACAAAATTATCAACTAGTATGTTCATTGGCCATGATGATGAACAAAATAATGTAAAGTATAACAGGGTTTTAAGTTTCTTTTCCCGAATACATATAATGAATCCGTTGCATTAAAACAAGAAGGTTTATATTTGATTCGTAAATATGTGAAACAAGTTTAATAAATGCAAGAGGGAACCATATAAATCAAATGTGTTTCAAAAGACCAATATTTAACTAGCATAAATGTTAAATGTCAATGTATATGACATGAATAGACTCCAAATGTAAAAAGTTTGAAGTTTCGAAATAACATGAATGTGAAAAGATTGCAACATACATCTCTAAAAATTATACCATTTTAAGTTTTAAAAGAATGATCGTGTCACAGTAACTGATATAGTAGGGTTGGAGAGTAACGTGTATGTTTCAAGTCTTAAGTGTCAGCTGGTAACCTAGCTTCAAAAACCCAATTCAACGTTGAAGGTCCACTACGCACAATTTCTCGTGCTACATTGATTGAGTGAATCAGCTCGGTATTTGATAATTTTGGTATAAGTTTATGGGTTGTTTAAAGACAATGGAGAATCTGATTTGGTTTGGATTGATTCTCCTTGATAGTGTTTGAAAAATGTGGGTGAGATAGGTAAGGGATTGCATATGGTCCCGAATGCCTTGACGAATTTTGAGAAGTAAGACTTTTTCTGTATTAAGACATTTCTTCTTTTACAAGTTAAAATCCCATTAAAGTTGAAAAATCTTCCATATTTATAAAATGGTTGGGAAAATCCGAGTTTTACCCATTTTGATTAAACATGAAACCTTGAATTATCATGATGTTGAAAAAAATCGTTTGTTTGTAAAAGTTGTCAAGGCATCCCTTTAAGCTCATAGCACGCTAAATGTTTCAAGGCACAAGGTGAATAAGTTTCTCTAAAGCTAGGTACTTGGGTTTTGTGCTTTTATGAGATGAAAACATGGGGTAAGTTACTAAGGCAATCACTTTAGAGAGTAGTATACTGGTGTGTGTTGAATAGATAGCCATTTATGATGTTGTGTATGTTGTAGAGACACAAGGGAATAGTTTAGAGATATACTGTGACATCGATCGAGTAATTTTGTAAACAAGTTGATAATAACAAGATGATTAATAAGTTTGAAACCACGTTCGTGTTTAACTGTGCCACTTTCAAGAATCAAAAGTGTGATCAAGTTAGACAATAAGCTTAAAAATTTGATTCATAGGAAAATGTTTTTGAACATTAGTAATGATGCTTTATGAAAATCACGAATTATAAACGAAGTAGTGTAAGTTTTAATGCGATACAATAGTGCATAGAAGTTTTAGTAGTGATGATGAAAAGCGAACGATCAATGAGTATATAAAACAACAGATGATGGAACTTAAAATCCAAATGTTAAACAAAACATAAGAATTAATAACAGGATACGGAAAAACGCACTAATAGCGATAGCTATTAGTAGGGAAAAACTCAAAAGAGATAATAACTTCATTATAGAAAATTATGATAAGAGTTCAAACAGCAAATGAAAATTATACCAATAGTGGAATGTGATACTATAAATATTTCTAACGAAACTGGTGACTAGCCAAAGAAATTGAAATAGTATTAGTGACTTGTGGGGAGTGTACTTAAACCTATGAGTAAATGGTCATCCTTCCCGATTGCACATACCCTGTCACTGGTAAATTTCAAAACTTTTAGCGAGACTTTAAAACGAGATGTAGAAATAGATCCTTGAGATGTGGATTTCACCCCTAACTCAAAGATGTATTGCAAAATTGAAAACAATTGAGGAATGAAACCAATCACTAAGTTAAGGATATCACTCCCAGCTTAGTGGTTAAGTTTCTTTTCGAAGGAAATACTCTTTGAGGTGTGGATGTCACTCCTATCTCAAAGATATATTCCTAAGATAAATAACATATAGAGGAGGGAAACTAATCACCAAGGTATGGATGTCACTCCTAACTTTGTGATATCGTTTCGTTTGTGAAATACGAGTGTCTTCTTCTCCAAGCAAAATACCGAAAGAATAACGAGAAAGAATCATAGAGAAAATATCTTGAAAGAAAATATAAGAAATAAGAGAAAATGTACACGAGAGGACTCGTGAAAGTAAGCTTAGTTATAGACTAGGCTAAAAGGCATTCTAATAACCTAATTCCCTATAACCGTGGCTCTGATACCAATCTGTAACACCCCAACCGATGGCGGAAACATCGAGGTGTCACGTAGTGACGATTGTTCAATAGCTCATGGACTAAAAGTGTAAATATTAATATATTGATTATATAGTTTATTACATTGAATTGAAGTACAACGATTCTAAATGCCAACTAACAGAAATACAATGAATCCAAAATCTAAGTAAAATTCCAAAAGCTTAAAAGTTATCTCAAAACAACCTGAAACATGTACGAAAATAATTTGGTCAATACATAAATGTATTGGTGAGCATACCCTATTTGAATACATATAGTAGAAAAAATGTTTAGCAATTCATGTGTTGTATACCGTTTGCAATTATGTATTTAAGCAGTATCAGTCAAAACCAACCCTAAGACAAAACAACACTTTGAAAACCATTTTTGAGTATAATGAATCACAAGACAATGACCAAGGTCTCTCGACAGAGTCACAAGGGGTATATACCATAGTACTATTCATTGAAATGCAAGGCCACAACGGTTAATGATTTTGACAGCCATAGATACACACAAATTAACATAAAGCAAACACACATGAGAATTGCATTTAATAACAGAACAACATTTTGTCATAATGTACATGAGTAGCCACAAAAGAGTAAAACATGAAAAAGGGGAAAGATATACTCACAGTTTTGCTAAGCGATAAATCCAACAAAGTTCGTCGCAAAAGGCTTAAGAATTCTGAAGAACTCAACCTATATGTTTAAGAATACTAATGAGGAAAATGACTTAAAAGTCTAAGGCACCTATAATCTAGGGCATTAGGGTTTGCTAGACTTATGTAGGGAAGATGAAGTTTTATTATATCTTAAATTTAATAAAATGTTAAATAAAGTATATCATGATTTAAGATTTAACATGTGACGAGGGAATTACTATGTTTCAACTTATAAGAACATTTTCTATTTTATAGAAAAATATCCATAAATCATAGTTTAGTAATTTACAGTTAACGAAATAATTAATCATATCTAATTAAATGTAAATAAACTAAAAATACAAGATATGATTCAAAAATGATATTTTTATGAAAAATACCTATTTTCTGATGTATAAAGGTGAAAATAATTTTTCCATAATTTTTCTCAATTTATTTGTATTTAAAATAAATTTAATGAGTTTAAATCATGTTTAAATGATTAAAAATAGAAAAATTAATAAAAATGAATGCTTTCAGGTCCAATAATTTTTATTTAGATTCATGATCCTTAAAAATAATTTTCCAGAAAATTTGAGATTTTAAATCATTAAAATGAATTTTTAATCATATATTAATGATTAAAACTATTTAAATTTATAAAAATGTGAAGATAATTTATTTTCCAGAAAATTTTTATGTGATAATTTTATTTATGGTGTCAAGATGCTATGTCCAAATTTTCATAATTTTTGAATCAAAAATGAATTTTCTATGATTAATATAAGATCTATATATATTTAAATGTCTAAATCCTTAAAATAATAAAACAAAACAAAAAAAAAATATAACAAAAAGGTTGGCCTAACCCGGCCCTACAGATGCTTGAACTCGGGTCAGTCTTCCACCCAACACACACACGTAACACTAGGCCAGCAAGTGTTTTAGTTGATTTTATTCAAAACAAATTTCATTTATACATTAATACCCAAGTCATCTTCTTCCCCAATTCATAACCCTAACCCTAGATTTTCTAATCCACCCTATTCGACGGATTCAGCGTTCAAAACCATGGGGTTCTTAACTAAGAAGGGCCGACTAAAATGATTAAAACAAGGAATTGAACTTACAAATATGTAAAGAGTTCGAAATCGAAGCCATGGGTCCAAGACTCGACATCGACATTTACTGGTCTTCTGCCCACGATTTCAGTTAATTTACAGAGGTTTCAAAACGTTTAAAAGTTTCTGAGGTTGATGGAACGTCCAACTTATAAAGATGTGAAATGAAAACGAACGTTTTGGTCCGATTCTTGATTTTCCGATCGGTTACAAACGCAAGGATTTAAAGCTTGGTTTAAACACGTTTAAATGGTTCAACTTCTGTTATAAATAGCTAGGATTGTTGGAGAAAAACGTACCACGCAATAAAAACGAATTAACGAGCATTAAATATGGTTTGTGGTGCTTGCCGGAAAAAGCTCCGGTCACCGGAAATCAGGCCGGCCGGAAAAAACGGGAAAGAGAGGGAATGAGGGAAATTTGTTTTAAACTTTTCATTTTTGGCAGAAAATACCCCTGTAGTTTTATAATTGATACAATGTGCTTTAAAACTTATAGTCTTCTTAATAATTCTAAGCAAAAGTTTTGAACTTTATCATTTTTTTTACTTTATAAAGGCCAAAAAAATATTATGTTTATATAATGTCTCCATATACGCGTTCGGTTAAAATGTAAAAAATTCCAAATTAAGAAAAAAAAAATAATAATCGAAAGAACTCAACTTATATTAGATTCGAAAACATAGGAAATAAAATGACTAGTTTTGACAACTTGTTAAAAGATACGGGTGACGGTTGTCACATGGTGTTCATGGTGGAGGTGCTTGGCTCGGGTCTAGTTCGGGTTCGGGACTTGGGTCAAGTTTGTGGTGGTTGTGGGTGACGGGTTGGTGGTTAGAGGGTGGTGAAGGGGTTCTGCAGATAGTGGGTTCGGGTCCGACATGGTGCTCGGGTTCGGGGCTTGGTTGAGTCAGGTTCAGTCAGGAATGGGTTGGGGCTCGAGTTTGGGATCTGGTCAACCGCCAGTCAGATCTGGTTTTGGTTCAAGTCGAGTCAAGATCGGGTCTGGATAGGACTTGGGTTTGGCTCGGTTTTGTTTTAGGGTCCAATGAAGTTGGTTTCGGTTGACGGTCAGATTCGTATTTGGGTTCGTGTTCGGACTCGGTCAAACCGAGTCAACTCGGTCAAAGTTGGTCAACTGCTGGTCAACGGATCAGCGCTCCGGTCTGCACGTGGTTCGAGGTGGCTTCGGGTTATACGCGTGTGATTCGGTATACTTTAGATTTGTATTTATTATTGTTTATATATTTATAAATGTTGTGTATTTGTAAATATTATATATTTATGAATATTAGATATTTATAAATATATTGATACGGGCGAAACAGTTTTGACTCGCGAACGGACCGAACAAGAATACTAAACGGTAACTATATATTATAAACGGATGATTTGGTAAATGGTTAACTTTACGTGACTTATGATATCGGACATCAGACTAAACAACGTTGGACTATATAGTCGGACTACGTTTTATATATTTATATAATTAAGTATATATATAGGTGTCGAAACGTATAGTCTCGTGAATCGGAATTGTGGATAAAAAGAACTTGTTGAATTGTGTTTGAAAGTTGATTTTGGGGAAAATTGTAGACAACGGGTGTTGTCTGGTTTATACAAAAACAGAGGAAACTCTGCCCGAATTTTTATAAAATCAAAACGTAACGAACTGCTATTTCTATAAATAAATTTCTCTAAGTGTTTTGGACAAGTACATTATATACGAAATCGAAGGTTTTCTAAGGACTAATTATTTGTGACAATAAAGATGATTTTCAAACAATATTTGGGAAAAAGTAACAAATGTTATTAATTGGTTTTAATAACTAAAGGTGTATTTCCTCAAAGAGTATTTATATGATTTACGAGACGAGATACGATTCAGGATAAATATACATTTCGGGGTGTTAGTCCAACTTGGTTACATACGGATAGCGACAAGTATGCAACTTGGGTGCTATGTAATACGTGAAATAAGATAAGTTATGATCGGTTCGTCGAGTTGAAACGTATTGAGACTCATGTTGGTACACACGAGTCTACACAGTCGAGTAGACTATCTTTTAAGCGGTTGATAAGCTAGGCTTATGTGTGATAGACTGTTAAGGTGTCCTTTGTTAGTAATTAGGGCACAAGGAAGTCGGTCGAGGTTTCAGGCTCTGTTTGCTAACTTAGCATGGAAATTAAGGTGAGTTCATAACCCCACTCTTTACTGTTTTTGTAAATGTTTTCGGGGGGAAGACATGCTTCTTTTATGAAAAACTGAGGAATTTAAAGCGAAACAAAGTTTTGGAAAATGAAACGGGTTGCGTGAGTTTCACGGCCCCACTTTCCCCAGTTTTACGTTTGGGGAGAAAACATGCGTTGAACTATGTTTTGAGAACTTTTGTCATACTATGGGTTATTACGGGTTACTATACGATCTTTTAAAGTCCCGGGGGAAACCATGAATGTGTGGGGATGCACAACGGGGGAAATGTGGATAAATCTATTGGGTTTGACAGACCCCACTCGACTGCTTGGAGGGCTGGGCGGGTGCATATTGTCTCGAATTGGTAACATTGGCAACATTGCTGAACACACTCGGGCTGAACAATTGGTAACAGTCTAGTAATGGTTTTCCAATCGTAGTAGTAACAAAACATACGCCTAGCTAGCGTACTTTGGTTTGAACATTTCATAGTATTGACGGGTTTGAACTTGGAACACTTTGGTAACATTTGGTAACCTTTGGAAACGTTTTTGTTAAACTTATGAACTCACCAGCTTTATGTTGACTTTTTAAGTATGTCTTTTAGGTTTAAACTATGGTAACGGCACAGTTGGAGTAGGTGGCAGTTGGGAACGGGGATCCTAGAGGGTTAGAATTAGCGTTCAGGAAACCAAAGGTCTTAGAAGCATCTTTCCGCTGCGTTGGCAAAGGCACCAAACGTCACAACCGACGAGGGAAAGTCGGGGTGTGACATCAACAGATATTGTAAATACATAAATCAACAGACATTGTAAAGAAAACCGCTGTTACTACGAACGGTTTTCTTAATACTTAAGGGTGTTATAACCTCAAAGAGATAAATCAACAGACATTGTAAAGATATATTGCGGATAACAGATGTTAAAAAGAAAAAGACAATTTTAATTTCAGCGAACTATCTGAGTCTATAAATCTACATAAAAAATGGTACACTTGTAAAAGAAAAAGGTACAAATATTCTTAAAAAACTGTTTTGATTTCAATTAACAAATTTCTAACATCCAACTTAACAAACTAAATAAAAAATCCCAATAAACTTCAAGAACGCTTCTAAGAAACAACACTAAAGAATGATCTTCCTACCATAGAATTCGAAACAAAAACTCAAACAAAATGAACGACACTTTTAAGTTCTGTTGCACTTGCATTAAATATGAATAAAACAAACATCAACAACCCTTTCTAGCTAAACATCATGAAGTTTAAGAACCCAGCCTAAACTTCATAAACAGGATTTACATGTAGTAATTATCGATTGATGTTTTTTACTGTAAGATTATTCAAAAAACAACAATTCGAAGTTCACTGCAGACGGATTGTTGATAATCCTTTTTCCTTTGACTATAAGAATCTTTTAGAATATTGGTGGAAGGAAATTTGATCGTAATATCATTATGACTAAGGGATACAGAGTTTGAAACTGAAAAAAGTGGAAGGCATATAGGATTGGGAAATGAATATTGATATTTCCCTTCCATTTATAGGGTGAATAAACAATTTATCTGTAAAATTAATTTTCAATTATAAATTTGAAATGTAACAACATCATTTATTACATAATTAAATTTGTTATTAAACTAACACTATAAGGATAAATTACATAAATAATTTCAACTTCATAATTAAAGTCTTTAACTTTAGAGTATTTTATTTTTTTAAAAATATGTCTGTTTTTTGATTTATAATGTCAACTTATATTTTCAATAATATATAACTTTTGGAGCTTTTATAGAGAAAACACAATTAGAACACAAAAATAATAAAATAATTTTTTTAATAAAATTAGTTCAAATGGTAATCATTAAGTATGGAACTCGAGCCTCTGTTGATATAAAAAAATCTCGATGATCCATTGTACATTATTGAAAAATATCCTTATCCTTATTTTATTGTACATAATTTGGTTTATAACATCTGTATTAAAAATATCCTGATTTTATTAAGAAAAAACATCAAAAAATCAACTTACAACATTATACATTACAGATATTTGTTAAAATTGGTTTTTCATTACACAATTTAATATCTTCAATCTCTTTCTACTTTTCACCTGGTTAGAAAAGAATCAATTTAGCAATTACTGAAAAACAACATGTGCAATATACAAGGAGACTTACTAATTTATATGAATATTTATAAGAAACATCACTGAAGCTCATACTTTCGATACAAATTTACATAATTATAAATTATAAATTAAAAAATAGTATAGTATAAGAAATAAATAAACTTTGATAGAGCTAAGTATTGAAAGTAGGAGCTCCAATGAAGTTACTTACAAACGTTCATTAAACAAATACATTATAGAGTGCCATTTAAATAAAAGGAATCTTATAATGGAAGCATCAGGGGAAACTTTGTAACACCCCAAACAATGGCGGAAACACTGGGGTGCCACGTACTGACGATTGTTCAATAGCTCATGGCAACTAAATAAAGTTTCTATAGATTAATAAATTAAATTACAAACATTTACATACAAATCAAATAGGTCCAAACAACAATAACAAGTTCAATTTAATTTGAATCTAAGGCTTCAGCTCCTATGTGATCCACAAGCAAATGCTAAAACTTCCAAACAACTTAATACCTGAAACATGTTAAGTTTGGGAGATGGAGGAGGTCAACTATCAATAGTTGGTGAGAATACATAACTTTTAAATAAAATAGTGATTAAAAAAATACATGTAGCAATTACTGTGATAACAATTAAAATGTTTGTGAATATGATCTACTGGTAGCTCAAGTCATTGTTTTGTACAACCAACCCTTGTGTCGACTGAGACCTAACTCGCAAATTAGTAAAATGTTACTGTTTCGATCATCCCTGAATTTGTGCGAGCGATGGGCTTGTCAGACCTATAGCGCTATATCTACACAAGCGGCTTGATCAAAGTTAATGAATGTACTGAGTCGGACTATATATACCACAACCAGTTCACAAGTATATGAGTTTATAGTATGATGCGAAAATGTAATTGCACAAGTTTCAAACATGTTTCACCCCAAAAATATGTAAATAAAAGTAAAAAGTGGGGATATGTAAACTCACCTCAAGCAAGCAAATAACTATCCACAACGCAACGAACAGCTAGCAATATGATTCACGAGGAATCAACCTAGATGATGCAAACACAGTCTAAGAATAACACGTCGTAAAAGTCTACGGTTTTCTAGGTCGTTCGATTAGGGTTCTCTAGTTTTGGGGAAAGACGCTTAAATGTTTTTTTTAAGGTAAACTTCATTAAACAACCACGAGCGATCATCAAAGCAAGGACCCCCGGGCAAACACAAAAAACGACATTACAGCGAGTTCAAAGGGTATTTACACCAATCCAACCAATCTATCTTTTTCGTTCTACCTCTATGTTTATACCAGAAGTACGACATCATTTTGATACTTTCAAATACTTCGACAGCTCTTCGCCTTTTTCCTTTGAAGATCCGATCATTCCGTTCGCTCCATATCTGCCAGATAGCAGTACAAATGATGCCTTGAAGCAGTTTTATACCATGTTTCGACTGGACAGCAACATTAAACGACTGACTTTCAGCAACCTGTATCAAATCTGCAACATCGAACAGCAGCAACGGAGGGATTCTGCACCATAATTCCATTCGGTTCCAGATTTCAGCAGCAAACTCGCATCCTGTGAACAGATGCGTAGTCGTTTCCATCGCTGAATCACACAACCCACACACTTGACTCGAGACATTAACTCCTCTCTTGCAAAGCTACATTTTAGTTGCAATCCGATTCATAGAGGCCCTCCAAACCAGGATTCTTCATTTCAATGGAACCGAAACCTTCCACAAATTGTTAGAGTGGGACACCGGTCTCGGGAAGCTTGCCATAAGACTTTTGACGTTTTTGACGGAAAACTCACCCGAGGCGTTACCTTTCCATTTCCAGCCATCCATACCTCCTTTCCAATCAAAATCATACAAATTTGACATTAAGCTAAACAGTTCTGAAACCTCCTCTGCCGAAGACGGGTCAGAACGCCAATCCCAATGCAGACTTTTATTCCCATCCGAGACCCTGAGTCTGTCCGAAATAAGAGCCCATTTACGCTGCTCAAGTCTGAAAAGGTGTGGATACACTAAACGAAGAGGATCCTCTCGAAGCCATGTATCCACCCAAAAACCAATAGAGGACCCATCACCAACAACACCCTCGAAATAGCTACCAATGGTATTAGCTACCAATGGTATTCCCATTCCATATCTTTTTCTCCCCTATCTTCACAATTTGCTTCCAACAACCACTAGCCGTTGAGGTGCATGGAAGAAGATTCCAAGAACGACTAGGACCATGACAACCTATCACAATTCTCTTCCAAAGACAATTACCTCCATTCTTAAATCACCAAGCCCATTTCAAGAGAAGCGCATCATTCACATCCTCAAGTTTAGAAAGTCCTAAACCCCCCGCGTTTTTCGGATTTGTAATAATATTTAAAAGATTATTATATTTACATAGACTAAAAGATATAAGTTTTGAAAGTATGGAAAATATTTTTCTATAAATTATTGCCTATTTATTTTGTATTTAACTAATTTATTTTTTATACAAAGGATTTAAATAAATATAAAAGTATATATATTTTTTTCCGAAAATTTTATATCTTTAATCCATTAGATTAAGATTAGATATAATTTTAGAAAAATTTTGGCTTTTGAATCGTTAAAAACGGAATTTTTATGAATTATTTATGAATAAAAAAATTTATATTATTATTTAATATTAAATAACAATTAATATATACATATATATATATAAATATAATTTCAGTTATTTAAAAAAAAATCATGTTCAACCGGTTCTGACAGGAATCGAACTCGGGACCTTCCAGTTGAAAAGCAACGAACCAACCATCTGATCTACCTGATCAGTTGGTGGTTAAACCAGTTAGAAGTTTTATAAACCAGTTATAAAGATTCAGTTTTTTTTAAACAAAAACCAGTAACCCGGTTACCATAAGAATCGAACCAGGGTGTACTCGTTGTTAATCGAACAGACAAACCAGCTGGTCTACGTGACCAGTTGGTTATTATTCCGATCAGATTTTTATAAACAGATTTAATGCAGGTCATCTTCCCCAATCGATCCCAAACCAAACCCTAACCTACGAACAGATTTAATTAACCTCACAACAGGCTAAGATTGACCAAACAACAGAATTTAAATGGATCAAAACGTACCAGAACGATGAAAGAAGCGAGGAACATAAGATGATGGAGAAAGGTTCGATTCCAGCTTGCAGGCGTCGATCAGAGGGAATTCTTTTGTGGTTTTTTGATGGTATGAATGCGAGAGGTAATTGGGAGTGGTATTTATAGGGGATTAACAGATTATGAGAACAAATTTGGATCGAAAAGAATTAAGGTTGACGGCGGTTTACGATTTGGAACGTTTATCCGATAATCAGCCTTTGAATCTCGATTAGGATGGGTTTAAGGTCAGTTTTATGTGATAAATATGAATTCAAACCGAAATTTCAGATATCATAACAGATTTGGCTCGATTTGAGATGTGAATGGTGACAAGGAATACTACACGATGTTATTATAATCATTTAGACCACAACTTTAACAAACTGATCATATAGATCAGTTGGTTGATAGTCTTGTTTGTAAAACTTAGGTCTCAAGTTCGACCCTTGGGTCCGACCGGTTTCCTTTATATGATTTTTTTTTAACTGGACTATAATATTATAATAATCCTCTTAACATTCTAATTGATATTTTTAATTGGTTAAAAAAATTATGTATTGAGATAATCATATAACACTTCATTTATGTTGTGATTTATACAAGAAAACTAACTTTTGTGATATATATATATATATATATATATATATATATATATATATGTTAAAATTATCAAATTTTAAACGCTAAAATAATTAAAATATTAAAATTTCGATGATAAACTTTAAATAAAAAGGTATACAAGGAGCCTTATGAAAATCCATTAAGAAATACACTAAATGAATCGTAAACGAAAAATACGCGAGGTTACAGTCTCCCCTACTTTTGAGAATTTCGTCCCGAAATCGACGCAGAAGAGACTCTGGGAAATTTATGACCGATATTATGGCTAGTTTTCAAGAAAAGAAAGGGGTTTGAAGAGAAGAGCAGATACACTTCAAAGAATTAAGTTGTAACAGATGATGAGATTTGGATTATATGGTGTAGGAATTTAAGTTTCAAGAGACATAATCATGGAACAATTACATTGATCAAATCTAGATAATCAGTAAGAGTAACTACACAAACAAGGGTTAGTCCTGAGTTCAATCCTCAGTCTCATTTCGATGCACCATTAGCGTTTATATATAGGGTGTACCGCAGCTAACCCACCATGCCTTTGGTGTTTTGAAAACGTACTGAACATCTCCCTAGTTAACCAAAATAGAATTTCACACCACCTTAACGTACCTGTAAATTCATGATTACGTTCTGGACCGCAATCACCAATTTATCTTACATTAGGGTTTTATGTCCTTCTATGATCCTAAACCACAACAATATATCAAAGCAAAAATAAGTTTCAAAAGAATGATGCATCTATGTGGTTATGAAGACAAACACACTGGGTCACAAATGGTTTGTTATCACAGTGATGAGACTAATGTGGCTATGAAAACCAACACGTTGGGTTACAACGTGTCACTTAACACAGAATTAAGATTATGTAATAATGAAACAAACATGTTTTGTTACAATGACTTGCAAGCATACGAAAAGTTTAAGTATGAGCTATAAACCAAACGGGGAGCCCACTAAATAAGTTGTTTACATATAGTATACAAAAATGAGTCTAACTGATGAGCAGGCAAGAAAAACCTCTACCAGACATGGAGTAGGAACCTCTAACGATTGTTGAGCAGGTAAGATAGCCTCTGCCAGTCGTTGAGTAGGTTATTAGAACCTCTATTGACTGTTGAGTAGGCATGATGACCTCTACCAATCGTTGAGCAGGTTATTAGGTACTCCACTGACTATTGAGCAGGTTATTGAGTGGATAAATGTAGTAAATGTAATATGTATTTTTTTTGTAGTTCAACACGTATGTTGCAAATCGATAATACACACATACAAGCAAGTTTGTAAATGCGACAAGTATCAAGTATTGAATGCGACTTGTAATTGAGTTACCCTAGACAAGGTTAAAGATCCTAGGTGTAGTTTCACTAGTTGATGATTATAGCAAACAGTTCATATTAGCTACCCATGTATTCAAGTATCACGAATAATCAAATGTGCAAATAGAATAGGTAATCAAATTCACATGTATCAAGAAGAATCAAGTTTCAAGCAACAAACAATCATCGTAGGATTAAGAATCAGGGATCAAGTTTTCAATTGTTTGATTATCATAGAAATCAAATCTATGTTCGAAAAAGTGAAGAATATGTTCCTAATCATTGAGAGAATGATGAAAACCCTTAGTATAATCAAGGTTGTAAGGAATAGTGAATGTAAAAATAGTTTGATGAATGGTTTAGTTTATCGGTCAAGAAAAGGAATAAAGTAGTCATGTTTGTGATAAAGTAGGGATGTGGATAGTGGTCTGTGTGATCTAAAAAGGGTTTTGTTTTAAATTGATTTTTACATGAGGCTTTTGTTCTCAAAATTCGAAATTACAATGAGCATCTGGTACGGAAATCATGATCAATTATTTTGCAAAACAAAATATTTTTGTGACAATATGTCAAGTAAAGCATAAAAAATTCCATTTGAAAAAGGGCTAGGTTTGTAAAGTTAGATATGATGTTTGTTTAAATAATGATTCTTTGCAAAGCTGGTGAAGATTTCGATGAAAACAGTAATTGTTTATTTTGGAATTATAGTACATACTATATAAAGATTAGGGTAGGAATATTAGTAGTCAAATCAATAGCTTTTTAAAACAACAGAGTTAAAACATTCTTAGTTTAAATCAATAAGTTTTCAAGCAAAAGGACTCAAGAAGTAATAAGGTTATAATGTATAGGTAAATGTTTATGTAATAAGGAGATTCATGAGGTTTGGAAATAGTAAAACAAATGTGACGTATATGAATCCTTGCAAAAGAAGTAGGTTTGTGATACAAGGATCATAAAACTCAGACTCGGTGATATCAATAAGCAGGGGAACAGATTTTGTATTCAGGAATCAACACAAAATATGAAGTTAGGATGAAGCTTCGTAAAGTAATATGGCACCAAGCCTAGGAATAAAGTCTTCAGCATATTCCTCTTCGGGATGTTGCATTGTAGTTCCACCATAGATGATGTTAGAGATTTTTAGCATGAGGAATGTCACACCCCGACTTTTCCCCTCGTCGGTTGTGACGTTTGGTGCCTTTGCCAACGCAGCGGAAAGATGCATCTAAGACTCTGGTTCCCTGAACGCCAATTCTAACCCTCTAGGATCCCCGGTCCCAACTGCCACCTACTCCAACCGTGTCGTTACCATAGATTAAACCTGAAAGACATACTTAAAAAGTCAACATAAAGTCGGTGAGTTCATAAGTTTTACAAAAGAGTTGTTATAAGTTCCAAAGATCATATCCGTTACTACTAGGTTATAAGAACGTTAGCTAGACATTAAGTATGTTTACTACTACGGTTGGGAACCATTACTAAACACCGTCTACTGTCTGCCCAGACTGCCTAGGTCGCCGATGCATCGGCAACCCGAACGTTAAGGACAATATGCACCCGCCCGGCCCTGCCGTCGAGTGGGACTTGTGAGGCCCAATAGATCTTTTCACATTTCCCCCCGTTGTGCATTCCCGCACATTCATGGTTTCCCCCTGGGACTTTCCGAAAAAGCCGTATAGTAATTGTAAAGTAACCATAGTATAACATGACCTTTCGTAAGTAAGAATGTAACATGTTTATTCTCCGAAAGTAAAACCAGTAAAAGTAGGGTCGTGACACTCACGCACCCATTTCATTTTTCAAAAACTTGTTCGTTTGGAATTCCTCGGGTTTTCATAACGAAGCATGTCTTCCACCCCGAAAACATTTATAAAACAGTAAAAAGTGGGGTCATGAACTCACCTTAATTCCTTACTAAGCTAGCAAACAAGCCCGAAGCTTTGACCGACTTCCTCGTGCCCTATAACCAACAAAGGACACCTTAAAGTCTAACACATATAAACCTAACCTATTATCCAGCTATCTAGACTCGCGTGCAGAAACTCGAGTACTAATATGCTTTAACTCGACGAACCGACCGAGACTTAAATATGTTTTATGCGACTTAATACTCAAGTTAATCACTTGTTACTATTTGTGTATAAACCATGTTGGACTATTATTATGAAACGTATAACTTATCATGAGTCAAAACTCATCTTATAATTATATTTTAGGAAAATACCCTTTGATACAAATATAAGTATAGTTATTTAAAACCGATCCATAACAAGTGTATAATTCGCAAGCCTTTAAAAGTTCCAAAATATTATCTTTTGTATATTTCCTTCTCCAATACGTCGAGCGTTTTTGTAATTCAAAACTATTAAAATAGAAATGTTTTAGTTACTAAAATCTTTAAAGATTGACACAATTGACGCTCAGTTATAATATGTATTTGTTTTGGAATTAGCGCTCGACGTTTTTCTTTAAATGTTGCAAGAAATCATTTGTCGAAAACCCTTTGCGATATTGTAGAAAACTACATTTCTCAAAATACTTGAAGATTGTTATAACGAAATATATAATAAATATCATCCCGTTTATACTTATAATTTTGTGGAAATTTCGGCAGAGTTTCCTCTGTTTTTATATAAACCAGGCAACACAAGTCGCCTACAATTTTCCCAAAAACCAATATCCAATACAAGACTTCAAATCCGTTTATTTGTCATATCAATTTACAAGTCTTTATACGTTTCGACGACTATTATAAATAAATTACTTATCTATATAAAAACGCAACAATATATATAATAGTCCAACCAATTTAGTCCAATATCGATATAATAAGTCACGCATTTTAGCCACCATTATCAATCGTACGGTTTAATATATAGTCACCGTTTATTATTAAAGTCGGTTCGTTTCGCGAGTAAAAACTATTTTATGAAAATCAATGTATTTATTTATATATATATATAATATCCACAACAATATACAAATACGAATTAAAGTATACCGACTCGTCCGCGCGTAACCCGAAGCCACCTCGAACTACGTGTAGACCGGAACCAAAGTTTGACCAGCTTTGACCGCGCGTTTACCGAGGCTTGACCGTCCAGATCTGACCCGAACAAGACCCGTACCAAACCCGATCTCGCACCGAATCTGACCCGAACACCAAAACCACCAAACTTTGACCCGAACACGAACAGATCTGAACCAGATCTAGTCTGCGCGATACAACCTTAACCCAAAACAACCAAATCGAACCCAAGCCGTAACCAAGACCACGCACCAACATCTGAATCATCTGGACCCGACCAAAACCCAGAACCCGAGCACCATGTCGGACCCGAACCTAACCCGAGTCCCAAACTGAAACCATCGGACCAAGCTACCTGAACCGGACCAATGAACCACCACCATCTCCGGCCAACACCAAGCCACAACCATGACCTGAGCCGAACCCAAAACCCAAACCCAAACCCAATCAGATACCAAACCAAACCCGATCGGAAATCAAAATAAAACCAAGCCCGAGATCCTAACCGGACCTGAGACCAACCAAACTGACCCGACCACCATCAAGCCATCAGACCACCCCTTGACGCCATACCCACGACGTTAACCACAACCATAACAACCACCGTCACCAACCCCTCAACCATAACCAGCGCCGCCACCACCTTCATCTTCGTGAACCTCATAACCACCACTCGAACCAACACTGAGCAAAACCACCACTTTGCACAACCCTCCGCCGCCCCTGATCCCTTTTCGGGTCCTAATATTGTGCGCCGCCACCACCATGAGGTGGGTGGTGGCCGGCCGGTTCTTAACCAGAGAGAGAGAGGCACGAGCAGGGGTAGAGAGAGAGTAGAGAGAGAAACGAGCGGGAGAGAGGGAGTGTAGAGAGAGAGCTGCGTGAGTTAGAGAGAGAGAGAGATGAGATTGAGATGTGAAGGAGGGTGTTTGGCTGCCAAGTATAAAGGGGAAAGAAGATAAGGTTAGGTAAGGGGGTAAGTGAGCCATACCGCGTATACGAACCCGGTTTAACGTATCGTGCTTCGGTTTTTATTTTAGGCTCGCTAAATAAATACGAAAGTAAGTCGGTTTTATTCGAAATTAAAAATATAACTAAACCAAGCAAATATAATTTTATTTTAAATCGTCTGACACACGCGTTCGACGCACGCGTTCAAATCGTGTTAATTAATTTGGTCACGTTTCCTTCATCTAAACGATCAGTAAACTTCCGAAACTTAATAATTAGCAATATTTGAAATAAATATTTATTTTTAAATCATAAAAATCACGTCAGTGTAGATCGGAAGTTGCCGGGTGTCACAAGGAAAGAGAGTCAAAGGAAGGAGAGAGAGAGAGAGAGAAGTAAGAAAGGAAGCACAAAGTGTATTAAAGAATTCACATAAACAAACAGCAAGCAACAAAAAGGTCGGACTCTTAAGGTTATAGTCTACGCCATTATTCTAATAACCTAATTCCCTATAACCATGGCTCTGATACCAATATGTAACACCCCAACCGATGGCGGAAACATCGGGGTGCCACGTAGTGACGATTGTTCAATAGCTCATGGCAACTAAATAAAGTTTCGATAGATTAATAAATTAAATTACAAACATTTACATACAAATCAAATAGGTTCAAACAACAATAACAAGTTCAATTTAATTTGAATCTAAGGCTTCAGCTCCTATGTGATCCACAAGCAAATGCTAAAACTTCCAAACAACTGAATACCTGAAACATCTTAAGTTTGGGAAATGGAGGGGGTCAACTATAAATAGTTGGTGATAATACATAAGATTTAAATAAAATAGTGATTAAAAAAATACATGTAGCAATTACTGTGACAATAACTAAATAAAGATAGTTTGTGAACATGATCTACTGGTAGCTCAAGTCATCGTTTTGTACAATCAATCCTTGTGTCAACTGAGACCTAACTCGCAAGTTAGTAAAATGTTAGAATTTCGATCATCCATGAATTTATGCGGGGGATGGGCTTGTCAGACCTATAGCGCTATAATCTACACAGGCGGCTTGATCAAAGTTAATGAATGTACTGAGTCGGACTATATATATCACAACCAGTTCACAAGTACATGAGTTTATAGTATGATGCGAAAATGTAATTGCACAAGTTTCAAACATGTTTAACCCAAAAATATGTAAAAAAATGTAAAAAGTGGGGATATGTAAACTCACCTCAAGCAAGCAAATAACTATCCACAACGCAACGAACAGCTAGCAATATGATTCACGAGGAATCAACCTAGATGATACAATCACAGTCTAAGAATAACACGTCTTAAAAGTCTATGGTTTTCTAGGACGTTCGATTGGGGTTCTCTAGTTTTGGGGAAAGACGCTTAAATGTTAATGCTTTAGTTAAAAATATAATAATATTTAAAACATTATTATATTTACATAGACTAAAAGATATAACTTTTGAAAGTATGGAAAATATTTTTCTATAAGTTATTGCCTATTTATTTTGTATTCAAATAATTTATTTTTTATACAAAGGATTTAAATAAATATAAAATTATATATTTTTTTCCGAAAATTTTATATCTTAAATCCATTAGATTAGAAATAATTTTAGAAAAGTTTTGGCTTTTGAATCGTTAAAAACGGAATTTTTATGAATTATTTATGAATTAAACAAGTTTATATTATTATTTTATATTAAATAACGATTAATATATATATATATATATAATTTCAGTTATTTAAAAAAAATCATGTTCAACCGGTTCTGACAGGAATCGAACTCGGGACCTCCAGTTGAAAAGCGACGAACCATCCATCTGATCAACATGATCAGTTGGTGGTTAAACCAGTTAGAAGTTTTATAAACCAATTATAAAGATTCAGTTTTTTTTAAACAAAAACCAATAACCGGTTACCATAAGAATCGAACCAGGGTGTACTCGTTGTTAATCGAACAGACAAACCAGCTGGTCTACGTGACCTGTTGGTTATTATTCCGATCAGATTTTTATAAATAGATTTGATGCAGGTCATCTTCCCCAATCGATCCCAAACCAAACCCTAACCTACGAACAGATTTAATTAACCCCACAAGAGGCTACGATTGACCAAACAACAAAATTTAATTGGATCAAAACGTAACAGAACGATGAAAGAAGCGAGGAACATAAGATGATGGAGAAAGGTTCAATTCCGGCTTGCAGGCGTCGATCAGAGGGAATTCTTTTGTGGTTTTTTGATGGTATGAATGCGAGAGGTAATGGGGAGTGGTATTCATAGGGGATTAACAGATTATGAGAACGAATTTGGATCGAAAAGAATTAAGGTTAACGGCGGTTTACGATTTGGAACGTTTATCCGATAATCAGCCTTTGAATCTCAATAAGGATGGGTTTAAGGACGGTTTTTATGTGATAAACATGAATTAAAACCGAAATTTCAGATATGATAACAGATTTGGCTCGATTTTGAGATTTGAATGGTGACAAGGAATACTACACGATGATATTATAATCACTTAGACCACAACTTTAACAAACTGATCATATAGATCAGTTGGTTATACTCTTGTTTGTAAAACTTAGGTCTCAAGTTCGACCCTTGGGTCCGACGGGTTTCCTTTATATGATTTTTTAACATGACTATAATATTATAATTATCCTCTTAACATTCTAATTGATATGTATTAATTGGTTAAAAAATACGTATTGAGATAATCATATAACACTTCATTTATGTTGTGATTTATACAAGAAAACTAACTACATATATATATATAAATATATATATATATATATAGAGTAAAGATCAAATACAAAGTGTTTTTTTGGTAAGAACTGTGAGAATCAAAGGGGGTAAAAAAAATTTATTTTTTTTTAGAATTTTTTTTCCTATATGCTTAAACATACTTTCTAGATGAATAATACAAAAAAAAATTTTAAAATTTTTTTTTTAGTGTATTTACGTCATTAAGATAAATACATTAGTTTACACTAGAGTAATTATGTAATTACTCTACACGTAATTACTCTACACCAAAAAAAAATTTTTAATTTTTTTTTTAGTTTTCAATACTATAATACATGTTTAACAATATGGGAAAAAAATTCGAAAAAAAAATAAAAAAAATAGCTCCTTTGATTCTCACAGTTCTTATAAAAAAAAACAATTTGTACAAGATATTTACTCTATATATATATATATATATATGTGTGTGTGTGTGTGTGTGTGTGTGTGTGTTAAAATTATCAAATTTTAAACGCTAAAATAATTAAATATTAAAATTTCGATGATAAACTCTAAATAAAAAGGTATACAAGGAGCCTTATGAAAATCCATTAAGAAATACACTAAATGAATCGTAAACGAAAAATACGCGAGGTTACAAACTTATAACGTAAGATTTATATATGAATTCCTGAAAGCATGGAAAAAAGCTTACAGGGCAAGATTCATATAACTTGCCTCTGAATAATTCAATTAATGTTATGATCAGATGTTAGAAATATTACTAATATATTTGTCTAGCAACAGAGAATAGGTATAACAAACGATCTTTTACTAAATAATAATACATATACATAATCTAAGTTAAGAAATTACATATAAAATACTGACAAAACATAAAGAAGATATGATAGTTTGTTCTAAAATCAAAAAACAAATGACGATTATGCATCCGATATATAATTTAATATAAAACAATTTGGGTGGTGGCGCAGCTTGTTGCCCGTCTACCTTCTATTATGATGTAACTTTCGTATTTGTTATAATATTCAAAACATCTCCTTTTTAAATTTAAAAAAATTGAGTATAATAAAATAATATTTTTAATAATTTAAAATAGTAAATATTATTATTAAACTACAAAATAATCCAAAATTGAACAAAGTAACTTTGGAAAAAGTAATCATGTTTTCGACAATCGAAGGTCTAAATCTTTAATGGAGATTTTGTTACAGATCAAAACTGTACATAATTATTACCAACATGACACTTGCTTGTAAGCATATTATTCCCAAGCAAGTGTTGTAACATTTTTTTTTATTAAAGTACTATTGAATAGAAGAGCATTTAAATCAAACAGATTCACCTAAAGATCCATACAGACACATGAATAGATGTATTTCTTACTCTATTGCAAATATTAAAATATTGAAGAATGTTAATAGTAGATGTTGTTACAGATGTTCTTCACAAATTCTCATCAACACACAAAAAATTAACTACTTCTAAACTTCAAAAATAACAAACCACAAAAATTATAAATATACTAATAATATTATAATTTTACTTATAAATAAAAAGTGAAAAAAAACATAATACAATTTGAGCTTCAATAAAATATTCTACTCGTTCATTCAAATACATTATCCTACATCTAATCATTTGGTCTAGATTAAGATGAAAAGTGGTGCGCCTGGTGTTACTCATTTTTATCTGGTCCAGTTCTTCGAGAAAATCCAAATCATTAGAATACTCTATCCTCAATCTATGGTATCTACTCACTGAAGCATTATCATAATACACCAACACCGCTTCATACTCATGAACATAAAACCAACTTACTACACGATATGGCTGAATCCATTCTTCATCAGCAATTATATGTAGAATTTGCTCCATTTTGGATGAATTATTTTTTAGAACTGAAATCGCTAGACTATTTTATATTGATAATTACAATCAATACAAAAAATTACTTAAATATAGATAAAATACAGAGTGAATTTAATAAATCGATTTTCAAGATCGTCATTTTTATTTCTGACTCACGTCTCTTAATATTCTAAGCTGAATTTAATTAGAAAATACTATACAGTTTTATTATTTAAAAAAATATTGGTAATTCTATATAATTTAATTTAATTTACTTTTAGATATAGCTTATAAGAGAAGCTATATGTTATAATTATACCTGAAGAATAATTAAAGAAACACAATTTTCTATATTAACTTTAGACGTTTGGCTCCAAAGTTTAAATATGGGTGGCAAAAGATTGAACAGTTCTTACAAATTTTATTATTAATATATTTATTCGCAAAAAAGGTATTCCAATATTATATAGCTTTTTATATTTTTAGATGTGTTATCTAAATTCAACACTAAAATCAAATTATTGATTGTTTGTAAGGATTTTTCGAGAAAACCAATTCCAACATCAAAAGTAACATCGAATTATTACTAATAGTTTGAGAAGTTTTAGAATGCATTTCAAAATAACATCATTATTAATATCACTATTATGAATATGAAGTGAAAAATTAGGATATCAAAATGCTTTATGAAAAAAAGATATGAAAATACAAATGACATATTCTTCTGCTTTTATAGAGAAAAATAACGAATTAATTTAATTAATATTAATAATAAAAGAACTAATTAGAATAAAATATTGTTGTCAGAAAACTCAAAACATCATTTTTAAATATATTTTAAACTGAACATCTGCTAAAACATATCTAAAACTCTATTGAAATTAAATGATCCTCTATTGAAATAGAAGCACCATCTGATGAATTGTAAATGCTCAACTATAACATAATGATTACATTATACTACAAAGTAAAAACAATGTATACTATTTTGATGTAACATGGCAACTTTGTGAAATTTATAATCTTTTATAAGAAAAAAATAAAAAAAAAACAAAAAAAAAACCGAATGAATACAACCACACACCCTTCCTTATTCAACATGTGGAATGAAAACTTGAAACTCTATAAATACTGCATGCACATTTCATAACAAACAACGAATCTAGAGAATTATTAACGAAAATGCTAACAGCTCTAAGATATGAAAACTATTATTTCCAAATCAATAATTTAACAAATATTACCAAACTAACAATTTATATCTGCTAAACTATTTCTATAAATCCGTTGAAAGAAAATAATGATCTGTTTGACGAAAGACTCATAATATTCAAACATATACGAACAAAACACTATATTACCATGTACCAAGTAACGCATTTTACAATATTCGACTTAACAAACTAAAACGAAAATTTTAACTTTGGTAGAATCATTTCCAGAATTCAATACAAAGAAAGAAAAGTATAAACATCTTATTCTACGTTTATGACGATTTGCTTCCTATATAACCACCGGACTTCTGCGACAAATACATATTGATTGTATGTAAGCATTTTCGGAGAACACCAATTCCAACTTCAACACTAACATCGAATTATTAGAAATAGTTTGTTGAGAAGTGTTTGGAATGCATTTGAAAATAAGATTATTATTAAGATCATTATGAAAATGAAATAAGGATTTAAAATGTGAAAATGCTTTAAGGAAAAAAGATATGAAAACAAATTCCAATTTCTACTTTTATAGAGAGAAAATAACCATTTAATTTAACTAATAATTATAATAAAGTAATATTGTCAGAAAACCCAAAACATCATTTTTAAATATATTTTGGGCTGAACATATGTTAAAACATATTTAAAAGTATGTTGAAATAACATGAACATCTGCTGAAATAGAATGACCATCTACTGCATTATATATATCCTCAAGTATAACATAATTATTATTACATTATACGACAAAGTAAAAATAACGTATAGTATTTACAACATATATCAACATACAAATTAAAATTAACCTAACATCATAAATCTTTATTAAAATCGGTTTATAAAATATCTAAGATTTTCTAATTAATAATCTAAACAATAGAAAGATTTAGAATACATTATAATATGATAAATATTTTGTTCTATTAATTTTATAACTTGTATAAATAACTTAATATTACTAATTAAACTTCATATTATACGTTTTTATATAAATAACCGTCAGATATATGTCACGTCATTTTCACAAAAACAGATTTTTTGCCATATCAGCAACCCTTTTTTATTCTTTTTTTCCTCAAAAACAAACGTAACACTGTCTTATTGACTTTTAAATACACAAAGACGGTTTTCCCTCTTCCACACTCTAAATAGATTTCACATCATCTCATTCAATCTTTAGCATGGATCTTCAATTAAAAAGCCCTCATAACAATCTACCATACTTGGTTAAAACAGAACATAACCCACAATTTCACTCAATAATTGATATTCTCGCAAATTCGAAATACCTACCCATTCTCACCGCTGACGCTCCAATATACGTCGAAACTCTAAAAGAATTCTGGGTGAACGCGAAACCTTAAATAAAGATAAAAAGATTGTTTCAAAAATTGGAGACACAGATATTCAGATCACCGAAGAATCCATCTCCACAACATTCTCAATAAACGACTTGCAAGGTAAAGTCTCTTTTTTGAAAGATGAACTCAACGCAGAGTTCACTAAAAGAGGGTATGCAGGAACAACGACTGGGGCGACAATAATAAAACCCGATTTTCCCCCAGCAATGAAGTTTTTCTTCCATACCCTTCTTATTTGTCTATCCGCAAAGACAATTTCTTTTAATAAAATACCTTTGAACATACAGTATCTTGGGTATGCAATTTTAACAAACAATGATTACAATTTATCCAAGGTTGTATTCTCAGATATAATTCGCAATTTGAAAGGCATAAACTGTGATACCCCGTAATTTCAGGTTAACACTTTAACTAGACTCTAGTTACTTGTACATACTTTTCATGCATTCTAATTAACTAGGGTTAGTTACGATGAGTATACGTTGCACAGTTATAGGAAAATAAATGCATGAAATGGTAATTCGGGGAATTACCGGACTACGTACACAAGTAGGAAACCCGAAACATTGGTGACTTGGTGAAATGTGATTATTATAAACCTACATGTCGATATTATGTGCCATTATGTGATTATGTGAACTTATGTGGTTATACGTTAACGGATCGGTAACCGGGACAGGACAGACCGGGATCCAGATGTAAATGACGAATGTTTATGTGCCTTTTTGAATATTAATGTTTGGAATATTGATATTGTAAGGTGGTTAGGGTTTTAGAATAAATAAAAACAAAAATTTGATTTCTTGTCTTCCCCGCGGAACGCGGAGGGAAAGGGAAATCCCCCGCGGTCCGCGAGGGGATAGAATATTCTGGAATAATATTATAACACGCCGTGGAGCGCGCAAGGAATTGATATTCTGCCCGCGGTCCGCGATGGCACTAAAAACGTGGAAAACAAGTTTTAGCTCTTTAAAAACGATTTTAAGCACCCTACTTCTCAAAAACACAACCCTAATCGTCCCTAGCAGCCACCGTATGAAAAATACACTCCATAACCTCTGCCATAACCATAATCAATCAAGTTTTGGAGCTTTACTTGAGTTTTAATCGCCCGAACGAAGAGCTTTAGGTATATTGTTAAACCTTTTGTGTTTTATCTTCTTTATTATGTTATAAGGCACCATAAACAAGTTGTTCAAGATCTGAAATAAACTTACAAAGATTAAAACTTGGTTTTTATAAAGGTCCAATGGGTCAAACATTATGGTATGCGATTGTTATTTGGTATATTACATGATATTGCATGTTGTAGATGTTTTAGACTTCTAGGGTTTGTGAATGATGATGTTTATGGTGTATGATTAGGGTTTTGATCAGATTTGGGTCTTATTAATGTTGTATGATGTTTATTGGGTGTCATTGATTGATAATATGCAACTAGGGTTTGATATAGTTGATGTTATTGCATGATTAAAATCTGGACAGAACGCTTATGTCGATTTGTAGGGTCTGTTACGTGAATTAAAAGTAATTATTTTGATATATTCTTGGCATGGTTGTAATGTACATGCTCTTAGCTTTTTGTAATGGGCAAAATCCTCCGATTTGGACTTCGTTTTAGTAGTTTTTGGAATTTTCTTTGATAAGAGGTCATATCAGATTTTCGGAGTTGTAAATTAGGTCAACTTTAAACGGTCATAACTTGAGTTTTACAAAGAGTTACGCTTTAAACATTGGGCAGTAGGTCAAATTGGAAAAACTCGGCTTTTCTAAGTGGATTCACCCCGTTTGGGTGAATACACAATTTTTGAGAATTTTTCTACTAAACTGACCTGTGTGGAAATTTTCTGGACATAGCTGTGTTGTATGAATTTTAATAATTTTTGTGTTTGGTTTTAAGACAAAAAAATATGGGTTATCAACCGGATCCGAATGAATACTCAGTAAAAATTTGGGACTTTAATTCATTCGTTAAGTATTTTAGATAATTCGTTTTTCACATCGCACAATCTGCCCTAAAAATGCAGATTGTGTACGGGGTCTTTATGTGACTATTTGGAGTCTTATATGGTATGTATTTGACATGAACTTGTGTGGACACTTGTATAAGACGTGTGTGAAGTGTATGACTGATGTTAATCATAACGTTCACCAACGGGTTACGTAGGACTTACTTGTGCATATAGAAACATTAGGTGTCACTACACGGTTTTGAACATTTAAACGTCTTGGACAAACGGGTTATATTGTGTATTGATTGTACACATATACTCACTTAGCGACACTTGTATTAGGGAGTCGGTAGCACTCTATTGTTTTGGAATTTGGATAATTTGCTTGCAACCTAAGGTGAGTTTCACTACTTTTTCTCAAAAGCATGCGTCTCGGGTTTGAGACAACTTTGGTAAACGTTTTCTAGTCCGGTTTGGGACTACTTTTGCAACTAAGGTTTTGACTCCTTGTGTGGGTCGGGTTTTGGACTCCTTGTGTGGGTTACGCTTTTATCAGTTTAAAACTTTACTGTCTTTGTGAACTAAACACACTCTATCATTTGAAGTCCTTGCATATTATTGGGTTAATCGCTGTAGGCGAACGGGGTATTAGTTGATAGCGCTATTAGGTTGTGCAGCAACCTCATGCTTGAGGTGCTTGTGTCACGGGCATGAACTTCTGACCACGCTCTTAAGGAGCTGAACTGCTAGTGTTGATAGACACTAGTACTAAGGCAAAACTTATAACTTCTGTATGTTCCCAATAATCACTTGTTTAGTTACAATGAGTGGGCTAGCTACCCCTGACAAGCTTAAACTGATAACACTTGAACTTTTGAGTCTGGAGGACCTACGCTTTTACTTGGTTACGTGGTTTTTTGGAAAACTACGCGTTTACTTACTCATTTACTTATTTAGTGAACTCACCAACATTGTTTGTTGACCCACCATTTACATGCTTTTGCTGGTAGTTAGCTTCCGGTGTCACGATTACGAAGCACCGCATGTTCACTGCATTTTGGGTCTTGGGCATACACCTAAATTATATATCATGCTTATACGTTTTCTTTCATATGGTTTTGATTTGGGTGCGTTGTTTTGCGCAAGGTTTTAAAATATTTAAATTTGGTTTATGCTTCCGCAGCTTAACTAAACTTGATTTTTGAAAACGAACTAAATGGTTTGGGCATTTAGAGTTCATTCATATGACTTATGGCTATGGGATCCTGGTATGTCATGCGCCTCGCGGTAAAACTCTGCAGTGGAAATTTGAGGGTGTGACATAAACTCTACTAAAAGTAAGTCATTCCTATTGTATCCAAGACTGATAAGCTTATACTTGAAAAACCTTTTGACTAAAGAGAATTTTAAAAAAGGTGACCCTAATACAATTAAAAGCTTGTCAGATAAAAGTTTCACAAAAATGTTCCAATTTAAAAGCAAAGAAAGTGCAGTTTCAACATTTGTCGTTGCAACACATGTTTCTGAAACAACTGCTACTACTGCTCTCCAAGATACTACAACAACTGCTGTAGAAAACACAAGAGGTAAGTCAACAAATAAAGCTAAATCCAAACAACCTAAAACAATCAAAACAACTGTTGCAACAAAACCCTAACCTTCTCTTACATAGCGTACTTCTAGAATTACAGCACCTTTTGAACCCTTGTTTCAAGCTGCTTCACAAACTCAGGCAGATACCATTTCCTCTCCACTTCCTAAAACTGAGAATGTACAATCAAAACAAACTGAAACTAAGATGGTAACAACTGTTGACACTATACCTGTGGACTCTGTACCGGTTGAAAGTCCGAAGAACCAACAAAAAGGAGCATTCACCTCCTTTAACAGTGACTCAACTGACGTGATTGAAACAAATACCATAACCACATCTAGTAGGATTTCTGATAATCCTATTAATGTATCTGATGACTTCGAATATCAAGAATTGACGGAAAGAGTCGGCAAACTTGAATCTTCAATGAAAGCATTGATTGAATTATACAATGGGTCACGAGCAACTATTGTTAGTAAGATATGGGAATACGTTGTCCCAATTATCCAAACTCACATAGAAATGGCAGACCTTAATCATAATTCTCACATGGCATTGATAAGAAACATGGTGGACGCTAGATACAAAGATACTCAAGCTGACATCAAAGCCATCAAAACCATCTAGCTAAGACCATTGGCTCTGCTCCCACAACAATTTATGAGGAAGATCAACAAAATAATAACGATTTTGAAAAGAAGAACAAGGGCCAAGAGAAATTAATAAACCTGCCACCTGACAAGGAAGCACAACCAAAGTCATCAAACCCTTCTAATGTGCAAATAGCTGATAATCCAGAATTTGTTCCAGTCATAACAACTGTCGAGCATCAATCTACAGTGGCTCTAGAGAAGAGAGTTGATGAAAGTGCAAACCAAAAGGCAGAGAAAGAGATGTTAGTTAAGTTGAATGCCAAAAAGGAGTGAGAAGCCAAAGTTGTCGCATTGATTAAACAAAGAAAAGAGATGCAAATGAAAGAGAAGGATATCGGCTCCTCAAAAAGAAGAAAAGTACAAAGAAGAAATGCAAAAGAAAACCTAACATTCCCTACAAACACTGATAGTCAAGAAACCACAAAATTACCAGACCAAACACCGATCCAAACAACATCTGTTCCAATTGAAAATGTGCAAACTAACGTTGCCACCACAAATCAAACATGTATCTTCAGAGTACCAGAAGGACTTTCAGATCTTGTCCTTGACTTAGAAGCAGTAAAACCTGAGATAGACTCTTTCTACTCGACAGATGATCCATTGTCACTGTCCTTCAAGTTTGTTGAAGGTTTTCCAAAGCCTAAGAATGTTAAGCAGTATATGGACTTGAAAGAAAAATAGGTTGACATTCTTTTAAAGCAGAAAAGTGTTGGAAAGATGACAGGGAAATGCAACTAATTTTACAGGATTTACTCAGCAAATTAACAATTTTAGAAGAATACTCAAGTAAGATGTCCAAGACAGTGTTTAACAGGCCAGCTGATTCTGATATAGAAAACATTTTGAGAGAATGATATCTTACTGAAATAATGAAAACCAAAACTTACAAAGCCATGAGAAGTCAATTTGCTGGTTGGGATTCTAAGTCACTGGAGAATGAACTTAACAAAATTAAAGAGATGGCTAAAGCACCTAATCGCAAACAAACTCCACCAAACTGGAAGAAGGGAAACCAAACTGACCCTAAGAGACTTTTAAAGTTAAAAAGAATAAGACCGATGACACAAGTTTCTAAATGGAAGGAATCAACACTGATGGATTCTTACAAAAAGCTTGAGGAACGAAGAAAAGTTGATCCAACTCTACCAAGAAAGCCAAATTATGATGATGAAGACCAACCAGCTCGAAACAACAAAAAGTAAAAAACTTTGTTCTCAATAGATGATCTTATGACAGGCAGGTTCGGGGAAATGATCGGGCAAAGTAATCCATCGGAATTAAGAACAGAAAAGGAAGAGGCTAATAACGACAGTTTGTTGAATACTTAACTGTTGCTAACCCCAACAGATTGTAAACACTGACAATTACTATAACATTTGTTTAAATAACATATGTTATATTACTGATGATATTGACTGACAATGAATATAAGATCTGTTTAAATACCATCTGTTATATTTCTGATGATACTAAGTAGCATCTGTTATATTAATAATGATATTGAATAGCATCTGTTATACCTACGATAACATTAAATAGCAGCAGTTATATCTGATAATTTCGCATTATGGTACAACAGTCTTTGAATAATAGGAAATTCATCATAATAGATATTACATAACAGACTATCTATACTTAATACTGAATATTTCGTTGTAAAAATTGTCATTATTACTGAAAAGTAAGGTTTCTAAAAAGTATGTAAAATCAGCATAATATAGTTCCATTCCAACTAATATACAACCAATTATAATACAATAATAATATCAAAAAATCAATTGTTGTCTACTAAATTCACATTTAATAATCAAATAGTTGATAACTCTTAGGCTTAGATCGTTTCTTCCGGGGTCCTTTGCATGTAGAGGATAGGTCACCAATGTTTAGTTTATCAGAATCTTTAAAACCTCTTTTTCCGTTGGGAGTTATAGTACAATCCATTACAGCATCGACGGCAGAGGAATCACCCGTAACAGATAATGATCTGTTAAATAACAACAAAAACTTCACAAACATCTTAATAAACTTTCAAAAAAACATACTCACCTTTAACATCAGTTGGCTACCACCCTGCTCAGATTCTGATTGGCTAACAGATTTGAATTCGCAATCTACCTGACTGACCTAAAGATTGTACAACAAAACAAACATACAAGCTTAACTGTTGAGACAGCATTCAAAGCTAAAAGATACTAAGCAATTCCTAAAAATGGGTTTAATTTAATACCTCATCCACGTTACTATATGCATTACTATTAACTCAGAAATTATGACTGGATTATCACATATTTTCATGACTGTGTAAACATGGGAGTCGTTTGTAAGATTCTATTCAGAAACATCAAATTTAACAAGCAGCATCTTATCAAGCAAGCGAAACAATTCTTGAGGCAAAGTTTTAGTATCACCAAGTTTCAACTGCCTTTCTCTTATACGACTTGCAGATGATCCGACAACTCTCATAACATCTTGGTCAAACATCACAAAGGATACACTACCCGTCTCATCCTGAACCATGACATGCACCTTGAACCTAAATCAGATAGACGAAAAGGTTATCTAAAAACATATATACTAATCATTAAAAGCAATCATCTGGTATAAAAAAAAACAAATTGTACTTAATTAGATCTAATTACATTGTTGTGGCAGAGGTACAATGACATTCACACTTAGAACAAAACAAAGTAGAAGTAGGCAATTTGAGAGTTTCTTCAGTAACATTTTCATGAAGCTGTAAGAATTCTGATTTAGTAATCACATTCCCCAAACATCTACGACACGCATCATAAAACTAACCATAGCCTTGTTGCAAAATTTTTATTGACGCTACTACAATACAAGACAATGGCTGCCAAAAATTAAAAATAAAGACTATATCACTTAACAAAAAAAACTGTAATAAGGGGAACAAATATAAATCATAATTGAAAAATATTAAAACCGTATCAATCTCGATAAGCTCGTCAACACGTTTCTTTTCAGAACCAACAATGAATTCCTGAAGCATTGGGTAAACAGAGTGTTCTGAAAGTAATGTTTGAGAAGTAAGCAGCATCTTGTCCTTGCTTCAATATAAGACCAAAAAATAGCTTGAGTTAATAAAACAAACAAAAATTTCTAATTTAATTATAAATCCATAAAAAATGACACTGTACCTCCTTCACCTCAATTAAATCTACATTCAGAAACATCCGAATTCCAAAGTTGTCACTTTCAACTATAAATTGATCTAAATATATATATATATATATATTAAACCATAATGAACTGACAAAGTATTAATAATAGGAGTATAAAATAAATTACCTTTGCACTCCTTAACCTTGCCATACTGTATAACAACCATTATATGGTCATTACCAGCATTTTGAGAAATTAATTTGTTAAACTGTTCTGCATAAACATTCCACATAGTACATCGCAATATCGTATCACTACATAGAATCAATACACAAACGTAGGTAAATATATATAAAAAAATATAAAAATTAAATAATGATTTGGTTGATTTATTAGATCACCACTAAACAAATTAAACAAAAAAATGAAAGTAACAACAATAATTTACAAAAAAAAAACAGGGAAACGCTTACTCCAAGTCTTGAATATCAAAATTCATCCTTTTAGTTTCTTTAGGAGGTCGTCCAAACACATCCAGACCTCCATACCAAATGAGACCACCGGCAACATCTATGAAATGTACATATAATTCAAAACATGAAACCAAAAATTTTAATATACTAAATATTTAATTAAAAGTAAGAAACAAACCAACAGACAAATGTTCCTTTGCTTCGCCTTTAGAATATCTTTAAAAGCAATTAAATTAAATCCATACTCAACACCTTTCCAACCAACAATACTACTAACAGTGGTACAACGATAGAAGTTGATCTTATAATCAATCATGTGCTACAACTTTGTATGGATCCTTGTTTTCACCGACACCAAACTTAGATAGAATAACGACATCATCCTCTTGAAGTTGATGGTCAACAGGTGAATCAAAGGACTCTTTATGAAGGCCTGAATCTTATCACCCTTAAAATAAATATAAAATAAAATATAAAAATCAATGACAACAGCTTTAATAAAATAAGGTAAACGAAAAACATGACACAAACAAAATTTATATTTATATCATCAATAGCAACATAAAATAAGGTTACAGAAAAATTACATTACCTGCTCATCAATCTATACCATTTCCATCTTAAAACTTTCTTTTCACTAAACATCAACGAAAGAAATCAAATAACATAACATAAAGTAAACGAAAAATATGACAGAAACAATATTTATATTTATATCATGAATAACAACATATATAAAATAACCTCAGAGAAAAATTACATTACCTTCTCATCAATCAATATCATTTCTGTCTTTAAACTTTCTTTCCACTTTTGTATGATGCGAACCTTCAGAAACCAGATATCTTTGGATGGGTTGAGATCACAAACAAAACTATCAATTTTGTTATGAAGGTTCATTGAGAAGATTTTAACAAAGAATTCGAAAGGAGAATTTATGAATTAATTTGTGAAAGAAAATGGTTGTGTATAAGGAAAGCATCTGCGATAATAATGATTATATAGTTGTAGAAATCACACTTCCCTATGTTAATTCAAAATTTCCCTCTTAAAACTTCAAAAAGTTAAGGGCTGAATATGTACTAAACAGTTGTTCATAACAACTACCTATAGAAAACAGATGTATAGAAGACTTCACTTATTGGTCGGAACAGCTGTTAGTAAACCGAGGGTAGCAAACAGATGCTTTTAAACTCAACAGCGGTACTTTCACGTGGCCCACGTATTTTTTCTGAATATTATAAGGTGATTATTGACGTCACTTTTTGCATCACGCAGGCATCGGTGGCCTATCTCTCCGCTTGACACATCAGCTTTCTGATGTCACTCACGACTCTCCTATTATAAAAAGTATAGATAGATATAGATATAGATAGTAAGCCAAACGTAATAAAGTGGTATGTATAAAACTATAAATATAATTATAGATATTCTAATTAGCAAAGCTTGGTGGCTTTAGGTTGTTGTAACTTATGCATAAAGGGTAGTCCTGGCTTGAGGTTCTTGTAACTTATGCATAAAGGGTTGTATGGCTATGAGTTGTACAATGTGCAATACAGGGTTGTACGGTGGTACTTGATAATATTGGTTGTGATAGGCGTTGCCTGCTGATTCGAGAATTGTGTTGGTGTCTCTCCCTGATTTGTGTATGGGGGCGGTGTTGTGACACCTGTCGAAATCACAGGTCATATCCGTACATTAGCCACACGTATACATTGTGCATGACATTACATTTTGCATATTTCATTATAATTAAGCCATACGGGGCCTCAGCAAGTCAATTTCGATGCTTACAGTCTAGCATTAGGTCCACTAGTAGGAGCAAATTTCAGAACATGTAGAATAGCTCATGATAAGCTATAGAGAGATCTCACCAAAACCCTAGTTTGGGAATTCATACGATTGAACATAATATTGTGATCCAAACAAGAACAAAAACAAACAATGCCCGTATACAAGGAATTGTTCTAACACAATGTCCGCATGTAACTAGTAATACGACTAGTTAAAAAGCAAATAATGTGCACATAATTATATATTATGGAGGCTAACATAGACTTGTACAAAAACCCTCCATAACATCTAAATACCATATGTAACTATTGGATGTACAAAATAAGTAGTATTATGTTTAAATATATATATATATATATATATATGTACATACATACACGACGGCACACACATATACATGTGTCTATGTGCTTTCCAAAGCTTAAACTCTGACACCTTAAATGATCTATCAAATCCATCATAGATTCCACCCCAATTAGCCAAACACTTTTCTACTTATTCCTTCCATAACCATTGACTTACCAAAAATAACTAACCCATGCATACATACATATACATACGACACACATACATATGTGTGTAAGATCTTTGGATCTTGAACTCAACACTCATGCATATGTCTCATCCCCACATTCCTAAGACTTTACACTAGAATGGTAACTAGCTTTATCACTACATGGATCAAGAAACATTGACTTACCAACTTTGTTAGTTGCACTTTCCATGCACCAAAGATTCTTGATCTTACCCCATCAATCCCATAATGTCCCACATCTAGTTAGAAACATGATTATCATAAGTCAACTCTAAGTGAAATGACTAAGCCTAAACCTTCCAAACACCCTCTAATTTTCGGCTCCCCCTTTCCAAGAACACATGCATCCATCAACTCCATGATATACCCACAATCTAGCCAAAATCCTCTTTACAAGACCTCACACCCAAAATGGAAAGATGCTCTCTTCCACTTTCCTTAGTCATCATGCCTTGCCATCCATAATTATTATAAATAGAGCAAGGGATTAGGAGGTTAAGTACACAAAGATAACCAACACACCCTCACCTCTCCCTAACCACCGTCGGACACCACCACCCCCACGGCATCACCACCACCGAACCACCACACCACCACCGAAACCCCCCCCCCCCCTTCGGCCATAAACACCCAACCAAAAACCACCATTTTTCAAGGGATCTTAGGAGTAACAAGGAGCTTAACTAGGAGTCTCAAAGCCCCTAAATCTCTCACGTTTGGTTTACGTAGAGGTATAAACACTAACTCTAAATTATGTTACATTAATATGTTTTTATTTACATAAAAAGGTTGTTCATTGATGTGTCAAAGCTTGTAACTATAACAAATAAAACAAGTGGGTTTATGAATCTAAAAATACATTATGTTAGATGGTAAATATATATGTTCACAACACACTAAGGCAGAAACATAGAGTATGTTGGCCGAAAATTCTAAAAGAAAAACTATATATTTTCCCAAGCTCATTTACATAAGACATAATGTGAATAATAATTAAAGCTTATATGTTTTCAAGAGAAAGTGATGTATAACATAAAGTATTATTATTTACACAAAGGTTATTAGACTTATGAAATAATACCTAAATATTATGGATCTATAGACATGTCAAGTTCAAGGTGGTAAAAACCTACAACACATGGATACCCACACCACCTAAAATGTATAGAACGTATGTTTTCACAAGTAAAAGGTGGTGTTTTCTCAAGAAATGATGCTAACTTCTTGTCAAAATCACTAGTTTACATAAAGGTTATGAATCGTGCAACACAAAACCATGAGGTTCATATTTTGGAAAATATTACATTAGGAACCCTAATGTGAAACATTTAATAGATAAACATTGTATCTTTTAAATTAAGTCATCATATACGTGAATCTTTACACCAAAGACACATTTAACTTAAAGAGTTAAGTAACAAGAATAAGCATAATAAGAGAACAACTTGTAAGCAGTACAAGTAACATAGACCTAAAATGTCTCTTTTACATAGGAAACGTAGGTCGATCTCTCTAGCTCGGGCTCATTTGTTCATTCCCAGACATACCACAAGGTGAGTTTCACAGCCCCTTTTCACTGTTTTACATTTTTCCGAGGGAAAAACATGCGTACAGTTTTCAGTTTTCAGTTACATACATGACTATTACGTGAACATGAGACATCAAGGTTCAGGATCCATTAAGCCCTCGTGTCATACATCATATCATAACCATTAGCTATGGACTTAGCCATGAAACACCGAAATAGATCTATTGGGTTGACACCCCCACTCTTGGTCAGTCGCGCTGACCTGATGACAGATATCAAAAGAGTGCTAGTATTTGTTGGGCTATGTTATTAGAGGTTTGCGTTTGTCTTGGGCTTGATATTGTTTGTGTTCTAGTCTGTAATCGGCCCAAGGGGTCCATGTAAGGTGACCGCCCTATATTAGTATAAATAGGGGGTTACTTAGTCTTTTTGGGGTTGCTAGTCTTTTGTCATATCTCATATTGTAATCGGCCATAGTGTACCAGACGGTTCTTTGAAACCGTGTGCACTCGTTTAATCGAATCAATCAGTTTGAAGTCTTCTCTTTGTTCTTAATACATAATCATTGATTCCGCCTTTGATTGTGTGTGTTTGATACCCGGTAGAGAAGATCTTGGACTTACAATTGGTATCAGAGCCTAAGTAGTCTTACGAAGGCTCGGTTCGGTATCATTCGAAGGACAAACGAAGAAGATTTACTGCTTTAAGGTTGATTTTATTGTTTCAGTTTGTTTTATTCGTATTTTGTTCTTGGTCTACTAATCGATTTATGTTACCAGATTCAATTTTATTTGTTTTGATCCATTGGCGAAAGGTGAAACTTGTTTGCTAAAAACAAGGAGATTGTGATTGACTAAAATTTTCAAAGATTTTGTTTCCACAATTCTCGGGAAGTTTGTTACAATCTTAGCAGGTTTCCTTATCAATCCGGAGTTCAACCTTGGGGGAGTTCAACCTTGGGGAGTTCAACCTACAATCCGGAGTTCAACCCACAATCCGGAGTTCAACCTACAATCCGGAGTTCAACCTACAATCCGGAGTTCAACCTACTACCCGGAGTTCAACCTACAATCCGGAGTTCAACCTACTACCCGGAGTTCAACCTACTACCCGGAGTTCAACCTACAATCCGGAGTTCAACCTACTACCCGGAGTTCAACCTACTACCCGGAGTTCAACCTACTACCCGGAGTTCAACCTACTACCCGGAGTTCAACCTGCTACCCGGAGTTCAACCTACAACCTCGAGTTCAACCAGTTACCTGAGTTCAACCTTGAGTTCAACCTTGAGTTCAATCTTGAGTTCAACCTTGAGTTCAACCTTGTGTTCAACCTTGAGTTCAACCTTGAGTTCAACCTACTGGACTGAGTTCAACCTGCTTATTGGACTGAACATTTCCAACTTTTGGGCTGGACTTTTCAAATATTATTGGACTGGACATCTTTAAATTGCTGGACTGTTTATCTGTTTACATTACCTTGAACTAATAAACTTAACTCTTATTTTCAGAAATGGATCAAATTATTAATCAGGCTAACTTAAATGGACTAAATGCTGACCAGCTACTCGTAGCTGCACAAGTAGACAAAGCCATGGAATCTGTCATTGGCACTCATCAGAAAATCCCTGTTCTTCGACTCGGAATGTCTTATTCTGAGTGGAAATTCAGGTTCATTCAAGTTATGAAAATTAAGGACTCGAAGGCTTTACGATCCATCTTAAATGGTCCTTGTGTGATCACATATGTGGTTAATGAAGCAATTGGAACTACTGCCATCAAACCCAAAAGCCTGTACTCTGATGAGGATCATGAAAGAACTGACGTTGACGACAGGGCACTTGCTTATCTTCATCAAGGACTCTCCCCTGAAGTGTCCATTGGAGTTCGTGACACTACTACTGCTAAAGAGCTTTGGGAGGCTCTTAAGAATCTATATGAAGGCAATGAAGAAATGAAAGAGAGCAGAAGGGAAATGTTGAGTCAAAAATTCAATGCTTTCAATCATGTTCCTGGTGAAACTTTAGAAAGTCAGATTCAGCGTTTTGTGGCACTTGTAAGTGAGATGAAGTCAAATGATATGGTGGTGGATAACTCAGTGATGAACAAGAAATTACTTAACACTCTACCACGTAGTTGGGACTCAAACGTGACCTTAATCAAGAGAACAAAAGATCTGGCTCGACTCACCCTGTCTGAAACCATCTCTTTGATCAAATCCTACGACCTTGATGACAGACAACGTTATCTGACTCAAACTGCGAGCTACAACAATGCAATCATAGCTACTCCCAGCAATGCTCTCATATCTCAGCAGGAACCTCAACGATCTTCGTTGTATTCCTTTCCTGCCAGTGGATCATCATATCCACCAATGTTTGCATCCAACTCATCCAAAAGCTCAACACCATCAGCCTAGTCAACAGTTATTACTGGATCATCACCCTCTCCAATCACTTCCTCTGCTGCAGCTCAGTCAACTGTGAAAATCCCAAAGGATCTCGAAAACAACCTAAGCTTGTTTGCTGGATTTATGAATTGCTACAATGCCTTCTTGACAGGACAGCTCACTGCCAAAGACGTTGGTGCCTGTGACTTAAATGACGTTAATCAGGATGATATAGAAGAAATGGACTTAACTTGGCAAATAGCCATGGTAGTTCATCGAGCAAACAAATTTGTGAAAAAGACCGGGAGAAACGTGTGGGAAAATCCTTCTAAGAAGCTTGGATGGGATAAAACAAAGATGCGCTGCTATAACTGTGATGAACCTGGTCACTTTGCTCGTGAATGCACCAAGCCCAAAAAGGAGGTGGACACTTCTGCTCCTGCAGCTGCTGCCTCTGCATCTGCTTCCAACACTCAGACTGCTACCACTCGTACTGATTCTACGTCCTCAAACTAAAACAAAGCTATGGTTGCTCAATCAGGAGGTGGATGGGATTGGACATCACAAATGGAGGACCTGAAGATTGCTGAAGACACTGTGTACAAAGCACTTATGGCCCAGATGGATGATGACTACATTCCTTCAGCTGCTGAGGTACATTCTGAAACTCTAGCTGAGTCTTGTTGCACTGAAAGGTGTAAACTTAAAATTAAAGGGTTTAGAGAGGAAACTCTCTCTGCATACAAACAGCTTGAATATGAAAAAATGGCCTTTTGGGACATTAAAAAGAAATTTCATTCTTATAAAGAAATGGTTGAAAAACAAAAACTTGATATCAAGCGTTTGCATCAAGAGGTGAGTGATCATAAGCGTCGATACTTACACTTCAAACGGCTGTCTGATACTTTGACCACTGAATTGATCGATTTAAAATCAAAATTTGAAAATGCTGATTTTCACTTTAAAAAAATCGATTGTTCTAGTGACAAAGTTGAAAAAATAATCAATACTCAGTTAAAGTACAGACCAAAGGAAGTGAGGAATAAAGGTCTTGGGTTTGTGGAAATTCCACCACCCTTTAATGAAAACTATTCCTCAATTCCCATGTCGGATGAAGAATTGTTGGCTCTGCCTGTTAAAGGATACGGTCCTCCAATAGAAGAGCCAACCAGTCGACCATCGAGGGATCAAGTTGAAATCTCCAAATCTGAATCGATCCCTATCAGAATTTCTAAGCCCTCACATAGACAACAAGCTCCATCAAAAACTTTTGTCAAGTCCCAAGATGCCTCCAAGCAGACTGAGACGTTAAATTTTGAGAAAAATAAAGAAATTGACAGAGTTTTTGATGTAAAAAGGGATGAGGTTCCAGTTTCAAATAACTCAACTGCATCTAATGATGTCTTAAAGGAAAATACTTTTGAGACTGAAACGACACCTGTCCTGACTCCTCAGTCAGACTCAGGTGTAACTTATGAGTTTGATTTCATGAAACAAATCCGGGAACTTTGTCTGAAGCAACGGGCAAACAGCAACGACAATTTGACCAATCTGTCATCGTACTCAGATGATTCACCAGTGTCTGAACCTGAGTCTGACTCTAGTGCAGACTCAGCAGACACAAATGCTTCTAGCTATCAGTCATGTGACACAGTTGAATCATCTGAAGACATGCCTACTTCAAATAATTTTGTTGCTGTGTCTGTTCAAAACGCTTTTGCTTCAGATGAAGAAAGTGTAAAATCATCTGACACTCCTGTAGTTGAAAACGTTTCTGCCAACACTTACTGTGATGTTTCTGATGCTGTGAATGTTACTAATTCAATTGATTCTTGTGCAGAAAGTTTAATTATTGAGGATTGGGTAGACGATGGGGATGAAGTCGATGACTCTGATTCACTTGCATTAAATAATAAAAATCAGAGAAACAATTTATCAATTTCTGTTAAAGACAAGAGTATTTGTGTGAGCTCGTTTGTTTTGAGCATAAAACCTTGTGACATGTCGTCCAACTCTTTGTTTGATCATTCCGATTCTGTTATTTTATCTAATTCGTGTGACACATCAAAAAATCTTTTGGTCAAACAATCAAGTACTGGTAGGGCTGGGAAATATGTTCCACCGAAACATGTTTTGCCAAAATATGAAAATCAAAATTTCTCAAATCAAAGAAACATGTATTCAAAACCAGCATCACACAGGTATAGCAATGTGAACAAATCCTTTGGATCTGAAGAATCTGCAAGATCTCAGGGGGATTCACATGTAAAGCATCAGATATGCTACACATGTGGAATCCCAGGACACATTGCTCGAAATTGTAAATCAAATCTTGCAAGCTAGAAACATCAGAAGGCTCCAAACGGGAATCATCATCACTTTCAGCCAATGAAGGTTAAGAAACCTAAGGCAGTGAAAGTTGACACCTCCAAGGTGAAGCCTTCTGATGGTGATTGGAATAGAAATAAGCAGTTCAAACAGTCACATAAAATACCTAAGCAACAACAGAAAGCTTTCAAAAGATTATCAGCTTCCAAAGACAAATTGTTTTTACGAAACAAGTTGCATTGGAAACCAAAATGTTCTATTCCAAATTCCTCCCCGTCAGTAGGATCTTCTTGTTCAGTTAGCAATTTGTCTAATCTTTGTGCTTCCGTCTCAACCGCTAACATGCATTGGATGAAAGTCCAGTACATTGATAGCAACGGTGTAACCCAAACTACTATGGCTTGGGTGCCAACTAATAACTAATTATACGTCATGTGCAGGAACAGCTATGGCGGACTATCATTTGTCTCTGGTACATTGATAGTGGCTGTTCAAGGCACATGACAGGAGACTTATCACAACTCACAGATGTGGAATTCTTTAATGGTGGATTTGTTTCTTTTGCGGGTGGTGAAAAAGGTCAGATAACTCAAAGGGGAACGGTAAGAAATGGGGCTCTTCAGTTTAACAAAGTTAACTATGTTCTTGAACTAAAACATAGTTTACTAAGTGTTTCCCAAATTTGTGATAACGGTTACTCAACTCACTTTACTGATAAAAGTTGCTTCATCTTGAAACCTGGAGTTGTGATTCCTGAAGAATGGGTCTTACTAAAATCTGAACGTCGGGGTAATGCTTATGTTATCAACATGAACAAACCTCCTTCTGAAAACGTTACTTGTCTTTTCTCAAAAGTTTCACAAAACAATGCCATTCTATGGCATCGTCGTCTTGGACATGCTAATGCTAAAAACCTAAACAGGGTTGCTAAACTTGGGTTGGTAAGGGATCTGCCAATACGTGATTTTATAACAATCGAAAAATGTGTTGCATGTGCCAGAGGAAAGCATCATCGAAAACCACACCATCCTAAGTTGGTAAACACTATTGATTCTCTTTTGCAACTGATTCATATGGATCTTTTTGGTCCAGTGAATGTGCTCAGTATTTCTCGCAAAGCTTACTGCTTAGTAATAACTGATGATTTCTCACGTTTCACTTGGGTTTTCTTCTTGGCTAACAAAAGTGAGACTGCAGAAATAGTAAAGCAGTTTGTCGTAATGGAGAATCAGACCAACTTGAAAGTAAAGAGTATTCGTTGTGACAATGGCACTGAGTTCAAAAATGCAGAGTTAAACCATTTCTGTGCTCAGAAAGGGATAGCACGTCAATTCAGCTCTACAAGGACGCCACAGCAAAATGGAGTCGCCGAAAGAAGAAATCGCACTCTGATTGAAGCTGCTCGTAAAATGTTGTGTGATTCACAGCTTCCTACCTTCTTTTGGGCAGAGGCTGTTAACACAGCCTGTTATGTGCAAAACCGAGTTCTTCTCAACAAAGCTCGAATGAAAACACCCTACGAAGTGCTGTTTGGACACAAACCCTCCGTTAAGCATTTTCGTGCTTTTGGTTGTCCGTGCACATTGTTGCATTTGGATGCTACTCCAAAGTTTGATGCGAAAGCTGACGACTGCTATTTTGTTGGCTATGCTGGCAAAACTGCATATAGGGTTTACAACAAACAAACAAAGCAAATCGTAGAGTCGTTTGACGTGCGTTGACTTGAGGAGAATGAGACGGATGCAAGAGTGGGTCCAGATTGGTTATTTGACTATGATACTCTTTTCCGTTCTTTTCATATTTTTGATGATGTGTTTAGCAGTGTTTATACAGATTCTACAGGTACTTCCACATACGCCACTGTTTCCTCATCCTCTGTTAGTCATGATGCATCGAATGAGGGGGATGATGTACCTGCGTCATCATCATCACAACAACACTCAGTGTCTATCGAATCCCATGCTCCTATTATGGATCATGTGCCACTGGAAGAGGAAGAAGATCTACCTTCAGATACTTTGTCTCCTGCTTTTCATGATCCAATACCTCCAGAATGCACGGTAGAGCATAATGCTGACAACGACGCTGACACTGACACCATGGAAGAAACTGCAGCTGATAGCATCATGCCCTTGCCTACAGACCTTTCAATTCCAGACAGAGGCATTCCTACAAGTATACAACGAAATCATCCACTGGAGAACATCATTGGTCCAGTCGATGCAGGTGTCTTAACCCGGAGTCAAACCGGTGACATCAACAGATGCTTGTACTCATGTTTTATTTCTCAAATTGAGCCAAAGACTACTGCTATGGCTTTGCGAGAACCAAGCTGGGTGGATGCAATGCAGGATGAACTGAATCAGTTTGAAAAACTCAAAGTCTGGAGATTAGTAAAACTGCCTACGGGAAAGCGACCTCTTGGCACAAGATGGGTTTATCGAAACAAACGAGATGACAGTGGGGTGATTGTACGAAATAAAGCAAGATTGGTTGTGCAGGGATTCAGACAGATTGAAGGTCTGGATTATGATGAAGTATATGCCCCGGTTGCAAGATTGGAAGCCATCAGAATATTTCTTGCCTACGCTTCATTCAAAGGTTTCACTGTCTATCAGATGGACGTTAAAACCGCCTTTCTTTATGGAACTGTCAAGGAAGAAATCTATGTTGGTCAACCACCAGGCTTCACAAACCCAAAGTATCCGGAGCACGTGTACAAATTAGACAAAGCTCTGTATGGGCTACATCAGGCACCTCGTGCTTGGTATGCTACCCTGACGGAACACTTGCTTGCAAATGGGTACACTCGTGGTGTCATTGATCAGACTTTATTCGTCAAGACGGTGAATGAAGATAGAATTCTTGTGCAAATTTATGTGGACGACATTATCTTTGGCTCCACTAATGATGCTCTGTGCAAAGAATTCGAAGAGGTGATGAAAAAGCAGTTTGAAATGAGTGCTCTTGGTGAAATGACTTTTTTCTTAGGATTGCAAGTACGTCAAAACTCTAAGGGTATCTTGATTCATCAAGGTAAATACGTAGATGACATTCTTGCAAAATTCAGCTTCAATGATGTAAAGCCAGCCGACACTCCAATGTCTGAGAGACCTGGTCTTACTCAAGATCTGGAAGGAGAAGCCGTCGAAGAAACTCTTTATCGATCAATGATCGGTTCGCTGATGTATCTGACCGCCAGCAGACCAGACATCATGTTCGCTGTGTCTCAGTGTGCACGCTGTCAGGCTAATCCTAAAACTTCTCATTTACATGCTGTCAAAAGAATGTTTAGATACCTTAAAGGCAAAGCTAGATTTGGTCTTTGGTATCCTAGGGATTCTCCATTTGATTTACATGCTTTTTCTGACAGCGATTTTGGAGGATGTGATATTGACAGGAAATCTACATCTGCGGGATGTCAATTCTTAGGCGATCGGCTTATCGCATGGCAATGCAAGAAACAGCAGACAGTCTCCGTCTCCACAGCAGAGGCTGAATATGTGGCTGCCTCCGCATGCTGTTCTCAGGTTATCTGGATACAACACCAGCTGGTGGATTACGGTTTGGATTTCTCTCTTACTCCCATTTATTGTGATAATGACGCTGCTATTCAAATCGTGAAAAATCCAGTTCAATTTTCTAAGGTAAAACACATTGCCATAAAAGAACATTTCATCCGCGACTCGTTTAACCAAGGTTTAATCGTGCCCACGCACATTCATACTGACGACAATGTCGCAGATCTTTTTACAAAACCTGTTAATCGAGTTCGTTTTGAAGCTCTTTCTGAATTGCTCAAAATGGTCCATTTCGAGGACTGAACTGGTCTTCACAAAAAAAAAGGTCTTTTGCTTTTCTTTGTTTTACATTTGTAAATTTGTTCTTTAAACTTCCTTTTTAAAGCACAAATTTAGAGGGATGTGATCTAAGAAAAGACATGAGAGATGAAATAAACTTTCATAAGTTGGATTAAGGCTGACGCACGTAAAATGTGTATCAAAAGGTTGGCTCTAGTGTTATATGTTGGTAGGCTTGGTTCTGATGGCTGGAATGTTAATGATCTTGTGAAGCACTTAAAGATAAAGACACGACTTCAGTAAGGAACATCACTTGGAATCAGGTACAAACTCTATTTGAATGCTCGTGTGATGTCCCGAAGCATAACACTGTGGTCTAGGTCTGAAACCTTTTCTGAAAAAACTCGTGTATCTCCTCTGTTTTGCGTAAGCAAAGACCTGGAGATGCTAGGCAACGAAAACTTTTGCTGCATCCAGATATATGCTGACCTAGTTTTCGGTGTCGTGCTATAGATCATCTTACACCTAAAAGAGACCTCAGTGTCCAAGGATGTCCTGGTTGCTCCTCTGCTGCATCCAGATATATGCTGACCTGGACACAGCCAGGACGTCACCCCTCTAGAGTCCAAAACCCTAAGCCTTTGTCATTTGAGAAATCATCTGACTTGTATATTATTCTACCTCTCTTATTGATCTATTCTTCTCTCGACTCAATCCAGTCCCAGTCAAGGTTTCAGGATTCTAGAACAGATACTGTGAAAAATATGTGGTAGGGAAACTGCTTGCATGATAGAGAGTACCACTTAATATTCTAGGATTTGATTGTGACTTGCTTGAGTGATCGTACTTAATATACGAAAACATGATAAATAATATCACAGATTATTATATAAGAAGGCCTAAGGAAACAAGTTTAAGGGGACAAATATACTAGCAATTGCTCAGACCAACTTAAATAGATCTGAGTTGATAAGTGTAGTTCAGCCTGAAACGCAGTGATTTGATCTCGTGACAAAAAGTATCTCATCTTTATTATTTGTCTTTTCATTATTTTATTTTATTTTTAATTTTATTTTTATTTTTTGTTGGGCTTAAAAAATTTTCGTAACTAAATTTTTATTAGACCAGTTCATGATCTGACTTGGACCCGGTTATAAAAAGTAGGTTGAAAAATAATAAAATGGGGTGTGGGATACGAGTGGGGCCCACCACACGTTTGGTGGGCCACACAAACCTTGATTGAACAAAATTGGGGGCGGAAGGTTTGTCAAAGGTCATAATCTTCAAAATTGTCTCCTCCTAACCGTTCACACACACACTCACACCCTCTGTTCTTTCCCTTCTTTTAAACATGGCGTCTTCCACAAAGCCAAAGAAATCAGGTAATCATCCTCATCTTATACTCTTTTGTTTGCATATTTTGGTGGTTAGTTGCTTGCAGGAGTGGTAGAAGCGTTTTTCTCATCAAAAATGGAAGTTCAACAACGAAATGGGGGCGCTTGAGTGGTTCAGTGAGCGGCGCGTGAGTCTCACGCGCCTAGAAGTTTGAGTTCGAGGCGGCGCGTGGCCATCACGCGACTGTGGGCAAGGGAAAATTACCAAAAAGCCCTCGAACTCCCCTGTTGAATGACCATTATGTCCTTGAACTCACCCTTTTTCATGAGCTTCCTCAAAAATTTACGAAACTGCCATCAAACTCAGATGGCAGACTACAAGATTGCCCTTGAACTCCCAAATGTTGCTTGAACTCGTGCATTTTGACCATTTTGTCCTTGAACTCATGGGACAAATGACCAGATTGCCCTTGAACTCTCTAATGTTACTTGAACTCATGGGGCAAATGACCAGAATGCCCTTGAACTCTCTGATGTTACTTGAACTCAGCTGGCAAATGACTAAAGTGCCCTTGACTTCAGACGTCTTACTTGAACTCAGCAGGGAAAGGACAAAAATGCCCTCGAACTCATTTTTGTTCATCAAACTCAGGGGAGTTATTTAACAAATTGTCCTCGAACTCCCCTGCGGAGGTTGAACTCACCTTATTGTGCCGTTTTTATTGACCTGAAGCCCGACTGAGTTCTTGCTCAAATGTTTATTTGGGTTTTATTTTCTAAAAGAAGGAGTCCACCTAATGACCTTTTGTTTGACCACTTTTGTTTATTAAATTCCTTACATAATTTAATTTATTTTTTTTTCAGGAAAAACGACTCCTCACGTGCCAACATTTGAAAATAATCATAATGTGGTGTGCTATCTCGCTGACCCCCCTGAAGATTACAAGCAGGAGTTCAAGTCTCTGATTGTGGGTCTTAACACGTGTAGGACTGCACATGCTATGCGAGAAAATCCAGTTATCTGTTCTGACTGGATTAAAGAGTTTTGGGACAATGCAAATGCCAAGAAGAAAGACGACTTGATTCGTTCTAAAGTTAGAGGAACTGAAGTGGCCATCTCTGAACAGGATATAAGGAATGTATTGCTTTTTGGTGATTCTCCAAGTGATCCTGTCGGTTTTCTAAAGGAGAAGCTCAGTCCAGTGTTGAGGAAGATGGGGTATGAAGGTGAACTGATGATACCACCATACTCGAAGAAACTATTTCCAAGTTACTGGAGGCTTCTGGTTCATATGTATTTGGCCAGTATGGGAGGTAATAAGAGTGGAATGGATCAGATGGGATTAAAGCATGCTTCTGGAGTGGTTGCTCTAATTGAGGGTTGGGACTTTAATTTCTCTAGATGTATTTTTGAAGACATGATGGTGAATGTGAGAACCCTGAACAAGAATTATTTTTACAAATTTCCAAGATTTGTACAAATGATTCTGGAGTCCAAATATCCAAACCTTGAGAAGACTGTTTCAACCAATGATAAGAAGTGCATGGCTCCTCAAATTTTTGGTTTAATCAGACAAGTTCGTAAAGATTCAATGCAGATATTTGAAGGAAAATTCCCACTAGTTAAATTTGGGAAATTCAGTGAAATAGTTGAAGAAGTACCGGTTCCACCATCTGCTATAATTGCTGAGGATCATGATGTTCAGATTATTGAGCCTACACCTGCTGAAAAACCACCAACACCTGAGAATGTGAATCTAACTGATATTGAGAGTGAGGATGAAGACGTGGTTGATGAAAATGTTCAGACTGAAGAAGAAGAGGAGGAAGAACAAGTTGCTGAAATGGAGTTTGATGATTTGAATGATGAGGATGATGCTGTCATAGAGAATATTGATGGTGCTGCTGCTACCACTGAGACTGAAGTTGTTATTCCTCCAGTAGATCAACTTGCTGAAATACTTAGAGCTGTCCGTGAAGCTGAGCATGGTAATCCTCTATTCAAGTCTGCACCTGAGACAACAGATGTAGTTGAAGACCCAAATGCCGATTTGCAGCCAAGAAAAAGAAGCAAAAGGGATCCCAGATTTGCTGCTGCTACTGCTGAGAACACACCTGTAGTTATGGTTACTGATTCTTTTTCTACTCCAGACACTTCCACCACCACACCTGTCCCAGCAACCGAAGCATTTTCTCAATACTTGAGTAAAGCACCCATTACAGGCAGGATAAATGAGGGTGTTGGATCTTCCAGCGCACCTGATTCAGGAAAAGTATTGTTTGATGAAGAAGCTTTCCAGAAAGCTCAAAATGCTTATTTGGCTGATAAAGCTAGAGGAAAAAATGTTGATATTGAGTTCCTAACAACTGAAGAAAGAGAAGCTGGAACTGAAGTTGCTGATAGTGATGATGATATATTTGCTGAAGTGGATGTTCATAGATTGCAAACGAGAGTTTTGAAGTTGGAGACTGATAATATCTGGCTCACTGCTCAAGTTGAAAGTCTTATGGAGACCGTTACTGAGAAGAATCAAAAGATCAATGAACTTGAGTCCAGTTTGGGTGATGTATCTGCTAGATTATTGAACTTGACTCAGAAACTGGAGAACAAGTTTGGGAAGGAGTTTTCGGAGACGACTTCCTTTGTAGAGAAAGTCATGACACCTGCAGAGCGTGAACAGGCTCAGAAGGAACATGATGAAGAAATGACAAAGTACTTCAATGACCAGATTCCTCGTGTTTGGGATCGTCGTCCTGGAAGTTCTTATGTTCTCAAGAATATGGCTGAGCCATCTATTGATCCCATGGAGGAACATCCTGAGAGATATGTGACTATCACTAGTGACCGGTATGACACTTATGGCAACCGAACGGGTATAGAGTGTTGGAGATACAATGATGACAAAGGAGTGTTTGTTGTGCATAGAGGAAATGGAGCGGTTGAGTACTATGCTTCTACATCTGCTTTCAATTCTTGGACCAAGATTGACTTGACAGAACTTGCAAGAGCTCCATTTATAAACCAGACGCGAAATCCGAGAAACAAGATAGGTGTCACGTTTCATAAAAAGATTCAGGAACAAGCAAAGGTGAATTTCAAGGATATGAAGACTGCTAGCTCGATGTTGGTTAAATATAAGGGTTTGTTGGATGCTGACGGAAAACCTTTCAAGACAGTTCAATGGCCACCTACTGATAAGTTGAAGACCATTCCCTTGAGCAGACCAATGGATAGGGGGTGCCTAAAAGATATGAAATTCTGGGTTTATGATCCAACTTCTGGTTCAGCAGTGATTGTTTGTGACAGTGATGAGTTTAGAGTGTTTGATGCTAAGGGTCTGATGTCTTTGCATTCTGATGACATTGAAGTTTTAGCGAGACATCAAATTCAGTGTGATCCCAAGTATGAAGTGTGTGCGAAATCATTCACTAGTGCTGTTGCTCAGATAAACAACTTTGGATTAGCGTCTGATAGAAGAGGTAGAGTAGAAACTGCACTATTTGGTCCGTACGTTGGCAAATCTCCGGAAGAGTGGAAGAGAGCTTTGGAGAAATCGAAGAAAAGATCAAGGAAACGCAGCAAGAAGCAGCAGTGACTACTTCAAGCAAACACAAACCTAGGGGGATATTGTTGGGCCATGTTATTAGAGGTTTGCGTTTGTCTTGGGCTTGATATTGTTTGTGTTCTAGTCTGTAATCGGCCCAAGGGGTCCATGTAAGGTGACCGCCCTATATTAGTATAAATAGAGGGTTACTTAGTCTTTTTGGGGTTGCTAGTCTTTTGTCATATCTCATATTGTAATCGGCCATAGTGTACCAGACGGTTCTTTGAAACCGTGTGCACTCGTTTAATCGAACCATTCAGTTTGAAGTCTTCTCTTTGTTCTTAATACATAATCATTGATTCCGCCTTTGATTGTGTGTGTTTGATACCCGGTAGAGAAGATCTTGGACTTATAGTATTTCACAATTATTCATTGTCTTGAGTGTACAATGGGCGAGGCACAATATGTCAAGGTTTGGTTATGGGCTCATGTTAGATCACATATTAATTATTGCCCTAGCTAGGCAGTAATTTAGTCAGTTTTGGGATTACAGGTCCAACATACAAAAACCCGTGAACTCACCAACTTTATGTTGACCCGAATATTTTTCATGCATGTTTTTTAGGAAATTAGCATGGAGCATGGAACTTGGGAAGGTCTCATGCGAGCGTTTAGGGGATACCATCTTTTGAACCGTTGTTGTGATGTTTTGATCTAAACACTTTTAACAATGGTGTCTAATTCAAACAATTAATGTTATGTTTTGTAAAACTTGAATGTTTTTAAATGGTAATTCCTGTTTTATTAAATGATGCTCGTGTGACTTTTGTGCTTGGAAATCATTTCAGTTGCACCCCGTGCTTCCGCCTTAGGCGGGGTGTGACAGGTGTTGTCTTGATCATCAATATCACACACATGTTCCTCTCTTCTTCTCTACACGTACGCACCTTTTTCTTCTTCCCCGGGATTATGCTCTTTATGTCTATAAGCTTTTTTTTCTTATCTCTCTCTCTCCCTCTCTCGCCACTACCCCTCCACCGACTCTTACGACACACCTCCACCGCATCCCGCCGTACGTCATCAACGTCAATGGAAAAGTAGGGAATAGAGGGTGTTTGTTTGGTGCTTTGAAGTGGTGGTTGGGCACAGTTGTTGCAGCAGTTCACGCTGGTGGAGGTGAAATGAGTGATGACTAAGGGCGGCGGGGTAGATGGTGGTGGTCGTCTGCGTTGCGTATATACAACGCTTCCTTTCCTCACTCTTATCCCTATTTTCGCATCACTCTGATCTCTCTCTTCGGTTTCATGATTCACACTGATCCATTGAGGTAAAAAATTATTATTATTTTATTTCGATATGTTTGGAATACAGTTTTACATTTTTTTATTTTTCCAATTTATTAATGGAATTGAATACCAATTAGGAGTATGTTTAGATCCATTGTGTCGTATGCTTTTTTGTTGTTTGTAAAATTATCGGGGCTAATGTTTTCTAATATTTTAATACTATTTCTATGTATTACGTATTAAATTTGTTTGTAGATAGGATGTAGCTAATGATTTGTTTGTTCAGGGCGATTATTAAATCTGTTTATTGAGTATCAACATTTTCTGCAAAATCGTAATCATTTTTTTGACTTTTATAACATCTGTTGAATTTTCAACAGCTGTTGTCGAACAAAAGTCTCTCAATATTTACCAACGGATTGTGTAAAATTTTTATTCTAGAGAAGGAAAAAAACCATCAAAAGACTCATTGTAACAACATATTTTGTTACACGATTAAATTGAGAATCCGGTTAAGGACCGAACTCGCGGATCGATTACGCATAAACAACTCGGTTTCAGACGGGATGTTCGAGACGAGACAGAAATATACGATAACAACGTCATCACAGATTCGTATTAATACAGAAACGGTTACAGACACTGTCATCAGTAGGATAAACGTCTATCTCGTGGCCGGGGGAGGTCGGGCATGACCTCCCCCTTGAGAGCATTCAAAGTACCAACTCAAATCACCAAATGAACAATAACACATGAGATTGCTATTTATAGTACAAAACCCAGGTTCCAGATTCGCCCACTGTTACTGGTCGAATGTGGAGTATTTCCACATTCGCCCAGTTATACTGGTCGAATGTGGATCACTTCCACATTCGCCCCATTTGTATATAGGTCGAACCTGGATCTGTTTTGTCCTATATTTTACAAATGCGTCAGATCCATAAAATGCCCTTATGGATCACCACAATCTCATGTAACACTATACCTAGACTCAACCCTAGTCTATTCGACAGTGACGTCCACATAAAGTGCATCAACATAAACTTCTTACTAAAGTATCACTATAAATTTAAAAGACAGAAACAATTTCAAATTCATAAATAAAATCTTGATATGTGTAATAAATGATTAATTTCGCTACTTTCCCACTGAAACAACTCTTCAAATTCTATTTTATGTTTATTCAAGAATCAAATTTTCTAACAAACATAAATATTATTTAATAAAATTTGTACAAAAATAAAAATTTGATGTTTTACATTTTTATATTAATATAAGTGTTTAACTTGTATTTTATCTAAATTTGATATGAAATGTTTGTTTTTTTTTTCTTATATAAGCGAGTAAACATAGTTAGTTGTATTTCAGATATTGTATTATAACAATACCTGATAGAAAACTTATTTGTTAACAACATTGATAGAAAACTTTAACACTGATAATAGACATCTTATATATTCAGTGGGGAGACAGATTTATATTGCACTATAATTAGTTGCATTTCAGATATTGTATTATAATAATGGACTTAAACTATGTTAATCACAATGCATTTTTTAATCGTATCTTTTATATCTTTTCTAACAATCTGTTTAACAAAACAGATTATACAAACATCTGATAAAATACTAAAGACTGTTACGTATCGTCACATCATACCATAGTAGTTTAAGTATCTGATGACGTTTATAATCGGTTTTGCCATAAATATGATCTTTTGTAAAAATAAGACTTTCTTATACAGTGTATTTCAAATATGTTTGCATTAATTTGTGTTCAATGTATCTTTTATACAAATAACATAAACAAAAAACTAATTTTTTATTTCAATATTATGCTATTACATGAAGATCTACTACATTACCATAAACAAAAAACAATAAAAACATAATAGACATAACATTCAAAATGAATTTAAAAACTTCAATTTCAACTCGATAGAAGCCTCAAGTGACTTTACAATATTAGAAATTATTTCTAACTGCTCCAGATCACTTTTCATCGCATCGATGTAAGAGACTACACCATTGTCACGAATTGTTGATGGTGGCAAACACTTCAATTTCCCGACTACCTTGGCTTTTTTATCAAAACACTTTGAAATACGCGTGAAAATCTGCTTCAACACATCTTTATACAATGTATCTTTATCATATTTCATATGAACTTGTCTTATTAAATCGACCTTCAAATCCACTGCGAGTACTGCTGGTGAAGATGATGATGCCATAACTTGAAAAAAGTAATAAAAAATATTCTCTATATACAATATGACTATAGTAGAATTTTCAGTAAAAGATCTACATATTTATAAGCCCATAGTTCAAATAATAACCAAAGTTACGCATTTCGTATTAATTACCGAAATTTAATGCTATAAATGCGGTAGATGAAAAACTATATTTACAAGTGCCAACTGTAAAAAGGTATCGACTTGCAATTTAAACGTCACTACGTAAAGTGTAAAACACGTGTACCAACGCATGTTTAAAGTTATTTTCTATTCACACCATATATATATATATATATATACAAAACACTCTATTAAAATGCACATCTAACCTTACAATAATCAAATATACTTACATTACATAACACAGAAACATGTCATTCTCCCAAAAACCAGAGTCCAACAAACAGCTCATGAAATTCTTATTGAGGCTATCAAAAAAGAATCTTTTGAAGAAAAACAATAAGAAACGAATCAACTAAACGAAACATAGCTCTACAGTACCTAGCGGATCAAATCAAACTAAACGACGAGATTTTTAAGAAGATGAAAGGTCTTACTCATAACGTTATTTCCATCAGCAAGGAAAGGAAGCGGCGTCGTGAAAAAATTATGAAGAATCAGCAATAGTAACTGTAATTTGGGAAAAAAAATGTACTCGTAATTTTGTATTAAAAATCCTTAAAAAATGTAAATCTTATATATATATTTAATATATAAATACATATCTTATGCTTTTTAAATTATATTGCATTTTACACAAACATAGATCAAGTCAAAATGAAATTAAATAGATGATGAAAACATTTATTTGACAGAACACATTTTATAAACAAACGGTGATAACTTTTAAAATCCTTATATTTAACTTAATTTATTATTATTTTTTAATCAATAGAAATATCTATATATTAAATTTTGATAAGTAAATATAAGTAAAAAAATATCGAGTCATTTCAAAATTCTAGTTTCAAGGTAATGATTATTACTAGTAGTCAATAGCCCTAAAACGCTATGATGATCACTATACAGTTCAAGAATCTAGATGGAAACTTGCAAAATACAGCGGTAATTAATGGTAGATGTAAATATTTTTACTATTATAAAACAACTAAAAAAGGTTACCATAAATTTACATTTTATTTTGAATTAAACAAACAAACTTATTTACTTTTAGAAAATTAATCTAAACTCTTTTATTGTTCGTATAACTTTAAAAAACTATATATATATATATATATATGTATATATATATTTCATAAGAATAAAACTTCTAATAAAATATCCAAGATCACCAAATCTAATTTCTTTACAAATCGATTCTTTCTAACTATTTTTATACTTCATTCAAATGATTAACATTGAAATTCGAACTTCTTATTAGATAAAAGTATACTCATTTTATTGTATATAGTCTGTTTTACAACATCTGTTGAATGATAATCAGCGGTTATCAAACAACTGTCAATCAATATAATTTTACAATTAAAGATTACAATAAATATACAATTCAGATTGAAAAAGATTTAAAATTAAATTTTACAATAAATTCTTAAATGAAGTACTCCAGAACTACTGAACACCTTTAATCTTCAATTGAACTTTTATTTACATTTATAAATTATACTTCAAAATTTGATCACATTTTTAACAATATTTTAAAATAAAATATTACAACGTCTGTTAAATTGTCAACAAATGTTATGAAATAAGTGTCAACGAATACAATGAGCTAATCAGAGGTTAGAATGTAGAATGGAAACTAAATTTCAAAACTTTAATCCTTAAGTTTAGATTTTGACAATATATTTAGATGAAATAAGTATATCTTTAAGAATATACATAAAACTTACTGAATGTAATTAATATTTTAATTAACTAAATCAATTATTTCCATATAAATCAACACATGATTATTTGAGTTGCAGAAACTTAAAATTTTAAAATACAAATTTCACTTTTTATCCAACTATAAGATGTTAATGTGAGTTTTAAGTCGTTCTATTAAGTGTTATGTTTCTCATTCAATAAGTTAGTAAAATTAAATTGTTAATAAAAATTTTAAACGAACTACGCGAGATCATAATTATTATTTACCACACATCACTATTAATGATCAACTGAGCTTTTAGTCATATTTTGAATTAATCTTTTATAATATGTTTTTGTAACAGCCTGTAAGAAATAATAACTGTCTGTTTGGGGAAAATCTTAGTTGTTCAAACGTATCTTGAATATATTCTATACTACAATACTGAAAAAAGCTATAGCAATAAAACACGTTATCGGAATTGCAAAATTTTACTTACAATATGAGGATAAACAAAGATACAACATATGAAATACAGCCAAAACACCACATAACGAAAAATGTTTACAAAAATACAAAATAGAAGTGCTCTAACAAAAAACTCCAATATCACTACAAAAGGCAACTAATACAAACTAACACATCTCATCTATAAGAACAAAATACAAAATACAGTTGAAACACCACAAAACAAAACCAAAAGAAGCCGGGCTCCAAAGAAAAAGAAAACATATACAATAATATGCCTCTAAGTAGCGGAAAAATTAGAGACATGTTATTTATGTAGAGACCCATCTCATTTTGGACAGGCTCTCTTATTATAACAAAACAGATAATATTTTCCTTTGATTGTAAGAATCTTCAGCAACACCAATATTGACTTCATTAGCAACGGGTTATTGGTAATACATTTTTCTTTCAGATACACAATTTTTGAGAAGACTAAGGGTACGAAATTTAGATAAAATAACATTATATACTGAAGGTATAGATGGTTGGTTTGCTTTTCAATGGTTGAAGTATTACAAGCTTGCAAACGGAAATGAAGAGTTACTCGGCTTTTATAGACTGAAAAAATAGGTATATACCTACTACAATTACTAACACAAATGATAAAATAATAAAATAAATTTCAATATCATAATAATTAACTTTGGTATTCAAGCCTTTGTGAAGTTGAAATGTATAAATATCTATTAACTTGTCAACAAATATTATCAAAAGATTGTCATCAATTACAATTTTGAAACAGCTAATAAAACGTTACATAACAATACAAGGTGTAGAAACAACTTAGACATACTTGCACAAAGGCATAAATACCTTAGAAGTAACTTGAAACCCAAGTTGCGAAGATTATGAAAGGTTAACAGATTTGTTTTCACAAACTTCCTGAGTGACCTAAAAAGTGCCCATATACAAATAAACATAACAGATTTGAACATCTACTGAAAATAAATGCTTATTACAAAAAAATTAGAATAAATATCTCGCAGGAATTATCCTGTACATTCTCATATCCGTCGACCAACTCTTCAATTATAAGAGGATCATCACAAAACTTGACCACAATGTACACATGGTACTCATTTGTAAGATTGTAATCAGAAACATCAATCTTGAAAGCAAGTTTCTTTTCAAAGATTCGGCACAACTCATGCGGCAAACTTTTTGTGTCGCTTTCCTTCGACTGCCTTTCCCTAATATCACATGCAGCAGCTCCAATGAGCCTCGTGACATCTTTATCGAACATCACAAATGATACACTACCGGATTCATCTTTGAACCCTTATCTGCAACTTGAACCTAAAACAAATAAAACATAATTTATCTAAAAAACATGCATGAAATGAAATGAAAAATCTGAAACAAAAAAAAATGTGTATACATCTACTGCTTTACATACTTTGTGATAATGGAAGTACATTCACATTGGCATTTTCGACAAACCAACGCAGTAGCAGGCAATTTGTGAATAGCTTCAGACATTTCTTCAGCATTTTGCAAATACTCTGATTTACTTAAACTTTCTTCTTTCACTTGCGGCAGGCAGCATAAAACCAACCATAGCTTTCTTCAACACTTTTTATGGTGGCAACCACAACATAAGATATCGGCTACAAACACAGTATATATATACAACATACACTTTTAAAGAATAGTAACATATAATAAACTGAAGTCATATAAAAGGTATGAATAAAATATTGAAACCTCTTGAATGTTAATGAGTTCATCAACACGCTTCTTCTGTGTTCCAACTATGAATTCCTGACGCAATGGATAAACAGTCTGGGAAGAAAGAACGGTTTGAGAAGTGCAACCAGACTCTTGTTCTTGTTTCAACATCAAACTACATAAACATTTCCATGAATTACATCTCTTAGGTAAAACAAATAATGTAAACTTGCGTATAGAAACATAAATAAATAGCACCTCCTCCTTAGCTCAGACACCTCATCTATAACTTGATTGAGAAAGAGGCGAGATCCATACTTATCGGTTTGAACTGTAATTCTTTCTAAAAATTTCACAACACACATATCTTTACTGACTTCATTTATATTAATATCTTTTTTAAAATAACAACACTGAAACACAAGTTACCGTTCCAGTCTCTAACCCTTCCATGCTGGATAACAACCAGTACATGCTCCTCAGTGATCTTGGAAATGAATTCCTTAAACCGTATTGCATAAGAGTTCCACAATGTACATCTTAACGTCGTACCTCTACAACAAAACAACATAACCATAGATGTAAAACAAATGCAAAAATCTGATAGTATACAAACATTAATTACAGATAAATTATTACATCAATAAATATGTTCCACATGAGATTCAAAACAGTCACTCATAGATTAACTTCTTCATAACATTTATTACAGAAATTAAATTTGCAGTTCTAAACAATATTTTTTTTTCAACTATTGATGCATAAGACTCACCTTAAAAATAGAATACTATTGTTAACCGTCAGGTATATGAATAGGAGATACAACACTTTTCGAAAAAACTGTATAACAATTTTAAGGAATCCTTACACTAAGTCCTGAATATCAAGATTCATCCATTTGGTTTCGTTAGGAGCTCGTCCAAACACATCCAAGTCCCCACACCAAATAACGCTTCCAGCAACATCTATAAAAACAAAACACACAATTTTACCAAACATCTGTTAACTTTAAAGGAACGTTGTTCAACCAAACTGAATGTTAAAGCTGGTTCTAAAGTAAAAAAATAAAATTCAAACAACACTCAACATACTCTTGGCTTTACTGTTAAGAATGTCGTTAAAAGGTAAGAAGTTGAAACCATACTCAAGACCATCCCAACCCTTAACCTATTTCACAGCTGTACAACGGTAAAAAATGTTTTTGAATTGATGTGCTACAACTCTGTAGATGTCCTTGTTTTCACCTACACCGAACTTAGATAAGACAACCACACCGTCTTCTTCAAGTTGACTGTTAAAAGGTTGCATAAAAGGTGCCTTGGCAGAACCTTGAATCTAATCACCCTGCATATCGGTTAACAGAAGGTAAAAAGCATGCAGAAAAGAACACGTCTTCAAGAATAAGAGAGAAAACCAAGTTATATAGTTTACCTGCTCATCAATGAATATGACCTCCAACTTATAAGTTGTCTTCCACTTCCTTATGACTCGAGCCTTCATGTACCATATGTCTTTGGTTGGATTCAGATCACGAATAAAAGTGACATGGTTTTCTTCATTGTCCATTGATGTTGACATGGTTTTAAAGATATCTATTAAGAAGGAAATTTTAAAATCTTTGTTAAGATTTATAAAATTCAAAGCTGATATTAGAAATGGCTGAATTGGTTATGTACTTATATATAAGGAGCTAATGAGACATGTTTCACTACGTTAATTTAAATTTTCCCCCTTAAAATTCAAACTTAGGGCCTAAACAGCTGCAACATATGTGCTTAACATCTGCTGCTTAACGACACACCCGATAGTTCTGAACCGCTATTGAGGACAACAGCGGTGTTTTCACGTGGCCCACGTATTTTTTCTGAATATTTTAAGGTGATTATTGACGTCACTTTTTGCATCACGCAGGCATTGGTGGTCTGTCTCTCCGTTTGACACCCTCAGCTTTCTGACGTCACTAACGACTCTCCTATTATAGAAAGTATAGATAGATAGATATCCAACCAAACCTTTAAATATCATATTTTATAATAATTAAATATATCATTTTTACTCACGTTAGTTTATTTTATTAAAAATAAGTCATAATATGATTATTCTACCCTTTGCTTGGTAATGCACATGATGACGTTATAGGAATATGTTTTCTAATTCAATCGTCTCCTAGAGGTGAACCCAATTCATCCTTTACAATTGTTTTAACTATGTACCTTCCATTGTTCATCATGCTAATAGAGCAAGTCCTTCGAGTTTAACAATTCTTCATCATTCAAGTATGCTTAAAACTTTTAAAAGAACTCTTCATGGTTCCTAAATCCTCAATCATTGTCTAGTGAGTGTCTCGAGAAAAAATAATTGAAATTTGTAACACACAAAGATCTCCTTAATTCCACCCGTATAGCCAAGTGAGAATAATAATAATCATTCGAACATAAGGCCTCTTCAAAGGATGACATCTCTCGTTAGGTGCGACCAGGGGAATTGGGTACTCTTACAAAATTTATGTCTTTCATTTGATAGTCAAGTTAATTTTGGTTTATGCTTGTAGAGCCAAGAATATTGGGTACTTTGTATATGCTTTTTAACTTGTGAGATTGCACATGTTACGCGGTGGGTATTAGTTTGGTTCATTGCGGTACCTGCAGGCTGCACATGGTATAGCAACCAAAAATGCAAAACACGGAAAGTCAAAAAATAAAGTCGTAATATACCCAAACAAATAAGAACACGTATTTTATATCAATCAAAAACGATAATTAACTATTTGACTTGTGTTTTAGTATTAATAAAATAGAAGTGAATATAATATATTGATATAGTATGATTCAAGTTCTAGTGTATTGTTTCTGTCCTATTTTTAAATAGAATTTAAAGTCAAATATTACATTGCTCCAATTTTTTGATGGGAAGAATTAGTGACAGATTTAGGGTTTATTTTTTGGAGGGGACGATCAAAGGGTCTAACTGAAGTTTCAGGGGAGGCAATTGGGATTTTTATCCTCAATTTACCCTTATTTTTTTGGGGTCCCTGCCCCTTGACTATGTAGGTCCGTTACTTAGTTGAATACTTGAATTATATAACACTAGCTGATTACCCCGGGAAGGTCCCGGGGTTGAAAAATTTAGTAACTTAATAAAAAATGATAAAAGAAGAAAACTAAAATCACGAAAAGAGTAAATAACTTAAATATAATCAATCTTAGTTAAAACATTTCACTACGTGATAACCTATTGCAAATGGCTTAAGTTAACTAACGACAAAATTTCTCAATCACTGCATGTCCGTATATTCCTTAATCTAAAACCTAATCAGTAATCATCTAAACAATCACTTATGTAAGCTGCAATTATTAAACTCATCAATCTCTAATAACTCCTATAATTCTTAACTTAATCAACTAAACAATCACTTAAGTTGGAAGTTGTAACCATTAAAAAACTTATCACATCTATGTACCAAGTCTTACAATACTAATATTGATACCTAACCTAAAAGAATGTATAACTCTAATAATAATACCTATCATAAATGCTAAAAAATGCATAACTCTAATATCAATATTCAATACATAACTTAAAACAATGTATAACTCTAATATTAATAAATGTCATAAAGGCTAAAAAAATACATAATTCTAATATCAATATTCAATACCTAACCTAAAACAATCTATAAATCTAATGCTAACACCATAATCCTAATATTGTTTTACTTAACATTAACCATGAACGAAATGGAGAGAAGTTATGGGACTTACCACCACAATCAGGTCCTAATCGAAATTAAAAATTTTCACTTTATGGGTTCTTTGAAGCGATTATCCAATAAAAGAAAAACAGATATACACTTAATAAATTGATTATCTAATTAACAAACCGAGCATGCCAGTAGTTAAACATCTCAATTTGCAAAGAAACAAACTACATTATGACTTATTATTAACTAATTTTTAAAAGACTTAGTTTTGTTTGCTATTAAAAAGAACCAACATGTTATAATAATAATAATAATAATAATAATAATAATAATAATAATAATAATAATAATAATAATAATAATAATAATAAGGTAGGGTAAAGTAGAGAGAAAAGAAGGTTACGGATTTGAAGCGGAGAGATCTGAGCAACGTAGCGGTGGCTATTGATTGGATGGATGGATATGGAGGAGTTTATGGAATAAATGGAGGGTTGGCTGCTTGGACAAGGGGTTATTGACATTTGACAATTCTATAATATGACGATTTTATGTTTTATGAAGCTTCTAGATTTTTGACTATCAAACATTCAAACTAATAAGTTGTCGATTTTGATTTTTTTCACAGTTAAGAGAAAGTAAGAAGACGAATAATATATGGTTTTTAGGGTTTGAGGTGGGAGAAGAAGGTTAGGGTTGGTTTATATATTAATAGATTTTTTCAAAAATTTATTAAAAAACCCATCTCTAATCTCTCATGATGCCACGTGGCAAATTCAAATAGAGGGTTGAGCCACTATTGAACGCCACGTCAGCATATATCAATTCTTTTATATATATAGATAGATTTCCATAACCCAATCCATGTTGGGGTCATGGATGGGAGTAGTATTACATGATTTTGAAACTTTCTTGTATGACGTGTCTACTATCGTTTGTTAGTTAACCAATATATCCACTAGATTTATATCCCGAGAGCGTCCCGAGATTGAAAAATCTAATATAACATATCAATTTTACGTACGAAATAGACTGATGCGCTTTACAGTACATGCAGAAAAGTTTCGGGTAACACCTAACTTAAAACAATTAACAATGTATCTCCAATGTTAACGCCTAACCTTAAACAATGTATAACTCTAATATTATAGAATTCATATTTACTGGTTTGAACTTAATTAATGACTTGCCTATACATGATTAATGAATAACCTGAACACTTTGTGTTTTTTTTCATGTATGAACAAAACCCCACAAAAAATAGTCATTTTTTTTCTCCGTTTTTTATATAGCACTATGGTACTCGTTGAGAAGATAATAAAACGCTCGTTAATTTGGTGTAATTTTTTTTCTTTCAATCTCTCGTATATAAAAGATACTAACGTTTAAAAATTATGGAATGAAACATGAGAGTATAAAAATCCAATTTTGTTTTTAATTGGTAAAGTAAATCTTTTATTTTAAATTTTAAGATATGCATATCTTGTATAGGTTTTAATTAGATTTAATAATAATAAAAAAAATAAAAAAAATTAAACACTCCCACCTTAACATGCCACGTGGCACATTCAATTGGAGGTTGAGGCTTCCATTGAATGACACATCATCATAACTCAATTCTTTTATTAATAGTTATAGATGTTAAACATAACCAACTTTTGAACTCAACACACTAACTATTTGTTTATTATTTTATGCTTATAATTACTTTTTAACATGTTTTGTTTTTCTCTTATAATACAATGCGAATTTTTACTCCAATTCAACTTGTGTATATTACTGTACAAGCAATCGAATCACAAACGTAATTCTTATTTAAACTTACCTTCTTCGTCATTTTAATCTATCTTCCAATAAAAACTTTGAACTGGTCACACATAGTTGATTTCTTTACCGTGGGAACCAAACAAATACCATCTGAACATCATACCAGTACCGTAATCGTTTTAATGGTTTTATCCACACGACAGTATAAAACTTTGTTAAAAAAGACTTATCCTCTAGATACAGTTCTCTTTTTTTTACTGGCAGAATGGTAATGATATTATCATAACGAACCAGAGTACCGGTATTCATTTTTATGATTTTTTTTATTAATATAAAACATATGTCAATATTCTCTTGGACATATCTCTTTCATTTGTTATACCGAGTTCCACGCCAAGCCAAACCAAACCAACACCGACCCAAAGCTACAAAGGCCGCGCAGTCACACTAGCTCAACAAATAGAAATGAAATTCTCGCAAGTCGAAAGGTGCTACGATTCAACAAGCAATATGTGTTCTAGCAAATAAAAAAAACTAGGTTTATACCCGCCGCGCGTTGCAGCGGCGGGGGGCGAACGGGTTACTGCGTCATATATAGCCGTCACGCGTAACGTACCATGCCCGTCATCTCATCGCGCCGGACGGGAACACCACCAATATCTAAGAAATATACCTATATGCATACCTGCCATTGTACGCAGCAGTAGAATCAATATGAAGGCACAAACAACACGTATTGGAAAGCAAGAACGGCGGAAAAAAATAACATTAAGAAACATATATATGCCCTTTAATAATAGAAACGATATAAGTAACGGCACAACAACAACAACGGACAACCTATAGCAAATTAGCAATCTAATATTTATGTTTTATATTAAGTCTTAAGGGCCAATAGAAAAGAAATTCAGTAAACGAAAGCATGCAAAAGACATGAGCAATATTAGAAGTGGATGCAAAGTAAGCTGGGTATGTAAACAGCTCTCATTTAAAACAATTCTCAAACCTAACATTGGCATATAACAGCATTCAGGGACATGGCGCTTGCTGCATAGAAAATGAAATTTCATAGCGTCCATACACGGTCATCGTCGCTAGTAAGCACAATAGGACGTGCATGCGTCATCGGCGAAAAGCAACATGTCCGTAGAAAGCTTATTAATGACGGAAATGCCATGTATAGTAAGTTTCCCCAACACAACATAGTAAAGTAACCGTTTTTAAGCGAAGGATAAGGCTCACAATGTAATGGAAGCCGTGTAGCTCATCAACCGGTTGCTATACGACCATGCCATCGCGGTTGACGGACACGACGAACATTATAAATAAGCGTTGTCATCATCGCCTCAGACCACACGCATTGAACGAAAGGCGCTATCTTTATGTGATAATATGAGCAATAAAATAGAACATATAACCACAAAAATGTACAGAAGATGATGATTTGGTGTACTTTGTGGTGTATAAAGAAACAAAATGCTTGATAATCTCAGCCTCAGTGAGTGCTGAACCATGTCCATCAACATAAAATCATCTTGATGGCCGCAAATGTATCGGTTGCAATGTGATAACATAACACCATCCGAAGTTATTGCCAAGCCAAGATGCGGATAATCTCAAACTTCGTTCCGATCCACTCGGAGATATTATTATTCAACTTGATCATCATCACAGCCTCTTTTATGTTAAAAACAAAAGTGTATTCAATAAGCATATACCCCAAACAACCCGGCAGGCGATGTGTTGTAAAACGAAATCCATACCTATGGAGCCACCGAAAGGAACAACAGTAGGGCCATCACAACTGACCACCGAATCGTTTACGCTAGCATCATATCCGACCACCAATTCATAGGAAAGCACAACGGATACACGCAGAGGAAAACACCCGTAACAGGCGGCAATTAACACAGTTTAAGAGGCTCAGGCGCCTGACAGGAAGCAGTTCGGTTGCACAACCTTAGTGCCATCACGATCGGCCTCCACGTCATATACGCTAGCAATCATAGCCAATGACCAATTCAGCGGGCAACAACAAAACAGCTGCTAACAGACTGTGCTCAACATACATACAGAAGTTGTAATTACTCATATATAATAAGGACAAAATTTATGACACAATTGTTTCAAACAGTAGGAAATATGATTGTGTAGTAGTAGGTTCCTTTAAGCAGTTCATGTGGAAGAAACAAATCATTCCAACAGCATGAGCAACATATATCATCAACAAAAAAACAGCGGCAACAACATATAGGCAGCCCCCTTTTACACCAGACAACCATCACTAATTATAGACAAAATGAATACTCAAAGTTGAAAAAAAAAAGAAAAATAATAACCTGGTGTTTCCCGGTGCACCATTGCTGTAACAACCCCAAAATTTGAGGTTTCTCGATTAGAGAAATGAGTACTCAAGCCATGATATAAAGTCTATAAATACTTTACCTTGATGTAATAGTTATAAACGCGAGAAATATAAAGTTTATATTTTTATATATTGTTAAGCGAGTAAGTGACAGATATCATGACTATTGGAGATGTGAGATCCAGATGAGTAATTAGTCTTATAAGAGACTGTTTAGTAATAATATAATACCTTATATTATATTTGACCCTTATTCGTTTTGAATGGAACCTAGGTCAAAACATAGAGAAAAATAAGCTCGTTCCAATCGTAAGTTCATAACTTTATAAGACGTTATATTTTAGGAGTTATAAGAGATAAGCGAGTGAAGCAGCTGAATTAATAATAATAATAATAATAATAATAATAATAATAATAATAATAATAATAATAATAATAATAAAAGATGAAGTGCACGTGTGAAAATGTGTATATGACTTAAAACTTCAAGTTGAAGTCTTTATAGAGCCGACATATGGAATCGGTTGTATCGAAGTCGGTCAATCAAAAATTTGCATCTATAAATGAAAATGAACTTCATTTAACATTTCATACTTGCCACCATCCTCTTCTGTTACGCCTTAATTAATATAAGAGGTAAGTAATTATTTTAATAAGATTTAGTATTTAACTTGTAATTAGGTTTAAAATAATATTAGGAGTAAGCATACCATTGAAATTGGGGTTTAGGGTCACAGCCACGTTGGGTGTTGGGTAATCAAACCTTAATTTACGCATTGACTGATCACCTATGCTTAAACTAGGTAGGGTTATCCAAAGCTGACCACAGTAATGGCTAGTTAGTACCCAGTCCTTATTTAACTAGTATCTAAGATTGTCTGGTCTTGATCAGGAACCAAGTTTGGATTAATTAAACTAAAGATCCGTATAGCAAAGGTGAGTTCCTCTGAACTGTTTTTAAAACAGGATGTGATGTTCCTTTTGAATTGGTAATAATTATAGAATCGACTATGTTTAGCATCTGTGATATGTGGCAATGCTTGATAGGATGATTGAGGGCTGATTGTATGTATCTGCTTTAGCCAGTTGAGTTTGTATACATAGCCTGGTTATGTGAACATACTGTGCTTACTCTGTTCCTATCTGTTTGCCATGGATATATCTGCTTGATGCTATAGTCGATGAACCTGTGATTTTGAATATTGTTATGTTCATGAACTCACCAGTTTTATACTGAGTCCCAAATATTTTTCGGGCACACATCCTAGATGCCTATTGTATGCAGGATTGATGCTAAAAAGACTGGATGGCATTTGGGATGGCTACTGAGGACTAAGGAAGAGACTGGCATATAGATACAACATATTGTGATAGATTAGGTTGTTGTACAAAGCTTGGCTTTTGTTGTAAAATAAGATAAAGACTTCCGCCTTGTAGAACTCTGTGTATTGATAATCCAAAATGTGATACCCGTGGGATCCATTTTTGTTTGTGGGCCCATAACCCACAGGCACGCAGGCAGGACCCTGGGAAGCGGGTGTTACATTTTGGTATCAGAGCCTTAGTTTAAGGGATTTAGGTACTCGATTGGTATCTAGACTTAAACTAGAATTTTTAAGCCAAGTAGAAACGCCAGTCTTAGTTGCCGGATGCCAATGTGAGATGATAGAATGCGATAGGTATGCCGAACTTTGTATGATTAAAGAACCATATGGTAGTTGGGAGTAGCATGGTGTGTATTATATATTGCTTTCATACCTGGCCAGTATGAAGGTTAATGTATGCCACCGCTATGAACTCGCAAACATCATATTGTACTGAAATCATCAGATAGTAAGCAAGAAGAGAGGTATATGGTTGGACTCTAGGATCATGCAAGTAAGACTTGTATAGACAGTCTGGTAAATAAAGTGTATGTATCTAGATATGCATGTTTGGATATGGGAGTGCATGCTTTTGTATGTGCCAGTATGGTAATTAGAGCGTATTCCCTAACAACTTTTGTTTTGTTTGATACCCGAATATTAGATACTATCAGTTAGATGTATATGCTAGAAAAGTTAATCATTCTCATTATTGATGGTCATAATGATTATACGAAAGCTTCTTATGACCTGATAATTATAGTGTAAGGAAAAGTGGATTGAAAGAGAGAGATAAATAGATGGCATTAGAGGATGACTATTTTTTTAATAGATCTTAAGAGATTATGATAAGGAATTATAACTAATGTATGAATGTATAAATAAGGTGTTGAAGCTTATATGAAAACAAGATACAGTAGTTACTACTATAAGGTGGCAAACCTCTGAAGAAAAGTGAAAGATAAATGGAGTGTATAGGAAATAATGAGTAGGAAGAAATAGTGATAAGTTGCACTCCCAGTGAATTAAATAAGTAAGCTTGATACGGAAGGAAGCGATCTACTCATAAGGATATTATTCTACATTGTAAGGTTATTATTAATAGAGGACGTGATGTACCTAGTAATGTTTATTTTTTTTTCTTCTTGATTTAGATGAGCAGAGTTAAAAAAAAATTTCGTAAATCCCAATTACGCTAATTCTTAAATTGATAGATGTACTAGACTTTGTAGAGAAATCCGTTGTAACCCATAAAGAGAAATAAGGAAATAAGAGAGGTGATGGTGTAATAAAAAATATCAAAGGAATAGATATTGCAAGGGAAAGTGAGATAGAAAACAATTATGCCACATGGTTTGGGTATAAGAGTATATATCTCTAGAGAGCGCCAGTGGATGTTGTATAACATAGATAAAGATGAATATGAATGTATGATGACTTTTGATGAAATCCTAGAATGTTTTCAAAGGGGTAAAATGAGGTAAGACCTAAATTGAATAGGCTAGACATACTAGTCGGGTAATCGAGTTAGGAGTTAAAATGAGTTCGATGTCCCCACCCGCTCTTGAGAACAAAGCTAAATAAGACTCGAAGTCGATATTAAAATAAACTGCAGTATAAGTAAGAAAGGCATTTGATGCCAAGCTTCCCTTTAGACAAGCTGAGATAAAAAATCGCTTTAAGAGTTCGCTTAAGTCACTAAAAGAAACCTTTAGAAAAGATTGATAATGTGCAATGAGTTTAAGTGTATAAGGACTCTAAGTAGTGTCAAACATAGGCAGTACAAATGAAAGGTGAAATCCTTTATGAACTTACTAATAGATTAGGGCAATGGAGGTTATTTTCGGTGCGTGCCATTATTAGAAAATGTGATAGCATATGTCTCACATCAACTTTGACACATTATATAAACTACCCAACACCTGATCCAGAGTTAGTTATGGTAGTCTTCACGTTAAGTAATCTGAAACAAAAGAGGAATAGGGGTCAAGTCTAGTATGGACAGGATTAACCAATAACTAAGGTGTGTTGTAGAAAAATAGGGTTTCCTAGAACTTGTTAGATCAAGGAAAAGTAATACTTGAAGAGATTTATAAGTCAAGATATTATATTTATCCAAGTACAATAAAGATATACCATGAATAGTTACTAGTAGCCTAGCATAAGGAAAGATAACATCCGGCATGTGAAAGAGTGGATATCGGACATCGGAAACTCGATAGTAAAATACAGCCGTATAAGATGTGCAAGCTCATGGACTTGATAATGAAGTTGCAAGAATCCACTAGGATCCCCCATGTCACATGAATTGTAACGAATGGGTTAAGAAAGAGCATTTTTTTTACCTTGCTATTGAGGGAATTAATTCCATAAAGGATCAATGGAGGTATAATAGTTATGGCCACATGCAGAATCGAAGTAGATATATTATGAGAGTAACAGGTTTCGAGGACGAAACCTATTTTAAGGGGGGTAGATTGTAACAACCCCAAAATTTGAGGTTTCTCAATTAGAGAAATGAGTACTCAAGCCATGATATAAAGTCTATAAATACTTTACCTTGATGTAATAGTTATAAACGCGAGAAATATAAAGTTTATATTTTTATATATTGTTAAGCGAGTAAGTGACAGATATCATGACTATTGGAGATGTGAGATCCAGATGAGTAATTAGTCTTATAAGAGACTGTTTAGTAATAATATAATCTATATATATATATATATAAAAGAAAGCCCTTTTGCTGACGTGGCGTCCATTGGTTCCTTCAATCCCCCCTTAAAATCGCCACGTGGCATCTTAATGTAAAGGTTTTGGTGTTTTTAATTTTTTTTGTTTTTATAATTAATTTAAAAAAAACACGATTGAAACCCTACATCTCATTAACCAATTCTCATTCTGTATCCGCCTCCCTATTATTTCATTGATAATCATACCGTCGTTTCTTTATTCTTCTCCTGTAAGTTCTCATCTCCTTAGTAAACCATCTTTACCCTTTCAATTATTCCTTGAAAAGATCCAATCTTTATCAATTCACAACCCTAATTTACCTTCTTTCTTACAATCTTTTTTCATACATGCTTACTCATACTGCTACCTCCCCTAATTTCGATGACGGTGCTACTCTTTACTTTGCCATGGTATTGATTCCGCTTTTTTATTTCGATTTAATCTTAATTTACATTACTTGATTTGGGGTTTTTTAAAATGTTTACTTTTTTTTTATGGATTATGGTAGTTACATATGTATGATTCATTGTATGTTCTTGATTGTTGATTTACTTTGCATAATTGATGTTTCTAATACATCCGATCAGAATCAGATAACAACTCCTCAATAAACCCTCTTTCCCCTTTCAATTATTCTTTCAAAAGATCCAATATTTATCAATTCACAACGATAATTTACTTACTTTCTTTCAATCTTTTTCATATCAGAGACGAAGAATGGAATGATCCGGAGGAAAACCAATAGGTGAAGAATAGTAGGGAACATAATTGGTTAATGAGCTCATACCTTATAGCCTAAACAAAGTAACTTATTGACACTGACATATAAAGACCACAGCTTTGTTACTTTTACGTAAAAAACAGAGATGGGTTTGCTTCAATACTCACGCATTTGTAGTCTTATCCAGGATTCGCTCCATCCCTTTACGGTAAAATACGATTATTTATTTATTAAAATTGATATTTAATTAGGTTTATTTTTAATTGTTTTGAGACGATGAGCCATTGCTTTTATCAAAGACTGTGTTTTGATTTGATATCTACAATAGTTTTTTGAATGATAGACTTTATATCATAGATTGTGTTTTGGTTTGCTATTTATAATAATGGCATTTCAGCCCTTTTAGGTTGGGTGTTACAATGGTGGTGGTGCAGAATCAGCATAAGTTGGGTAATATTGATAGAAAAAAGGTGTTGGATATTAAACGTGGTGAATGGGTCGAACAAGAAAAATCATCAAAGTGTATTTATGTAATTATATTTTTTAGACATTAATTTTTATAAAATTCAAAACAGATGAACAAAAAGCATTGGGTGTAAGTAAATAAGCCAAGCCACTTGTGTGGTAACCGAGATTAGCTCACTAAAATCTTGAATCGTGCCTAGCTTAATGGTCTTGATTATAAAATGAAGCTAAAGTTATAAGCGAACTCAGCCCAAACTCGAGCCAAGATTGGAACTCAGTTAATAAATAGGCATGAGCCTGAGTATCATAAGTAGAGTTGGATTAAACGCACCACAAGCCTATTGGTTAAATAAATATAATAACCTTTATTTAATATAATGAATACATAACTACAACATACTATATAATTAAAGTTGTTAAATAATAGCAATGTTATGTTTTTATATATATAAAAATGTATATGCGGAGCATATAATAACATAACTAATAGATAGCAGAACAAGTCTATTCAGGTTATCTTTAAGCCGGCTTGAGTTTCAAACACAGTTCAAAACTCTCTTAAGTTTTTTTGAATTGTTTGATTCAAGAAAGTTGTAATTATGGTCGATCAGGTTTCAATGGTCATGTTTGCTAAAGCAAGATGATTTCTTGCCTCGGACAACCACACCTTTGGTAGACATTTTCAAATCACTTTTCTGGTAATATCAGATTTGATATAGTTCATGGTCTTTCACGATTCATCATCCGTTTATGATAATTTACTGATTGTTATATTTTCTTTTGAACAGTTTGCCATGCTTGCTATGCTTAAGATGCATAAAGACACATTCACATCTGAGGAGAGAAAGATCAAAGATCCAAGTAGGCTTTATACACCGGGTCGCCTCTCTCTCTATCTCTCTCCCTCTTCATCTAACCCTGAAACACTTTAGAAATTATAATGATTTTTGGTAGTCTTATTCTTATTTTCGATTTTTGGTAGTTCTTATTCTTATTTTCGATTGTTTGACCGGTTATCTTTTCTTCTTCGGGCATTATGGTAGTTCTAATCTATATATATATATATATATATAAAAGAAAGCCCTTTTGCTGACGTGACGTCCATTGGTAACTTTAACCCCCTCTTGAAATCGCCACGTGGCATAATAAGATGAAAAAGTTTATATTTTTTTAATTTTTTCGTTTTTTTATTAAATCACATTATACCCTAAAAATATTTTTTATTTTTGTTTCTTCAACCCTAATTCTCTCCCCCATTCCTTCTCACTTTCGCCGCTCATCCCTTATCCCTGAATTCCTCTTCATCATCTTCTTACCATGATCATTTGATCACCAAAACAAACCCTTCTCCAAGAATCTAAATAATTTTGTGAGGTTCCAGTTTGTTTCAGATTATCCAATCGGTAACTTCAATATCCTTTTGCTTAATTTCTGTAGTTTCAAATCAATCAGATCTAATTCATCTTTCTTTATAATTTCAATCAATTGATTTAGTGTTTTGAAATTATTGTTTCATTCAATTGATTAAAAAATTTCTCTTAGTTTTTGATTTCTAGATTTTATATTAAAAAGGTTATAGTGGGTTAATCAATGTCACAGGTCTAAAAGGGGAGAAAGGTTTAAGGTTAGAGGAGACCAGGGGTGCCATGTAGTAGTATGCAGCGGCAATAGTCATGCCCGTTAAAGGTGTCGGGCTCAACCTAAAGCAACGGCAACGACTAGGGTTTCAGTGTGGTTAGGGATTTCGATAGTCGGTAAGTTTTGTTAACCTCTCTTATGTTCACGATGGAATTTTTTTTTATTAGGCCTGTAAGATTAAACACACTTTAAGCTGGCTCTTAAAAGTCATTTGATATCAACATCGTTGCATGGACATGTAAAAGGCTATCATAAATTAACAACCAAAACAACAACATTTTTTACCATGGTATATGCCAATTGGGATGCAAAATTCTATGTCAAAGTGGACAATAATGCACATGTCAATGGGGGTAAATAAAGTTGCAAGTTTTCGACTTCAATTCCCTACAGAATTCCCTACAAGTGTTCGAGTAAATGTTTTAGCAACTTTTGATTTAGTTTTGATTTGGTATTTGTCAGTCATCAACAGGAGGACCAAATGGATCAATCAGGAAGAGTACAGGCATTGAACAAGAGCAAACAATGGTAATGCATACACTTAACCAAATATATCTACAAAATATACATGTAACTGTGTAACATTAATGAGCTATAGGTCTATAATAATAATACAGAACGAGATCACTAAAGTTAACAGTAGTTCTGCAAATTATCTTAATACTTGACGTTTTGTTGTAAACTGAGAAATGTTTTGTGCATTCCTTTATTATAGTGACATAAACAATTTGAATTGTATATATTATATTACTTGATAGAACTTCCCTCTATGATTTATTCTGAATTTCTGATGCTTAATCTCTGTGTGAATGCGTGTAGCTCTCAATTTACGGTGCATAGAGCGGTTATACGGTCATCATGGTCTCGATGCGATGGAAACACTTCGTAGAAATCCATCAGCCGCATTGCCTGTTGTGTTGACTCACCTTAAACAGAAACAAACGTTTTATTTCACCAAATCTTGAATTTGAATACACAGACAGTGCCATTCATGAAGATGCATTTAAACTTATAAAGTATTCATGTGAAGAGATTTGCATAAGCAAGGAACAATTGAACAAAGTTTTGAATCTTTGGTCTAAATCCAACATCTTGGCGCCAAACAGTCAGTTTATATAGATATTGGTCATAGCATTCGGAAATTATTATTTTCTATTTTCAATACATATGGTAAATTGTAAGTTCGGTTAATTTAGTTGATTTGTTTGTGTTTACTGCAGGTTTGTGTGTTGCTAAGGAGTTAACAAGGCGCCTCAAGGTAATTATCTATCGGACACGCATAATTATTGTATAATATAAATCAGACAAACACATAAACATAACATGACACAAGTTGGGGTCAGTTGGTTCGGTTCGGCCGCACGTGCGATGACTCCGGTCGTTGGTTGGATGCTTCTTTGCCATCTTCTATGTAACGAGTGGCGTTCTTGCAATATGACCGCCATCGGCATTGTTGCGCAACTTTTGCTCGCCGAAAAGTCTTAAGAAGGTATGTATTTTTGAACCCTCATCTTATATGCTTTGTTAGTCAAACTACCTCATGCATTACCACAACATGCTTCTATGTGGTGGCAAGTGTCGCACATTTCAAAACTATACCGCCCGTCACTGGTGATGGCAGGCCCACATCTTCGGCTATATGGGCCAAAACGCCCATATAGCGCTCGACTACACACAACCTAATATAGTTTTCCCAATCTTTTATGAAGTTTTATTTACAATTCAATTTCAATCGAAAATAGACAAAAATGACAATTTTTCTTATTTATTACTTTTATTTATTAAATAAAAAGAATAAAGAAATAATATGCTTTTGGGTGTTCTTTTAGCATGATGCAAGATACAATGTTTGGATGTGCTTTTAGCCTTTTTACCTTTTGAAGTTGGACTAATAATCAACTGTTTGGATGTGCTTTTAGCCTTTTACCTTTTGAAGTTGGACTAATAATAAACTGTTTCAAAGTGTTTTAAAAGCCATGTTATGACAAAAGTATGCATCAAAAGTTAGTAATTGCATTCTTATATATTGCTATCCTTTTTCCCAGGCTTGCCAAGCTGTGAGGAATTGAATTATACTCTTGCGCAGGGGTTCGATTAGTGATGGTGGCATGCCAAATCCGGTTGATTGTATCTACTTCCTCATGTGTTTCATTTTAAAAAGATTTGAGTTCAGGTTTATTTTCTTTAAGTATAAAACATGTGTTTTTCTACTTTGCTGTTCTGATTCAAATATATTTGAACCAGTTTATCTTATTTTAATTGATCATTTTTTAATAACTATATCTATTGTATGTATAGACTTTTGAAGAGATTCTTGTAAACCATAAAAGATACTATACAATGTGCAGTAAGTTAAGACAATCTATCTTTTTAAACATTAACATGATATATTAATCTATAAGAAACGTCAATGTGTATGGAACCGTGTTGACACTATTGGTTGATTATATGTATATATCTTTTGATGCTTTTTTTCTCTAAGGTATTGTTTTTTACCTATGTATACATTCGAATGTTCCCCTCATATATTCCGCTTCGTATTCTTCCAGACACATTTCACATTTCTGACATTAAATATTATTAGATTTCAACCCCGGGACACTCCCGGGTAGATAGCTAGTACCTTATATTATATTTGACCCTTATTCGTTTTGAATGGAACCTAGGTCAAAACATAGAGAAAAATAAGCTCGTTCCAATCGTAAGTTCATAACTTTATAAGACGTTATATTTTAGGAGTTATAAGAGATAAGCGAGTGAAGCAGCTGAATTAATAATAATAATAATAATAATAATAATAATAATAATAATAATAATAATAATAATAATAATAATAATAATAATAATAATAATAAAAGATGAAGTGCACGTGTGAAAATGTGTATATGACTTAAAACTTCAAGTTGAAGTCTTTATAGAGCCGACATATGGAATCGGTTGTATCGAAGTCGGTCAATCAAAAATTTGCATCTATAAATGAAAATGAACTTCATTTAACATTTCATACTTGCCACCATCCTCTTCTGTTACGCCTTAATTAATATAAGAGGTAAGTAATTATTTTAATAAGATTTAGTATTTAACTTGTAATTAGGTTTAAAATAATATTAGGAGTAAGCATACCATTGAAATTGGGGTTTAGGGTCACAGCCACGTTGGGTGTTGGGTAATCAAACCTTAATTTACGCATTGACTGATCACCTATGCTTAAACTAGGTAGGGTTATCCAAAGCTGACCACGGTAATGGCTAGTTAGTACCCAGTCCTTATTTAACTAGTATCTAAGATTGTCTGGTCTTGATCAGGAACCAAGTTTGGATTAATTAAACTAAAGATCCGTATAGCAAAGGTGAGTTCCTCTGAACTGTTTTTAAAACAGGATGTGATGTTCCTTTTGAATTGGTAATAATTATAGAATCGACTATGTTTAGCATCTGTGATATGTGGCAATGCTTGATAGGATGATTGAGGGCTGATTGTATGTATCTGCTTTAGCCAGTTGAGTTTGTATACATAGCCTGGTTATGTGAACATACTGTGCTTACTCTGTTCCTATCTGTTTGCCATGGATATATCTGCTTGATGCTATAGTCGATGAACCTGTGATTTTGAATATTGTTATGTTCATGAACTCACCAGTTTTATACTGAGTCCCAAATATTTTTCGGGCACACATCCTAGATGCCTATTGTATGCAGGATTGATGCTAAAAAGACTGGATGGCATTTGGGATGGCTACTGAGGACTAAGGAAGAGACTGGCATATAGATACAACATATTGTGATAGATTAGGTTGTTGTACAAAGCTTGGCTTTTGTTGTAAAATAAGATAAAGACTTCCGCCTTGTAGAACTCTGTGTATTGATAATCCAAAATGTGATACCCGTGGGATCCATTTTTGTTTGTGGGCCCATAACCCACAGGCACGCAGGCAGGACCCCGGGAAGCGGGTGTTACAATTGCAGTTAATAAAGAAGAGAATAAGATGGAGCATGATGTTAATTTTCCGAGGAACAAAGGCAGGGACCGATCATTGGGAAAAACATCAGCGACAAACCAATACCCCCATCATAACCACCACAACAACCTACCTCTCTCTGTCTTAACCGGATTAGGGCAGTTCACGAGCCGAGCCGAACCGAGCGGACCTTTGCTCGTGCTTGGCTCATTTACAAACCGAACCGAGCCGATCGGCTCATTTACAATCGATCCAGAAACCGAGCGAGCAGTGGTCTAGCGCACATTTTTTCGAGCGAGCATCGAGCGAGCGACGAGCGGTGAATGTTTTCGGACAACCATAAATTTGGAATGTTTCCTTTAATATTCTCGCTGCCTAGTGATGTCTGAGGTTCTACCGTTTGAGAATGAGGCTCTAGTTGAGCATACTACAGAGAACGATTGTCTTGTTGTGGCGAAGGTTGATAGCGGGAGATGATTGATGGTGGACAACTAATGGGAATAGGAAGTCAAGCATGTTTGTTCACGACTTAGGCTTTTACAATTAAACTTATGGTTAATTAATCATTGAGTTGACTGAGCCAATAACTATAAATATAACTCTATATACGCACATATTGACCTAAACCCAATAGAGTGACATGTATAAAACTATAAATATAATTGTAATTAATGTTTATACATATAATTATATATATAATAAATTAATAAAAATTATATCGAGCCGAACCGAGCCGAGCGGACCTTTGTTCGTGCTTGGCTCGTTTACAAACCGAACCGAGCCGATCGGCTCATTTACAACCGAGCAAAAAATCGAACGAGCAATTTCTGAGCAAATTCCGAACGAGCGGCGAGCGATCGGCGAGCGCCGAGCGTTTTGAACAGCCCTAAACCGGATACAACAGGAAAACACACCGGCGGACACACCGTCGGCCTGAAAGCACCGATCTACCACCGTTGGTTATAAGGAAAGAATCCAAGAAGTCAGCAACTGGCGTAACCAGTCAACAACACGCAACCAACAGCTTCGGTCCTCTGACAACGAAGCAACAGAGAGGAAGAAGAGGGGGACGGAGGCCGCCGTCGCCGCCTTACAAACGACACAGAAAGGAAAGATATGGCACAATTCTCTTAGAAAGAGGAAGACGGTGGATACATATGAAGAAGGATGGCAGCTTTGAAGACTTGTACCGTGCTTTAGAGTGTTGTATCGAGCGAAACAGTAATCGCCAGACACAACGAAAGTTACGTTTTAAATATATATATATAATAAATGATACGTTTTTCATGAAAATAAACCCAATTTAGAAAATTGTGGGTATATCATCTACTAGAAAGGGTATTATATGAAATTCTTCATAAGAAATATAACATTGTCTACTTATCCTGGTTCAATTCTGAATACAATTATTCTTCCATAGTGTATTGTTGTGCAACTTAATAAATTTAAAGGTACTGAGGTTGAGTACATGACAAGAAGATCCATAACATTTCTATGTTCTGCAAATTACACTACAATGCACACAACACCCAAAGATAAAACAAAACATCTTCATCTCATTGCTTTTTGGTTGTTTGCTGGCAATCATGAAGGGGATCTCGCCGACCTGCTGCACAACCACATCGGATGCATAATCAAAACCAATAACAATATCTGTATCTTAAATTCAGATTCGGGTCAGGTATAAGTTAAAAAAAACTTACTTGTGAAACCGCCCAGGTGGGCTGTCAGCTCCACTATGGCCAGGACTGTCCCTGCGCATATCTGGTTTCGCATCAGGGCTCCTTTCACGAGGAGACTCAATAAGCCCTTCACTCCGAGGACTCACAATTGCACCTTGTTCAGGGCTCTCCCTCTCCTTTGGACTGGACCTACGAGGACTAGGGCTTGTATCATGGCGATGCTCAGCATTCCGGGCCCTTCCCTTTCCATTGACACCAGGGCTAGCACCACGACCATAGTCAGGGCTGCCATGGTCCTTACGGTGAGGGCTTGGGCTACGGACCCGTCCATGACCATAATCAGGGCTGCCCCGGTCCCGCCCACGCCCATAGTCAGGGCTGCCTCGGTCTCGCCCGCGCCCATAGTCAGGGCTGCCCCGGTCTCGCCCCCGCCCATAGTCGGGGCTACCCCTTTCTCTCCTATATGGACTTGGTGACCTTCCCCTCTCGTCACCTCTCCTACGAGGCGACCTGTCACGACCTCCCGAGCTATTCCCGTTCTTTCTATCATCGTCATCTTTTGCATATTCAACAGTTATAACCCGATCCAGCAGCTTGCTGTACAGCAAAAGATAAATGAGTCATTCAAATGATCAACACATACTAGGTAAAATCTCTACTGCATCTTATACACTACAGGATGCAACTTCAATTCAGGTTATGGTATTTTCCTAATGAGTGAAATAGGTCAAAGTAAAAACAAATTACCAGAAAGGGAATGGGTCAAACAGATTGAAGATCATCCCAGATGTATTTTTAATACTTATAGCCTCCTTAAACCTTTTTTTATAAAACATGTTATTATTGATTTACTGTAATTGAATAATTTTTGCAATGACATTCACCGCATTACTATTTATAAAATATGAACACTAGAATGTGTATAGCCCAACTCACACTAGAAACAATGAAACATCCCATTTTAAGTTTTAACACATCACCCACACCATCAGACCCGCCTGATTTCATCACACATGTCATACCTTTGGTTTGTCGCTTCGAGAGCTTTGGTGGCATCCTCCTGTGACTCAAACTGTATAAAGCCAAAATTCCTTCTGATCCTTATGTTCATAATCTTACCAAAAGGATCGAAGTGTCTCTCCAAATCCCTAGTCCTAGTATTATACGGGTCAAAATTGATAACAAACAAGGTTTTTGAGGGCCTTGAGTTTGATGAAGACTTTCTAGAGATTGCAGGTTGTCTGGCGCTGCGATCTTGCTGCGGAAATAAACAGGGAAAAACTAAGATATGGAAAAAGTAGTTAAAAGCACAAATAGGGAAAAAAGATTTTGAATGTTTGTTACCTTTGTCCACTCAACACGAAGTCTGCGTCCCTTCCTACCAAACTCATAGCGATCAAGTGCACGAATTGCATCATCAGCGTCCCTTTCATCTTCCATATAAATAAAAGCAAACCCTGTAAAAAACCATAAAATAAAGTCAAATACAATTCCCACCATGAAAAAAATGTATCCTCTGAGTTGCTCGACATTTGCATACACAGTCTGACCCTATGTAAAAGACCAACATGTTAAAGCTAGATAAATCAGCAACAGACCTTGCTCTATGAACTAAGTGGTGTCATGGAACTAGAATTCAAGGATGGATGTCTCATGGCAGAATAAGTAAAAAAGGGTGCCTTCACTGTCTGTTCTGTTGCTTTTAGCTGGTAACATTCTGAAAACAAGGACTAGACTGGCAAAAGCCACGTGGAATGGAAGGCAACAATGTCTGTGGTGAATGTGTGATGGTGGCGATGATGCCAAAGTGGATCGGAATCGGAATCGAAATCAGAATCCGAATGAATCTTCTCAAAAAGAAGAAGAGGAAGCCCACCATGGCTTGGAATGATCATCCAAAGAAAATCCTGCGCCAAAGAATTATTTGAGTATGGAGGTGTTACACATCAGTATTCTTTTCTTAAAACATCCCAAGTTGCGTGATTCGAACGACGCCATCCAGTGAATCACCTTCACACCATAAACACTGAAGACTTCCGTTTGCAGATCATGTGGTCTCGTGTAGGGATATGGATCACATTTGAGTTGTTACTTGCCAACAGTTTGTATAAGAATAACCACGTACAGTTGAAGTTATTTTGTTCACAAGAACAGTATATAAAAAAGTAAGTATATCCAATATAACATAGCTTTATATTTATAATCACATTAAAAATAACAGACGAGCTATATAAAAACCTAAGCTCCGTATTATAAATAAATACCTTTTTATAAGTGAATCTTTTTATCATTTTTCATGAAATTTCAAGTTATTTGATGTAAAATTAATTAAAGATCAATACTATATGAGACTGCCTTTGGTGCTTATAAGAAAAGCCAAGTTAATATAAAGTGACAGAACTTCATGAAAGAAAATTATAACAAGCCAAATTACCAGACTTCATATCCACTCTATCAACTTTTCCATATTTTCGAAAAAGTCTCTCCAGGTCACCCTGCCGTGAATCAAACTCAATGTTTCCACAAAAAATAGGCCTCATTTTACCTTCAAAGAGAGAAGAACACATTAAATATGCAATATAATCTGATAAAAAGTGCAACATGAATCACACAAAAAAATGACAATAAGCACCACCGGTTATATAGAAACGATAGATAAACCAACCTCAACAACTATAAAGATATATAATCACAATGTCCAAACATGTTAACCAAATAGAATGACAAAGTAAAACAGACGATGTACGTCGCAAAAGCGCACAAAAGCGACGGGGTCTAAAACCAAGGAGCATATCGCCACGCGCAAAAGCGGCGGCCTTTTTGTACCCGACGCGGAATACGATTATATACTTTTTATATATATCTCATAGGTTTTTAGCTTCCCCTACCCAAATATAGCTATAATTAAGGTTTTATATGTTTTACCTACATGTACAGGTCAAAAGCCCCAAGGCACAACAATTTGCTGCATAAAAATAGCCAAGGTACAAGAGGTGCACGCGCCTCAGGCCAGAAAGCCCCCAAAATATGCACTCTTTTGGCGCCTTTTGGTTTTACTCTAGGCGCTAAGCGAAAAAGCGACTGACCTTGCGCCCATAGTTTAAAAAACGGGTGAGGCGTGCGCCTCATGCAATTCTGTAAGAAAACGAATCTGAGGCGCCCCGGGGTGTTATTTTGTAGCTGCGCCTCATAGAGCTAAGGCGGCAACAAAAATTCTGCCTCATGGGTTTTTATGTTTATTTTTGATGTTTTGAACTTTTTGTGTCAATTTCAAACATTCCATGTCCTCTTAATGTGTGTTATTGATGTTTTGATGATAAAATTAGTTACTATTTCATTTTTATAAGATATTTAATATTTATATTTATTTTTTAATTCCGCCTCGGGCTTACGCCTCGAGGCATACGCCTCATGAGGCAAAGGGAAAACGCCTCGAGTCACGATTCCGTACTTTTAAACTTTGCTTGCGCCTAGGCGCGCTCTTTAAAACCATGTATCAAACAAAGTTCAAACTAAAAGGCTATAATTGGCTAGTGTTTCAAACAAATTTCCCTCATACAAGTGTTTTACGAGGTTTTTGCACTTCTCTGCTTAAATTGGTTCACAATTGCCCCACGTGCGGTTTTAAGGGCTGTTTGTTGTTGTTGTTTTTAAAGCGGATAACGGTATTTGATGTGTGTGTGTGTGTGTATTATCAAATAATAGAAACTTCAAAAATCCATGAATAATAGATCTACCTACAACACCAACAGGCCAACCATCTAACAACTTCTTCCTACAAAAAAAACAAGATATGCATGCCCTCTCCCCACCAAACAACACCAACAATCTAAAGAAATTGCAGCAACAAGCAGGTCAACGGATAATTATAACATAAACACAACTTGTTAGCACAAAAATTTCTAGATCTAGGCCTTCATGGAACAGACGAGTATGATTGGAACACATATAACTAAACGCAGATTCATAACAACATTATTAATGTTCAAACTACCATCAAATGGTACAATATACAAGCATTTATATATATAATTAACGCTATTAACGAGCTAAATAATAAATCATAAATAAGTTTAGAAGATTTGAAGATTAATTTAAGAGATAATGTATGTATCACCTTCAGAAGCCGCAGAAGCAAAACCCTAATCTGAGTCCAACAGAAACGGGTATAAAAGTTGTGTTGGTTGGATTTGTGCAGCATATGGTATGAAATGTACATTAATTTACCCTAAACCTCTTCACCTGGTCATAAATGGCCCCTATGGCATGTAATAAGTTTTCACCTACTCCCTTCAATTTAAAACTAGTAGGAAGCCAGCATTATTAGGGCCGGCAATTTAGACACGAACACGATAACCTGACACGAACCTCCACGATTTTAACAGGTTTCGTGTTTAGCCTTAATAGGTTTCGTGTCTATAACAGGTCGACACGTTAAAACCTGTTTATTTTCGTGTCGTGTTCGTGTTTACCTGTTTCGTGTTTGTGTCTTTTCGTGTTCGTGTCTTAACAGGTCTTATCGTGTCTTGTCGTGTCTTATCGCGTTAACCTATTTTGCTAGGTGTTCCTTATCGTGTCTTATCGTGTTAACCTGTTATACACAAGTTCGTGTTTGAAAAAAATGACACGATTAGATTTCGTGTCGTGTTCGTGTTTAAGGGTTTCGTGTTCGTGTCTTAACAGGTTCGTGTAACCTGTTATTCCACCCCTAAGCATTATGCGGCGGGGTGACACTTGTATTGCGGTTCTCATTTCAAATTCGCATGGTATCTGTTGTAGCATCATTGCGGTGGATATACGTCATAAGTGTTATACATGTTTAGTAATTAAAGATTTAACATTAAAATTATAAAGTACTTCAATAAACATTTGATAAAATAAAATTACATACGAAAGGAAAAATAAGTATTAATAAACATAAAAGTTGAAAACTAAAAGTTCAGGTGTTTTTTAACTACTTGAAGAATCATGAGATCAATTTAGTCATATGCCTTCCAAATCTGCATGATCTCATCTACATTGTATGTCCACCATTCATCATCAAGAGTGATCCCTGTAATTTCTTATGTTTGATTATTACATCGTTTGGTGAGGATGAGTTTCCTCCACGGTGGGCGCCAACTTGTTGCTACAACAAATAATTGCCTAACGTTGGTTCTGAGTCACAAGGGAGGTTCAGGGGTTCAAGGGTTCCACTCTGCCTAACGCAGGTCGTGGTGTCCTTCTACGTTGCAAACGTAGAAGGAGGTTCAAGGTTATTTTTATTGTTTTAGATGCTTTAAGATTCTGGTTTGAGATGTACTCGAAACCAGAAGAAGAAGTTCTTGAGATCCGAGTGAAGAGAGTTATTCTCTCCACGTGCAAGACCAAAAGAATAAGAAGAGTGAAGTGGAAGTGATTGTGATGGTGTCCAGAGCTGAGGAATCAGCTTTTGATTTATAGAGAAATGAGAACTCCATAAGGAGAAAGCATCTTGCCTTGAGCCTTGTTGCAACTAAAGGACATCCCACAAATGGTAAGTGGCTGCTATGGACCTGCGGTCTGTTGGCTGATGTTACTCCATCAGCTGTTTGTTTTACTCGATGAAAAGATGACGGGACAAGTCATCTTTTTGACTTAGGATGCTTCTGGCTTTTGAACCCTTGTAGGCTCCAACCCTTTAAGCATTGTTCAGTAATGTTGTTTATTTATTTTTGCTTTAAGCTACCCACGTCATCAGCCCCCCAAGTCAGAAGGTTTGGTGAGATAGCTTGAAAGCTTCTGACTGTTTTCTTAGTTTATCCTTTGCTTGAAAGGTTCGAGGGTTCGCTGTCATTTGGGCGGTTATTACTCAGCAGTTTAATTTTGATTGGACTGTTGATGTGACATGTGGCAGTTCGCTCAGAAGTGATTACTGCATGCCATAATTACAGTTTTTTAAATTAAAATAACCGTTTCTTATTTCTTTTTTAACCCTTCTTTATTTCATTATTCACTTTACTCTTTCCTTTCTTCATCTTCTTCCTCTCAAACGTTCATCCATCTTAGGGTTTCATGATTTTCACCATAGCAGGTTTGTCTTTCCCTCTTTTTGTTTTGTTCACTGATCATCCTTTTAAGCACAATGGGCGCTAAAAAGGACATGGCCATTACCGTTTCCTCTCTTTCTCATAAAGAGGTGGAATCGTTCTGTGCCAACTGGGATATAGATTTATCATTTAATCCCGTGGCTCCCGGTAAAAAACTTGCTGTATCTGACTGTCCATCTGGTTTTATTGCTCTGTACTGTCGTCATTTTGAGTTTGCAAATCTTCGTCATCCATTTTCTATGTTTTTGTTGAATGTTCTTGAGTACTACAGAGTTTCTCTTGGTCAAATCCATCCACATGGTGTTGGCCGTGTTTTACACTTTGAATGTCTTTGTAGAGCATTAGGGTATGATCCCACTCTATTGATGTTCAGGCGATTCTTTCGCCTTGCCAAGAATGGTGACTGGTTCACCTTCGAGGGGTCATCAGTAGAGACTAACCTTCTTTCTTCCCATGTTACAACTGTTGGGCAGTGGAAGACTAGGTTCTTTTGGGTGTCTGATTCTATTTTCCCCTTTAAGCCTGTGTGGAGGCATCCTGAGGCCGTTCTTAACGAAGGGGAACCCTCGGAGTCTGAACTAGATCATAACTTTTTGACAGCTCTTAGAGCATGTCCTTCGAGGCTTCGTCCATTTGCTGAACCCTTCTTAGTATTATCCGCTATTAGCACTCGTTGGGACAAGCCGGGTAGAGATCCTGTTGTGATGAAGGATGATCAGGGTATGAATTTTTTGTTTGTTGTTGATTTCATTCATTTTTTATTTTTTCCTTATGTGTTGTATTTTTGCAGTTATGTCGGCTCTTGATTTTATCAAAGGGGATGATGCTTCGGGTGTTGTCTTCAAGGATGCTGAGGCAGCAGATGGGGAGGATGCATTGACCAAATATGAGAAAGGGAGGTATGATGGGACTAATTATGTTGTTGTCCCTGATGTGAAGGGTTTTGCTAAGGCTAGTTCTTCCAAGGCTTCAACGAGGAGGTCTAGCAGACGGCTTTTGAAGGCTGCCAAGTCTGCTGATGCTTCTGAAGCGGTGACAGTCAGTGATGATATTGAGGAGTCTGATGATGAGAAGGATCAGACTGTGGATGATACTCTGGTGGATGTTGTTGTCAAGAAAGGCAAGGGTAAGAAGGTGAAGGTTGGGGTGGTGAAGGAAACGGATGGGTCAGCTAGTTTTGATGAGGAAGGTCTGTATGTTCCTGGTTGGAACGTGAAGTCAAGTGACAACTTCAAGTCTTCGGCTGTTTGTGAGGAGGTTCTGGCACACTTTGCCACTCCTGGTGCCAAGGCTTGTCTTGAAGGTTTGGATGATGATGCCTTGTTGGCAAAGATGATGGTGGGTACCTGCAATCTTGCTGCTATGCTGCCAGAGGGGATTAGCAGGTTTAGGAAGGTTATGGGTGAGTATAGTGAATTTGCCAAGAAGAAGAAGGAGATGAAACAATCCATTGCTGACATGAAGAGGGATGCTAAGGAGTATGCTCAGAAGGAAGTTACTTTGATTGCCCTGATTGATGAACTGAAAAGAGGGCATGAGGCTGAGATGGCGAAGCATGAAGCTGCTAGGCTTAAGGTGGAGGCGGATCAGTTGGCCTTGGAAGCAGAGAAAAAGGCATTTGAAAGTGAAAAGAAGGAGTTGGAGGTTTCTCTTGTTGTTGCTCAAAGTGATAACAAATGGTTGATAGAAGAGGGCTTTCAGCAAGTCGTTACCTACCTCCTCCACTCTGCCGAATTCAACTCTGCCCTTGGGGAGGTGTATACCAAGCTTCTAACCCATGGTAAGCATGCTGGTTTTGTTGCAGGGTTTAAAGCTCACGAGTCCGGCCAAGTCTTGGAAGAATCTTCCTTCTATCAGCCTAACTCCTTAGATGTGTTCAAGGAAACTGTCCTCAAGATGGAACACTCCAGCTATCCTTATGTTGCACAAGTTTCTTCCCTTTATGGGAAACCCTTGAAGGAGCTGAGAGAGTTGAAGCCTGCTGGTCTAAACGAAGCTGTATCTGCTAAGGTGCTTCAATCTGTTTCAAGGAAGAGGGCACATTCTGGTGATAGTGAAGAGACTTTGGATGTGGGTGAAACACTTTCCAAATATGCTAGCGTTGAAGCCTCCGAAGCTGGTCTAGTGGAGAAGCTACCAAAGAAGGGGAAGAAGGCAAAGAAGGCAAAAGTGGTCAAGGCTGGGAATGAGGATGAAGCCTCCAAGCCTTTAGGGTCTGGTAACGATGCTTGTACTTCCTATTCGTAGCTTTCTAAGCATCCGGTCTGTTAAAACAATTAACTCTGTGGTTGTGTCTCAAAACACTTTTTCTTTTGTTGGAACCTTTAGTGGTTCTTTGATGGTTATGGGCTGTTGCCCTTTGAACAATAGCTACTCTTTGGCTTTGTTAAAAGCCTTTAAATGTTAAGCCTTTAAGGCTGTTGTTTAAGTTTTTATCGTTGTTCATCCTTTGTTCATTTCTTGTTACTATGTGTGTTTGTCTTTGTTGTTGTTTGGGAATGTTTATCCGGTAGCACCTTCAAAGGTTGAATGCTGCAGTCATTCATCCTTAAGGTAGTCTAGGCAAACATGTCACCACCTATCCTATATACACTTATACAAGTGTTTTTAATGTATTTTCGTAAGTTTGTTTTTTAAACTTAAGGAACGATTGGTGTAGGTTGTTCAAGCCTGTCAATGAGATTTGTAAAATTATTTTTTGTTTATCTCATGGAGTCGGATTGATTTCGGAACTCACCCCTTATATAGGTCCGTTCAACCCTCGAACCTATTGAGCGAAATGGCCTGGGATCTCATCCCCTTACATGGCCCTTGCCATGGAGTTTCTTGCAAGGTTCTCAACCTGACCATAGGATAGAAAGACAAGATTTCCAAAAGAGGATTCAGTGATCCTTTCATTCATTTGATGTTAACATTACATTGCTTTTAAAGAGAACAACATTTTCTTACAACTTAAACAATGAACCTTTTAAGGTTCTTGCCATTCCAATGTCGAGGGAGTTTCTTGTCTTCCATGTTGGCAAGCTTGTAAGACCCTCCTTTGTGGGATTCAAGGATGGTGTAGGGACCTTCCCATTTGGGTCCTAGCATTCCTTGGCTTTCCTTCTTGCTTGCTTCATTGTTTCTTAAAACCAGATCACCTAGCTTGAAGCGTTCATGCTTGACCTTGGCATTATAGTAGGACTCCATCTTTTGTTTGTACCTGGCTTCTCTTATTGCTGCCAAGTCTCTGGCTTCTTCTAGGAGATCAAGATTGAGTGATGTTTCTTGTTCATTTGCCTGGATGTCAACATGAAGGGTTCTAGGTGTGGTGACCCCAATTTCAGCAGGTATGACTGCTTCAGATCCAAAGGTAAGGCTGTAAGGTGTTTTCTTGTTACTTGTTTTCTCAGTGGTTCGAATTGCCCAAAGAACGCTTGGCAGTTCTTCCAACCAATTTCCTCCTTGACGACCCAACCTAGCCTTGATCCCTTCAACCACACTTCTATTCATCCTTTCAACCTGCCCATTGGATTGAGGGTATGCTACAGAGCTAAAGACTTGTGTTATTCGATACTCTTTGCACCAAGCACTGAATGGCCTTTCTGCAAACTGTTTGCCATTATCTGTAACAAGTACCCCAGGCAAGCCGTATCGACAGATGATATTTTCCCAGACAAATTCGATTATCTTTTTCCCAGATATTTTTCCCAAAGGCTTCACTTCTGGCCACTTCGTGAAGTAATCAACTGCCACCAACAGGAATTTGACCCCTCCTTTTGCTGGTGGGAAGGGTCCAACGATATCCATTCCCCATTTGTGGAATGGCCATGCTGAACTAATGGGCACCAGATCATGCTTGGGACTCTTTGGGACAGGTGCATGGATTTGGCAGGCTTCACATTTCTTCAATTGTTCTGATGCATCACGATGCATGGTAGGCCAGAAGTAACCTAGGTTCATGAGTTTTGCCACGACTGATCTTGGACCATAATGAGCTCCACATATTCCTTCATGAACCTCCTTGATCAAGTACCTGCTTTGTTCGGGACCAACACATCGAAGCAATGGGGCCAAGTACCCTTTTTTATAGAGTATCTTGTCCTGGATTATGTATTGCTTGGATTTGATCCGAAACCTTTCAGCTTCAACAGGATCTTGGGGCAGTTCACCTCTTTGCAGGAACCTTACAAATGGAGTCATCCAATTTGGTTCATTTTCAGTGATGACGTCTTGAACTTCAAGTTCTGATATTGCAGGATGTTTGATCACTTCAACCAACACCTTTTTGGTAAGGTGAGCAAAGTTTAACGAAGCAAGCTTGCTAAGGGCATCAGCCTTCTTGTTGTGAGACCTTGGAACCTGTTTGATCTTGCAACACTGGAAGGTGTTCATGATCTCCTTGGCCTTCTCTCTATACTTCTTCATATTAGGTTCCTTGGCGATGTAGCTATCGTTCACTTGATTGGAAACCAGTAGTGAGTCAGTGAACACTTGAAGCTTATGAACCACCATCTTTTTTGAAAACTTGAGTCCTGCTATCAGGGCTTCGTATTCTGCTTCGTTGTTAGTTGTCTGAAATTCCAAACGAAGGGCATATGTGAATTCTAACCCTTCAGGGTTGATTAGTACAAGACCAGCCCCTGATCCTTCAACACTGGAAGCCCCATCTGTGTAAAGCTTCCAGGCTTCTGGATCAATGGGTTCATCTATGGTGATATTAACTTCGGCCGTTTCCACTCTTGGAATTTCAGCAATGAAATCAGCAAGTATTTGTGCCTTTATTGCTTTCCTCGGGACGTAGGTGATTTTGTGTTCACCTAGCTCAACAGCCCATTTGGCTAGTCGTCCTGAGGTTTCAGGTCTTTCAAGCACATTCTTGATTGGTTGGTCAGTGATTACTTGTATGGGATGTGCTTGAAAGTACCTTCGAAGCCTTCTGGCTGTTTGCACCAAGGCTAAGGCCAATTTTTCCAAATGAGGGTACTTGACCTCTGCTAACTTTAACGTTTTACTGAAGAAATAGACGGGTACCTGAGCTTTGTCTCTTTCTATGGTGAGAACAGCGCTGAAGGCTTCATCAGTAACTGAAAGATAGACAGAGATCGTTTCCCCTGCTTCAGGTGTTGCAATTGTGGGAAGGGAAGCCATGTAATATTTCATGCTGTTGAAGGCTTCCTCTGCTTCTTCCGTCCACCTGAAGTCTTTTTTGTCTGTGCAACCTTTGAGGGTCTTGAAGAAGGGTAGGGATTTCTCAGCCAACTTTGACACGAAACGCTTCAAGGCAGCAAGTTTGCCATTCAAGCTTTCAACTTATTTCTTGGTTTGTGGTGACTTCATGTTGAGGATGGCTCGAACCTTGTTCGGATTGGCCTTTATGCTTTTTTTTCCTACAACATGACCCAAGAACTTTCCTTCTTCGAAACCAAAGGAACACTTGACAGGATTCAGCTTCATGTTGATTTCTCTGAGGTTGTTGAAGGTTTCCTGTATGTCAGTGAGCATTTGATCTTCAGTTTTGCTTTTGATGACCAAGTCATCCACATAAGCTTCCATGTTTTTGCCAATTTGCTTGGCAAAGGCTTTATCAACCAATCTTTGGTAAGTAGCACCTGCATTTTTTAAACAAAAGGGCATTTTTCTATAACAGAAAATACCATTGTCAGTATGAAAGGCAGTTTTTTCTTCGTCTTCCTCCTTCATTTGTATCTGGTGATAACCTTTATAGGCATCCAGAAAACACTTGAAGGGGAAGCTTGTAAGCGAGTCTATTTTCAGATCAACCTCAGGTAAAGGATAACAATCCTTGGGGCAGGCTTTGTTGAGGTCTTTAAAGTCGATGCACATCCTCCATGAATCATCAGGCTTTCGAACCATCACAGGGTTTGCAACCCATGATTGATATTTTACCTCTCGAAGGATACCGGCTTCAACCAGTTTGTCTACCTCTTGACATGCAGCCCTGCTTCGTTCTGGAGCAAGGCTTCTTTTCTTCTGAACTATGGGTTTGACGTTGGAGGGAATCTTGAGTTCATGCTCAGCAACTTCTCGTGGGATTCCCGTCATATCACTTGGGCACCAAGCGAAAACATCAACATTGTCTTTCAGCAATGCTTCAAGCCTTGTGAGAGTACCCTTGGGAAGGGTTGTGTTGACCCGTATCCTTTGGTCAGGGTATTTGGGGTTGATGCTGAGACCAAGTTTGCTTTGATCTTCATCAATTGTTAACACCGAAGTGGATGGTTGGAGGGTTGCAACACCCTCTTTGGTGGGGAACTTTTCACTTTTTCGGCTGATGGAAACCGTCATATCAAAGATTACTACCCCTGGCCTTCCAATGATGACATCATAGCTAGACGGTAGGTCTAGAACAACGAAGGTTAGTGGCTCAGTCCTTCGCATTTGGCCATCAGAAAAGGTTACATCAAGCGTTATTTCGCCCAAGGGCTTGATGGGTATGTCGGCAATGCCTTTTATGGCAGCTTCAGCAGGCCGTAGCATGGAGCGTTCTTCAGAGCTTAACAGGTTGAAATATTTGGCGAACATTATTTCAGTAGCAGCTCCGGTGTCTATGTAGGCCTTTTGTGTTTTGAGTGAACCCACGAAGGCTTCAAGGACAAGTGGATCACAGTGTTTTTCTTCTTTGGTACAAGGGAAATAGATGCCTTGTCGTTCCCAATCCTCCAACCTTTGTCGCTTGTTGGGGGTTTCATTTTCAACAAACACCATGGCAACGTCTTTCTTCTTGCCATCTGCCATGTTTTCTTTAACACCTTTGACCAGATGGGCTAGTTCCCTGGATTTGACGGCTTCTTCGATTCTTTTCTTGAGTTGGAAGCAATCGTTGGTGTGATGTCCCTTTTCTTCATGAAACTCGCAGTATTGGTTGGAGTTTTCATTTCTCTTGCTTTTTGGTAAGGGACGAGGAGGTCTGAAGGTGTGTTTAACTTCTTCGGTTGCCAGGATTTCTTGAGGAGTTTTGGTGAGGGCTGTGAAGTTGACATTTCTGTCTCTGCTTGGAGGGTTCATGCTTTCAGACCTTCGTGACTCAGACCCTCTGGATCTTTTGTCATAGGTACCATAGTTGCCTCTTTTTCGAGTAGGACTGTTGCTTCTCCATCTCGAAGCCCTTTTCCTTTGTTCTTTGATGTCTACAGCCTCCTCTCCTCGAATGTGAGCTTCAGCTCTTTCTAAGGCCTCTTCAAGGGTTCTAGGGAGACTCTTGTTGAATTCCCTGGTGAGGTACTTGGAGTTGATGGCATTCATGAACCCTGCAACCTTCATCTTTTCATCTGCACCAACGTAAGTAAGGCCTTCTTTCTTGTATCTTTCAATGAAGCTCTTCAGGCTTTCATCATCCTTTTGTTTTATCTGGAAGATGACGGTTGCATCCTTGACACAACGTCTCTGTTGCGAGAAGTTGGCTAGAAATCCTTTACCAAGTTCGTCAAAGGTTCGGATGCTCCCTGCTGTCAAGCCGTTGAACCAAATTCGTGCAGATCCAACAAGGGTTTGCATGAACATCAAGCAACACTCGGGATCGCCCCATTTCTCGATCCGAGCAGCCCCTAAGAAGATCTGAAGGTGATCTTCTGGGTCATCAGTGCCATCGTATGTTCTTATAAGAGCTGGCATCTTTAGCTTGTTGGGAAAATCATAATCTGCTATCTCTGGTGAGAAACAAGATAGGCTGTTTGGCTTGTAGGGTTGGTTAACGGTGTGTTCCACCATGTTGTTGGTTACTCCTCCAGGGTTTCCTTGTTGGGCAGCGATGGCTTGACTGATGAGTTGTTGCTAAGGAAAGTTAGCCATCATTTGAGATATCATGTAGGGCATAAGGTTGAAGCCTTGAATGCCTTCGGTAGCCACATTGTTGGTTGTCATGGGGATGCTCATAGAAGCGTTTCTGGCCATGGGAAGTGAACCATGGCCTGCTCCCATGAAGTGGCTGTTGGTGGTGGGACACTGGTCACAGGTGACTGCAGGAGTTGATCCAGAGTCATCTCATGTCCAAGTGGCATACCGGTGGTGGCAGCTTGAGTGGTAAACAATGGGAAAGCAGTAGGACTGGACCTTGCTTCGTAGTGAGAAGCAGTGTGGGTGTTGCTGGGACCAGCATTGTTGTTTCTGGGTGAAGGTCTGCGTCCATAAGTGGCAGTGAGAGGGGGAGGAGGTCCTGGAGAGAGTGATATCTCTTCCTCCTCGTCATAGTCTAGCCGGAGACGAACTCCTTTGTCCCTTTCCTTCATAACATACTGGTTCAAAAGGGATCTAAGCTGCAAGAAGTTCCTCTCCACTCCTTCAGGGGTGAGATCTATGCGATGTGGAGTTTGTGCAAGATCAGGGAGAGGAGACATCACCCCAGAGCGAGTGGGAGGTGGAGTTTGCAGGCTTGCTGACGCAGGGTGAGCAGGTGGGGACTGAGTCCCAGCTGGAGTACCTCCTGGAGTGGAGAAAGACACAGATATGGCCGGAGAGGTCTGATCTGTGTTAGGAGAGATCTGGTTGACCTCTTCTTGAGACTCAGGGTCAGACATGGAGAGAGTCGGAGCTACACAACTAATTTCGAGTAAAGAAAATGGCGCGGCCCCACGGTGGGCGCCAACTTGTTGCTACAACAAATAATTGCCTAACGTTGGTTCTGAGTCACAAGGGAGGTTCAGGGGTTCAAGGGTTCCACTCTGCCTAACGCAGGTCGTGGTGTCCTTCTACGTTGCAAACGTAGAAGGAGGTTCAAGGTTATTTTTATTGTTTTAGATGCTTTAAGATTCTGGTTTGAGATGTACTCGAAACGAGAAGAAGAAGTTCTTGAGATCCGAGTGAAGAGAGTTATTCTCTCCACGTGCAAGACCAAAAGAATAAGAAGAGTGAAGTGGAAGTGATTGTGATGGTGTCCAGAGCTGAGGAATCAGCTTCTGATTTATAGAGAAAGGAGAACTCCATAAGGAGAAAGCATCTTGCCTTGAGCCTTGTTGCAACTAAAGGACATCCCACAAATGGTAAGTGGCTGCTATGGACCTGCGGTCTGTTGGCTGATGTTACTCCATCAGCTGTTTGTTTTACTCGATGAAAAGATGACGGGACAAGTCATCTTTTTGACTTAGGATGCTTCTGGCTTTTGAACCCTTGTAGGCTCCAACCCTTTAAGCATTGTTCAGTAATGTTGTTTATTTATTTTTGCTTTAAGCTACCCACGTCATCAATATTAAAAAGTAAACATTAATAAATACAACATTAGACGCTACTTAAGACGCTTATATGGCTATTGGTTTGTTCATTTCCGTATGTTTTTCATCTAAATAAATCTGCAAAGCCAAGAAGTTAACATTAACATGACTAAGATATGTATAAAACCGCATAATTAGTAAAATGGTATGAATGAAAACCATTAACAAAGAACCAACCTTAGAAGCTTTAACCTTTGAATTCATATTTAGATTCATGCCTAAGTATTTTAGCAAGTGAAATAGTTGTGCATTACTATGTATTTATAGGATAAACTTTAGTAGGTTAGTATATGGTTTAAATTTTAAAACTCGTGATTTTCCCACCCCTTTAAACTAGGAAATTTTGTTTACCTTTGAGTAATGTGTAAAAAAATTATTATGCTTTCTGAGTATATCGAACTAAGAGCTTTTATCTTTTTTTTTTTAACTTATTAAAAAAACCCTTTAAATTATGGAGTTGTGTTGTTATTAACATAAATGTTAATATCACATAGATATGTAATATGCATCAAGTGTTTTCTGCTAAATTGATACAAGCAAGGTTTTTAAAAGAAATTTACCTATAATTAATATGTAATATGCATCTTTACATTTTCTAAACTTAATTATTTAAAAGTTTTATATATTTAGCTAATTATGTATATTTAAAAGTTTAATGAAATTTATTTTAGTTAATTATATTTATGTATTTACATATTAGGAAGGGGTAGAGGCAGACCCAAATTGACTTGGGTGGAACGAATTAGAAAAGATTTGTTAAAATTGCACCTCTCTGAGGATATGGTCCAAGATAGGAATCCGTAGAGGCGTTTGATCAAAGTTAAAAAAATTTAGGAGAGGAGTACCTTTTTTTAGGAATGGTCTTTGTGCATTTGGTATATTTGATGTTTCATGAGGTTATTCATATACTTAGTTTTCTATGTTATTCATTCACTACTTTTTTAATGTTTGGTGTTTACTTCTATACTACACTAGATTATATCCCGGGAGCGTCCCGGGTTGAGAAATCTAATTTGAAATATCAATTTTACATCTGAAATGGACTGATGCGTTTTATAGTTACATGCAGGAAAGTTTCGGGTAGCACTTAACCTAAACAATTAACAATGTATCTCCAACGTTAGTGCATAACCTTAAATAATGTATAACTATAATATAAAAACCTAACCTAAAACAATGTACAACTCTAATGCTAACACATGTTGTAAATAAAATTCATATTTACTGGTTTGAACATAACTAATGACTTGCTTATACATGATTAATGAATAACCTGAACACTTTGTGTTTTTTTCCTGTACGAACAAAACCACACAAAAAATAGTTGTTTTTTTCTCCGTTTTTTTATATAGCACTATGGTACCCGTTGGAAAGATAATAAAACGCTCGTTAATTTGGTGTAATTTTTTTCTTTAAAAAATCTGGTATATAAAAGATATTAACGTTTAAAAGTTATGGGAGGAAACATTAGAGATAAAAATCTAATTTTGTTTTTAAATTTTAGATTTTTATTTTCCTAAAATAAAGCTCTTGCCACATGGGATGACACATGGGACACTCAATGAAGAGAATACCCTCTTTGAGTGCCATGTCATTAAAATGGCTTTGGTTTATTATATGTATAGATTATAAATGAGGAGGCATGGACAAATATGTCCAATTTGTCCAAAGTTAAGATGGCATACCAAAGGTTTCTTTACAATTTTCTAAATTTTACCACTTTTCTTCCCTAAATGCCCATAGAAGATAATCAACTTTTATACGAAAATGGAACTCATCCAAACTAAATAAACACACGGGATAACAATATTTTTGAAAGTTAGACCTCTATTAGTTTGGGAGTGATGAACGAAAATAAGTTGGAAGTTTGGAGTGCTATTGGCCAAAGTGATAGTTGGGAGTATTATCTGCCAATAGGCTATAATTGGTAGTATTAAAATCCATTTTCCCATAATATTATTGTGTGTGGGGTGGGTATTGGTGGTGTGGGTTTTTATAATGTGTCTGAATAGTGATGGATGAATGATGGGGATAAAGCATTAGGAACAATAACGATCGCTTTACAATGCCGAAAACGACTATCATCAATCTAGTTTACGAGGAATGGGTTGAAGGTGTGTGTTGGATGTATAGAATGGTGAATTATTGTAGTATGTTAGGTATATGATGGAAGGGTTTGAAAAGAAATATCACAAGTCCTTCTTAATGTTCTTTATAATTCAAAGGAACTAGGTTATAAACGAACTTCAGGTCAGCCAGACGTTTGTCAAAAGAACATACTTGAAATCAATGGGAAGGTAAACAAAATCGTCTAATTTTTATCCGTTTGTTAGCGTCGATCCGACTGTTGATTTCTTTCCGCAACCAATACAACGAACTCTGTATGAGTTGCTTGTTCCATTTTTATGAAAATAGTAATGGAAGAACGTTTCCCTCCTTGTTCGAATTATGGATCTCGTTGTCGCTAAGGTTAGTGGATACCATAGATCAGAGAGATTTAAACTAATAAAACTCATATATCAAGCCGATGCAAGTTGTTGGTTTTCATAAGACACATCTAATCAAAGGGTAACGAATATGCAAGTTGGTGATTATTACTTCGTTTTTTTATTTTTTTTACAATAATTATATTAAAAAAGTTAAAAAAAACCACTTCAAAACACAAAAAAAAAATAAAATCCAAAATCACCTCCTGATTCAAAGCGCCTCGCTTTGGTCATAGCAAGACGCTTTGGGTCTTACTTTTTCAGCTTTTCCCGCACCTCGTACTGACGTCGTTAAAAAGGAAGCCAAATGCCTAGCTAGCCGGTGAAAATAGAACACCCTTTGAAAAAATGTACAATACCAAAGTCTCCCTTTCCACATTCTAGAAAGAAACCCAACCTACTCGAAAGCAGAATCACGCCATTCTTATTTCTTGCACAACAAACTCTTCAAACCTTATTAATCATTCAACCACACCATAATAATCATTTCCAAAACCCCTAATAATGTCTTGGTACAGAAGATCAAAGCTAGGCTTCAACACAATTTCCCGTTATTTCACCTCAAAATTCACCGTCATTAAACCCCCAATCCGTAATCCACCTTCAATATTTACATCTGCTTCAAATAATCCCATTAGGGTTCCTAAAATATCTCCTTTTTCACCCGTAATTATTAATAATAATAAGACTTCAAATATACAATCAATTGGAAACAGTTATAGAAATTATTACGTTGATTCACGTCAGGTTAGGCATTTTAAACCTAGAGGGTTTAAAAGATGGATAGATAACCCTAGGAATGTTTTAATAGTTGTGTTGGTGGGGTCAGGGGTTGGGGTGACTATGTATTTTGGTAATGTTGAGACGGTACCCTATACGAAACGTAGGCATTTGGTTTTGTTGTCTAGGAATGTGGAGAAGATGATAGGGGAGTCACAGTTTGAGAATATGAAGGCTGGGTTTAAGGGGAAGATATTGCCCGCGATGCATCCCGAGAGCGTAAGGGTTAGGATGATTTCGAAGGATATTATTGAGGCGCTGCAGCGAGGGTTGAAGAAGGAGACGGTTTGGATGGATTTGAGTTATGGGGCGGAGAGTGATCCGAGTGGAGGTGCCACGGAGAGGAGAGGGAAGGAGGCGGTGATGGCGATGACGGAGGAGACGGGTGGGGGGGATAAGTGGATGGGGAAGGATGAGGTTTTGGATGATGTGTGGGTTGATGAGAGTAGGAAGAAGGGGAAGGGGAAGGATAAGGCGGTGAAGTCGGCTACGACGCATTTGGAAGGATTGAAGTGGGAGGTTTTGGTGGTGAATGATCGTGTTGTGAATGCGTTTTGTTTGCCTGGTGGGAAGATTGTTGTGTTTACGGGGTTGTTGGAGCATTTTAGAACTGATGAAGAGATTGCTACTATTATTGGTCATGAGGTATGGCGTATGTTTCGCTTGTTTAGAAGTTGATATGAATTATATTTGTTTGTGAAGAAACAATAGGTATCACGGAGATTACGAGTAATCTACGTGGGGTTAATACCCAAGGTCGTCAGGGTTAATCCTTTACCCAAACCACAAGGTCAAACCCGTTTGATAAGGATGTAAGTGTGTGTGTGGTGAAAGTAAGTGAGAACACGAGATGTAAGTGGTTCGGTCAAGTGTTGACCTACGTCCACTGTGAACTGCCGATAGTATTATTGATGATCGAATATAAAGAGTACAAGTAAGTAACACTAGGCTAGCAATGACTATTTTCGGATCCTTTGGCAAGGAGAGGTATCCTTGTATTTATAGGAGAACTCGTGGGCTTGATCGAGAGGCCCACGAGTAACCATTCTTTATTGGGCTTGACCTGGGCCCAAATCCAATGTTCTCTCTAGAATTGGCGGGAGAACAGGTGCACTGTTCATGACGTCATCGGGGCAGCATGGTTGTTGCTCGAGGCAGACACGTGGCGATCCGTGGTTGGCAGACGGCGCCCCCTGTCAGTCGTTGACCATGCTTCTGACAGCAGCAAGGTATGTCTGCTGTTTACTGTAGACGCTGGTATGGTGGAAGCATGGCTGCAGCCATGCTGCTGTCCTTGTCTTGTAGTTGTTGGACCACTTTGCCACCTGTAGCTTTCCTATTGGCGCGTGCCCTGTCAGTAATCTTTGTGAATCTTCCTTTTGTTGTCTTGTGTACTCTGTACGATGATTGTCAAGGGAAGATTCCGCGTGTGATGGTACGCGCTTATCAGGTGATGTTATTGCTTATCAGTTGTTCTTGCGCGCCTCCTTGCATGTATTGCTGGTTGCGCTTTGTTGGTTCCTCGCGCCACTGATTGGCGCGCGGAAGCTGAGTTATGGGGATAGGGATGCCTCTTCCGCCTGGATTAGGCTCCCTATCCCTTCAAGTCCCCCTAGTCTAGGGCTTCTCCTATTCTTTGTGAAGAGTAGGTGGAGCGCTAGACTCAAAGTATGAGGTCGCGGATGAAAGCTCATCTGCTGGTGTGTCTTGAAATTTGTTCCTCTGCAAATTTTGGCGGAGAACGTCTTTTTTGATTTTACGTCAAATTTGCGCCAGGAAAGAAGTTTGCCGCCAAGACCTGTTAAGGCGCTGTGCGGAGAACGTCTTTTTTGGTTTTACGTCAAATTTGCGCCAGGAAAGAAGTTTGCCGCCATGACCTGTTAAGGCGCTGGGCGGAGAACGTCTTTTTTGGTTTTACGTCAAATTTGCGCCATGTTGCAGTTCTTCCGCAGTTGCAATAAATCTTGAATCATTGGCATTTAATTTGTCTCTCATAAATAGGAGTTAAGGCGCCTGGAATTCGAATGATCAGTTACTTGTGATGGAAGCTTGAGGGTTGCTGACGAGTCAGCCTCGTCTGCTGTGCTGACTGTTGGCTGTCCCCTCATTATGGTGCAGTTACCAACATTTCGTCTGTGTCAGGCGCGTGTGTTGTCACGCGCCCCACTTGTTGCTGGTGTGGTTGTGCTTGTGCCACGTGTCGAGTGGCACGTGAAGTTTGTCAGACGCGTGATGCTTCACGCGCCTGGTCAGTTTACGTTGGTGAGATCTGGTGACACGTGTCAGCCATCCGTCGCGTGACGGTTGGATTGTTTATCCTTGTTTGATCTTAGCCGTTCACTCGCGCATGAGGACACGTGTCGTCATCTGCTTCTCCAAATTTTGAAAAAGTGTGACGACGTTTTTTTTTTTTTTTTCTCCTTGGGCCCCACTGCCATTAATGCAGTGGGTATATATATGAGTTGGGATGCATGTTGGACGGTTACTCGTTCATTTGTTCATCCCTTCTTCTTGCACTCTCTCAATTTCAAAAAACACTTCCGATCATTTGAAGTTTTCTTTGAATCTTCAAAGATTGTTTAGTCAATCTTCAAAGATTTATTGTGAAACTTCTTGTTGATCTTCTTCGTTTTCTTTGATTGTTCTTAGTTTCTTTCCTTTTCTTTGTTTTTCTTTGAAGATTCCGACTGATCTTCAAAGTGTTCGTTGAATCTGTTGAGTTTTCCGGCGAACTTCTTGAGTTTTCCGGCGAGTCTTCAACCATTTCCAGTTAGTTACCTTGATTTCTTTTCTTTTCTTTCATTCCTTTTTGAAGATGTCAGAAGCATCTAACATTGGGTCTCCTTCCGGCGATGTTACCGGCAAGGAGCCAGTGATTGAAGAGGTGGAGGAGGAGGTGCAGGTGGAGCACGGAAAAATCAAAGAGCGAAAGCTCATGACAAACACTTTCTGTGTTTGGTCTGAAGAGGCCTTTGATAACTTTTGCAGGGGCTATGGCATTTTGCCAGAGTGGGAGCCAACTCTGCCGTCTCCGACGGAGAATGTGCTCTCTGCTGGACCTGGGCAACTTGCCCTTTATGAGGCCCACTTCACCAAGTGTGGCTTCCGGCTACCCTGCACCCGCTTCCAGATTGATACTCTGGTTGCTTATGGTGTTGGGCCAACCCAGCTTACCGCCTTTGGGATGCTGAGGTTGGTACATTTTGAGGCGTCCTGCCGCGCCTTAGACATTGAGCCTACTGTGGAGATGCTCAATGTCTTTTACTTTCTTGCGCGTGACGAGATGTGGTTCTCGTTCAAGCCGCGCCCAAAGGTGCCTCCAATGGCCACCCATACCCCCAAGTCCCTTCATTGGGCTAAGGAAAAATTCTTCTTTGTGAAGAGGGGGGTTATCCCCATCAGTCTGCCTTGGAAAGTTATTGCAGACGGTCAGCGGGTGGCTGACATACCAGTGATGAAGGATTTCAAGAAACAGGCCTGGTTCACCACCCTCACCGCCAACGCCACCAAGCTTGAGTTCAAAAATCTCACAGATGGCATCTTTTGCCTTCTGGGGATGAGCTGTCTGACTCAGGGTCCAGGAAAGGAACCCTACATTGCTGCGGAGGGTAAGCATAGTTTTTCATTTAATTGTCTTTGAATTGTATGTCATATTGTGCTAACTGTTTCTTGCGCAGGTGTGAGCAAGTTTCAATTTTATGCCGCTCGTCAAGAGAAGGGCATAAAGTGGAGGCGCTTGGCGGAGGGAGAGGCGTCTTGCCTTGAGGCGTTTGTGGACAGGTTTTATTATCCTGACCTGACCATTGCGCCCAAGCCCTATTACACCACAGGTGAGTCACACCAACTTTTGTTTTCTAGCCTGTTTGGCGATGATGCCTCTGACTCCTCAGTGGAGATTGTGGAGGTTCAAAAGGCGCCCGCGGGGCGTGGCCGTTGGAAACACGCTCCGCGGAGACGTAAACGTCGCCAACGCCCTTTGACAAGTTCTGATTCGGGCTCTTCCGTTTCAGTAGGTGAAGTGGTGAAGGGGCGGCGCCGAAGGAAGGACGGGCCCGCGTCAGAGGATGAGGAGGAGGAAGAGCCCTCCAAGTTGGAGAAAAGGAAGAAGAGGCGCACCACTGGCGCCACTTCTAGCAGCGCGACTGCCAACTTGGAGAAAGCTGCTGCTGCCACCGGCGGGGAGAGTGGTGGGGTTGAAACTCCTGTTGCAGAGACCACTGCTTCCCCCTTGGCGCCGGCGCAAGGGGTGGTGCTAGAGAAGAGCTCCAGCGCTGGAGGGGTGACTGCCCCCACTTTTAGTGTGGGTATAGGTGCGGCGCCTACACGTCAGCCTCTGTTCCAGAAGCTGTTGAAGAAGAAAGCCCCTGGTAAGTTAATTTCTTTTTGCTTTTTTCTGATGTCTTTTTCTTTAATTGCTCTTAACACTTTGTTGCTTCTGCAGTTGCGCCGAAGATTGTGCCAACTCCTCCTCCCACATCTCCATCTGCGGAGGCGGGTAGGACAGAGGTGGATATGCTCTTTCAAGAGCAAGAGGCAGCGCAGCGGGAGGAAGCCCGCTTGAAGGCTGAGGCCGATGAAGCTCTTCGTAGGGCGGAGGCCAAAAAGAAAGCGGCGGCCGATGAAGCGTTGCGCAGAGCTGAGGCTGAGAAGAAGGCTGCCGCCGATGAAGCCAGGCGAAAGGCTGAGGCGGCTAAGAAAGCTGAGGCGGACCGCCTTCGTCTTCAAGAGCAACAGTTCTTGGAGGAGAAGGCTCGCCAGTTGAAGGAACAAGCGGAGCAGGGTGCTCGTACCAGCGCCGAGGGCTCTCATGAAATGGATGGGTTTGAGAGGGCCCTTTTGGCGTCAGGCGCTGGTGGCAGTGCGGAGGGCTCGCGTCAAGCTCGGCGCGAGTTCTCCAGGGTTGATGATAGGGAGCCATCAGGCGGGTATGATGGCTCCAGGTGGTCCGGGGGCGATGCAATTTGGCGCCCTCGGTGGGCGGTCAGGGAGAATACTTTATTCTCCAACTCCTTGGCCGCCGAGGAGTTTGTTAGGGAGGTGGTGCCTCCCTACGAGCGCGCGCATCAAGATATGCTGAGTCGCGCAGACCTTATGGCTGCTTTGTGCGTTAATCAGGCGACTCAGCTATCTATGGTTGACTCGCTGCGCCGCCGAGATGCGGCGGTGTGGCGAGATATCCAGCGCTTGGAGGCGGAGAAGGCAGACCTCGCTGAGAAAGAGGCTGCCTTCAAGGCTGAAATTACCAAGTACCGTCGCCGCGCCCATGATGCAGAGGCTAAGATCACCAAGTTGGAAGGGGACGCGGCGGCGGATAAGCGCCGATGGACAGAGTCTTGCAAAAAGACAAATGCTGAAACCATGAAGTTAAGGCAGGCTCTGTCCGAGGCGCAAGAGGAGAGCAGGGTGCTGACTCGGCAAGTGGAGGAGAAGAGCAAGGCCCTCTCTGAACGGACTGCGCAAGTCGTAGAGAAGCGCTTGGAGCTTGAGTCCAAGGATGCGGATCTCGTTAAAGCTACTGAGCGCGTCTCCTTCTTGGAGCAGGAGAGGGTCCAGATCCTTCATGCAAAGGAGGATTTGGAGCAAGACCTTGGCTCGGCCGAGGAAGCCCGCGCTGCGGCTGTCAAGGAGTGTGAGACAGCCCAGCGTCTTTTGGAAGAAGCGATGGGCGCCCAGACGCAGACACAGGATGCCATCAAGTGGATGATGACTGATGGGATCACTGGGGTAAGTGTATCTCTTTTAGCGCCTTTTGCATTACCTTTTGAAGTTTTCATGCTAACTTAACTCTTTTTGCAGGTCTTCAAGAGGTTTTGGCAAGAGCCTAATCTGGGCGACCAAGTCGCTGCCATAGCCGCCACCGCCCATGCTTATGGGTATGGTGAAGGCTATGAAGATGGTTTCTTGGCAGCTCAAAATGGTGGGCGGATCGAGGATGCGGAACACTATGGGAAGCCCCTGAAGGATGATTATGAGGCGGAGCTCCTCAAATTTGAGAAGGTGGATTTCCCAATACTTCAAGTGGTTGCAGACTGCAACAAAAATGCTGATCCTTTGTCCGCCCTCAAGTACTACATCGACAAATCTGATGAGCTGACCAAGGAGGAGGAGCGCAAGCGCCTTGAAGAAGAGCGCCAACGAGCCAGTGGCGAAGGCACTTCAAATGTTTAGTTTAATAGGCGCTTGTCTTCTCTTTTCTTTTTGTTTTTTGTAAATATCTTGTAATTACTAAGGGTTTTTAGGTCCCTCACGATGAATGAAAATTTTGTTTTTCCTTATATCTTGTGTTTCTCGTCCTAACTTAACTTATCTAACCAAGTCGTCACCTGATTTAACAAGTTAAAATTAGGCGCGCGTCCTGCTAGATAGTCCGGCGTGTTAAGTATTTGCCTTGAAGACTATAGCGGGGCGCGACTTGTGCCATAAGGTCCGAGTTAAGCGCGTGTGCGCCTTGCCTAGAAGACCCATGACTGCGCGCTGAACTAGTTTGCTCTTTGTCCAACTTGTTTTGCAAGTTTAGAAGACAAGGCTTTAAGTTTGTTCTAGCGGCGCGCGTCTTTAAGTCCGGCAAGTAAACTTGTCTTGAAGACCATCTTATGTGGCGTTGGTGTATGATTTTATAAGTCCGACGTGCGCGAAGCATGTCTAGAAGACTTTATCATGTTAGCACCGCCTTGTTTGTGGTCCGACGATAGTTTTGCTCAAGTCTTGAAGACCTTGGCGCGGAAAAACAAGTAGAATGACAGATATAGGGAATAATTTTCATTGATAGACGCGGCATGTGTAGCCGTAATTACAAGTGTTTTACAAGTAGCAGCGGCGCAATTGTGCTGCATTCCAAGATCTGGGGATAGGTGTTCCATCAAGCCTTTCTAGCGCGTAAGCGCCTTTGCCGAGTATTTCTTGTATCTTGTATGGGCCTTCCCAGGTAGGGGCTAGTTTTCCGGGCTTTTCGGCGTTGGAAGCCTCGTTGTTTCGGAAAACGTAGTCGCCGATCTTGAATGTGCAGGCTTTGACGCGCTTGTTGTAATAGCGCTCTAGCTGCGTTTTGTACCTCGCCTCTTTGATTGCGGCGAGTTCACGTCGTTCATCTAGGAGATCAAGGTTTAGGCGGAGTTCTTTGTCGTTGTCTCTTTTGTTGGTCATGAGTACTCTTGCAGAGGGGCAGCCGATTTCGGCGGGTATGACCGCCTCCGTTCCGTATGTCAAGCTGAATGGCGTTTCGCCATTGCTTGTTTTGGTGAGGGTGCGGTATGCCCATAGGACATGGGGTATTTCGTCTACCCACCCTGTTCTCTTGGTACCCAGCCGTGCCTTGATACCTTCAACAATAGTACGATTGGCCCGTTCGACTTGGCCGTTGCCTTGAGGGTGCGCGACAGATGTGAAGATTTGTTGGACACCCATTTGAGATAGCCATTCTTGTAAGGATTGGTCTTCAAATTGTGTGCCATTGTCGCTTACCAATTGCAGCGGTAGACCAAATCGGCAAATGATGAATTCCCAGATGAATTTTTTGACGTGTGCGCCGTCAATTTTTGCTAGCGGTTTCGCCTCGACCCACTTTGTGAAGTAGTCGATGGCGACGATTAGGTACTTTACGTTTCCTGGAGCCGTCGGGAATGGGCCTACCAAATCAATAGCCCATTTTTGGAACGGCCATGCCGCTGTGACTGGCACCAGGTTGTTTTTGGGCCGCAAGGTGTTCGGGGCGTGGCGCTGGCAACTGTCGCATTTGCGCAACTCGTTGACCGCGTCCACGTGCATCCCCGGCCAGTAGTACCCCGCGTTCATTAATTTCGCCACCACCATTCTTGGGCCCGCGTGTAGTCCGCATGTCCCTTCATGTATGTCTCGTAAAAGAAAGGAAGCATCTGCGGAGTCTACGCAGCGCAATAGCGGTCCCAGGTAAGAGCGGCGATATAGGATGCCATCGATGAGTTGGTACTGTAGGGCCTTGTTCTTGATCTTCCGGGCCTCTGACTTTTCGTCAGGCAGGGTGCCGGATGATAAGTAGGCCTTGATCGGAGCCATCCAAGATGCGCTTCCTGTTTGGATTATGTTGACTTGTCGCAGCGGAACAGATGGTTTGTCCAGGATCTCGACGCGGACCTCTTTGGCCATATGCTCAAAGACCGTTGATGCCATTTTACTTAGCGCATCGGCGGGCTTATTTTCGCTGCGCCGGATGTGCTCGACTTTGCATGAGTCGAATCGGCGCATCAGCTGTTTGGCCTGTTCGAGGTATAACGCCATGGTCTCGTCCTTTGCGTCGTAAACCCCGTTGATCTGCCGCGCTACAAGTAGTGAGTCCACGTGTGCCTCCACGTGCCTGGCCCCCATTTTTTCCGCAATGCGGAGGCCTGCCAGCAGCGCTTCGTATTCCGCCTCGTTATTCGTGCTTTTGAAGTCGAGGCGGATGGCGTACGTGAACTCTTGTTTGTCTGGGCTGATAAGGCGCAATCCCGCGCCAGCGCCATCCTCGTTTGAGGCCCCATCCGTAAATAAGGACCATTTTTGTGATGGGTCTTGCGCTAACGCGGGAGTTTCTTCCGCTTGACATTCGGGCACTTTATCTGCGGGAATTTCCGTGGCGAAGTCCGCAAGGACTTGGCCCTTGATGGCGGGGCGGGGCTTGTAGTGGATCGTGTGTTCCCCAAGTTCAATGGCCCATTTGGCCAGCCGCCCCGACAGCTCGGGTTTGGCGAGTATGTCGTTTATCCGGTAGTCCGTGAGGACGTTTATCGGATGCCCTTGGAAGTATCTGCGGAGCCTTCGGGATGCGTGCACCAGAGCGAGAACCAGCTTTTCCATGATTGTGTACCTTGTTTCCGCATCTAGAAGCGTGCGGCTGATATAGTATATCGGCGTTTGCACGTTCTTGCGCTCCACCATGAGGACTGCACCTATTGCGCGGTCCGTGACCGAGAGGTACAGTGTCAATGGCTCTTTGGGGAGGGGCGCTGTTAGCGTCGGAAGGCTCATTAAGCATTGTTTCATTTCTTTGAATGCCGATTCCGCCTCTGGTGTCCAACGGAAATTGCTTTTCTTTAAACAGTTCTTCAAAGTGTCCACAAACGGAAATGACTTTGAAGCGTAGTTGGATAGAAACCGGTTGAGGGCCACGAGGCGGCCCATGAGTGTTTGCACCTCCTTGATGGAAGCGGGTGAAGGCATTCTTTCTATGGCTTGTACTTTTTCTGGATTAGCGCGGAACCCATCGCGCGTTACGATGACCCCTAGAAATTTGCCTTCTTCCATCCCGAAGGAGCACTTGCTGGGGTTGAGCTTCATGCGCACTTTGCGCAACTGTGTGAACGTTTGTTGGATATCCTTAAGCATGTCGCTCTCATCTTTGCTCTTAATTACGAGATCGTCGACGTACACTTCAAGCCGTACGCCGATTTCATTGATGAAGGCGGTGTCCATGAGGCGCTGGTAAGTGGCTCCCGCGTTTTTCAGACCGAACGGCATTTTAGTGTAACAGAAAATGCCCGCGTCTGTGCGGAATGCCGTCTTGTCTTCATCTTCCTTTGCCATTTGGATTTGGTGGTAGCCTTTATACGCGTCTAAGAAGCACTTAAAGCGGTATGGGGCTAAAGAGTCCACCTTTAGGTCGATCTCTGGCAAAGGATAGCAATCCTTTGGACACGCTTTGTTGATATCTTTATAATCGACACACATGCGCCAGCCGCCGTTTGCTTTAGCTACCATGACTGGGTTAGCTACCCATGTCTGGTACCTGATTGGTCGAAGTATACCCGCGTTGAGCAGCTCGGTGACTTGTTCGTTCATGGCCTTTGTTTTCTCCGGGCCCATGCTGCGCTTCTTTTGCACTATTGGTTCCACTGAGCGGTAGACATTGAGTCTATGTTCCGCTATGTCACGCGGGACCCCAACCATGTCGGCTGGTTGCCACGCGAACACATCAATATTACTGACTAGAAGCTGTTTTAAGTGGTTTCGAATGGCCTCGGAGATTTCATGGCCGATGATCACCGTTTGCTCCGGAAATTTAGGGTTAAGAACCCATTTTTCCGGCTCGGCGCGGGTGTCTGTTTTTACCATTTTTGGCGGCTTGGCGGTTTCTGTGGTATGGCAGTCTTTGTTGCCTCTGATGAAAGCGATGCCTGTTTTGGTTGGGAATCCCACCATCGCATGCGCCGTTGAAGCATTGGCATTGAAGCGTGCGATGCCTTCCCGTCCAAGAAGAATGTCGTGATTGGAGTTAGCCGGTAGAACCATAAAATCACATATCTCCGTGCGCTCGTGGGTGCCGTCCGACCATGTTACTGGCATGGACAGCATACCCCGCGGCATGATGGTTTCATGAATGAAACCGGAGATTGGTTCGTTGACTGGTACGAGCTTTGCTTTGTCTTCCGGGTCTAATTGTTGGAAGCATTGTTCGTACATGATATCAGTACTGCTGCCGCCATCTAGGAACATGTAGCGCGTGCGATAGTGCCCAAAAATGGCGGTGATGACAAGAGGGGCTGTGCATGAGGCGCCGCCTCTGATCTTTGGCATGAGGACGTCAGCCTCTTTCCATGAATCAGTTGGAGGTGGCGCTCGGGCGCGCTTTCCTTGGTAGGCGCTTTTGCCCTTCTTTGTCATGTTGCAGTGGTGACGAGGGATCAATGTGGCGGCATGAGTATTCAGGTCGCGGATCTTTTTTCGCGATCCTTCATCTTGATTCTCGTCACCTGTTTGATTCTTGCCCGTGCGGTGCACGTTCTTCACCAGATGGCCGAGTTGCCCTGACTTCAGCGCGGTTTCGATTTCCATCTTGAGGGTGTAGCAATTATCTGTGAGGTGACCGTAGTCGTTGTGATACTCACAGTATTTGCTACGGTCTACATTCTTGCGCTTTGCCAGGGGAGGGGCGGCCTTCAACGTGACCTGTTCAGTCTTTAAGACCTGAGATGGTGTCTTTGTCAGCGGGGTCCAGTCATAGTTTTTCTTTGAATGACCGCGCTGGTCCCGCGTTTGTTTGGGACTGATTACCTGCCTGGCATCCCCGGCTGGGGAATATTTTCCCTCATCCGCGGCGCCAGAGATACGGCTCCAGACTGACTTGTTTTTATTTTTATTATTATTATGATGGTGTTGAAAATTGTGTGTCTGACTGAAGGACTTCTCAGACGAGGCATATATCTTTGCGGAGTGGATGAGTTCATCCCAGGACTCTGGTATGCCATCTTTACCTGTAAGGCATTTCATTAACTCTGGGCTGCGCACGTTATGCACGAACGCTGCCCTTGTGAGTTCTTCCCCGCACCCTATTAGCAGGGCCTCTTTGTTGAACCGAACAATAAAGTCCTCAATGGATTCATTGTCGTTTCGGCGGCACAACAGGATGTGCGCCTTGTCTTTCTTATGCTTGCGCAAATGCGAGAAATGGTTGTTGAATTTGTCGGTGAGGTCGTCAAAGTCTTTAACACTCCCCGCAGGGAGGTTATCGAACCAGACCCTTGCTGCGCCCGTCAGGGTTTGCGCAAATAAATGGCACCAAACCTGTACGGGCCAGTCAACCGACATTCCCGCGCACTCAAAATCGTGCACGTGGTCATCTGGGTCACGCAGGCCATCGTATCTGCCGATGCTGCTAGGGAGTTTTGCTTTTCTTGGTATTGTTGCTGTCGCTATACGAGCGACAAATTTTGACTTTTCGGCGAAAGCCTTTGGTCTGAATGGTTTGACCAAGTCATCATCCTCATTGTCGTGGCGCGAGCGATGATGACTTTTCTTTCCTTTGTAGCCTGAGTCGCTACTGGAGGATTCGTAGCCATCAGGCTCTGCTCGTTGCTTTGCGTAGCCCCGAACCCTGGCGTCTCCGCCGAGTTCCCCGCTACGACCAGCACCCGAGACAGCTGTGTCTTTCCCCTTTTTGGGCGGGATGTCATAAGTAAGGGCCTTGCCCTTTTTCTTTGCTTGTTGCAAGAGCTTACGCTGGTAGATTGCAGCGTTCTTCGTGTTCTGACGGAGGAGCCATTGGTCAAGGTCCTCCTCAGAGCTAGCACTGCTGTCGTCGTCAGTATTAGCGTCCCGAACCTCAACTTCTTGGCTTTGAAGCCTGGAAGTAGGTTTCTTGACGACTGTGGGTGGTGTTATTTGGTCTTCCGGGAGCTGGGTGTTTCCCTCCCCGGAACGATTTATGGCAGCAGTGTTAGGGTTGGGTTCAGCCATGGGTGGGTTGAAAAGATGAGTAAAAGAGCGGTTCTAACCGTTGGATGGCGCCAATGAAGAAACAATAGGTATCACGGAGATTACGAGTAATCTACGTGGGGTTAATACCCAAGGTCGTCAGGGTTAATCCTTTACCCAAACCACAAGGTCAAACCCGTTTGATAAGGATGTAAGTGTGTGTGTGGTGAAAGTAAGTGAGAACACGAGATGTAAGTGGTTCGGTCAAGTGTTGACCTACGTCCACTGTGAACTGCCGATAGTATTATTGATGATCGAATATAAAGAGTACAAGTAAGTAACACTAGGCTAGCAATGACTATTTTCGGATCCTTTGGCAAGGAGAGGTATCCTTGTATTTATAGGAGAACTCGTGGGCTTGATCGAGAGGCCCACGAGTAACCATTCTTTATTGGGCTTGACCTGGGCCCAAATCCAATGTTCTCTCTAGAATTGGCGGGAGAACAGGTGCACTGTTCATGACGTCATCGGGGCAGCATGGTTGTTGCTCGAGGCAGACACGTGGCGATCCGTGGTTGGCAGACGGCGCCCCCTGTCAGTCGTTGACCATGCTTCTGACAGCAGCAAGGTATGTCTGCTGTTTACTGTAGACGCTGGTATGGTGGAAGCATGGCTGCAGCCATGCTGCTGTCCTTGTCTTGTAGTTGTTGGACCACTTTGCCACCTGTAGCTTTCCTATTGGCGCGTGCCCTGTCAGTAATCTTTGTGAATCTTCCTTTTGTTGTCTTGTGTACTCTGTACGATGATTGTCAAGGGAAGATTCCGCGTGTGATGGTACGCGCTTATCAGGTGATGTTATTGCTTATCAGTTGTTCTTGCGCGCCTCCTTGCATGTATTGCTGGTTGCGCTTTGTTGGTTCCTCGCGCCACTGATTGGCGCGCGGAAGCTGAGTTATGGGGATAGGGATGCCTCTTCCGCCTGGATTAGGCTCCCTATCCCTTCAGTTTGCATAGTTAGAACTTGTATGCTATGTTAGATAAATATACTTGGATGAGTAATCTTATGCTATAACTCTTATAATGTAGGATACTAGGATCTAGTAATTGATCATAGAGAAGGGATCAGGGTGTTAAAGTCTTCTAGATTGAACATTATTAGTCTCCAATAAGGACATATAAATAACAAGTTGAGTATTAGTGATTGTTCAGGAAATATTAGTGATTGTTAACTTTGGTGCTAAAACGTGTATATTCCGAACACGCTAAACGGCCCACGCCAGACCGCCCCAAGCCCAACACGTGAGAGGTAAAGCAGCCTAACTCAGCGGCAAGGCGAGACGCTTGGGAACAGATTCGAACCCGGTCCGCTTTGGTGCAAACTGAACGCCCCCTTAAACCAACTGAGCTACACGGCGGGGGCAATGATTGTTAACTTTAGATGGAACATTATTAGTATTTAGTCGCTCATAGTTATATTCTCACTCTAATTGCTAACAAGTAACACCAAATTCTCTGGGCCTTAAGAAAATATCTGTGATTGTTAAATTTAGAATTTTTTCTAATATTCATGGTGTCGGTCTGATCATTATAAAGAAATTAACATGAATCCTTGTATTAGGGGTGTTTGGATGTGCATTTTTAAGTGATTTGTTTTGAAAAATTGGAAGGTGATTAAGCTAGGGCAGGGTGGGTTAGATGCTTTTACATTTGCATTGATGATCAGTTTTGATAGAACAACTTGTTACATGCTTTCCATTGTAACATAAAATGATCAGAAAGGTAAAACAATACCAAGGTTTTGCCAAAGACTCTAGCTGATAATGGCAACTTGAAGTCAAGATAATTTGTTTAGAAGCTGTAGAGGTATGGTACGTGACCCGACATACCGTCTTTATTATTTATTACTTCTTATATTATTTACTAATATTGGGGTGTGGAGGTAACCCCCTAACTGGGCTTTGTGCCAATGGGCTATGTGCCCATATAGTTAGGGGTCCATGATGCCTGGCCCATTAAGGCCCATGAAAGCCCTATATAAGAGGTCATCACCTCTCATTAGGGCACAAGTTATCACATATGAGATTACCCCCTGATAACACATGGCTGCCTCCGGCCGCCATCACTTTTTGTGTCTGTACGTTGGACTCCACTCGTGGTTTCCTAGCAGTCACCTCCACACTCCACCTTTCCTTTCCTTCTTGCAGGCCTGGATCTGAACCGAAGAAGACGAAGATCGAGCTGTGGTTCTCCTATTCAACACCGTAGAGGCATACACCGGCCAGCCGTGCAGGTTATTGTTTCTTCATTGGCGCCATCCGTGGGACCGGCAACGAACTACACTCGGTTTTCTCTTCCTTCGGACCTCCAGATCTGTTCAATCGAAGACGAAAAGGTTATTTCTGGTGGAATATTTCTTAGATCTGGGCTTCGTTTTGTTCTTATCTATGAAAACCTTCAGATCTGTTTTATTGGGGGGGGTGAAAAAGCCGTTCATGGTGAAGCACCTTTTAGATCTGGGTTTGTTTCTTTTTGGGTGCAAATTGCAGCATCAAAAACCCCTCAAACACGATATACAAGTTATATCTGGTTCATAAATATTTATATTAAAAGAACTGGCGAATCTCGAATTTCAATACTCAAATTTTAGTCCAAAGAAAGAAGCTGCAACAATTATCAATATATATTGTTATATATATAAAAAGAAAAGAAAAGATGAGGATACAACTCGGTTTGCGCTTCGTACAACCACACATTGTATACACATTCATACTCTGACTTTGCAAGCCAAGGCACGAGCCTCGAGGTCCGTTAATTAATTGACCCAAAGTTGTCAAAATTGTATATTATGTCTCCAACGGCTAGAGCAACGGCCGTCACATACCCGCCGAAGAACATGTTTTCGCCGCCTACTTCAAGCCCTCCGCATGTTACTTCCGCGGAGCACGGGTTCCGCCGACGTAAAACGTAAAACCATATCACCGCGGAGCATTGCTTCCGCTAACGAAAGGTGCAGAAAGACGTCATATGCGGAAAATGGCTTCCATCAGCCACGCCAAACTCTCGCGTATTCCGCGGCCGAAGCTTGACTCCAATCTGCCTGCGCGAAGTCTTTTCCCCGCACACTTTTGAGATCACTTAAGTTCTGCGTTGGACCGCTCTGCTCCGCGCCGGGGCGTACCATGCGCAGCGGTGGATCGATCTTGCTCCCCGCATGACGATTTGCTCCAATGCAAAGAGCTAGTTACCGGGTTCCTCACCCGCCAGACGATACCAACTACCCGTAGCAGCTCCGCGGACGCGGAGGCCTGCTCCGCCGCCATGAGAAGCTGGTCGCTTCCATCATCAGCAGCTCCGCGGGCGCGGAGGCCTGCTTCGTCGCCATGGGACTTCATGTCCCTTCCAGGCTGCTATACTATGCCATGGATTTTTAGACAAATACAAGCACACCCAGTGGCCTTCGTACTACTTACAAGGTACATCCTCCATAAAGGTATCTCTAAACTTATACAACCAACTATGGAGTTTTTACTTTTTAAAAGTAGTCGTGTATGTTGATGGAAATATGAGATTATAATATCAAATAAAAAATAGAAAGTATCCATGCTTGCTTTAAAAGTTTTCAAAATGGATAGATATGGATGACAGGTTGTCAACTATTATTCAAACTCCTATGACAACTTTTATTTAGCACAATTCTCAATGGGAACAAAGTGTTTAATTAATGAAGCCTATTACACTTCTTTTATTTCATTCCCATCAACAAATTACAACTCCCATAGAGACGGTTATTCTACCTTCGGGGCATACATTACAACAATTTATGCTTACACTTATTTTAAAGTTCAAGATACACTAACGCAAGGTTGGGCACCTCATAATACACCCACATTATACGACTGATTTTTGCAGGTTTAGCCACGCTACGGGTAACCCCGCTTATCGGTAACTCCCTACGCAACGGTAACCCCGCGCAAAGCCGGTAACTCCACGCTACGGGTAACTCCGCTCGACGGTAACTCCCTACGCAACGGTAACCCCGCGCAAAGCCGGTAACTCCACGTTACGGGTAACTCCGCTCGTCGGTAACTCCCTAAGCAACGGTAACCCCGCGCAAGCCGGTAACTCCACGCTACGGGTAACCCCGCTTGTCGGTAACTCCATTCGCGCGCGTCTCCTTTTCAGGAACGCGACGCCACGTCTCCTTTTCAGGAACGTGCTATAATTTCGCGCGCGTCGCCTTTTCAGGACCGCGCCGCCTCAGCAGCTCCACGGAGGCCTGCTCCTACGCCACGTCTCCTTTTCAGGAACGTGTTATAATTCGCGCGCGTCTCCTTTTCAGGAACGCGTCGCCTCAGCAGCTCCACGGAGGCCTGCTCCTACGCCACGTCTCCTTTTCAGGAACGTGCTATAATTTCGCGCGCGTCTCCTTTTCAGGAACGCGCCGCCTCAGCAGCTCCACGGAGGCCTGCTCCTACGCCACGTCTCCTTTTCAGGAACGTGCTATAATTTCGCGCGCGTCTCCTTTTCAGGAACGCGCCGCCTCAGCAGCTCCACGGAGGCCTGCTCCTACGCCACGTCTCCTTTTCAGGAACGTGCTATAATTTCGCGCGCGTCTCCTTTTCAGGAACGCGCCGCCTCAGCAGCTCCACGGAGGCCTGCTCCTACGCCACGTCTCCTTTTCAGGAACGTGCTATAATTTCGCGCGCGTCTCCTTTTCAGGAACGCGCCGCCTCAGCAGCTCCACGGAGGCCTGCTCCTACGCCACGTCTCCTTTTCAGGAACGTGCTATAATTTCGCGCGCGTCTCCTTTTCAGGAACGCGCCGCCTCAGCAGCTCCACGGAGGCCTGCTCCTACGCCACGTCTCCTTTTCAGGAACGTGCTACAATTTCGCGCGCATATCCTTTTCAGGAAGGCGCCGCCTTTGCAGCTCCACGAAGGCCTGCTCAGCAGCTCCACGGAGGCCTGCTCCTACGCCACGTCTCCTTTTCAAGAACGTGCTATAATTTCGCGCGCGTCGCCTTTTCAGGACCGCGCCGCCTCAGCAGCTCCACGGAGGCCTGCTCCTACGCCACGTCTCCTTTTCAGGAACGTGTTATAATTCGCGCGCGTCTCCTTTTCAGGAACGCGTCGCCTCAGCAGCTCCACGGAGGCCTGCTCCTACGCCACGTCTCCTTTTCAGGAACGTGCTACAATTTCGCGCGCATATCCTTTTCAGGAAGGCGCCGCCTTTGCAGCTCCACGAAGGCCTGCTCAGCAGCTCCACGGAGGCCTGCTCCTACGCCACGTCTCCTTTTCAGGAACGTGCTATAATTTCGCGCGCGTCTCCTTTTCAGGAACGCGCCGCCTCAGCAGCTCCACGGAGGCCTGCTCCTACGCCACGTCTCCTTTTCAGGAACGTGCTATAATTTCGCGCGCGTCTCCTTTTCAGGAACGCGCCGCCTCAGCAGCTCCACGGAGGCCTGCTCCTACGCCACGTCTCCTTTTCAGGAACGTGCTACAATTTCGCGCGCATATCCTTTTCAGGAAGGCGCCGCCTTTGCAGCTCCACGAAGGCCTGCTCAGCAGCTCCACGGAGGCCTGCTCCTACGCCACGTCTCCTTTTCAAGAACGTGCTATAATTTCGCGCGCGTCGCCTTTTCAGGACCGCGCCGCCTCAGCAGCTCCACGGAGGCCTGCTCCTACGCCACGTCTCCTTTTCAGGAACGTGTTATAATTCGCGCGCGTCTCCTTTTCAGGAACGCGTCGCCTCAGCAGCTCCACGGAGGCCTGCTCCTACGCCACGTCTCCTTTTCAGGAACGTGCTACAATTTCGCGCGCATATCCTTTTCAGGAAGGCGCCGCCTTTGCAGCTCCACGAAGGCCTGCTCAGCAGCTCCACGGAGACCTGCTCCTACACCACGTTTCCTTTTCAGGAACGTGCTACATCTTCGTGCGCGTCTCCTTTTCAGGAACGCGCCGCCTCAGAGGCTCCGTGGAGGCCTGCCCCTATGCCACGTTTCCTTTTCAGGAACATGCTACATTTTCGTGCGCGTCTCCTTTTCAGGAACGCGCCACCACTGCGTTGAGTTGACGTAATACTTTAAAAGACATTCTCCGCAGATTGCTTTCATACGACAACAGCAAGCACTTCGCGCAGTCGATGGCTATCATACGCCAACGCAAAGCACTTCACGAACATCGTGGAGCATTGCTTCTGACTGAAATACGCCCTAAAAAGGCGTCTTTCGCGGTGCATACCATTACCTACCGAAAGCAATCCGCGGACGATAACTTTGGCGCATCAAATGGTCCATCAACGAAGGATACTCTTACTATAAGTTCAATGCTCCTAAGTATTACACTTAGAAGCAATGAACTGGGGGGATGGCACGGTATAACTCCACTTTAGATGGATCTCATATCATGGTGCCCTGCATGATTTCACCCCCCGAGAAAGCTGTTGCTGGTTCACCGCGCGCCATAACATTCGCTCGCGCGCCATAGCATTGGCCGCTCAAGGTTTTGGTACAACCTTTTTATATTTAGTGTTATTTACTATCTAACAACTTATTACAAGTTAAGATATACTAATACAAGGCTGGGCGCCTCATAATACACCCATATTATATGATTGAGATACTTGCAGGTTTGGCAACGAGCCATAGTAACACCTGCAACTACTGGACACTCGCGCGTCGGCGACAGTTAGCCTAGAAGGTGACACTTAGCCGATAACAAGCGTAACGAGCAACCCTCGCACGCGTCGGTGACAGTTAACCTAGAAGGTGACATTTAGTCGATAACAAGCGCAACGAGCAACCTCCCACACACATCGAAACAAGAAGATGAAACGTTCGAGTCATTGGTCTACCGAGAAGATAGAGCTCTTAATCTTCATTCCCGAGCACTCCTAATTAGTCTAGCGCTCCACCCAATGCTTGCACTTGGGAGCAACACTAGACTAGGGGGACTTGTAGAGGTATGGTACGTGACCCGACATACCGTCTTTATTATTTATTACTTCTTATATTATTTACTAATATTGGGGTGTGGAGGTAACCCCCTAACTGGGCTTTGTGCCAATGGGCTATGTGCCCATATAGTTAGGGGTCCATGATGCCTGGCCCATTAAGGCCCATGAAAGCCCTATATAAGAGGTCATCACCTCTCATTAGGGCACAAGTTATCACATATGAGATTACCCCCTGATAACACATGGCTGCCTCCGGCCGCCATCACTTTTTGTGTCTGTACGTTGGACTCCACTCGTGGTTTCCTAGCAGTCACCTCCACACTCCACCTTTCCTTTCCTTCTTGCAGGCCTGGATCTGAACCGAAGAAGACGAAGATCGAGCTGTGGTTCTCCTATTCAACACCGTAGAGGCATACACCGGCCAGCCGTGCAGGTTATTGTTTCTTCAGAAGCATATCCAAACACCTAAATCCTAATTATTGCAATTTAGTATTAGATAACCTTTTATACCTTTGTCTGATCCAAGAGAAAGGATTGATTTATGCGTCATTTCCCTTCTTTAATTTTTGTCTCAAAACGTGTTAACATTTCTTTTCTTTTTGTGTTCTTAATATGAAAATACTTACTTGATCGTTGTCATTACAAAGATTTTGATGGTTTTGTCATTATCAAATGGTATTTAAGGCATTTGGTTAACAGGTAATGGAGGAAATGTGGACCCATATACTAATGAGTGGGTCAGTTCTAGCTGTATATTTAAATTAAACCGGTTAAATGAGTCGATTAAAAAAAATAGCACCCAATTGAACCATTCAAATGGCTGAAAGACCGAAACTCTCCAAAATCTATGTTAATGTATAAAACCTCAATTATTTTTATTTAAGGATTAGATCATTATTGCACTCATGTTGTTTTTGTAAGCATTGTCAAACAATTGCTTATTAAATCATGGGCAAAAAAATGTTTGTGGATCATCCTAACGCCACATACCTATTTTGACCCGTAACAGAAATACAGAATTGGCTTAATAAAATGGCATGTTTTAACCGAAACCTTTTTTGACCCATGATCCAACCTGCCCAGCCCACCTATCTGCTATTTAGAGCTTATGTATATCGATATGTTGGCTAAACTTGAATATATGTGGTTTTAGGTAGCACATGCTGTGGCAAGACATGCAGCTGAGCAGATTACAAAGAACCTCTGGTTTACCATTGGGCAGCTAATTTTGTATCAATTTGTTATGCCAGATCTTGTCAACACAATGTCAAATCTTCTGCTTAAGCTTCCTTTCTCCCGAAGGTATGCTATAATCTTTTGGGGTGATATTTATTTGAAAATGATCTTAATGAATTCTAGTTGTTGACTTATGAATGATTTCAATACATATTCGTGTATATTGAGTAATGAATTGATGTTTTTTTTGAGGCGTAGCAAAGTTATGCTGCACATATTGTTTATATTTATCTGAATGGTTAGCATAGTTGCAAAAATGTAAAATAAACACCATACTTTTCAAATAGCCTACAGGTTTCCCTAGTTGCGATCTGTAGTGTGTTACATGCCAAATCAAGTGTTTCCTTTTGTATTCAAACAAGTATTTTGGTTATTTAGGAACGAAGATCATGTGGTGGGTATCAATACCTGTATTAATGACAGCATTTTTATTCACTTCACTTGACACATGGTTTTAAACAACTGACTTTCATGCATGCGTAAGTGTAGAAAAGAGTTGGTTGAAATAACAAAAAAGGCTTTACACTGTGTGCTTGGGTTGTTTTGTTAGTTTTCAACTATATTTCCACTGTATGCTCAGGTTTTCCACTGATACAAAATTTGTTGGAAATTTGTGTGATAATCTGCTACTTCGCATTACAAATGATCATATCACTGTGTGCTCGGATTGTTTTTTATGTTTCCAAGACAGCCTTCTTCTGACAAACTAAGTTAAAAAGTTGAATAAATTTACATGAAATCTTCAAGGGTATAAGGTGGTTATTGTTGATTATTTGATGGAAAAGGGTGCTTTGTGTAGGATGGAGATTGAAGCTGATTACATAGGGCTGCTGTTGATGGCGTCAGCTGGGTACGATCCACGGGTCGCTCCAAAGGTATTTGAGAAGTTGGGTCAAGTATCCGGTGACTCTGCTTTGCGAGATTACCTTTCTACCCATCCATCTGGAAAGAGAAGAAGTAAATTGCTATCTGAAGCTAGTGTGATGCAAGAAGCGATCTCTATATACAGAGAGGCTATAGCAGGACGAGAGGTTGATGGTTTTTTCCTTTAACTATCAACCGTGTCTGTATAATAAGCTTGATGCACTTGTTCAAATGAAGTTTGAAGATGGATGGTTTTCCACATACATAATGTGTCCTTGCAGTAGTTGGAAATTACGTATATATCCAAAACATCGCCTTTTAAAGCGTCTGGACGTATAAAACTGTAATTTCCAACTTTTGTAGGAACATCTGAAATTGCGTCTTCAGTCCTTTTCTGTAAATTGAAAATGGATGGGTCGCTGCAACAAGGTCTAAAGGCACGCGACACCTAGATGAAATTGTAATGTAGGATATACAACGATTCTATTGTCTTTTATCTCAAATTTAATTAACACCCAATCTAGGCTTGGTAGAATCAAAATCTTTTTTTTTTATACCAGTTATTTTAATTTGATTTAATTGAAAAGCCAAATAAATATCTTTTTACAAATATCAAAATACTATTACAGACAAGCCTATTGGTCTCATAGGGAGTGGTTTTGAGTTCTTTTGGAGAAGTTGAACTTATTGATGGTTATTTTGATGGTTTGGAAGCATGTTGTTTTGTTGTTTCTTGTTTTCAACTCGCATCATACCCGTGCGCGCTTCGCTGCGCAAACATAGTTCTAAACAAACATGCAGCGTGTTGTGACTATAGCGCGCGGCGGATTAGACTACGTATCACGCTTAACGTAATTCATCCGCGTATCAATTCGTTGAGCCGACACTCAAAACAGCAAGTCTAGGTTCAAACCAAATGTGAAATTTATGTAAATAAAAAAAACTGCCGCCGCGACACGCGACGGCACACGGAGGATGAAGGTTGATTATTTTTCGCATACAACGTCGCAAGAGTTTGGTTATTATCAGTTTGGCTTATCAGAAAATATAAATGCAAACACGTTGACACCAAAACCGCTTCCATTATGGCGAAATATCAGCAACCATGTTATTCACTTTTAGGCGGGTGAGTTTGTCACAAATGAATCGGTAAAAAAAGTTATTTTAGATTATATTTTTGAGAATATTTAGTTAACCTAAAAATAAAGTAAGCCAAATTACGTAAGGAATTTTATTCTTAAATCAAATTCACCCAAAGAAGCGACAAAACAAGTCACACACACCTTGCACAAATTATCAAATAAGTAATTATTTATTTTAGTATTTATGTAAGGTGTATCAGACACATCCCTATGCCTGTCTTCTACAACTATCTCTGGGTAAAGCAATTGGTATTTGCAAGAAACAAAACCATGTACTAAAGCTGTCTTCGTATGAAGAAACCCATAACAACCAAAGCAGCTACCCTTGACTTTTTTGTTGTTTGTCAACCAAAACAAAACCCACCCCAGACAGCAACCCCCACTACATCAGTCAACTACCACCACACGACCATGGCTACCACGACAACAACCTTCCGTAGCTGAAGGATCAGAGTCGACTTTCCGGCAACCCGTTCTAGGGTTCGGCATCATCATTCACGACCTCTACCAGTTAAGTAACCGTCGTCGCCTCTGGGGCATGATCTCTGACAACCACCGACGATTATTCGTCGAAGGGTGTTTTCCGACGGCGGTGACGAAGACGACGTGGGTGGTTCAGATGGTGGTCGTTAGAGGTGGTTGGCGTGAGTAGGTAACGGTAGACCGACTTCACACGTGTAATAGAAGAACGAAAAAGCAAACCGGCAACCGGCACAACCGGTCATGTTCTGGTACAAAAGGGTTGTACACCCAAAAGAAGAAGGCATAAAGAAGAGGTACGTACACCGGCAAACGTGGACGATCTCTGAAACCGTTATGAACCAACCGCCAAAAGAAGTCAAACTCAGGAGATCATGACACCTAACAAATGACTACAAACGTGGGATGATAGTAGCCGTCGAGATAGCTACAGTGATAAATGTGAGATAACCGAAACTTGCAAATTGATGTAAATAAATATATATATAATTTTTGTTTTATAATTATTTCTTTTTGTGTAGTTGATAACCATCAACGATGCATGGATATTTTTATATATACGTACACGCAAGTTGCATATGAAAATAAGATTTTACTGAAATAAAAATAATATATTTTCAATTTAAGAAGGATAAAATTTTAATTTATTCTTTTGAGAATAGTTTAAATCATACAAAGATACACGAGTAACTCAGATGCTAAAATAATTCCCATTTTATGAGACAATTACCGGTAAATGTGACATCATATTGAGTTTTTTTTTTTTTTTTTTTTTTTGAGTATAAGGAAAATCTTCTTTCGTAGGGATAAGTATTTTGAAATCGGTGCCATAAATACCGTACCGATCGAAATTCTGTACCAATTTGGTAGTTTGGTGTTTCGGGATTGGTACTTTAGGTTTGGTACGATGTCAGTGTTTTACCGATTTTTTCTTTCAAATACTGTAACGTACTAAGATTTGCGTTTTGCAGGCCTCAAAAAGTTTAAGGTGCATTTTGGAAGCTTAACGGGGCTTTGGATTAGATTTAGTGAGAACGGAAGCAAGAAACTGAGCAAAATAGTAAAACATAAGCAAAAATAGGTTGGGGCGTCCTAGACGCACAGTTGGGCGTCCTGGGTCTATCAGTTAGGTGCACTAGACGCATGTCTGGGCGTCTTAGACGCAGCCTGCTGCACAAAAAACGTAAAACTTACATCTTTGACGAGTTTTTAAAGGGGAATTCGAATTTTAAGTCCATATCTTAAATTCTAACCTCCCAAGGCTCATCTTGGACCATTCTTGGTGTCTCCAATCATCAAGATCTTAAATCGAATCCATGCATCATCATATTCCATTAATCAAGACCATTATCATTCAACCCATCTTCATCTCTGATCACCAAACCTTCATTCACCATTCATAAACCCTATATCCCCGATATTCCTCATGGCCATTTCTCCTATCTTTTCCATCTTCATTGAGGCTTCCTTCATCATGAGCGGCTAGTCTCCTTTGGAATCACTCGGTGTAGACTTGTAATCTAGGGTTCTTGAACATTTGGTATTTTCTTAATTATTTTGTATTTGAGATTTGAACAAACTTGTTAATTGCATTAAACTTGTTAGGCACCTTATCCCTTCAATACACACACACACATATAGGTTTAGGTTTCTGTACAAAGGCCAAAATGTGTGAGAAGGGTAAGAAGGCTTCTGGTTACGACATGTAGCACAGGGTCTTTAGGCAATTTAGTAATTTTGACATACTATTAAAAAAAAAGATTAAAATCTAATCATGGTAAGTGAGGCGAGATAACTAGTGATCACTTCGAAAAGTCAATCATGATAACTGTATTTTATCATTTTATGTTCACCAAAAGCTGTAACAACACGTAGGAGAATTTTACTTCAGTAAAGGTGGAAAGTGTTGTTTGCTTCTATTTTGGCCAAAAGAAAATGATGCCAGCTGAACAAAATAATATCATCACCGCGGTCGCTAGTGGCTCCGGTCACCACCATCATCGTCATCACTAACGGCACCTCCAATGAGAGTACCACCATTCGCATCTCCACACTCGACCACTACTACCGTAACCTCCATTCTCAACCACCACTACTCCAACCTCCAATTTGCGAGTATAACACAACCATACAGACAAGCATAGTGTTTAATAATCAACGTGTGGTGTTTTATGTTTAAGGTAGTTTTTAGTTTTTTTTTTTTTGAACGGCTATTGGTGATGGCGGTGGAGCTCCGCTTACACCCCGGGCCATGCCTGTACATGTAACCCGTCCACCCAGGATCGGGGTTCTCCCCCAAGTGAAATCCCCAGTGGAAGGGAGAAACCGCTCAAGGCAGGGATTGAACCCAAGACCTTGAGGGTGAAAACTCCCACCACACCTCCCCATAACCAACTGGGCTATGGCTCATTGGCTTTTAGTTTTTTTTATACAGCGTTTGGTGTTTTATTATATTTTTGTAAAGGGTGTTAATCTTGTATGGTGTTTTACCAATTACAAAATTTTAAAGTCTATAAAAATAAAAATAAATTATATGACCGTATGAAGATAAAACACATAAATATGAATATAAAACACTACACTCTAATACAAACCTTCCAGACATTAAACACCATAACTTGAATCTTAATACATGCTTCAAGATGTTGAAACACTATGAGTTGAATCACAACATAATCATTACAGTGCGGAGTTTTTTATGTAATAAAAAAATGGATAAAAATAAGTGTTGGACATCAAAACAAAACCTTTAAATCTTTTTATCATCATCAGTAAATATAAACTCAAAAACTCAAACAATGAGACAGAGGGAAAGCACTTATCGTGTGTATCCGTTCAAAAAAGCTATTGTGTGTGTAAGAGAGAGGGGGAGATATAAAATGAATTTAGGTGAAAAAATGAGAAATAATAGGAAGACATTTAAAATAATTAGTCATTTTACTCTTATACCCTTGAAACATATAATTATTTAATTTAATTATAACATTAATTACAGATTTGCTTTCCATTTAATCTCAACCATCAATCTATAGATCTAATGGTCCAAAACACTTCTTATCCTTCTCACAAAAACACCATTTGTATAGAAACCCTACCCTATATATATATAGCCGTTTGAAAACGACTAGTTTTGACCATCAATTAAAATGTGTCACGTCCCAACCGTTTCTTGCCCCACGTCGATGTAAATCTCCATCGGATGTGTCTCACGCTTGGGTTCGTGTTGGGCATGAGGTCATAGGCTGGCATGGAAGGGCTTCACACCCTTTTTTAATGCGACCCGCCGTACCTAATTTTTGATTGATTTCGATGTATTTTTTATTCCATAAACACAAGTACGATTTTATGGACAACGTAGTTTTATAAAACCCACAAGCAAGCAACTAACTGTTTGGTATGGGGTAATAGAATGGACGAGGGAATGGAATGGACAAAGGAATGAAATAGATGATTACCATTCTATGATCTTGTTTGGTTACAACGTAAGAATGGAATGAATCATTACTTTGTATTGTTTGGTAGGTAGGAAAAGACTTGGGAATAAAACCGACGGTGGTGAGTGGTGGCGATGGCGGTTGATAGTGGGTGCCGACGACGGTGGTTGGTAGTGGTCGGTGGCGGTTGTGGTAGCGGCAATGGTGGTGGTCAATGGCGGCAGCAATGATGGGTGGTGGTCGGTGGGTGGCGACATTTGGTGGTTATACTAGCGGTAACGGTGGTGATGGTCGGTGGGTGGAGACAGGGAGTGACGGGGACAGTGAGTGGCGGTGGCGGCGGCGGTGGTGGTGGTGGTCGATCCATGTCGATGACGGAGAGTGTCGGTGGTGGCGGTCGGTGCTTTGTGGTGGATGGTGGTGGTCGGTGGTGGGGGGGGGGGTGGCTTCGGTGATGGAGAGTCGCGGTGGTCGGTGGATGGCGACAGTCGGTGGTTGGTGGTGGTCGGCGATGGTGGGGGTCGGTGGTGGCATCAAGTGGTGGTGGCGATGGGTGGTAGTGGTAGAAGTGGGTGGTGGTGGTGGTCGGTGCTGATGAAGAGTGGCAAAGGGAATGGAATGGAAAAAAAACAGGGTGAATGGATGGAATGAATTTGAGGTTTTTAGAAGGAATAGAATGGAGGAGGTAATGGATGATTCCATTACCTTGACCAACCAAACACCTTTTTTTTATTCTATCGTAATGCTCCATTCCATTCCGTCTTCTATTCCTGCATACCAACCTTAATGTTCATATTCTTTTGCTGCTTTATCTTAAAGGCATCATTACATAATTATGCATTCATGTGACCGAGCAAGTTGACATCATAATACTCTCCACCGTCCCCTTTTCATCGTCAACAAGTTTTATTACACAAAAAATAAATAAATAAATAAATAAATAATAATAATAATAATTAGAAAGCTCTAGACCATCGATCTATAATTAAGACAAAAACGTTGGTCTACTCATTGGCCTCTTTTTCCTGCACGTTTCCGTCTTATGTGATAAATTATTGAGCAAAAATATCAAAACAAAACAAACCGACTTTCACTATAATAACGTATCACTGAAGTTGATGGGCCGCTTACATGTATCGAAGCCACCAAAGTGTATCCAATGAGAACCTATTAAACGATTGACGTGGCACAACTGTGAGACTCTTGACCTGAGCTTTACTCACGTTTCATCTGACACGTGTCACACTACCACAGTTATCCATTATGTACAATACGATAAATTTGAGTCACTTGCTCACCGAGATACACAAAATATTGTGCCTGTCACGTGTCAACAACAGACAATCTAAGAATCCCATAATCCGTTGTCGGTCATCTCGGGCACCTCAGCCGTCATCATGCCCGTTAACCACGTACATATTCTTTCATAAAAACTCACCACAATCAACTGTATATGTTGGATGTTAATTACCTTGCATGAGTAATAATTAAATTATTTTTACCATTTTTATTTAAAATAGTAATCGTTTAAGGTTTAGGGTTATGAATCAGGTATATGGTAGTCGGGAGGGTAGTGAGGAAGGTGAAAATACCGCCGTGAAATGCCGTGAGCGACGGCGTCAGAGGATGGCGATGCGGAGGATGGCGGTTAAAGGGGAACGGAATCAGAAAAATCCGTCGTCTTCGACAGTGAATGCTGTGATTTGCAATATGGAGGGGGCACCGCCTCCGCCGTACGGGACGGTGTCAGTGATTGGACGGAAACGTCAGATGGTAGATGAAGTTTCCGTGCATACCAATTTATGTTGCCCGGAGATCAATGGGTTCCAACCGGTGCATTTCTTCGGTGTATTCGATGGTCACGTGCGTAAATTTCCAATCTTTTTACGTTAATTAATATATATATATATATATATATATATATATATATCTATACTATCTTATAAAGCATTTCACAAGGACCTCTTAATTTTTAAGTAATACAATTATAAATGCTTAAAGTACAACACATAATGCATGTAGTAACTACTTTTTAAGGGTATTTATGTCTTTTCAAACATAACTTGCATATATACCCCTTATTAGTTACAGTTTCCTCCCCTTATCTATCTATACTATATTATAATTTTATACAATACTTACATATTTGCCCCATTAACTTTACTCAAATTCTATTTATTTAAATACTAATTACACTTTTGCATCTTTATTTTAACCAACTACCCCCATGATTTTTAAACGTTTATAACTTTTTCAGATGATAATATTTTCTTAATATTTTCTTAATTTTTTGCTTAGCGTTTCTCACAATTATTGCTATGTATATATTCATGTGCTTGCACTTCCTCTAGCACATAGGATTCAAATATATCAATTATGGTTAATGCAGTTCAAACTCCGTTAATGATTATGCAACACACCAAAACAAATATTTTTGTTAATTGATTATGGCTTAACAGAACCGTTATAAATGTTGTTTCCCGCCGCAACGCGCGGGCATCCCACTAGTATATATATATATATATATATATATAGGGGATGGTTAAAATGGAAACCACAAAAAGTTGAAGAAACCTTGCAAACCCAATCTAGACCATTGATCAAAAGTGATCAATGGTCTAGATTCATTCTTGATTATTTTAATATATTTTGGGTAGTAGATGACAAAAAAGGGGTACAATAGTCAATTGACATTTTTCTGAAAAGCATCTATGACAAGTGGACCCCACACATGTCACATCATCTCTCTCTTACTTTTTTCCCATTATTATACAAGCTCTCAGATGCCCGTGTTACATATGTAACATGTGTTGTGTTACGTATGTTAAAACTGACTTGCCAGTTTATAGTATTTAAAAAAATGCTGATTTATTAATTTTTTTTAATAGACAATATTTTTTTTTCGTTTTATTGTACCAGCACCAGAAATTGTTGCATACGTAACAAGAATGGATATGGTTATAGGCATTTTGTTACTTAAAATGCTACTAACAAAGTGCTAAAAACAAACGAAACGGTAATTACAAAGTGCTACAAAATTTATAGATCCAAAAACATTCAAATGTACACAAGAATCGTTTCTTACAAAATGCTAAAAACAAACAAAACGGTCATTGCAATTCAACAAAAATCATAAATAAAAAAAATGCTAAAAAAACTATCATAAATAAAAAAAATTTGTCTACACTTCATTCTTGATAATCATCTTCATCTTTAATGCAAAAAATATGCTCACCTGCAAAAATAAAACAAAAATCATCAATTTACTTGTAAAGACCCCCCCCCCCCCCCCCTGCTTAACGTATGTTAACCAACTGGATTACAAAAAAACATACGAAAACTGATACAAAAAAACATTGTTTTATACATTTAATTATCAAGAGTATCAAAACTTAAAAAATCAAAACTTTGTATCTAGTAAAAAAAACAGAAACTAATTTATACCAACTTAGTGGTGTTGTTACATACGAAACAGACGCAAACATAGATTTCATCCCCATTCTTCCTCTATAATATGCAAAAAATCAAACATGTATCTGGTAAAAAAAATCGGTAACTAATTTATACCAACTTAGTTCTGTTGTTACATACGAAACAGACGCAATATAGGAAACAGATGCAAACACACATTGCACACATTATAATACTCATACAAACATACACATGCTGGTAAAAAAACAAAATCAGACATATTGTTGCATATGTTAAGAGACATTAAAATTCACCAATTTTGATTAAAAAAACATATTAATAATAATAACATATAAAAAAGGTTAATTAATAGCTCGAATTTTCAAAACCATCACAAAAAAACTTGTTTTTATCAAACACTAATTTATACCAACTTAGTGGTGCTGTTACATACGAAACAGACACAAACATAGATTTCATCCCAATTCTTCCTCTATAATATGCAAAAAATCAAACCTGTATCTGGTAAAAAAAATCGGTAACTAATTTATACCAACTTAGTTCTGTTGTTACATACGAAACAGACGCAATATAGAAAACAGATGCAAACATACATTTTCAAAACCATCACAAACAACTTCTTATTACCAAACACTAATTAGCTCAAATTCAAACTCTAAGCATTAATTGTTTTCTAACCCCTTTCAAAATCATATTAAAAATGTTTTCTGCTGTTACATACGAAACAAACGCAACATAGAACATAGGAAGTTTCAAACTAGAGGGCAACAAACCAAATTCAAAAAAACCTTATTACTTCAAAACGATAAAAAGCTTCGTATCTCAACAAAATACCCTTAGACCCAAAATACCATCTCAAATCAACATAACATACTTTCATATTAAATTCATACACAACTTTATAGTCCAAATTGATACCAAATCATATAAATCACAAATACAACATTATTCTTCAAGAAAAAAAAATACTTTAAAAAAATTCAAAAAATACTTACTAATAAAATTGTTGCTTTATTTTATTCATATATGAAAAAAAAATTCAAAAAAATACTTACTAATGACTGTTTAGTTTATTAACAATAAAAGGATCTAATGAAGGATCAATAAAAAAAAAAAAAACAGAGAAAATGCATCGAATGAAGCATGGAACACTCTGTAATCATACCTCAGGCCTCTCTTGACACTCTTCTGAAACTCACGTTCATCACCACAGCAGAGCTCTCTTGTGCAGAGCACAAAACAGAAGGAAGCCGACTGGAATCCACACCACAGCAACCGCTGAGCCGGTGCTGGTCCACGACAGAGCAGCAGCTGAGCAACCTCCCACCGTCACCAACCGGAATCCACACCACAGCAACCGCCGTCTCTCCCATTCAGCAGCCGACTTAAAAACAGAACACACCAACGACAACGTGCACACATCCCGAGGACTCGTACGTGCCATGGCGTTCGCTATGAACCCTTCTGGCAACGATTCGAAAAAATTACCATCGATTTGATTACTTTTGTCCATTTTGGTAACACAGAATAACAAGATCTGAAGTTCTGTAACGGTTTATTATTATTATTGTTGTGTTGAATTGGTTGTGTGTAAATATATATAGATGTGGGTGAGATGGATGGATGGATAGCTTAAGGGTGAAGGATATTGTTGTGGGTGTTAAGAAAAGGGTTGAAAAGAGGGACTTTTTTTAGATGGGGGAAGGGGTTCGGTGGTGGTGGTGGTGGTGGTGGTGGCGGCGGTGGCGGTGGTGGCAGTGGCGGTGGTGGTGGTGGTGGTGGTGGTGGTGGTCAGGAATGGTGGTGGTGGTGATAATCAGGGGTAAAATAAAATATGGAGAGAGAGAGAGTGTGGCTTGTTTATATAGGGGGGAGAAGAGAAAAATTCAAAATATTAAATGGGGGGGAAAAGGAAAAAGACTATTATACCCTTCCAGCCATTAAATAATATTTCTAATAATGAGTGATGTGGAACCATGAGAACCACTAGTTGGGTTTCCGGGAGTTTTTTCGTTTTAGAGGGTTTCTTGTCTACCTTTAGCCTATATATATATATATATATATATATGTGGTGTAAACGAGCCGAGTCGAGCCCGAGCTTGACCAGGCTCCAGCTTGATTAATTTATAAGAGCTCGAGCTCAGCTCGTTAGTAGTTTCTCAAGCTCGAGCTCGGCTCGTTTAGTGTTTATTTGTTAATATATTAAATTAAATAATATATAATAGGCTCGTAGGCTCGATGACTCAAAAGCTCGGCTCGGCTCGTTTATTAAACAACTTTAAATAAGGGGTAAATAGTATAAAATATTAATAAACCTAATATTATACTAGGCTCGATAAGACTCGACGAGCCTTGCGAGCCTCATATGCCAGGCTCGAGCTCAACAAGGCTCGGCTCGTTTCGAGTTTTTTACCGAGCCGATCTCGAGTAGCTCGGCTCATTTGCGCCCCTATATATGTGTTATTTAAGGCTTCTGGATTATGACACCTGACTTTACATTCTTTTTAGTTCTAAACGGTACATTTCTTCAGTGTGTTCAATGGTCACACACATCTTATATTAAGGGGCTGTTTGGTTGATTAAGTGATGAATCATTAAGAGCTCTGAATGGTTAAGTGTTAAATCATTAAGTTGGATCTCTTAATGGTTAGTTTTCTTGTCCTACATTGGTATGGGAGTTTGATTAAGGTTCAGTCTAGTTCAGTGCTTAATCATTCAGTGCTTAATGGTTCAGCAACATCTCAAGTCTTAATGATTCAGCCTTAACCATTCCATTCAGAGGCTGAAACAAACACACTGAATGCTTAATCATTCAGCACTGAATGGTTAAGAGCCTCATTAATAGGCTGCCAAATAGCCCCTAACTAATGTTATTTAGTTTGCGTTATTAAGGATTGTTAGGATGAAGTGGATTGGTTGAAAAAAAATTGTGAAATTAATCTTTTTGAGACAGACATGTTTAATTTTTGCTCAAAAGGTGCACTTTTGTGTTGTGTTCAATGATAACGTACACATCGACTCTTTTTACATTTAATATGTGTTATTTAAGGTTTGTTAGATGAATTGGATTGCTTGAAAAAAAATATTTTAAAATGCTTTTAGGTGTCACTAATGTAAAAGCTAACGTACTAGACAATTTTTTTAACCATAACTTTGTAGAGCAGGTATCAACATTGTGCAAGGAGAAGATGCATGTTATCATGATGGAGGAGATGATGCGTGTGAAGGTGGTTGGAGATGAGTCAAACGGTGGTGGAGACGGAGGTGGGGAGCTATGGCGGTTGGCAGTTAATCGGAGCTTTCACAGGATGGACGCGATGGCGGTCAAATTATGTAGTACTGGTGGTATGTTTAGATACGATCCCAAGTTGTCTTTAATGGGATCAACCGCGGTAGTCTCCGTCATCACAAAAAAATACATGTTAGTGGCAAAATCTGGTGATTCAGGCGCCGTCATATGCCGTCAAGGCAAGCCCCTCGACCTTAAGGTACGTCACCGATCAATTGGCCGCTAGTACGTACGTAGTTATATATTCAAGTGAGAAAAATCTAATAGGTTATGGTTTTGTACGTGTAGGCTGCTGATGAAGGAAGTTGTGGTGGACGAATCATGTCCCGACCAAAAGGTTATAATTTCTTACTCTTATTCAACAATTTAAGAATGTTTGCCTCTATACTATAGTCATCATGTACGTTCACAAACAAAATTACCTGTAGATCCTTTGCCCATTTATTCATGTGTAACCAGCTCTAGCAGTACGTAAGAAAAATCTAATAAACATAAGACCTTATAGTTAACCTTTTTCTTTACAAAACCACATTGATTACGTAATTAATTAATAATATCTAGTAAGTTACATGCTCTTAGCTTATATCATGCAATTATTTACCTGCTTGACAAGTTTTAGAAATAAAAACTTTGCTTTTGGTTAAAAAAAAAAAAATTATAAATGGGTATCCTAGAAAAGTAAACATGTGTGTTTATTTGGTGATGAGACAGGATTCTGGGCAACATCTGAACCAGACATCTCGGTAACAAAACGCGACTTAAGGGACGAGTATTTGATACTAGGTAGTAATGGACTATGGGATGTTGTGTCGGGTGACACTGCATCCAACACAGTTCGCGAATGCCTTGGGAAAAATGGAAATTTAAATGTGGAGCCTCGGATGGACGCTGATGTAGGAAGCAACTTGGCTGCAACTCTATTGGCACGTCTCGCCTTGGGTCGTAGGAGTGCCGATAATATAAGTGTCATTGTGGTTGATTTGAGGAAGTGAAGTTCGGTGATCATTCATCTATTAGGAATCAACGTTGGTTGATGATTATTTTATCTTCCCTTGCATGTTACTTTGTAAATTATCATATAAATTGTACGTAACCTATAGGACTAGAATCTATAACGACTCGGAAAGAAACACTTTTACTACACTCTATATGATATTTTGAGTTTGAATCCTATCTTTCTCGGATACAATATAACATGGCTATGGTTGAAAAGAGAGAACTATTTCTAAAAGTTTTAAACTATACTAAAATACTTATGAGTAAACTAGTAGATGTGAACATACACGTAACTTTAATTTTAGCTTTCAAACCCACAATAGTAGTAAAACTATATTTTGAGGCGCCACTACCCTAAAACCCACCACCCACACACTATGTGAAAAAAGGGCTACGGCCACACCTAAAAACTGTGAATGTATGCCTTTCGCCACACAAATATTTTTTCAGGTCAAGTGTGACCAAATGTCGAGTCATCATAGGCATCATACGGCCACACTTACGTTTAGTGGCCATCTCTACTAAAAAGTGTGGCTAAAGTGTACCAACATTTGCTGCGGGAATCAAGCATTCCCTCTATTAAGTGTGGCTAAAAGGTAACAATGGTCGCATAAAATTACTTTAAGTGACTGTTTCCGCTATATGGTCACATTATTTTACTAAAAATTTGTTTTAGCCACATCAATTTTAAAAAAGTGTGGCAAAAAAGGTTGTTGTAATAAAGCATTTTGGCCATTAAGTGTGGCTAAAGCATAGTAACGACCACATAAGTTTCTTGAAAGTATGGCTGGTCATAATAACCTGAATTAACAGAAAGTGTGGCTAAAAGCTATTTCTAGACACACAAAATAATTTTGCAATTTTAAGTGTGGCTATTGTTTGACATTTAGTTACACATATATTTTTTTCAGTGACATTTGTTATCATTTTGTCACACAAGAGAACAAACTGGCAATAGTGCGGCTAATGGGTGTCTAAACTCTAAAGCCACATAAAAATTTGTAGTTTTGATTGTGGTTATTGTCTAACTTTTAGTCACACATATTTTTTTCGTGTGACGTTTGCTATCATTTCGTCACACACACAAAAAAAAAGTGATGAATGTGTGGCTGATGGTTATGTAAAGCCACATGAAATTTTATAATTTTAAGTGTGACTATTGTCTACCCTTTAGTCACGCGTATTTATTGTGGTTCTATGTGACCATTTTCATGTAACTAGCCATTTTATTTTTAAATTTTCATTAAACAAAAACATCCATAAACATGAGAAAACCTAAAAAGCAAATGATATTAACACTAATAAACCAAAATCCATACATAAGTTATCAACTTAAATACTAAAAACATAAACATTTAATCGAAAGTTATTTACAGAAGTTGCAAAGGGAAATAGCTATACATAAACTAAATACTATTTTCTTCAAGTCCATATATTGACAAATCACAAAAGTCTTTAGACTTGAAAGTATTGCAAACTCTGATCATATAATTTGTTTAAAACGCGTATCCAAATACCCTCTTTTGCAAGATTCAAAAGAAACCAACTATTTCCTTCAAAAGAGAAATGAAAGCAAATTTGCATCCATGGGTTTGGTAAATAACAAAGAATTTATTTGGTGAAAGGATGTAGGCTCATCCAGAACTTCCTCCTTGGCAGCAGTATTGCTAAGGACAACATTTTAGGTTTTGTGGATGCTCCATGTCATCATCCTTGTCATTTCCCGTCAAAACCATGTCAACCAGCAGTTTAAGAGCAAACACTTGCATCAATGGTAACACGCTGCTATACAATTTTTAAAACTTATTACCAATTAACATAATGTTTTATGGCATGCCATTATAACACTATCCATGGTATCTTCGACTTGTTTCCATTGTGCATTGACAAGATCTTCCTCTATTGGTTCTCTTGTTTGTATCTGATGCATTTGAGAAGCTTACAATTAGATATAATGAAAACACAGAAAGTAATACCTGCATGGCAAACAACAATCGCAACTCTAGCCACTACTGGCACAAGCTGAAAAAATGAGATAGAGCAACTGTTAGACAATGAAACATGGAAATAATAAACTCAAACTACATATAGAGCCCCACTTTAACAAAGACATATGTGGTCGTGGACTTTTACTGAAACCAACCTTATAGAGGTATATGTTATGCCAAACCTACAACAAAAACAAAAAAAATGGAAATGGCATACCAAGTACACAACTGAATGCAGGCTTATGTTTATGACCGATTTTAAATGGATTTTAATCGACACTTTCAAGAATCATATGTTGTGTCCTTGGTTTAAAAAGCACGCCTTAGGCATGAGGCGCTCAAGGTGCTTGGAAAAACATCTTTTTTTATGCCTAAGGCGTTGTGATGCGCACTTGAGGCATGAGGTTTAATTTTGTTTTTGAAGTGTTTTAAGTATGTTTTATAATAATGTTTTTGTGTCTTGGGTTGATTATCAAACATGAAGCTCTCGCATCGCGCCTCTCGCCTTGGCGTTTGGAACCAAATACTTCGAAGCGCATCAAGCTTTTTTACACCAAGGTTGTGTCTTCATTTAACAATGCTAGTGTGTATTTCTACTCAAACTACAGCCTACATTCAATAAACCTACAAAGAACACCGCCTAATCAAATAAATATGTGGGGAGTAGAATCTTACTCAAACCAGCCTCAAGGTGTAGACTATGCCAAACCTACAACCAAAACCCAAAAATATGGTGTGATAGATGTTTATGTAAAGCCACATTAAATTTTGTAATTTTAAGTGTAACTATTGTCTAGTCTTTTGCCACACAATAATATATGTGGCCATATGTATCATCTTTTAGCCACATCATCAAATTGATATTGTGGCTGTAGATCGATCACATTTGGCCACACTTTTCTAGTGTGACTACTAAATGTTATAGTTTTTTTTCTCAAAATGTGGCTAAAGGATACGAAAAGTCGTGTTTTCGTCACATGTAACAAATATTGTGGCCGTAGATCGCATCTGGCCACGCTTTTTTTTAGTGTGGCTAGTAAATGTCACAGTTTTTTGTTGAAGTGTAGCCAAAGATTTTGAGTGGTTATACAATAGTCACATGAATACGTAATATGTGTGACGAAAAGTGGGCAAGAAGTTTTTCAAATGTTAAAAATGACCTTTAGCCACACATTTAATCATAAGTGTGGCAGGGTGATTTTAAGAAATGTGTGGCTAAAGCCACATTTTGGCGTAGTGACATCGTGACCAAATCAAAGTTAGAAACCCACTACCCTAATCTGGTGCTACCACTCGTGAAGCATACCTGATTTCCCTTACTTGGGACATGGCGGCGGTGTTCACAGCGGGGTAGGGGGTACCCGGCTTCATCCAGGGTTACGCCACAGGTGACCTTAGGGATGAGCTCGGTACCTAATGGTACCAAAAGTACCAGACCCGAAAATTATAAAAAATGGGTACCAATACCGAAAGTGCTCAACAAGGTACCGGTAGCGGTACCATATAATATTCAAAGGTAAATCAACCCAAAGTATCGGTATCGAACTGAAAATATCCCAACATAGGCAAAAAGTGGCTACCGAATTCGTATGCAAAGTAACTCAATACGGTACATTTTGGTACTGGGTATCATTTGTTCATCTCTAATAACTATATGCAACCTTAACATTCAATTAAACACCAATCCAAATCAACTTCCTGTTCGTAGCACAAAAAACAAATCTTAAGCCTCTTTAATTAAATATAGACAAAACTGCATTTTAGGCTCTTTAAGTTTAAAACAAATTACAAGTCGTTGTCCTTTAACTGATGAAATTACACTTCAGTCGGTGTCCTTAAGCCCTAACCCGATTAACTTTTAATGTTAAATCTGACTATGTGCCTCTCAGATGAGGGTAATTCGGTCATTTTACCTTTTTTTCTTGAAAAATCTAATTAAAGTAAAAACAAAAACTCTTCATAAAATTCAATAAAAAAATACGTAAATAAACAAACCTAACCTACTCTCTCTCTCTCTCTCTCTATATATATATATATATATATATATATATATATACGGCACACTACCTCCGTCAATACTACCTATTGATTAGGCGTTAGCGTGTTTAGGTAGAAAAAATAACCTTGACTCTCATCATGATGGTTTAGTTATAACTTTATATATTGCTAATCATTTTGTTCGCATGATCCTTATAGATGGTGGAAGCTCAGTCAATATAATCCAGCTAGAAGCCCTCAAAAGAATGAACATCCCGAAATCTGAAATAGTTTCCAGATCGTCGGTCCTTGTTGGCTTCAATGGAGAGAATAAGAGTACAGTGGGTAATATTAAGCTATCGGTATATGTAGAGGGAGTGAATTTTATCCAGAGATTCTGTGTGATAGATTCTCTATCCTGCTATAATGTCATCCTGGGGAGACCTTGGATACATGACATGAAGGCAGTCCCTTCAACATATCACCAGTGTGTAAAGCTACCAACACCATGGGGAGTTGTTAATGTCAACAGCGATCAACAAAAAGCCAAGGATTGCTATACTACATCAATGAAGGCTTCGTCAAGACAAGCATAGCAATTACAGAAAGATGCAAAGTGCCATCCTCAGGATGTCAAGACACATCCTGACCAGGATGTAACGTTGTCTGCCTCGACGGCAACAGCAAGGATATCACTGTGCAGACTGGTAAGAACATTCCTCATGACATTGAACAATCCTTAATTTCATTTCTAAAATGCAGGATGTCAACGTTTGCATGGAAGCATGAAGATATGACTAGCATCTCCAAGGATGTCATTACCCACAAACTTGGGATTGATAAAAGCTTCAAACCCATCCAACAGAAACGAAGAAAGTTTGCACCAGAAAGGAATACCATCATACAAGAGGAGGTGGACAGATTGCTGAAATCCAAGATGATGAAGGAAGTAAAATTCCCAAGATGGCTGGCAAACGTGGTATTGGTACAGAAGAAAAATGGGAAATGGAGAGTATGTGTAGACTACACAGACCTCAACAAAGCTTGTCCTAAAGACCCATTTCCATTACCACACATAGATTCGAGATGGATGCTACAGCAGGCCATGAGATGCTGACGTTCATGGATGCATCCTCAGGATTTCAACAAATCCAAATGGAACCGAATGACCAAGAGGATACTGCGTTCATGACCCCATCAGGTATATATTGTTATATAGCTATGCCATTTGGACTAAAAAATGCCGGTGCAACATACCAAAGGCTAGTGAATATGATGTTCAAGGAAAAGATTGGGGACACAATGGAAGTTTACATTGACGACATGGTGGTTAAATCCAAGAAGGCAGAAAACCATCTTTAGGATCTCAAGGAAGCCTTTAACATCCTGGATGCCTACAATATGAAATTAAATCCAGGCAAATGTCATTTTGGAGTTGGTGCTAGGAAGTTCCTTGGATATTTAGTAACTAAAAGAGGGATAGAAGCTAGCCCCGAACAAATAAAGGCCATCCTTGATCTCAAATCCCCAAGAAACATCAAGGATGTACAAAGACTAACTAGCAGGATAGCAGCTCTGAACAGATTCATCTCGAAGTCCTCGGAGAAATGCAAGAAGTTCTATGACATCCTGAAGAAGAACAATAAATTTGACTGGGGACAAAAGCATGAGGATGCATTGAAGAAGCTGAAGGAGTATCTTGCAGCAGCTCCACTCCTGATGAAACCTGAGGATGGTGAACCTCTCAAGCTATACCTTGCAGTTTCTGGAAATGCAATAAGTGTAGTCTTGGTAAAAGACTTTGAAGGGCAACAACATTCTGTCTATTATGTAAGTAAAACTCTACTAGATGCTGAAACCAGGTATTCACATCTTAAAAACTTATTTTAGCTTTAATAATGGCATCTACCAAGTTAAGGCACTATTTTGAAACACATAGGATACATGTTTAAACTAATTACCCTATTAAAAATGTGCTTAGAAAACCTGAAATATCAAGAAGAATGGCAAAATGTTCAGTAAAATTAAGTGCTTTTGACTTGGTATATGAACCTAGAAATGCAATCAAATCAAGGCTCTAGCAGATTTTGTTGCTGATTTCAGTAGTGACATCCTGAGTGAAGTAGAGTCTGAGGTTCAACAATTAAATGAAAATTTATAAAAATGGACTCTATACACTGATGGTGCTTCAAATGCAAGAGGTACAAGTTTAGGAATACTACTAAAATCGCCACAAGGGGACATAATACCCCATGCTATTAGATGTGCATTTCAAACAACCAATAATGAGGCAAAATACGAAGCGCTCATTGCTGGTTTACAACTTGCTAGAGACACGCATGTTATAAATATAGAAGTATTTGTTGATTCCTTGTTGATTACTAACCATATTAATGGATCTTATGCAGTAAAGGGTAAAAAATTAGCCGTTTATCTGGAAATAGTTAAAAATTTAGCAACTACTTTTGTAGAATTTTCACTAACACAGGTACCTAGGGAAGAAAATGCTGAAGCTGATGCCTTAGCAAATCTGGGATCCTCTTTGAATTTACCCGAAGGATCCAAGATTCCCATTATCCACATCCTGAAACCAGCAATCGAAGAGTGGCATCCTGAGGATAGTGGGGCACACCCTAAGGATATCGCTGAGCACCCTGAAGATAAACAGTACATCCCAAAGATATCCCTGTTCTAACCACTCAGGTTCAAGATGGTTCGTCATGGATGACTCCCATAATGAAGTATTTACAAGAAGATGTCATCCCTGATGGAGAAAATGCAAAGGCTTTCAGGATGAAGGTATCAAAATTTACTATTATAGACAATATTTTGTATAGAAAATCTCTTGTAGGTCCATATTTGAGGTGTCTCAACAAGGAGGAAACAAATGAAGTTCTCAAGGATATCTATGAAGGAGATTGTGGGAATCACACAGGAGGAAGATCTCTTTACTCAAAGACTCTAAGAACAGGATACTACTGGCCAACTATGAAGAAGGATGCCATGCTGTATTCTCAAAAGTGTGATCCATGTCAAAGACATAGTAACATCCTTCACCAGCCTGCTGAACCATTACATCCTATTATTTCACCATGGCCCTTCATGAAATGGGGAATGGATATAGTAGGAAAACTACCTAAAGCTCCTGGTGGAAAGGTGTTCATACTAGTAATGACAGATTATTTCTCAAAATGGATCGAAGCTGAAGCATTTGTACAAGTCAGGGATAAAGAAGTGGTGTCATTCATCAAGAGGAACATCCTAACAAGATTTGGAGTACCAACTGAAATCATCTGTGACAATGGCTCTCAATTCATTAGCAAAAGGACAATTGACTTTTGTGAGAGTTGGAGGATCAAGATGATAACTTAAACACCAGTCCATCCTCAGGCTAATGGACAAGCATAATCCTCAAACAAAATCATTGTCAACAACCTGAAGAAGAAGCTTGGGGTAAAGGAAAGGAAATGGGCAGAAGAACTTCCATTTGTACATTGGGCTGATAGGACTACCTCCAAGAATGCAACTGGTCAGACACCTTTCTCCTTGGTCTTTGGAACGGAAGCAATGCTACCAACATAGATGGTCATGCCTACAACAAGGAGACATCTTCAGGATGCAACCACCAACTCGGAAGCACTATTGCAAGATTTGGAAACTGTGGACGAACTCAGGGATGCTGCTAAATTAAGGATGGCAGCTTATCAACAAATGATTGCTAAAGAATACAACAAAAATATAAGGATAAGAAGATTTCAAGAAGGAGATTTGGTACTAAGGAAAGCCTTCCAAAATACCACAAAACCAAGTGATGGCAAGCTAGCTCCTAAATGGGAAGGACCATACTTGGATGATTCCGAAGCTGGCAAAGGAGCATATTGGCTATCAACGATGGAAGGTGAAATTCTACCAAGAGCTTGGAATGCAATTCATTTGAAATATTACCACGTATAAGGATGCATGTGACTGATCTCTCTAGAAGAGAAACCATGGTTTGGATTACTGGTAAGATGAAGGTGAAGGCTGATAGAGATGAATCATCTCCATATGTAAGTACTTATCCTTAACTTATTTCAATCGTTTATATTTTTACTAAACGTGGTCTAGAAATAGTCCATCCTGAGAATTTTACAATACCATCCTGAAGATGGAATGCTTTGAAGACTAGAGGGTTTGCCACCCTCTCCCCCGTTAAGGTGTCCGACACCTTCCTAAGGTTTAAAGGTTTTCACCTTTCTCATTGGGTTAGCAACCCCGCCTGGTGCGCACGTTGTTCATGTATATTTTCAGGATGGTGGGACCAGTCCATGTAAAAGTGGCTAACAATTTCATCATTTTTGAGATATATATTGAACTCTTAAGGTTTAGACATTTTTCAATGTCTCTTACGTATTTGGCCTAGTTGCCAGGGCCTCGTCGCCAGCTATTCCTAAGATATCACAATAGGCCTTGTCACCGGTTATCCTTAAGATGCTACACATTGAGTTTTTCACCAAATTATTTTAAATGGGCTTGACCCCAGTTTACTTAAAGGCCTAGTCGCCAGTACAATAACAGTATTTGCCTTTATACAGGTTGTTATCAAAGCTTATTAAACCTTTCTTAGAAAGGAATATAGACATAAAGCTTATCTCGAAGATGTTACACCGGGGACATCCTCAAGATGATGAAGACCATCCTAAGGATGGCAAAGGGAAAAAAGAACTGGGGACATCCTCAGTATAATGAAGACCATCCTGAAGATGACAGAAAAGAATAAAGGATATATTCAAGACATTGATCTAAGAAGACTGCTTGATGGAAGAATATAAAGGTATCATTCATATCGTTCCTTTATACTTAACATTTGCTAGTGTTTGCGGAATATCAACAGAAAAGAACACAAGGATGTAGCGTCAAAAAGTTGTTACCATATTATTTATGCATCATAATCAAAATTGATGTCAACCCCTGGCTTCATCCAAAACCAGGACTCATCCACCAGGGGTCAACATCTATAGTCCAGGTCAGTAGAAGATTTGGGGCTTCGTCTTGAAACCAAGATCCCTCCACCCCAAACCTTATATTGTATTAAGCTATTACATGCCAAAATAAAATTGTCTGAAATTGTTCAACCATAACCTACCACCATAATCACAATCACAATCACAAAGATTTAAAAAGTGGGCTCCAGCCTAGTCTTCACATCCTTCATCGCCCACAGGAAGATCCTTCACCACCTCAGCTACCTTAGCCTCTGCTTCCTTCACCTCAGCATCTTCAGGATCTTTAGGTGCATCCTCAGAATGAGCAACAGGGACAGGCTCATAGACCACATATTTTCCACCCAGGCTCTTAATTTTCTCCTTCCAAGTATCGACATCCCAGGTATCCTGATTAAATCCAGGATCTTTGGCCTGGAGAGCCATTTTTCCCCGAGCCTGAAAAACCGAAATAGTGGCAGACTTCAGAAGCCCATTCCTGTGTTCCTGTGCCTCTTTCTCCTGATCAAGCATCGCCTGAAGCATGCTCCGACTTCACCCACCTCAGTTCAGCCTCTGTCTCTGCCAACTTGCTCTCAAGATATTTTCTCTTGTCACGAGCAATCTTCTGAATCTCCTCAAGTTTGGTCTGGGCTTCATGAAGTTCTTTAGCAACAACATCCAAAGATTTCAATAAGTATTCATGACCCTGGCAAAGGAAGAAAGAAAGGTAAGTGTTTCACATTAAATTTTTTTTACTATTAACATTTCAATGCCATCCTTAGGATAAGGCCATACATGGAGAGTGAACTGGGAGATCTTGTTCAAAACGTCACCAAAGCTTAACCCTTTAAACGGGGTGACCTCCTGAGCAATGGCAGAAGCAGCACTAGCCTTCCTCTTCTTTGAGGCAGCAGCAGCCGTAGACTTAGGAGGATTGGAGGAAGGAGTGACCATATTGGAACTAGATGGTGATGGTGAGGACACCTTGGCTGCCTTGACATCCAGACTGTCGATGTCGTCCAAATCAAAGGAAGCAGGTTTTTTTGCTAGAAAAGGACATAAACTGGATTAATCAATAAATAAAATAAAGGACATCCTCAGGATGTAATATAGTATACTTACCAAACATCTCGGAAGCTTGACTAGCGGTATGACTT